>OZ012678.1:164250772-164998443 GCA_963942445.1 Argyra leucocephala
TAGAAAATAAATTTCTTAAAAAATGACGAATATTATAAAAGTTCTGTTGAAGTTAATTAATTGAAGAGTAGTGATAATTAAACATTTATATATATATATATATATACATTATACATATACATACATATAATATATAAGTTTATGAAACTAATTGGAGACATTAATATATAATATTTAAATAAAAATTTCAAATTAATAGATTTAAATTTTGTATTGTCATATTTGATTATTTTTATTGAAAAAATTTATAATTTTAGGTTAATCAGGAGATAGTATGTTATTTTTATATTTACCCATTTCATACATACATTCATTTTTGTTTTTATGTGATTTTAATTTAACATGATTCAAAAGAAAAAAATACCTAAATCAAATATTTTGGGATTACCTCGATAATATTAAATTAAAATAAGTTGTTAAAAATGAAACATCACTGATATTTTTGCTACAATGTTTTCGAGTAATTTATTTATAAAATTTTTTCCTTTTATCTTTTGCTTTTCAACTCATTGCATGTGGAATAGTACTGCTATTGTCAAGGTCTAAGGCATTTTAGTTGACTAAGGCAATTTATTTGTACCAGATTATACTCTCAATTATCTTTTGTCATTTATTTTATCTTCAGGTCCAAATAGAAAAAGCCCTTAAATTTTTTTTTGCTTTGTCGGGAAATTTATAAGTATTAGTATATATCTATGTACAATAATTTGCATAAATGTATAATTGGTTAATTCTTTACAAGAGGTAGCAAAGTAGGTACATATTTCACTCTGATTTAAAACAAAAAGGTTCATTGTGACACTACATAATTTAGTAAGACAATATATATGTACTTGCTATTAAAAGAAGAATGTGTATGTATTTACATTTCAGTTTCAAAATCGATTTTATTTAAAAATTAATCCCATAACAAGTTTTAAAAACCTAAAAATGCAAATTATTACCAGTTGCAATTCTTCAAAATAAAAATAAAAATTTCGTTAACAAATTTTTTTTTGTCCAGGTGAATGATAAAGTTTGTTTAAATTGAAATCGTAAAGGTGAAATTGCAATCATAAAAACACATGTCATGTCTCCACACAACATTGTCCTGTTGCTTCAACTTCATCAACAACTTTTTGCAATTGAAAATTCGAGCCAATACTTACTTGGTAAACAAATTTACACATAAATCAAATTTAAAACAATAATTGATAATACAATGAGAGATATTTGAAATTCTTTAATAGTCAATTTTGTGTAGACACTCGTGTTACGTAGATGCCAAATAAAATCATAAATACAGACAATTTAAATTTACAAAAATTTACAATATTTTATTTATATATATATTAAATTAAAAAATTGTAGTTTTTCTTTTTTATTAATTTGTCGAACAAACAATTTAACCCTTTAAGGACTAGGGTAAATCAAATATTTGATCTTATATTTTCCACCATATGGTATTACCAAAATATGTGTGACAAATTTTTTTTACAGCTTAATTATTCTTAATTTAATAATATGTAACTATTTTATAAAAATATGTAGTATATAGTATATGTTAGGACCCATAGGTTACATTTTGTACTTTCTGTTTTCGAGAAATAAAAAATGGAAAATGTTTTAAAATTGTTATGCCTGTACTTATTATTTAATTATTATAAATTACATAAGTATACCTATTATTTTAGTTATTTACTTTTTTTGTTATCTATTTTTTTAGCGCCACTTAGATAACGGTATCTACCAAAACACCTGAAAAATATTGAAATTCACGTCAATGCAACTTCTTTTTTTTTAAAACTATATATGTATTTCACTCTCTGAGGAAAAGTAAATAAATTTGATATGAAATCAAATAACTTAATAATAAGGTTCAAAGTTCATATATATATTTTTTTTTTTTTTATTAGTTACAATCTAACTTTTTTAATTAATGAAATAAGAAAATCTTTGTTTTTAATTTAAAATTCTAATTTAAATTAAAAATAAAATTTCAAACAGGTTTTTCTTTTAATTGGAATTAATTTAGAAAAAAAAAAAGAATGTTTTTTTTTCAATTAATTTGAAAGACTTAAGTGTACCTTAACACATCCAAACATATGTCTATTATTATATATGTATCTATATATATACATAACAAATACTGCTTAGTTGTTTTCAAAAACGTACTTTTAATTAAACAAAATATTAAATGAATAAAATATGTATAAGCTTTCATTATTATATTTTCTAAATACATAACTTATTTCTATGTAGGTACCTACACACATTGTTTTTTGCAGCTTACATTTTTATATTAAAAACATAATATTTTTGTATAGAATGCATAAATATGTATTATTTATGAATGTGTTTGATTAAAAAAAGCTTCTAATAAAATATTTAACTTTTTTCAAATTATAGTTATAAAGAAAAAAAAAATAGTACAAGTATATAAAGTTTTTATCTTATAACCGGATATGCCCACGCATATTAAGAACAAGAATGAAAAATTTATATAATATACAATATACACTTAATATTTAATAAATAAAATCTTAGAATTTAAATTATTATTTTATGAATCATTTAAATTTAAATATAATGGTGATACTAATAAGTAAAAAAAAAAATTTTTTTTCAATGTAATTTAATTAAAATTTATGAATATCATGATAATAAGAATATTTAATTTTTATACATATAGGCATATTGAATTTATTAATCTACGTTAATTAATAATATGTAAAACGCAGAAAATGATATCTTAAAGTTTGGTATACCTTCAATAAAATTAAAACTAGTTCCAGGTTAAGCTTCAGACATCTATTCTCTTTACTACTTCGTTTCATTCCCCCTTTTCTATAAACTAATTTTGATAATAGAAAGGGGGAATGAAACGAAAGGAAAAAAGTGATGAAAGTTGACCCGTGTGGAAGTAGGCATTGACGTATATGTATTTCCACAAGACATAAGAAATCAGAAATAATCCTAAAAACTGTTGCAGAAGAACAATAATAATTCTAATATTTCCACAATTACAATAAAACATCTGTAATATATAAAAATGAACATTTATATAGAAATATTTAAAGAAAGAAATTTATTATCATCAATGGAAAAACAGAAATGGATGAAATAAATTAATATTGGAAAAAAAAATATTTATGTAAATTCATATTACAATTCATATGATCATTGCCGATCTACATGTGTACCGATTAGACTACCTACTTGTTAGAAAAATCTGTGGTTCAAATCCCGCTCAGGACAAACCATAAATGTTTGATTGAATTATTTGTTCATTATTCATAAAATATTGAAATTTTTTAAAATAATTGTTAATAATTTTAAATGGAGCTAAGTATTTAAAAAAGCATAATTTCTGACAATAGCTCAGTTTTCATTTTACTTATTTAGTACACTATATATTAATATTATTTTGTTATTATGTTATTTATTTGTGATATTACTTTTTGTTAAACCAACGACACATAATCGTCTACATATTTGCATTAAAATATGATGATGATGATGATGATTTAATTACCTACCTAATTGATATGCCGAAAAATTAATAAATAAAATAAAACATTTACAGATTCGACTTTAAATGTTAATAAATTATTACTATACTTAATGTACATAAAAAAATGTTATACATACCCATATTATTGTTATTAACATAATAATAAAAGGAAAAATAGAAAAGAGTCGTTCAAAATTCTGAAAATCATAACTGTAATTATTTAACTGTAATCAAGGCGAATTAATACAGAATAAATCGAAAACATATGACATTTAATTGTACACAGAACAAAATGAAAAAGAAATTTTATGAAATAACCGATAAAAACATTAGTATGTATATGTACATAATTTTACATATTCTTTTAACCTAACTACAACTTTTCGTCTAATCAAACATTCTTATCTTAATATCTATGTGTGCATTACATAATTCATATTATGACATTATCTATATGTATGTCAAAAAAGGGGAACCCCATTTTCACATTTTCAAAAAATAATCATCTAATTTAGAAAAAAAAAAATTATAATTCAAAGTTAACACCTTGACTAACTACCTGTTGTGTATACATAATTTATTAAATGAATGAAAAAAAATTAATTATGTGGGATTAAAAATATTACCCACAAAAATAGATAACAATAATATGAGAAACATATTATGTATATGAGATAAATGCAGCCCACTGGCAGTCAATATACATATTAGGTAATCAAATCATTAAGTTAAAATGTTATAAAATTAAATACGTATTTGCTATGGCTATATTATGGAAAATCGGTTAAAAAAAATTATTTTTTAGAATGTAATTATTCATTGCAAACGAAAAACAAATAAAATTTTTTTTAAAAAAAGCCATCGCAACGATTTTAAAGTCATTGAAACTACACTGCACTGCATTTTGCAAAAATTAATACCCAGGACAACACTGTAAAACACTGTTTTATTCAATTTATCATTTTTTTTTTTTCAATTTTTGGATGTCCTATTACCCAGAATTTTTCTACCTCCTATTTAATTTAAAGTTTTATTTCTTTTTTACTATTTATTTTTATTTTCTATTTCTTTCATTTTCTTTTTTTTTTTTTTTTAATAATAGTCTTTATTTCTCTGTGTTTTTAATTTTATTCATCATATACATTGACATAGCAACATTATTGTCTCTTGTTTTTCTTTATTAGGTCACTGTAACTGCTTATCTGGCAAATAATATATGCATATATTTATGTATTATTATATAGGTACACAATAAATTTTAAATATACTGAAGTGAAGAGTAAAGTAGAATACAAAATATGTGCGAAATAAAAACAAAACAAAAAGAACGGTGGTATGACACAAATCTGAAGATGGAGAACTGTTCGGTATTCTACACTACATGATATGATGACATAAAAAATCTCCCGCTTATATTCATTCATTCAAACATACCCTATAATATATGTGTAGTAAAATTAACAATTCTAATTTTAGTTTCCGATATAGTTTACTAAAAATAATTATAAACGTTTTTTTTTTTTTGTGTTTGTCTCTAGTAAAAAATTGTAAAATACTAGAGTAGCACAAAAAAAAAAAAAATTAAAAATAAAATTTACATATCGAAAACTTTTCAAAATTATAATATATGTATGCATGTATAAATACTATATGTACATAATTGTGAATGAATGTAAGTTTTAACAAGGGCAAGCTATAAATAATTTAAAATAATTAGAAAATAAATAATAAACATTAAACAAGTACGGGACATTAATTTTTTTTTGTTTTGATTGAAAATATTCGAAATTTGTAGAATTTATTTATGTTTAAAAGTAATTATTTATGCAAACTGACTGAAAAATGGTAAATAGTTCAATTTAAAACAAAAATACTGAATACTTACTTCGTTTTTACCGTTAACAGTGAAATCGTTAAAAAAAATTATTAGCTTTTAGGCTAGATTATTTTTGTAGCTGTCAAATTTTTAACCAACCAGAACTTGACATTCTTCAAATCTACGAACTAGACTAGACTAAAAGTATAATATTTTATAAGTATTTCCGATTTTACTTATGTATCAATTTTCTTTGTGCATCAACTATAATTGTGGAAAATTATAGGAACTATATGCCTTCTTAGATAACTGAAATAGTTTAAATTTATTCAATTTTGTTCCAATCAAAACCAAAGAAACGAAAAATTAACTTCAGTTGAAGATTTACATATGTTTCGAGTGTGATTCGAATGTTTTTATCTATTTTCGCTTATCTATTAAAAGTCAACAATTGGAACGAAAGCTTTTTTTTATTCAAAATCTTGAAGGTTTGTCTACACAGATCAAATTTGTTTCTGCTGAAAATGAAAATCGATAGCTGTCAGATTTTCAACAATTAGAATATGAGTATATGACAGCTATAGATTTCATATTTATAGAATAGACAGTACTAAACTGAAAACTTCTTTATCGTTCTTAATGTAAGAAAATATAATTTTACATAATTAATATACAAAAAAAATTCAATTTAAGATAAAATATAAGCAAATATACTGGGTTATTGGCAGAAATTCACACATAGCACTCTTAAAATAAGTTATTTTTTTTTATAAAGCTATTCTCATGTGGATCTAAACCTATGGGATTGAACAACCAAAAAAACAAAAATTTAAATTATCCGTGACACCCAATTGTAATAAAAAAAAGTTGAACCTTTTAAGTTTACACATTAATAAGACATAAGTATGTATGTACAAAGAGAAATCATAAATACAAGATTAGTTACTTTGTTTCTAAATACCATTATAAATTTTGACGTTTTGGGTTATAAATTTTTACATTTTTTATGCTTTGGTCATAATATTAACACAGCTAATATTTTTCGAAGTACATTATTTAAAAAAAAAAACAAATAGCAAGATACAAACGGCAACAGAATAAAATAACAGATAAATAGATGTATTAAATGTATTTTTTAATCAAGCGTCAACGTATTCAAAAGTATACAGGAAATTTTATATTTATTGAAAACATACACCAAACATAATATGTAATGTATATGGTAGTCATACTGCAAAATTGCATTTAGAATCACAATACTTTGTATAAAATTTTAAATTTGCAATTATAATTATAATACTTTAGAGGTTATAACAAACAATATTTTAAAAGAAAAACAGGCACAAATGATAATACATGAAATAGATTTATTTAACTACTTAAAAAATAGTAAAAGCAGTGCAACTGATTCTACTGCTGCCCTCTCGACTATAATTTTGCAGTTTTTATTTAAAGTAATAATGAACAAAATGATTTAGCTCTATTAACAGTAATTTACTGCGTGGTAATGCACATAATCTGTGAATTTTGTACAATGTCAGAGCGTACATAAATGCAAAGTGTTAACGCAATACAAAAATGCTCTCTAAATACCAAAAATAAATATTAAAGTTTTTTTTTTGTATGTATCAGAAATTATTTTCAAAGCCGACTTATGATAATTACCAATCGACTTAGGATACTCCAGAAAATTATTCTCGCAATTAATTATTAAAAATCAAATAAATTAAGAAGTTGATACCATTGAATTTTCTAATATGCATGCCAGTAATTTATCAATATTCACAGATTGTATCACATGCGTATACGGTATACTGATATACATAATATGTATGTATTTCATAAAAAGTCAACGATGCAGTATTTTTGAATATAATTATGAAAATCAAAGTGGCATTAGCTTTCTAATAACCGAAATTCGAGTTGTCTTTAGTTCGTTTAGTTCGTGAATAACTATCAAAGTAAGTATAAAATCGTAACAAATTTTGAATTACCGGTTAATATAAGAATTACAAACTGTAGAATAGTTTAACTGTTACAAAATTGTCACATAAATGTCTGCCAATTTTTTAAGGCAAATTTATTTTTCAAATAATGCTAAGGCCAATCTAAATCGCTTTGGCCAAAAAACAAATGTATGTTGTATATATAAATGTACATATGGATTGTATGTATAGTAAAAAAATTTACAATCTTACAAAATAAAAATAAAAAATAAATTACAATTTAATTAAAAACTTATTTTTAATTTGCTTACGACGACTGACTGACTGTTTTGATTTCAATTGCTTTTCCACACATTAACAACAATTACAAATGAATACAAAAATCAAAACGTATTGAGTTTAGAAATTTTTTAGTTTTCTAGAGTTTCTGCTGGCTACCTAACCTACCTAGCTATACACACAGTTTTTTTTTTAATAACGAAATCAAATAATAAATTAGATTTTGAATTACAATTTTATTTAAATAAATAAAGCACAAAGGGAATAGAAATATAACAAAAACTACAACACAACTAAAATTAAATGATTAATAGAAAAAAAAACTATTTTGAATGCATAGTATACATATATGTATGTAATATTTATGTATGTATATATGAATAAATAATAATAATAATATCATAGATACATTGCATATGGCCTGATTTCATCGTTGTTAAAGCTTTCTAATTTCGAATTTTTAATTTTGATTTAGAAATCAAGGTAAAAACCTTTAGGCTTTTTATTTTATGGTTGTTGTTTTTTCTTTTTCTCTTTGTTTTAGTTTTTTTTTTTTTGTTATACCTACATACATAACGTATACTGAACATACATTTTTATGTTGAAGGTTCTTTTCATATGTATCGATCAAGATTTGAAATTTATTTAAATTAATATTAATTAGTTACATATTATAAAATTGTAGTACCTACCCAGATAAAATCAATTATTTGTTAACTAAATTCAATGAGTGACATTAAAATAAAATAGAATATCTTCAAGGGGTGCGTTTGGGATAATGTTATTACAATTATTGTAAAAGTCTAATAATCAGTATTGATTTTTATGCTAACATTTGAAGAAAGTCTACCAACCATATATAGTTACTCTTCAAATGACTTCTATGTTAAACAATGACAAAATTAGAAGTACAAAGGCTCACATATCATTTGCTTTTGAAATTTATCGTTTTATTAGGATTTGCTTAATTGCATTCGCACAGGGTGATTTTAGTTCTATCACCTAAAACAAACAACAATTATAAATAGGTCAATCGAATTGTGGAATCAAACAATTGAGTGTTAATTGATTTTTTTAGAAGCAACTTCGATCTACCTACATTCCTACCTAATCTGTCCATTTTTATGTAGGTTCTAACACCGATCACCATTAAATAAATTCTAGCTTTGATTTGCTAAAAAAAATTGGTCACAAAATTGTAACAATATGTTTGTTTCAAGTTGTAAAATACTACTTCTGGGCTACAATCCCTAGCATATAAAATGCTAATTCTGATGGGCTTGAATTTAGCTGTTTTAGTTGCGATGAACATTAATATGGACTAAAATTTTTTCCTCATCAAAAAAAATATCCTCTTTCTCACGTAACACATCTTATTCGAATATTTTGACGTACATTTTTCATTCAAAAATACCTGCAGTGGCAGTGACAAATAAGAAAATTTTGTTATGTGACATACATTATTATTTCGTACTTATTAAAATTCTTTAAAATTGTTGTTTAGCGTAATTTAATTATGTATGCACATTATATTGAGTATTTTAAATCAATTATTTTACAGGTAAGTATGTTGGTATTGTATTATCTGTTGATAAATTCTTATGTATGTATTTAGAAAACTACCTTCTTTTTAATTTAATTTAATTTAATTTAATTACATTATTTGTTATTTTGCAATAATACTTAACTCTACAATATATCATGTGTTGTACATGCTACTTTTTGTAAATTCATTTTCTATTTCAATTTTTAATTAAATATAGGTAAGTAAAAGTACTAATATAAGCATGAAGTATGTAAAAACAAACATGATTTAATGGACATATTTTTTTTTTGCATAAATTTAAGGTAAAGAAAACACTTGTTTTTACTTTTTCGTAATGTCACGTATTATTTAAAAATTACTAGGTTTAATTATTGTAAGTATTTAAAGATTTAAGTATATGCTGTGTATATGTATTTACTTGTATACAAAAACTTAAAAAATTTAAGCTTTTTCTTTGTTTTTGCCTTGACTTCATTTACAATTAAGTTTATTTATTTTTTTTATTATTACGTTAAAAGTTGGTTTAGTAAATTAACAAAACTATATAATCATAAAGATACATTTACATTGTTTAAATAAAAATTGATTATTGTGGTTTAAGAGTGAAACATTTTTTAATGGAAGTGGAAAATGGTATTTGAATTATATTTGAAAAAATAATCTATACTAGGTTGTACCTTTTTGATGTCACATGACTCGAATTGCCCGTTTTGTTGTTAGTTTTTATTTTAGAGAATTTTGTCATCTCTCTTTTATTGAATTATTTATTTATTTGTAAGTATAATAGCTTGATTCTGGGCTCAATCTCTTCTATTGAAAAAATCAATCAGCAAAAATCAATCATCAATTTGCAAAAATAATTTTATATTTTTTCACTGTTAGCCGAGTCTACATTAATGATAAATTGGACTAATTGAATTTCAATACTGGTATTGCAATCTGAATATGACTCAGTGGCGGATCGTACTAATACACAAATTGGGCATTGCCCACCAAGTAAAATCCAGCAAAAAAACTAAAAATTAGGTCGAAACTGGTCCAGAAACATTTTTTTCTTATTTTCACAAATTTTTACATGTTATCAACAAATGAAAATATGTTTTGTCTTGTTACATTTCAGCTATAGTCCATCCAGAATTTTACACCACGATCCGCTACTACTAGGACTTTATAGTATAGTACCTATATGCATAGTAAATATTTTTAATTCAAACTAATGAAAAAAATTCAAATTTGTTTCTATTTTGAAATTATTGAAACGTTCCTTTAAATAATGTTCATATGTATCTATATATGTATTACTATATTTACTCATTCTTATGCATGCATTCATTTAAATATATTTAGAATCTAGATATAAATACCTGAACAAATATACATAATTTTCTTATTTTGAAAAACTTTTCATATTTAATTCACATTTCAATATAAATTACTTCTATTTGGGATCTTGACATGTTTCTAATAGTTTTTGTTTTTCTTTTTAAATAAATGTTTATTCTAAAGTTTGTTTATATTGTGCAATATATATCTACACACATTAAATAATTGCAAAAATTATATTACATACTTATATATGTAGTGTGTGCAATACATTTTCATATAATATGTTAAATAATAAAAAGAAATAAAAATACAATACTACACTATTTACCTACACAGTTTAGCGAGAAGCAGAATAAAATTTGACGGTGGCAAATTAAAGAAACACTTAAGTAGGTATATATTTTTTTTCTTTTTAGAAATTATTCGTCTATTCTGTTAGCATAAGCTTTTCAAATATAAAAAATGTTGAGCTTTTAAATTAATGTTTTCATTGGCGATTATTTTAAATTTAAAACATATTGTTTAAACCAAATTTTTGATTTCGAATATTGAAATAACAATAAGTTAATCTTTTTAAATTTTTTTATTTGGCTGTTCCCTGTACCCATAAATTAACAATGTAATTAGTATTATATGAAAATTGTAATAATAATGATTACCTACATAATTTATGTAAGTTTTTTCTATCAATAATTATTGAAGAAGTGATTTCGTTAATCTAAAACATTACTTGAGCTCACCAGTACCTGTATTTAAATTTGAAATTTAGTAGGTATTACCGTTGAAGTTTTTGGTTGATTTTTATAACTCACAGATGAACTAATAACATTCTGTGTAACTTGTAATAAGTTAAAAAACTTAATCAAAGTGAAAACGAGAAGTTATATGTAAATGCCTACTGGTAATTTTAACTTCGATGAATTAAACCACTCCTAATTATTAAGGTCTATACTGATTTTTTTACTATAAGATACTTTGTATTATGTAAATTCAGCTTTGAATTTTGGTTTAGTATACCTGTCGTATTTTATAAACAAATATATTGTATTTCTTCTGTTAATCTGTGATCTCAGTAAATTTGTAAGTTACTATATAACATCTGATCACTCTGCAAGATACTAGGAATATATGATTGTTGATTTAAGAATAATCGGACATGTTTATTCGTCACAAACGGGCAGTATATTGAAATAGGACAGGTTTCTTTTAAGTAAATGTTGAACACAAACATTACGTTGAAACACTTTTTTTATTCTCAAAGTCCCTGTGTGCATTGGATGTACTATTTTATTGTATATAAATTTACATTTTTATACACTTTGAAATTCAATTCAATTTTTTTTTTTTTTTTTTCTCCTATTACTCCGCGTGGTAGCATAGGGCTTCGATAGTAAACCTCCATTCCTCTCTGTTGAGTACTACTTCCTTAATATCGTCCCAGGTATAATTGACTGTTAATTCTTGATCGATTGTGCGTCTCCATGTGTTGTATGGTCTGCCGGGTCTCCTTTGTCCTTGTGGATTCCACTCTAGAGCTCTTCTTGCTATATCACTTTCTGATTTCCTTAGTGTATGACCTATCCATTTCCATTTTTTCCTATTTATCTGTCTGTTGATAGGTTCTTCTCCAGTTATCATCCATAAATCCTCGTTGCTAATTCTTGCCGGCCAGAATATTCTGCATATAATTCTCAAGCACTTGTTGATGAATACTTGTAGCTTCTGTTTGATTCTGACCGAAGTGAGCCATGTTTCACTGCCATATATTAATGTTGACTTAACACATGCTTTGAATATTGTTAGCTTTGTTGTTCTCGATATTTGGTTGCTCCGCCATATCTTCATTAGGCTCCCAAATGTTCTTCTTGCCTTATTTATACGGCTGTTGACATCTTCTGTTGCACCTCCTCTTGATGTTAAATTGCTCCCCAGGTAGTTGAATTCTTCTACGTATTCTATCTGTTGTCCACTCACTGTTATTGGCTCACTATAACTATTGTTTGTGCTCATTGCTTTGGTTTTCTCGATATTTAATTCCAGTCCCGATTTCTTTGCTTCTTCCTGTAATCTGTTGACTTTGTTCTGTAGGTCCCTTTGATTTTTTGATATGAGGCATACATCATCTGCGTAATCTAAGTCTTCTAAGTTTCCGAAGAGATCCCATTCTATTCCGTTTATTCCAGTGCAAACTTCTCTTAGAATGTCGTCTAGTATTGTGTTGAAGAGAAGTGGAGATAGTGGACATCCTTGTCTAACTCCTATATTGGTGTAGAATGGATCACTGATCTTACCTCTGTGTTGAACTGCTGTCTCTGCATCTTCATACATCGCTTTGATGATGTTGATGATTTTTTCAGGAACTCCCTTCTTTGTAAGTGTTCTCCATATTGCGCATCTCTTGACTGTGTCGAATGCTTTCTTAAAATCTATGAATAGTAGATATAGTGGGGCATTCCATTCTACTGATTGTTCAACTATGACCCGTAAAGTACTTGCCTGGTCTACACAGCTTCGGTTTGGTCTGAAACCTGCCTGCTCTTTCCGTAGTATTGGTTCTAGTACTTCTTCTAATCTTTTCTTTATAATAATTGCTATTATCTTATGAATAGTATTTAGAACCGTGATTCCTCTCCAGTTGCTGCAATTTGCCAAGTCTCCTTTCTTAGGTATCTTGACAATCATTCCTTTCTTCCATGATGGTGGTATATTCTCCTCTATCCATGCTTTCCTGATGTGGGGTTCAATTGTTTTAGCGAATAAGTCAGGGTCCAGTTTGGCTATTTCTGCTGGAATTCCATCTTCACCTGTTGCTTTGTTGTGCTTCAGGATATTGATTGTAGCTTTGATTTCTTCTATATTTGGAGCTTGAGTAGATATTGGCAGTCCCTCAGCTGGGTAGATATTTGCATTGTCTCTGTTTCTTATGTCTGCTTCATTATTTGTACTTTCTTCGTTGCTCAGTTATTGGAAATGTTCTCTCCATCTCTTTAATTGATCCTCTAAGTTTGTGATGAGCGCACCATTTTTATCTTTAATTGGTTTGTTTTGTTGTTCCGACTGGTTTGTTAAGTTCTTGATTATGCGATGCAATTCTCTCAGGTTATGTTGCTGCTTTTTCTGCTTCTCCGGCTAAATTTTGTAGAAATTTCCTTTTATCTCTTCTTGCTGCTCTTTTTACTGTTTTCGCTATTTCTTCATATTCTCTTCTTGATGCCATCCTGTTGTTTATCATTTTCTTCATTTCACCTCTTCTTTTAATCAAGGCCCATGTGTTATCGGTTATCCAGATTTTTCTTTGTGGTTGTGAAATTCCAAGATTTTGTTCGCTTGTTTGGTTGTAAATTTCCAGAATCTCTTCCCAAGTGTATTCTCTATTATTTCTAATATTTTCTCGTAACGCCGTAACTATGTCAGCTCTTACTTGCGGATTTTTTAAGTTGTTTATATTTATTTTCTTCTTTCTATTTCTTCTGCCTCTTCCTTGTTGGCTTAGTTTCATTCTGAAGTCCCCAGTTAGTAATTCATGATCGCTGTGTATATCTGCTCCCCTTCTATTTCTCACATCTAACATTGATTGTTTCCACTTCTTGCTGATGAATATGTGATCTATCTGATTTCTTGAGATCCCGTTTGGTGTTGTCCATGTGTATTTGTGGATATCTTTGTGTGGAAATAGACTCCCTCCGATTGCTAGGTCGAAAGTCTGACACAACTCTATCAATCTTTCCCCGTTGTTGTTTCTTTCTCTTCCTAACCCGTGTTTGCCCATTATCTCCTCAAGTCCATTGTTGTTAGATCCTATTTTCGCATTCCAGTCACCCATTAATATTATGATATCGTCCCTATTTATGAGTGCTAGCGTTGTTTCTATTTGTTCGTAGAAGTCATCCTTAATATGGTCTTCAGCGACATCTGTTGGTGCATAGCATTGAATTATTGTTACATGTCTTGTCATATTTCGAAATCGCCCTATAACAATTCTATCCGAGACTGCCTTCCAAGAAACCAATGTTTGTCTCAATTTCTTTGATATTAGTATTCCGACTCCACTTTCACCCCCTGTTTGCCTTCCACTGTAAATTACCATGTTTCCATTCTCCGTGTTGTTCCATCGCATTTCACTTATACCTAGGATGTCTATGTCGTAAGTAGCCATTTGAGCTTCCAATTGCGAGAGTCTTGACGCTTCTCTAAGTGTTCTTACATTCCATTGTGCAATTCGGGACCTTTTTTGAGTGCCAAAGGTCGTTATCAAGTAGTCATTCGTGTATCCGAGGCTTCTTCTTCTATTATTTCGAATCCATTGATTTACCGATTATGCAGGTGATTGGCCTACAGTAACCGGTCCTAGGAGATGGAGTAACCATCTACCGCTGCCTAGAAACAACGTGGCGCTACCTTATTACCGGTTCGATCTCAATTAATGATTTTCATTCGATTAATCTCGAATTTTCAATTAACAAATTTAATGATGGATTTTTTTTTTTTTTTTTTATAAATCGCCACCAACCAGGTTCGAACCGGGGTACCCTCGGTAATGGATCCTGTTACATAACCACTGCGCCACCGAGGGGGGGGGGGGGGGTCAATTCAATTAATGAACATTTTTTTTTTTAATGTTACACTAATTTTGCACATAATATTAAACATGAAACGTCCGTTAAAACACTAGTTAATCAATTACATAATAATATGTATACATAAAATATCTAGATAGATGTTATAAAAGTTTTCATTGTATGTATTTATTAACCGTTAGTTAATAATCTCTGTTGCTATGCAAATATTTTAATAAAAACAAAAAACAATAATAATTAAAATAAATAAAGTAAGAAAAAAAAAAACAATTAGTTTAGAAATTAGAAAGAAAACAAAAGAAAAAAAAATTATTCTAACCAAAACAAGATGTTTTCTTTTCAGTGGTGCCATATAAGAGAGAAAAATTCTTTAATTATTTCTATTTATATTTGTTTTCTTATTTTCAGTTTATTTATTTATTATGTATTTTTAATATATTTTTGATTTTTTTGTTTTGTTTGGTTTTGTTCTATTAATTTAAATTAATATTGAATTTGAAATATTTTATCTAAATTTTTATTTAAAATTATTCTATAGTATTTAAATTGAAAATGATGATTTTTAAAATTTTTATTAAATTTTTGCACACAAATTAGAAATAGTTTTTTTTTTTTTAGATGTGTCAAATTTAATTTGATCGAAAATATACTTTTTTTTATCTTGATTTATTATTTTGAGCTGTAGATATAATATATATAAATATGTATGTACATATATGCATATTTTTATGTATAGTTTACTTTATAATATACTTACGTATATTTATTTATGTTTAGTTATTTATATATTTTTGTTTGTTTCATACATCGTGTATATACAAAAAAAAATATATTAAATAATTGTGCCAAATTTTATTAGTATAGTATTCTGGTCATTGACTAATAAATAAATTCAATGGGTAATTATATATATATCATTAATACATAATAATGTATATTATAATATATACGTTATTAATAGTTTTTTAAAAAGTCTGACATAGACTAGAGTACAATGTGTACAATAATAATTAAATTCTAACTATAAAATTATACCAGATAACAAAAGTATTAAGACTGGTTAATACGCTCTGCTCTATTTGCAGTCAAATTAATTTGAACGAACAAAAGCTGATGCTACACAATATATAGAAATGTTAGTATTCAAAATAGAAAATAAAATAAAAGGCTTGAGAAAATAAATATTTAGAGGCCCTTGGCCTTCTGAATGGTTTTGACGCAATTAATCCTAAATTAATATCAATATAAGAATATTCAAATGCAATGTCATCAATATTTAAATTGGTTAATCTTGATGTAAATATTTATGAAGTGAAATTAAAAAAATTACATTTTGCAATTTGCTAACAATATTAGGGTAAGTTTTAATAAGTTGAAACTGTTTGCAAAAGCAGCAAATGTTCAATGATATCAATAAAGTACAATATGTTCGAAAATTGATTTGAAAATGAATAAAAATAAAACAAAATAGACCTACTTATAAAATATTTTGGATGCATTTGAAATTGATGATTTTTTTTTTTTTTATAACTAAGAGATTTGCTTTTTCTCAATTTCTGACTTTCTTTTAATATATTTTATATAATTAAAAGTTGTTTTTGATTCACAAAAAGTGTGTAATTTGTTTAAAATTGTGGTTTAGAAAATTGAATTTTGGAAAAATTTTTGCAATCTTTATTTTTTGTATTACGTTTTAAAAATTTTGTCTCTAGAATAATGTCATTTTACTTTACTATAATAAAATGTCAATATCAAAAATTCAAAAATTTGCGTTCTGAAATGTAAAAAAAAAATGTTGTGTGTATTTTACAATGTATTATATATACCGGGTGTTCCAGAGCATTCGTATCAGCTTTTTAGGAGGGGAAGGAGCCGTTATTTTGAAATAAAAAAAAACTATAAAATTAAATCGAGGGTGCTCTATCGATTGGTGACATTTTCAACTTCCGGAAAGGACCGGAAATGGGTTTTTTAGACCGGAAATTGGCCGTTCTCGAGGTTTTCGAATTAGAAGGGATAGTTTTTTAAGTAAATTCGTATTCTACGACAAAAAATAAGGTTAAATAATTGTTTTTTGTTTTCTTAGTATTTTTCTTCAAAATTTAATAGCAATAAAACAAAAATGCTTAATATTTTCCTTTGGTAAACTAAAGTTAATGATAATCATTTTTATAAATTAATTTGCTTTTCATGTTATCATATTTTTTATCTCAGTTTTGGGTTCCTACAAAGTTTTAACAAAAAAAAAAAAAAACAAAAAAAAATAAAATTAAAAAAAACTTACTTTACAAAAGTTTCTTATTTTTTTATGTAGAATCCGAATTTGCATTAAAAAGTACCCCTTCTTATTTGAAAATCTCGATTTCGGCCAATTTCGGCGATTTTTTATCTTAAAAAACCGATTAGCGGTCCTTTCCGAAAGTTTAAAATGCCACCAATCGATAGAGCACCCTCGATTTAGATAACAAACTTTTTTCCAAATTTTAAAATAACGGCTCCTTCCCCTCTTAAAAATCTGATACGAATGCTCTAGAACACCCGGTACAATGTACCTATATAAATTCAGTTTAAAGAGGGTTTAAAAATATTTTTTGTTACAATTTATAACTCGTTATATTTGACCAAATTTTAATTAATATCTATAATTAATAAATTTATTCGCTGTGAAAAAGTCGTTGCTAACAGCTAACCTAACACTTGAAAATTAAATATTTTGACAAGTATATTTAAGATTAATAAAAAACTTTCAGTTGAATAAAGATGCATTATTTCATATTTTAAATTCAGTGAAACATAAATCGAAGCCTTAAATTCGAACAAATGGAATATATTACCAATAGTAACATTAGTCTGTGCAATACGATGAAGGAAATTATCACTGGCAATAATTGAGAGTTTCGATTGATTCGGATATATTGACTGCTATTTTTCATTTTAGGTTTCTTCAAGTGTATTTGAATTTGTAACAACACTTAGAACGGCTCTCTAGATTAATTTGGATTCTCTGGATTTTGTTCTTTGCTCAACAGAGCATTGACAGCTTGTTCCTACACCTGTTGTTTTTATATATATTTTTTTGCAATACCTGTAATCATATTATTATCAACACGCAGTACATAGACGAATAAACAAATAAACAATGATTTATTCCACTTTTTGAATTCACGTTTTGAAGATCCTAATACATTTAGTTCGGTTGCAAATCGATTCCACAACACTTTTAATGCACTTTTATTCCAATTTGGTGTTCCCACAAGCCTAATCATTATTCTCTTAATTGCACCAGCTTATCAAACTTTTTTTTTATAGCTGCAAATAATATCATATTATTATATTATTCATAAATTTTGTAAATAATCTCACATTTTTTTTTAAATTACCCACCCCTCCATTTTTACTCGAAAAACAACAAAATATTTTTTTTTATTTTTGTTTTACGGTTGTCACTTAAATTTTTCATTCGACACATTGTCGAACGTATTAAGTTCGCTTCGCTAATCATGATCGCATTACAGCGAATTCGTCTACTTATACGTTCGATTCGAGAATCATGATAAGGGTAGTAAACTGCTTCGAACAAATGAATAATTATGTTTATAAGTATAAAAAATAGAATTGAATATGTTACACCTGAAAAATAATTAAGAAAAAGCCAGTATGAGAACAATAGTGACTGAAACCACACACTACACTACAAGAATGTGAAAACTATTCTACAAGAATGTGATTCTAACAATGTGATAATTACAATCACCACACATAATAACATAATAGTTTTATGGTTGAAATTTTTGACACATCAACTGATTCAAATGTGGAAAACTACATCTATTGTAGAATAACTTCATCTTCACAATAGCATAGTTCTATTTTATTTTAAGTGAAAAACAAACTGTATCCAAATTAAATTTAAAGAATAACTGAAAAAAATGCTTACAACATCCATGCCCTGAATTTGATTCGAACCTGAGATTAGTATTCAGATGAAGTAATCACTATATCATATTTGTTGGTTCTGAGAATCTGCCAGAAAAATAGAAATTGTTATCGAGTAGCATATATGATTCGATATTTCTACTTATTGTAGAAACTGTGACTCATCGTTGAATTTAAGTGCTCCATTATATTTTTCGAGATTTTCATTTTTCAAAAGTTGAAGAAAAGTATAAAAAAAACCCTTAATTGATCTCATCACTGTCAGTTGCCTACTGAAACTGAACTGATTCTGAACACGAAACTGGCAAATAGAAAAAAATCCAGAATTCATTTTATCTGCACCATTAAATAAATAAATATTGTGCCACAATGTAAAATAAAAAAAAAATATGGACAGTGGTGTGGTGTCAGTGTAGTGTGTTTAGTATATATATATACCTTGCTTGATTTAAAATACATATAAGTAGTAAAAAAAAAAATTAACGGGCAAAAAATTTTTTTTAGAGCATTCTTTCTTATTCATAATTCCAGGAATCCCAATCCCAACCGAATTTTAGTTATTTGTTGTTTGTGTGCACTTATTATAATTTTTTTTGCTTTTTTTTTTTGCCTTTGATTTTTATTCCAGAATGTAGCATAACATTCTCACACAATATTCTTTTATGCATGAATGTATTTATGTACATATTATTATTTATAGTTATATAAGTATAGTTATTTTCTGCATACCAAGGATGCAGTCAAGGAAATATCATCAACGAATTCATTATAATATCATATTAAATTTCTTTTCTTTTATAATATGCGTATAATCATATATACATGTTCTTGCATATTATTATATACTCATCGCTAATACAACATAATCAAATATTTAATATTATAAATATATAAATATATATATATACAATAAACACATATGAACAATGTTATTTATGTATAGTCAGTCCTCTAACAATTTTTATTATTAGAAAAAATCAAGGTCAAGTTCAAATTTTATTGGTAGATCTTAATATTTTCTTCCTATATTTAAGTAGAGGGGGAACAAAAAAAGGATATAAACTTTATTTATCTTCTTTTACTTTTAAATGTGTGCATTTTTGTTTTTTTTTTTTCAATGAAATTTTTTTTAGTGATTTGTCGATCGTTTTATAAAGCCGAAGTGTATAAAAAAAATAAATAAAAAAATAAAATATTTATGATGAAAGATTTTTAATAAAATATACGAGTCCAAGGATAATAAAACTATAAATATTGAAACAAAAAAAAGATACGATATTTTTAATGAAGAAAAATAAATGCAATAGAAGTACCATACTACATAATATAGTATGTATTATGTATATACATTTTTACACGTTCAACATCATCCTTATAAGTTTTTCATAGCAAATTTGTAAATGTATTTGTAATATATCTTGTCAAGAAATAATTAAAACAAAAAGTTGACGCCTTCAATTTTATGATTTCAACAAGTTACAAATTTTTTTTTTTTTTTTATTCTGCTTCATTAGAATTGCAGAATTGGGTTGTGTTGTGCAATACAATTAATTAAAGCAACAAAATAAACTTTTTGTTTTCTTTGAATTTGAATTTATAAAATAATAATATTATGTAATTAATCAAAATGTAGGCATTCTATATTTTTACATCCATATTGGAGTAGTATAGTATATACTAAATCAAGAGGTATAGATGAATATCAAGATAGTTGAGAGGAAGTCAAGAACGACTTGAATTCAAAATATATCGATTATTATAGCTTCTGTATTGAAAAATTTAATTTCAAATATAAAAAATAATGCAATTCCAAGTTGTAGCTTAAAAATTAAAAATGTACCTACCTATAGTCACTATCAGACGAATCGAATATGAACGAACTTGTAAACGTTGCGTCGAATATATTTGGTCTTAAAAACAATAGTGAATAGTGAATAGTTGTACAGTGACTATAGTTTTATTATTTTTATATTGCCTTATAGCTTAGGTAAAAAGTTAAATTACCTTTTCGGGCATTAAGTACGGTAACTCAAATTTTTTTACGTCTAATGTTCTTCGAGTATTTATTTATCAAATTTCTGATGTAAATATCAACTCTACAACTACATTTTAAATAGCATAGTTCCATTTTATTTTAAGCTGCTACCGAATTATGCTTTAAACTATTTTTTATCCAAAAGTACTAGATCAGTTCGAAAAATCCATAAAACATTTCTTTTACCATCATCAGTAATCGAACCGAGGATATTTCAATTAAAAGGTATAATCGTACTATATCTACTGCACCACCCAGGGTGATGAGTCGGGAAAATCAAAATCAAAAGACTTCACTAACTAAAAAAACATTAAATGAATGTAAGAAAATTCTTCAAAACGAATTAAAGCTTGAGTGTAGATATAAAAAATGTCGCGGAAAATTAAATTTTCATTTAAAAGATACGAAATAAAAATGGAAGATGATAATAAAAAATTGGACTTGAGTAGTTTTCATTTATTTTTAGTACATATGGTCTGTATAAAGCGATGCACAAGTAAATATTATAATAAAAGTAACAATTTTTTACTTAATTTTTAACTTTTTCAAAATTATAATTGCCAGATCTTAATAGGTCAGCATATATTTTCAGCGGAAAAATATATAGCTACAATTTGGCAATAAAATTATTTTTCTGCCAAAAATATATTCTAACCTATAATTTAAATAATTCTGGTAACTTTATCTATGATATGAATACAAAATGTAGTCTACTTTTTTTCGTTAAATTCTTCTTATACTCTTACTGTTCTTATACTGTTACCATAGAGTAACTTACCATACTTATATGATTACTCTATGGTATGCTGTTACTCTGCTCTTATTTTACGTATTTTAAACATTTTGGAATAATATGTACAAAGTCAAGAGCCTTGATAAATATATATTTTGGAAGATGTTACATTCCGTGATATCGAAAATGCAGTATTAGAGTTTTAACTGCAATGTAGTATGTTTCATAATGTATTATAAACAATGTAATTAATTCTAAAATGTTTATACATATTCTGCTTTTTTCTTTATAGTTAAAGCGCAGTATATGCAAGTATTATTGAACTATTTATATTGTGTATGGTTCGTTATGGAACATACTAGATTATAGCCAATGTAATCCTAATACTGCATTTTCGATGTCAGCCATTGTAAACTTTACGGTTTCACTGCATTTTGGAAGTCACTGTATATAAAGTAAATTTTGGTTTCAAAGAATGTAAATGCATACATATATGCGACTGTTTAAGGACGGTAAAAAAAAATTAAAAAAACTACAATCAGAAAAATTGGAAGCACTCAGTATAAATTATACATATATTCAACATTTTGTCATAAATCGACAATACACCATTGAGAGAGTTATAGAAATAAATATATGTGTGTATGTAAGAATTGAAAAGTCTCCTCCAATTCATCTATTAAAAAAAAAAATTTCCAAGGTTTCTACTTTGATGTTTCAATAACAAATTTAGAATAGCATCATCATAACTATTTAAACATAAAAATAAAAAAAAAAATACACACTTCATTTTTTTTTTTTATATTTTGTTCTATTCAAAAGTAGATTTAAATTTTTACCTGAATGCATATTACATAAGATACTCATTCTATTAAGAATAATAATAATAATAACAACAACAACAAAAAAGTTTTAATATTCAATAGTGATATCAAATGAAAATGACTGTATCGTCTCTATAGAACAGGTAAACGAAAATGTTGTATTTAAATTAATTGTAGTGGAATATTTCAACCTTAGCCCCGATTTGGAGGACGATGTAGTTTTTTTTTTTTTTTTAAATAAATTCATTTTTGTTTTTGTTGTTTTCTCTCATTATTAAAAATTCTATATTATAGCTTTTTTATAATTGCTAGAAGCAAAAAAAAAACATAAAGCAAAAATAAAAATGGCACTAGATTCGACCGTAAAATAAAATACAAGAACATACATACATACATTCACAATGAAATGAATGGACAAAATAATAATAATAATAATAAATTGAACGAAAACAATAAGTCGTTAAAAGTATTTCCGTAGATTTAATAGAAATAACAAAAAACAAAAAAAAAAAAAAAATAGAGAATAATAATTAGAAAAATTTAATTTTAGTATATAATACATACTAAGTTAATTAATCTTGTCATTGATTCAATGTGCAATAATTGCTATATGATAAATTTTGAAAGAATAAAAATAACAATAAAAGGGTTTTGTACTTACATCATAAATAAAATTCATGACCTTACCTTGAAATTCTTTTCTATACATTTTAAATTTAATTATTTAAAAATAAAAATCAGTTTTTGTTTTTTATCGAAGCGGAAGTTAATTTGGTTTTTTTTCTTTTAATTAAGAATTTTATAAAAAAAAAAAATACCATAAGTAACTGACTAAAATACATAAGACTTGATAATAACTTGATAATATATATTTGGAGGTCCTAATATTATCCTCTAGTATTTATCTAAAGTAGAAAAGCGAGACATCAGAGTGTTATCAATGTTTTCATAAATACAAACCTGCAGTCAATCTGCATATTCCGCATTTATGAAAACACTTGTCAGATTTTCTAAGCGCTGTTCATAAATTCAAATTCAAAGTTTACTGGACGTCAACTTGACAGAATAAATTTTTAGTAGGTACGCATAGATGTAGAATATCGGTAATTAATGTAGATATAGGTAAAATATGAAAGAGAGTTCGTTTTTATTATTGAAACAACCATTTTATACATGAAAACACCCATGGTGACGAATTTATACAATTGTACCTACCTAGTACCTAACAACCTTACATTATTATAAACCATAACCAAATCAGTCAATTTTTATTAAAAATTGTCTGTTGAATAACAAAATTAAAAATATAATACAAAATCTAAAACCATTTCAACATAATATTCAAAGAAGAAGAATTTTATTATTAGTCCATGCAAATCCATATTCTTTTAAAAATTTGAAACTTGACTTTAACTTTAACTATATTTAACCAATATGAGCCCCTAGTTACTTTTTAGCAATGTATAATAACATGGCATGTTAATATTCCTATTTGATTTGACAGCTTTTGATTGATATGGTGTATTGTTTTTGTTCAATTAATTATTCGTTGTTTCAATTTATCCATTTCTGTTTTGAATTTGAACACTATAAATGCGCAATTGACCATTATATTAAAAATATGTAAAGTGTAAGTAATAATTGCAAAAATTTATATTAAACTTAATATAGCCTTAATATTAATATAAAAATATATAAAATAAAATCAAGCCTACGTGCCGACAGAACGTGTAAATACGTGTGTAACGACAGAAAAAGTAATCAATAAACATAAAAAACAACCTAAACGACTTTGTTAAATATAATGAAAATTGTCACGAAAAGTTGGCTAAAATAAAGGCTGATGTTGATAACAGCAATATGTGTGCTATACCAAAATAAATCTTTTTCAATTGGACACGGTGGCGAAAGTGATATTAAAAGGCATAGTCGTTTGTAGTTCTCAAAAAATTTCACATGTATGTTTAGCAACTGCTGCAAGTTCCAGTTACTAAAAATTCAAACGCTTAAAATTCAATTATTGACGCTAAGACAGCATTTGTGTACCACGGAGTTATGCAATCCCACAGTTTTTTATCCAGCGATTGTGCTGGTAATTTGTTTGCATCTTTGATTATGAAAACGGAAAAAAAAGTAATTGTGGAGGAACCAAACCAAAAACTGGCAGAGCTATTTTTATTATATTTTTAGCAAATATTGTTCCGAGACATTGTCAGATACGGTAACTTGAGTTCATCAAAATACAATAAATAGTGATATAATGGTATAAGATTTATGGGAGTAACGGTTACAAAATTTTAAACTGCATTACCCTACCATAGATATGGTGTATGAATATGGTGATAAAATTTGATATAAATAAAAGTTCAATTAATCAAATTCCATAAAATTCCATAAGAGAGGTACATGCAGGCATTCGGATTTCGTTTTACCAGTTTTACATTTAACAACGATGGCATCGAGACTATCTGGAGTATTATATGCTACGATTTTCTAAACTTTGTCTAAAATTTTCACCTGTAAAAAGTATACGATTTAATGAAGTGTAAAAATTACTAGACTTACGATTAATTTTCCTCTACATTTTAATTTTGTAAAAATTATGATAAATCCTGTGATAAAATCCAATTAATATAGTTTAACCAGTAAATAGTGATTATATACAATATATACATTAAATATGTATGTATATAAGACTTTATGTATATATTATTAGGAATTAGAAAGTTGTTCAATAAAATAAATTCCGAAAACTCTCTCTTCTCATAAAGATTTTCCAAAATGACATTTATGGTTAAACCACAAAAATATTAAATCAAGTAAAATATTTTTGGAATAAAATTCAAATATTCTCGTAAAAATATCATAAAAAAAGCCTACAGAAATTATAATGGCTTCAAACTTATTAATTCTTTGAAAATTGAAATAAAAAAAAAAAAAAACTAAAATTATACTCGTACTTAAGCAGTATTATTATTATACTCGTATATCTATGATGAATTCCGTTGACATTCATTATTCATTCATTTCTAGAAAAATTTAAAAGAAAAAAAATGAAAAAAAAATGTAGTAATAAAATCTGAATAACCACCAGCTCTTTTAGAGCAAAGAACCGCTCTCATAAAATTCGCTGATTCAATCAAAACTATCACATCCTCTTAGCTAAAGAAAAATAAATTTCAAATAAAAAACCAAGATAAAAAGAAACAACAAATATTTAATGAATCTGAATTTCATAATTGTTGTTGCCAATATAACAAAAGAAAAACAAAAAATTATTATAGAAATGAGGATCTATTTGTAACACCAAATCAACTATATTAATATCTTAATTATGATTTCATTTCTTTATTTGGAAATAATGAAATTGAAGATATGACTAAAAAGTTTTACGATTTAATGTTTGAGGCAATTCGACTCTATATTCCAATTATTAAAATTAAATATCCTAATTAAGGAAGAAATAAAAAAACCAAGGCATGGCAGAGATACATGAAAACCAAGAATCTAACAGATTACCATTTATTCAACTATTTTTTCTTTCTGTTCAAACAATCTGTTAAACAAAGCTATAATAACTATGTTCACAACATTTCTTTGGCACTCGTTAACAATCCTAAAGCCTTCTGGAAGTTTATTAACTCAAAAAGAAAAAGCGATGAGTACCCAGTTTTCATGAAATTTAATGGGAAACAAAGTAATAACGCTAAAACCATTTCTCAATTCTTTTGTGAATTTTTCTCCGCTTCTCACTCTAAAACAGTTTTCATGGCTGATGAAACAAAGTTCTCCCACGTGGATGCCTATCCAAAAACTACTTTTAGAGATCTTATTATTGATGATAGTCTTGTGAAGAAATATCTGAATAACCTGGGGAACAAAATATTTCCTGGACCTGATGGCGTTCCTGAACTAGTTCTAAAGAAATGCTCAGTTGCCTTATCACCTGTTGCCTGTTGCCATCTATTTGGAAAAAAGCTTTTATTAAACGTACATATAAAAAAAATGCAAAAAATGACCAATTTCCAAATAGACCAATTTCTAAACTTTCCACTAATCCTAAAGTTTTTGAGTTGATGATTTTTGATTCAACACGATTTTCTGAAAAAGAAGTCTACAGTGAGCAACCTTGTAGATTCGACATCAACCTTCTTAGTCAATATGGAAGCGGGATTTCAAACGGATGTAATTTACACCGATTTTAGTAAAGCATTTGATGTATTAGTATTATTTTGACCCCATAGTATTATTTTACGAAAACTCAAAAAACTAGGATTTCCTGCAAAATTTGTACATTCATATCAAATTCTGGAGTTCCACAGGGGAGTCATTTAGGACCTGTTATTTAGTATTGCTATATATTATGAAAATTTACGCTGATGATATGAAGATTTTCAAAAAAATAACGTCGATGCAAGACGTTTATATGCTTCAAGATGATCTAGATAAATTTTATACTTGGTGCATTAATAACAATCTTTTACTAAACATTAGTAAATGTGCACTCATGTGTTACACACGTCGAACCCAACCATTTAGCTTTAGATATACTCTAAACAACGAAACCTTAGAAAAGGTTAATTCAATTAACGACTTAGGAGTTTATTTCGATGATAAACTATCATTCAAGCTCCACTACGATAACATCGTTAATAAAGCTAGTTCAATGTGGGGCTTCATAAGACGTTGGTCAAAAGAGTTTAACGATCCTTACATTTTTAAATCATTGTATACATGCCTCGTTAGACCCCATCTTGAATATGCATGTTAGGTCTGGTCTCTATTTTATAAGTCACATATACAAAGAATAGAAGCTGTTAAAATATTTTTTTTTAAGATTTGCACTACGTAATTTGCCTTGGGATGATCATACAAGACATATGAGCATAGGCTAAACCTTCTCCATCATAAGTCTCTGTGGAAAAGACGGGAAGTAGCTGATGTTTTATTTATTTTCGAAATTATTAAAGGCGGTATTATTTCCCCTTCAACTTTAAATAAAATTATCATTAACACAAATACTCGTTTACGCCACTCAAATCTCTTTACATTAACATTACACAAATTATGGTAAATATGAACCTATTAATAGAATGTTAATAATTTGTAATAAGTATAAGAATAGAATAAATTTTTCAGTTTTAAGACGAAAACTATATGAAATTAATTGAATATTTTGTTAACTTGACCTTTTTAATTTATATTAAAAAAATAATATTACTATTTTTGTATTTTGAACTTTGTTATTTTTGAATGTATACTAAGTAAATTTAATTGTATTTTTAATTAATATATGAAATGTAATACTAAATTGTAAACGGTTTGAGCTAAAGTATAAAAATAAATAAAAATAAATTGGTGAATTACAGCAAAAGTAAGTATCCATAATTTGCAGATATAATTTTTTTCTAAAAATTGCAGGTCCTTGCAAGGTCTTTGGACAACGCTATTTTAACCGTAATATATTCAATTTCTGGTTCAAGCTATGTATATACTTATATATATACTTATGGCATCGCAATAGAAGATGTTAGGAGGATTCCTGTTCTCGTAAGTTGAATCTGCATCTGTCTGTATTAAACTTGTCAATCTTTTCTAAAACACATTTTTATCGTAATGACCTTGTCCTGAGATTAACCATTTTAGTGTTCTGACATTGGATATACTCTCCTTGATTACCTAATTTAATCGGTTAATATTAAGAAAAGTTAGAAACTATACTATATCTTTTCTGTATGTATCGGCCCAACTCTATACATTAATAATGTAAAACTCATCTAAAAAACTTTTTAATAAATTAACAGAGTGGTCTTGTACTGTAGCAATATTAAGAAATTTTTGCTCGAAATATTTTAGCTAAAAGCTTATAATGATTTTTGTTTTTTATGTTCTCGCCAGTAACTTAGGTAGAATTAACTTTTTGTGTTTAATTAGGTAATGCAAATTTTTACTACATATTTTACTACAATATTTTTTTTAGTATTTATTTATCAAATTTCTAGTTTAACAACTCATTAAATGCCTAAAACTACTACTGTTGTCAAGGAAGTAAATCTTCTTAAATAGGATAGTTCCATTTTATTTAATTGTCTACCAGATTACACTCTGAATTATTTTTTTGTCATTTATTTTATCCCGCACTGACAAAAGCGTACTTGATAAGGTCGAAAAACCTATAAAGCATTTTTTTTTGCTTTGTCAGAAATCAAACCTGTGTGACCTGTTCTGTTGAAAGGCAGGGACTACTTATCCGCTGCGCCATCTAGAGTGCTTAAATAATAGAATCTATATATATACTGTTATTATTGATTTCGGATTGTCAGATTTTGAACTTTCTTTCTATGTCAGTCAGACTGGCAATTTATTGCCACTTCACTATAACATCACAAAAATTGTAATTCTAGTAGTAATATTATATACTTGTGATTTTGGTTTATCACATTTTCAGAACCAAAATTTTTTTTAATTTAATCTTATCCATCTTGCAATTCTTGCAATTAATAAGTTTCAAATTTTTGTTCGTTAATTGAACACACTTGGGTCTCAGATACTTCATTTTAATTCAATTCAAATAGAACAAACAAAAAAATTGTATGAGTTTGCATTTAAATGATTGCATGATATTGAAACTAATTATGACTTGAATCAGCTTCAATATAGGTATGTATATAATATATATGTATAAATATTTGTTTATAATATATAATTTTTTATCTTTTTCTTTTTTTATTCTGTTTTTTTCTATACAAATATTCTATATACACAATGAAATTTTAATTATTTGTTTTTGTAAGTTTCAAATAAATTTTTCTATGGAAATAAAAATAAAAAAAATTTGTTGTTGTTTTTTTTTTTTTTTGTGATACAATGATGCCATCATCACATCATTTTTAAAAATGATTTTTTAATTATTGTTTTAATAATAATTTTTGTAATATAAAACAAAAAAAAAACTACAAGCTAGGCAAAGTGTTGAATCAGCGAAATTTTCTTTTATAAATATTTATAGTTGTAGGTACGATACGACTGCTGACTGTACGAGTACACAAGAGTTATTTAAGTTATAAAAAATAAAGATGACAACTTAAATTTAAAAAAAAAAAAAAAAAATTAAAATGCTTTTTGGTATTGTTTTAATGATTTTTTGTTTTTGTTTATGTGTGGCAATAAATGAATTAAATATACTTATAAAAATAAATAAATATAAATAAATTGAGGTCAATATAAGAATATTAAACTCTAAAGAATTTATCATAATATTCATAATAAACAATAATAATATAGGTAGTAATATAATAGTAGTATTAACAATAATTTATGTATTATTAAACTAACAAAAAAGTAGTGGGACTTTTAGAAATTAATTTTTAGAAAGGAAAACAATTCAAGTATTTAATTTGTGGCTTCATTCGACTAACTGGGAAAGGTAATAATTAATAAGCTATTTGAATTATAGCTCATTATACACACTTAGTTGTCATTATTGATCCTTTTCTAAAAAAAAGATTTGAAATATAATATTATATTTATCACATCACACATATTATATAACATTATATGTGAAAATTTCATATCAATCTACGATTCTAAAGTAGTTTAAGTATGCTTAAAAGCCAAATATTTCTAAAAAAAAAAAAAAAATTTTTATTTAATTTTATTTTTTTTTTTTTTATTTTATTAGTGAAAATATTTTTTCTCCAATTTATCTAATAATTATGTAAATATACGCATTGATAAATAATGTATTTATTTACCTATTATATAAAAATATGACTGTTTAGCTAAGATATTATACATATCCGTTATTTCGATTCGATCTATATACGTTACGTAACACATTTGTTTTTTTTTTTTTCTTTAATACACCATAGATGAGAGTAAAAGCATAATATAAGTCAGCAGAAAATTCGAAAATAGAGCAATAGTAACATCAGCAACTCAAAATCAGCCCTTTCGCAGACACTTTGTTTTTATAAAAGATTTCTCATGGGTCACTTGCTGTATCTTTGTTACTTTAGAAGATAGAAAAATTCTAAAAACACCAAAATTCTAGTAATTGAAAAAGGAATTGATTTAAGATATAAAAATTCTGTTTTATTTTTGACATCTTTATTTGTCATGAATTTTGTCAAATCATTTGCTTGACGTCCTGCTGCATGACATGAATATACGTTTAACGGCTACCGTCTAACAAATTTTTTCCATGTTCATTAATGCACTCAACAAATTTTAGGAAAAATGTCAGGTGTCCTTAAATTCAAAATATCTATGTATATCAACGGGGGTTTTATAATACTAGTTTTCATTCCAGATTCGTTGTGATCAAAATGAAAATTTGAAATACTTTCGACATCTGAAGTCCAAATATTATCTATTATTCTGCAAAACATATATACGCACTATCTTTCATACTGAATAAATTACCATAAGTACATGACTTATTAAATGTCATATATTTCGGGGAAGTTCCAAACTAATAAATTTTTGATTTTTTAATGGTTTGCAAAATTTGATTTATTATTATGCGCATCATTACTATATAATAAATATAATATGAGACTTTTTTACTGTCCTTAATTATAATAAGGCTTTTTCTAAGCTTTCTAATTTTTTTTAAAATACTTTATGTTTTATAAATACTATGTGAGACCCTACAAGCAAATACACCATTTAAACTCATGTTTAATAGAATGGCTATAATATCCGTCTTGACATTATGAGTAAACATTTTTTTGACGTCTATAGCCATCTTGTTCCATGATTAGACTTTTTTATGACGTTTATATACATCATATCCGAAAGGGCTAAAAGGAATAACAAACATATAAATAAATTAACGTCGAAGAAAGTTAATAAACTCAAATATAATAAAACATAGATATAATTGGGTTTCGAATTGAAAAATAAAAAAAAAAACTTTAAATATTATTTTTCTTTAAATCACAATTTACTGAAGAGAACCAATATTTACATCAAGCAATGCTGCAATTACAAATAGAATTTTTAGTAATGGACTAATAACTATATACAGAAAATTAACAATTGAAGAATATAATTTCATTTGATTTAATCGACTGACATTTGTCTAGCTAAATAGTTGGAGAGCTATATAGTAGAAGTAAATTTTACATGGCCAACATATTAGTAAGTAAAATATGGTAAAAGGCATAAATATTAGGTTTACATATTTCTATGTATATAAACTAATTAATAAATAATAACAATAATAATTATTCATCAAAATTGAATTAAATTTTATTAAAAAAAAAAAAACAATTATTTAATTTATTAAAAATTAAATTAATTTATTCTAATTAATTTGTAATTTTGATTTTGCAAGTGACTAACCATATAGTATTTCAAAATTTAATGAAATCAATTTGAAAAATTAAAAGAACAAAGTTTTGAACATATTTTTACTTTTTAATCTTTTGAATAAATTATATTTTAGAAATAAATAAATAAATAAGTACATACTATTAAAAAAATTAAATAATTAATATGTAAGTTTTTTTATTGCATTAATTATTACACAAAAAATTACTTTAAAGCTTTTCAGTTGTAATTGAATTACAATGAATTTTTTATTTTATTAATATATTCGAATAATTCTATAAGTACATCTATATTGAGAGACAATATAATCAAAAGTTATCAATTAGAAACTAGAAAAGAGTAAATTTTTATACAAAAATAATGAATAATCAATACTGTATTTAAGTATTTCAAATAATGTGATCGAAAAAATTACAATACAAAAAAAAAATACAGAAATTTATTTAATAACTTCAATAAATGACATAATCTATCGTTTAAAAGCTTCATAAATAATTAGTTTATTATTTTTATACTGACATTTATCAAGTATACAGATTATCATTTAAAATGTTGCCTTATTTTTATTATTTTTAAGTCCAATTGTTGTTCTAACTGGCGATTTAAAGTGGTAAAGCTGCAATTCAACTTTGGCAGACTAAAGCGAGGAATGTCATAACAAACAAAAAAATTGTATATTGTCATGGGGTCTATCACTTAGAAGTTATAGAGCCTAAAAAAATTATTAATTGCATTGAAAATTGCAACCGAATAATATAAAATAAAAGTATGTAATTATGATCACTTAAAGGTAATTAAAGCTCCCTTCTAACATAGTAAAACCCGTTATTTTAGATCGTTATGATCGGAGCTTTCTATTGTCAATGTTATTGAAAATTTTTGACAAAACATATGATTGCAACTACTCAATTCTCAATTACAATTACTCAGGTGCAATTACTCAGTCATTAATGTTAAAGTACGTCAAAATTTGAATGTGTTTTTCCTACGTTTACGTACAGTTGTTGACACTACATACATGATGGTTGCGGCTACTACGACCCCATACTTTTTCATGAAAAATTTAAGTGACAACCGTAAAACAAAAATTTAAAAAAAATATTTTGTTGTTTTTCGAGTAAAAATGGAGGGGAGGGTAAATTTAAAAAAAAATGTGAGAATATTATCTGCAAAATTTATGAATAATATAATAATATGATATTATTTGCAGCTATAAAAAAAAAGTTTGATAAGCTGGTGCAATTGAGAGAATAATGATTAGGCTTGTGGGAACAGCAAATTGGAATAAAAGTGCATTAAAAGTGTTGTGGAATCGATTTGCAACCGAATGTATTAGGATCTTCAAAACGTGAATTCAAAGAGTGGAATAAATCATTGTTTATTTGTTTATTCGTCTATGTACTTGCGTGTTGATAATAATATGATTACAGGTATTGCAAAAAATATATATATATAAAAACAATAGGCGTAGGAACAAGCTGTCGATGCTCTGTTGAGCAAAGAACAAAATCCAGAGAATCCAAATTAATCTAGAGAGCCGTTCTAAGTGTTGTTACAAATTCAAATAAACTTGAACAAAACCTAAAATGAAAAATAACAGTAAATATATCCGAAACAATCGAAACTCTGAATTATTGCCAGGGATAATTTCCTTCATCGTATTGCACAGACTAATGTTACTATTGGTAATATATTCCATTTGTTCTAATTTAAGGCTTCGATTTATGTTTCACTGAATTTAAAATATAAAATAATTCATCTTTATTCAACTGAAAGTTTTTTATTAATCTTAAATATACTTGTCAAAATATTTAATTTTCAAGTGTTAGGTTAGCAACGACTTTTCCACAGCGAATAAATTTATTCGCGAATCGTGATCACATTTACGCGAACGTTCGACTAGCATATTCGCTTCGACTCATATTCGATTCGAGAATCATGGTAAGGGTATTCGATTTATTGAATGAATGCTTTGGTACCAATAGTTCGGATAATGATTTTTATTTCGTTTTTCATATCCATGCATGCACACATGGACACATTTTCAACCAAAATTATGATTGAAAAAAACTGACACTAAATATTGTAATCTGTCATATGATCATCTGAACTCTCTAGGTATACTAAGAATGTATTTTGCCATTATTTTTCATATTTTTACGTCAGGAATTAGGATTTTTGAATAGTGACTTTTGATTAGTTGTCAGATATCAGATAAAAAGAAATACTGTCATTCAAACATTCATGCCTAGAGCGGAACTCCAATTGATGATATTTTATTAGTAGTCAGTTATAACTTATCACTTCTGCAATACATGTAAAGCAATCATATTTTGTATACCGGGCGTTCCAGAGCATGCGTATCAAGTTTTGAAATTCATAGGTGGAAATATTCGTATAATATTAAAAGTGAAATTTATTGCCAAGGAATGTCGCATAACTATTATAAAAGCATAGAAGAAGACGAAAAACTGATAATTGAATTCAAATTTATTTTTGGAAAAACCAAGGAAATAAAATTGCAATTATTTTAGCATATCAGAAATACATCGTTACTTAATTTAGAATTGTCCATTTTATTTATTTAAATAAAAATAAATATTCTAAAACATTATTCTAATAACAAAATAAATAATTAAAATTATTAATAAATAAAAAAAAAAAAAACAAAAAAATAGGAAAGTCATTGTAATTCATTACGACTTCATATTCTTCAATAATATTCGCGTAGTTTTGAAGTCACGTTTTTTTAACAAATCACATTAATTTTTTTTTTTTTTTGTTTATATTTTCACATAAAAAATATTATTATAACATTATTTATTAGGTACATGGACGGGTCGGATATTATTTGAAATGTCGTAGTTAAACGTTAGAGAAGAAAAAAAACTAAATATTTAAATAATATTTCAAGATAACCAATAGAGAGGGGAACTATCTAGTATGTAGAACTATAATTAAAAAAAAAAAGTACAAGTAAAAAAAGTAAATGACACCCACTTTTATTTCAAATAAAATATTTAAAAAATTGTATTAATATACAAACATATTTTATAAACGATAATCATTTTCTTCATATTTTTAGAAGAGTCAAAAGGCTTGGAAAAAGATTGAATTAAAATTGACCTTACGAAGCATTCTAGCAATTGGCTTAAATCTGTCATATTCTGTGTAGGAAAAACATTTTTATAAGTTGCCTGGTGGTATTTAACTGTAAGTACTTAATTTACCCAGATATTGTCATAAAATACATACATTTAAAATAGGCAACTTCGGCAATATTTCATATGAGATACTAAATTAACACAATAAAAAAATTATTTTTATAAAATTCTGCAACAATAAATTATTACGAATATCAAGGATTTTATAAGACCTATTTAAAAAAAAAGCCCAAAAATTTAAATAAATTCAAATTTTATTATAAAAAAAAATTAAAAAAAAAGTGTTTTTATTGATTTTAAAAAATCATAAATTTTAAAGAATTAATATCAAAAAGGTTTTTTTATTTCAGCCCCTATTTTTGAATACATAAAAAAGGTATGAAAAACAAAAAAAAAACAAAAATCAAAAAATTGGATTATACAAAAACTTCATAAAAAATATGTCATAAATCTTTGTATTAAAATTTAAAAAAAAAAAAAAACAATCTCCCATAATCAAAATAATTTTTATAGAAACAGTTTTGTAAATTGCCTATTGAAAAATAAAAAAAACCACATTAAAGGGTTTGGATCTTCTACTTCTATCCCAAAACTATAAACAAATTTAATTTTAATTTCCCAAAAGCTTTTATTTAATCCAAAATGATATCATTTTCATTAATCTATGATAGGTTTTGTATTTTTAAAGATTAACTATTATATAATAGAAATAAAATACATAGTTGTGTAGTATGTATATATATTTCTATATGTAAATACAATATAGAATAGCAGTATGACCAAAATTATAAATTTTAACCTCCAAATTACTACAGCAACAACAAAATCTAAATCTCATAAATCGCCATCACATGTTGCACTATAATAAAATGAACAACATTTATGTATAGCTTCAGAGCAGTGCGTAATTATTAATTAGTATTCAATTCAATTCTAGGATATCACTTATTAGTATGTGTATTAAAAAAAAAATCGATACAGATTTATTAGAGAGCTTCAAGGTGTAGGCGTTAATGTGTAAAATCAAAATTAAACAAATTATAACAAATTTGTTTTTTTTTAGCTAGACTTCGAAAAACAACAAGATTCCCAACCGCTTGGAGCTACTCTTGATAAGTTGTAAGAGTCGAAACAACTAAAGCCAATTTAACTTGTTTTCGTTATAATCAATCTACACGTAAGATTGACTTATGACTATTTTTTTTAGAAAACTATTATCGTAATAGTTTGCGCAGATGAATGCTATCATATCAATATAATAACTTCGGTGAACGAACTTTGCCACTATGATATTTTCCGTTAGGGACGTATATCAATAATTTTCATTGAAAAAACCATTATCGTAAATATTTTTATTACAACATACATTTTTTTAAATAATAAGCCGGTCTTTAAAAATTTTTTGCTCATTTGAGTTGACAGTTGGCAATTGTTTGAGTTGACTATTGTTTTCAACACCAAGAACTGTTTTTCGAATTCATATAAATTTGCAGTTACTGCTCGTGTTTTACTGCATATTTCTTGATTTCATCCCTAACTGTTTCTTATGTGCAAATCACGGAAAAAATATATTTTACTTACACGTACCATCATGGCGCATTAAATATACCATGAATCACTTTATTTGCCAATCGTTTAGCACTTCGATATTGGTTTTCTTTGCACAGCCCCACAGGCATAATAAAACAAGTCTTTTTAGCTTTTTGGATTTTGAAGAAGATTAGAAATATATTTTTATTTTAAATATAACTCATAATGATAACTATACTTTTACAGTTATTTTGGGGTGGTTAGCGGTGGTCCCTGCTTATATAATATTATAATTTTATATTCAGTACATTGAAACTAATTTTTGTTTGTTTGTAAAAAAATAAATTTTATTGGTGAACTTGTACTATGGTAGGTACTGGTTTCTAACACATGTTATATTCGGGAATGGAAAAAAAAATTATTTGATTTCATTAAAAATCGAAAAAATTAATTGTCAATATAAATTGACGATACATTTGGAAACGGAAATATTTTGAATGCTTTATTTGAAAGAAATTTCATTGTTGATCACAAAACTCTAAACAATTTTATGATATTAACACGTCGTTTGACTGTGTTGGCATTGTATTTTGTTGACATTTCAAAACATAATAGGATGTATCTGATACGAGATTCTGTTCCGACGAGACTTGGAATAATATAAAAACAACAAACAAAAAAAAGAATAATTTCATGTGTAATGCAGCGTAATTCTAAAATTTAAAATTCAGAATCTCGGATACATCCTGAAGTGAATTGCAATATAAGAAGTCTCTTTCTTTTACAATTCGTAACAGTTATTTAATGCCAATTTTTACTTGGTTTAATGTTTTGTAACCGAAAAAATATTTCAGTTTTTTGTTACTAAAATTTTTAAGACAGATTCAACTCTTAAATAGGGATATTGTTGTCAATGCAAAATGTGGTCAGAAAATATAGAACCAAATTGACTTTAAATAACTGTTACGAATTGTATAAGATTTTTTATTATTCTGCCAATCATTCAAAAAATATTTCAGTTTTTTGTTACTAAAATTTTTAAGACAGATTCAACTCTTAAATAGGGATATTGTTGTCAATGCAAAATGTGGTCAGAAAATATAGAACCAAATTGACTTTAAATAACTGTTACGAATTGTATAAGATTTTTTATTATTCTGCCAATCATTCTGGATATATGCGTGTTTCTGCATTTTAATTTTAGATCATTTTAGTGCATTAGACTATAATTTATTGTATTATGCATGAGAAGGCCTTACATTGCGTCAACATTTCATATTTCATCTAATTTAATCAATTAATTTTTTTTGGCATTATAAGCGAAGAATACAATCTGTAATGAATACATATATGCATACAAACACACATTTTACATAAAAACATGTCTATATTCAACTTTGATCGAATAATCTTCTTAATATTAATTTAAATATTTTTCAATGGAAATGAAATTTTCATTAAAATTACTATAAAATTAGACCTCTTTCTAAAACTATTTTACATACATGCATGCATACATTTACTATATACTACTTATATAGATATTAAAAATAAAAGTTAGTATAGTTATCAAAATTCAATATAGCCAAAAAAAACAATTTTAACATCTATTTATATCTAGCGATGACCTCAACTATTATCATTTTACATACTCCCGAATTGAATGATTAATTATTGGTCATATGAAACTACTCATATATGAATATTTTGATTGTATCGCTTTTTTTTTGTTTTTTTTTCTGCTAATACACATATTATGTAAATCTGCAGATCTATTAATATTTCTACATGATATATATATATAAATTTAATTTAAACAGATATTCTTAAACTTATTTTTCACGATTTAATCAGATTTAACTAATACAATTAATAATATTATAAATTCAAGCCAGCCAAGCCAGCGTTTAAAAACGAAGAAGTTTTGTAAAATAAGAAATACAAGAGAATAGAATCAAAACAAAAGAGAATCGAGAAACATTACTCTGTCTGTATTCTACTTAAACTGTAGTATAGATAGACTTAAATGTAGAATATATGTAGATATAAAAAAATTAAGATTCAGTTTATTTAAGTTAAAAAAGGACAAAAAGGATACTTTTCATTTAAAGAAATCTATAGAGCTATATTGATCCACTTAAATGTGATATAGACTTTAGTTGAATAAAAAGTTGACAAAATATTTAAATAAAAAAAATAAGTACAAATTATCAATTGTGGACAGAAGAAATGTTCTTCTTCAGTGACAGTAAAGCTTGACTTTATAAAATATGAATTATCCATTGTGGACAGTGATGGACATGACATTTGTATTTAGATTCCACTGTTTTATCGATAATTATTAGTTGTGTTCAGCAAACTGTTCTAGGACGTTCTAAAACGTTCTAAAGTAAAAAAGAACACGTTTTTGAGTTCATTAGTTTCCGTTACTTGTTCTTTTTTGTCCGAAAGTGTTCTGTGATCTTTTTTGTTCTGAATTTTTTTTAGAAATAAACATTAAACATTGTCTTAAATTTTTCTTAGTCCACAGAAGCATATTTAAAAAATGGTTCTTTGAAGAGGCTACATATATGAAATTGTTACACCGTGACAATTTTCATATGACAAAAGACCGAAGAATTAACCACATTTTTTTATTTATTTTTTATTTATATAATATCTATAAGAGATTTTTATTGCAGATTTATTAAATACCAGCACTTTATTAAGCCTTCAATCTTTTCAAATTTTTTACATTTTAACATTCTGGTTATTTTTTAAAATTGTTTTGAATCCACTAGACTTGAACATCGTAGGTTAAAATTGTTTTCAGTATGACTTTATAAAGCAAACCTTTATTTTCTAAATTAATTTATGACCTCTTGCCAATGAACAAGTAAACATTTTGAACGTTGCCTTTAACTATATCCTTCTGATAAAGCTGTGTTTTCTTCAGTTACCTATAGATGTAATTCCAAAGTTGCTTCCAGGCGGTTTCCTCAAGTTGACGTAGATTTCATTCCTACCTAAAAGACGAATCCTTTCCATGACAGTGTACTGTGTTGAAGTATACAGGTAGGTACTATACGTTCACTATAAGCTCCATAAATGTTTGTCATTGACACAACATACTTGTACATAATTGTCCAAGAATCATTAATTTACACAAAACGAACATTTTATACTATTTACAGTTTGAAAACGTGTATACATTTTTAAAATCAAGAATGCGATGTAATAAAAAAATTTGTCACAAATTCTGTAGAGTATAGAATAGGCAAACGTTCTCAAATTATTTTCCTAACTACATATTGCGTTTAATTTGTCCAAGACAATTTTTTTTCTCAGGGCCAGATTAAATAATATACCCCACCACATTATTCATATACATTATGTATATAAGTATATCAAATGTAAACTAATCGACTAAAAAAAAAAAAAAAAAAACTGATCCACTGAATTAAAAACAAATGACATAATTAATACCAGATGGATTTCTTTGTTTTTTTTTGTCGCAATAATCAGAGCAAAAGATACCCAAATAAAAAAAATATATATACATATATGTATGTATATGTAAATTAACTATTATAAATATTAAAAAAAAAAAAAAAAAAAAAATATATAAGTAGATGCGCAATATCTACTTTTCCACTAAAAACTATAGTTAGGCTTTGTATTGTATCACAATAATAAAACAAAACAAAAACAATAACAATAATAAAACAAAAATATAAACGAAATCAAATATTGCACGACTTTGTTGCCCTCGATTTCAAGTAAAATGCGTTTCATTTAAAATTCCATTGATCACTTCTTCAATGTGTGCATACATATTGTATAAGTGGACAAATTTGAATAATGAAATTACAGAATGTCATAAAAATTGTGTATACGTTCATTTTTAAAAATTATTTAAAAGCCTGTGAATTTCAAAAATTATAAAAGCTTTTAATAACGATGTAACATCATCGAACAGAGTACAAAATATTACATAACATATTAGACATATTTGTCAGAAAGTCGACTAAAATTAGATGACTTAAAGACAAGCAAGTGACTTAAAAAACTACTACTTTTAGTGTTCGCGCAAAAATTGAACAGACAATTAAAGCTTATTTTTTTAAATGTTGTCAAACGAAATAAGCATTTTAAAGAACAAGACATTCGTCGGAAAAGAAAAGCAGGAGAAATAATCTCAAAATAATATCTTTTTTTTCTAAATACCCTATTTATTAGAATTGTAATTGCATTGAGTGACGTAAAATAAAATCGAATGCAATAAAAAAGAAATAAAGTTAAAATAAAAAAAAGGTATAAAGTCAAATTTTTTAAAAATTTACCCAAATAATATTTTAACTTTATTATGAGTTGAGGTCATAATGCCGCATTACAAAATCTTTTTTTACAAAATCTTTAAATACAAAATTTTTTTACTTTAGCTTCTATAATTTTTTAACTACAATTGGACGTTATTATGATCAAAATGTAGGAAAGAAAAAGGGAAAGATTCAAATAAAAAAAAGTGGGGAATTATCACTTAAACATTTTTATATTAATAGAGTTAGTTGATGGATTGGATAGGTCATTCCATGTCATAATTAAAATATATTCAATCAGCGGCTTCACATAAAAACGAATTGTTAAACTTTTATGAAAACAGATATTCTCTTATTTGTACACAACAGCGGCTTTACGTATTCGAATGAATGAAGTTAAAACTCTGGAAAAACCAAAAATTTCATTTCTTTATATCCAACCACCAGCTACATATAGAAACAAAAACGTAAATGATCTTAAGATAAAATTTTAAAACAATAAATAAACAATTAGTTTTGTACAAGCTTCCACCCTTATGCTTACATTTCAATTTACTGAAACCTCACTCCTCTTGCTATAAGCAGGAAAATGTATAGTCGGCAGAACTTTAACAAAAAATTTATTTATTTTTTAGTGGGAAATTCTTCGCCCCATGTCACTGCCACAATTTACTGGAACTACGCTTTTACTGACAGCAAACAATGTATATAAAGTAATTTATTACCACAATTAGGAAATTACAAGCAATTAGGAAAATTCAATTAAACTAAATTAATTTTATTTCCATTTAAAATTGAAAATAAAGTCCAAATCACGAAACCAAGAATTTTATTTTTAATTTTAAATAAAAAAAATCAATTTCACTTTATTGCATTTGACTTTATTACATTTGGACTTATTGCAGGTCGTCGTCGTTGCATTGCCATTCATTTCATACTTTGCCTAACATAATAAAGTGAAAATTGTGGTCGATTTTTCGTAACAAAACTTTTCCATTGTTGATTTTCACATACTTTCAAAACTATATTCAACAACAAATGACAAGTTTTATCATTTCATTATATTTCACATTAATGTAATATTTTGATATATATATACATATATAATTAAATAGTAAATAAAAAATACCTAAATAAACATTCATTCAAACGTGGGTACAAATATGCATATATATATTATTATGTACGCATGTTTGTGTTTATTATAGATATGAAATTAATAAATTTTATCACGTCATTGTAACAACGTACGTACATATGTGACAATTGTATGTGCACATTTTGTAATATTGCCAAGAACAGAGCAACAGCAGTATCAGCAACAGTAACTGCAATAATAATGTCATTTTTTTATCACAATTATAAAAAAAAAAAATAAAAAAAAAACTATACTGCCTCTGTTTTTGTTGTTCTTAATCGTTTGCTGTGTTCGGTTTCATGAAATCAATGAAATCAGTTGTTTTTCTTATTTGCTTGTTTTCTTTTTTATTTTTTTTTTCATGCAATGAATGTTTGTTTTTGCACATTTATTGCAAGTTTGCAATAATTGTTGAAAACCAACTAAAATAATTTTTAAATTGACATCACTTCGAAAGTATTTCATATTTTTTTTTGTTTTTTTTTTTTTAGACAGTGACACTTCCGTGGTGGTCTTGTTGAAAGTCGGTTGAACTATAAAAAAAGTAAATTTTTCAAATATTTATTTTGTTAGATCAGATGAAAATTTTTGATAAGGAAAATATGGATATTTGTATAATTATCAGAATGTCCTTTAAATTCCTTGAGTATAGAGTATAGGGTGGAAAGGCATATTGTTATGAATATTATTTTTTGAAAACTGAAATAAATAAGAATTTAATAAAATTTATTCCATTTGGAAGTATAATATATTGAGATTCAATTGTAGGTTAATTATTATCTATGTTTTCTTCGCTTTGTTATTTCTATTTGAACTTTTCCAAGATGTCAACTGTTCATGTGAATGAACTGTTCATCAACATTATGAATTCGATTGCATTGCTTGACGTTCCACATATTAACAAATCAGTTCAATGTTTAAAAGTAAGTTCATATCAAACTCAAAATCATCTAAATTTAACATGTATTCAGAATACAAATACTCTTTAATTGTCATACTGAGGCTGAACATTTTCGTAACTTGGAATTCAAATAGCTAACGTGTAAAATATTTTAAAATTTTTAATTAACTTTTAGAATTTTAATTTTTTTTTAAATATTATTTTTCTACAAATAATTAATTTTATAGTAATGCAAAACTAAATTTCGAAAATTCGAAAAATCAATTTTTTTTTTTAATCCCTTTTAATAGGTTTCATGTAGTTTTGAATTTTCTTGAAATTGTTTTAACCTAAATTTTTTCATTTAAAATTTTATTTTGTTGGATTTGGAAAAAGAAATATTACCTTTTTTTTTTATTAAACACCACCATTTATTACCTTCATATTTTACTTATTTTTATATTTTTGTTTTTGTTTATATATGTATATTTAAAATATAATTATAGATAAATTATAGTTAAAAAAAAAAAAAATATTAATTTACGCATGTTATAGATACACAATACACATACAGTGTAGTTCACTTAAATTATGTGTTCTTCGATGAGTATATCACTAGAGTTTAATCCATTTAAAACCAATTATTTTTATTATGTGTTATAAACAATCTAGGTATGACCGACCTGTGATTTTCTCATGATTTGTTCTTTTCGATGATAAGCGCATGATGAGTCGGTTTTGAAAGCGTTGGTAGAGAATTTTCACTGTGACATTTCATAGCGCTTGTTTTTAAAGGTTTGTTGTTTTTGAGCAAGTCCTTAATATTAATAAGACCCACACATGTCTTATAGTATCTGTTTATATATCCGAATTTTTATTCTTATCCACCCAGAACGCTTAAGTAATAATCGAATCATGACATTTGCTACCTGTCAATATATCTCGTATATCTTCAATTTTTTCTTGCTGAACCGCTTGAAGCATTTAATATTTTATATTTCTCAAAATGTGGTCTAATTTTTTTTTTTTTATTATAACTCTTTACCATTTTCTTTTTCTTTCCTTCATCTTTATATGACTTTAAATTCTGCTAAGCCAGTTAGGGTGCTTAGCTTATACCATTTAGGTCTAATATAAAAAAAAATTGGTATTTTTGTTAATAAGAAATAATTATATCTATTTATTCAAGAAATCTATAGTGTATGTGTACATATGTATAGATATCCAATTTTTAAGACTCAAAAAATAAAATATGATTTCACCATTAGTACCTCCGTAATCACCCCAAAAAATATCAAAAAAAAAAAAAAATAAATAAACCAAAAATAAAAGCAATCATAAAAGTCAAAGACTCTTAAGAAAATCTCCCATAGCTGGTTGCGATATACCACTATTAACAATGATTAAAAAACCCACTCAAGAAAAAAAATTATATCCAAAAATTTCTAATATTCAATTTATTATAAAGGTATACCTTATTATACATATATACACATCTTTAGATATATACAAGTATTAATATAATTGAATACAAAATTATTTATGTATATAAAAAAATGAATTTTTGGCCCAGAGGTTTGTTCCAAACAAAAATTATTTTAAATGGCCCGCATTTAAAAATAATAACAAAAAAAAAAAAATTATGAAGCTAAAAAACACCATAAAAAATAGAATAACAAAAAATAAAGTTAATAAAAACCGTTAACAGTTTTCTCTTAGTTTTTTAGGCAATTATTAAATTTATATGCCGCAATACAACATTTTCTTTATAAATAAGTAAATACATATACTCATATACATATATATATCAACTTTTAATCATTAACAAAATGATCAACGGAAATTTTTATACACAAATGTATATACATACATATTACAAACATATTAATTTATACATGGTATACTTTCCTAGTATTTATGAACGTGTGGATGTTTGTTTGTAATAATAATAATAACACAATCTTAACATCAAAATCTAAAGATTCATTGACCTAGAAAAATCCATTTCCAAAAAATGAAATAATAAAAAAAATTATTTTTTTTTACCAAAATTAAATAAATTACTCTAACTGCTATGAACGTTTAGGCCTATTACCACCATTCGTTTTTTTGATTTTTTGTTCTTTTGTTATTATTTTTCTCGTTGTTCTTTTTTTTTTTTACATTTCGAAATTCCTGTAAAATAGTAGGGTATGTTAATGATTTAATCGTAATTTAAATTGTTCATAATTTAAATTAAACCTTAATTTTTTCCACCTAGTATTACTTTAGAAGCATAAAGAGCTTCAGCCACGCAGTATATTTAAGATTAATTATTTTATTATCAGCAACCACTTTTTATCCGTTTTTTTTTCGTTTATTTATTATTTCATCGATCTTTTTCAGTTCAATTGTGGTTTTTTAACAGTTATTTTATACTGAATATTCATTTTAGGATGACCACGATATTAGTTTATGATTCTTTTCGAAGTATATAATTATATGCAGTAGCCATTTCCATCTATGTCAATTTATGTCGGTTATAGTTACAGACTTTTTTAAAACTATTTGTGAAAATATTGATCAAAAAATTACAACCAACACTCACAATAAAACAAACTAATCTGTTCATCAATTTGGCTTCAGATACAAATACATAGAATAGTCAGTCAAATTAGCAAAACATTCGACAAAAATTATATTACTACGCCATATTGCTCGATATATTATCTCAAGCCTTCGATAAAATATGATATGAAGGTCTTATTCATAAAATAAAGAACTTTTATGTCAACAAATGTTAACGAGCTAATGAAAAATTATATTCACAGATAAAACAAAAAAATGTAGATTGTCAGAATAAAATTTTCAAATTCACATCCAATTCAAGGCAAATTACCCCAAGTTAGTATTTTAGGACCACTTCTATATTTGTTTCATTTTTCTATTGGCTACTTTAGCAGACTCATCTTTGTATAAGTTTCTTGTGTATCGGAGTTATAAATTAAATTTATTTGAATTTGTTGGTTTTATATTATAATCTCTACATCAAACCAAATTATTATTTTTTTTTAAAATTGAATTGGTCAAAATAATAATACAAACATTAAATAAATGTATTATTTATTATTTTAAACCAAATCACCAGAGCTTCTGACCGTTTATGCTATTTGAAAAAAAAGGTTAGCTTCTATTGAACATGTTCAATTGTAAAAATTAAATAAAAACGAAATGACAGACAAAATAGAATGTTTAGAGAGAATTTTACAATTCAAATTCAAATTTCAGTATTCTACTCTCTGATAATCTATAAGAAAAAAAGTTTTGTTCAAAACTTCCTATAACTGTATTTGAATCTAAAAATTAATTTTGGTATTTTGTTTTTTCTTTATACTTTTTTGGTTGTTGTTTTAGTTGTTATTGTTGTTTTATATAATTTTAACGTTAATTTCCATTCATTTTTCTCTTTTTATAACTTTTTTTTTTTAATATTTACATTTCTATTTCTATTATTTTCTTTCTATCTATCTATCTTTTTCTATTTTGTTTATTTGTAAGAGGAAATTGTCGACTTGACCCTCTTTTTTATGTTCATTTTGGTTTTTTGTCAAAAAGAGAAAATCTAAAGAAAACATTTTTTTTAGGGCATACCCAATTTAAAAAAAAAAAAAAACAATAAAAAAAACCCATGCTACCTGTATTGTTATAAGCTTTACTAAAATCAAAAAAAAATGTTTACCTGCATCTGTTGCCCTAATTCCCCTTAAAAGTCATTCCATACAATTGAAATTTTTTTAAAATTTTCGTGAAAACCCACCTTTGAAAACAACACCTACTTAGCAAAGATATTTTAATAAAAATCAATTTTCAAATTAATATAATCATTTTCCATTTATTACAGTGTTGGTCAACAAAATGTTAATTTAACTCTGATATAGGTATACTACGTTTAATTAAATTGATGACTTCCTGTTGAATAGAAGGGAAATGTACACAAAATTAAAACAAAGAACTGTAAAATAACAAAAATGTTCGTAGTGAATTTTTAATTTTCTAAAAACATTGAATAGAAACCAAAAAAGAAAATCTCACAAACATAGTTTGAAATTCATCGAAATTTTTTTTAAATTTTCAATTATTAAACAAAATAAATTTCAAATATATTTTTTTTATTCTAATACTTCCAGGCTCAGGATATTCTTTAAGGGTGGACTAGAAGTGAAATAAAAATAATAATAAATAATAAGATGAGTTATCAAAAATATATCAAGTCGACATGTATACCATTTATTATAGATAGATAAACATATTGTGGAGTGTGGAATGTGGTCCAGAAAATGTAAATTAATAAATATAATTAAAAACATATTTAATAATTTTGAATTTTAAGTCCATCACCAAATTTTTCGTAAGATAATTATATTTTAACAAAAAGCATTTTAATTAAATTGAATAGTAGAGCTTTTCACATACACATACTGTAAAAACAAAATACTGCAGAAATTTTTTTTTCACAGAGTTATCAAAATTTAAATTTTATACTTTTGCAGTTTATTGTAATAAATATAAAGAGCAGTATAACTGATTGTCATGCGCTATCTACTACAATGTTCCAGTTGACCTACTAAGTTAAAAATGTTTATGAAAAAATTTCATTTACAACATTTTGTTTATAAACAAAATACTGGTCTAATATAAGCAATATAATTATAATGTTTATGAAAATCACTGGTATGTATACTAATTTATACTAGGACCAAAATTCGCTTTATTAGAGCAATAATATATTTGTATTTTTATATCGGAACTCAATATTATTTATTAGTTAAAATATTATATCAAATGGTGCAAATTAAATTAGAGAGTTGAAAATGAAGGTGTATAATTTGACAAAAGGGTGAGAATGAATCTTAAAGAAATTGAAATGAGCAAAATATTTAACCGAAGTAAAAAACAAACAGTAACCAAAGAAAACAAGTCATTATATTTAATTTGTACTAAGTACGGTACAAATATCTGAACCATTTCACAACTGATTTTCATTATTATTCTTTTAAATGATAGATATTTACAAGGAGCCGTGGCAAATCTAATTTTTTTTTCAAAATTTTTTAATTTGCAATTAGAAATTTGAATTTAAAATTTCACCCCGTTGCACACACATCTTAACAAACAAAGATTTTACTTTATCAAATTGCCACTCCTCACCAATGTACAGTGTTTCTTCTTTTCCTCGTCATAAATTAAATTTAAAATAAATTTTTTTTTTAATAAATTATTACGCATGCGGTTGATGTCTAAGATAAATCAAGAAAAAAATTATGTACTTAGTAATTAAGAATAAATTGAAAAGATGGAAAGGAAAGCAATTTATAATAAAATTGAGTACGATTTTTCTTATCAAATTTACTCGAATTTCAACGAGCGGGCGAATACGACCATTATTTTATTTACCTTTGATACAAGAATATATCAAATGTAAAATTTAAAATAATAAATTTAATAATTTTACATTCTATACAATTGATTACAAAATTAATTATTTATACTATTTAGAAGTTTTGGCACTTCAAAGTTTGTCAATTTTTTTCTTTTTTTATTGATTTTTCGTTTGTTTTAGGACTTAAAAAAAATTAAATATTTTAAAGTAGATTTTCCCTACCACATCAAATGTTTTATAATATTTACTTGAGTTATACTTAATAATTAAATAATTTATAATTAATCGATATCAAAGTTCGAGTCATTTACGAACATTAACAAATTACAATCTACCGAAATCACAATTACAAAATCTTATAATAAAATCTTAGTTAAGGTAGGAAATAATTTAATTGCTCAGAAGTATACAAAATACAAATTGGTTAAAGTTATTGTGTTCATCACATTATGGGCGTATGCTTTGTTCGCATTATATTGAAATTATCTGTCAAATTAACTTCGAAATTATTTATTTAATTTGACGTTTTGATTTTGATTACTACTTATGTAGAATAAAAAGGAAATATGTTTAATATACAGGGTGTATCAGAAATAGTTTGTCACGATACTAAAAAATTTTATTAATAACGTTATCATGTTTATTTTGTTATAGTAAAACAAATTACTTCCGATTGAAAAGATCGAGATGGTTGCTATGTTCGAAGAGAAATTACCTCTAAATGATCATCCTCATACAATTTTGTGATCATTATTAAGACCATGAAAGTTTTTTCCGACACACTTTCTACAAACATTTGAAATTAGTTTTAAATTTACCATGGTTTTCATGAAAAATTAAAACAGTATCTACAATAAAAAAGTATGAAAATATTAGATCTATCCTTTCTGAATATTAAACAAAATAGACTTGACAATTAATAATTTATATGACATTGTGATATACAAAATGACTGTTCATAAAAAAATCTTTAAAATTTCACTTCTAGCATAATAGACAAAAAAAAATACGGTTGTCGTATGTGGCGATAAATACCACATTTTGGTATATCATATTAGACCATTTTTTCGAATAATTCCCTTAGACAAAAATCTAGTACGTAAATTTTGACATTACATGAAAAACTTATCGTATTTTCAATCGTGTTCAATTATTAGGCGAAATTAAAGTTTTTAAATAATTATGTGCTAGTTTTAAAAAATAAAAGTATTATTAAAAGTAAATTGTTGTTAAGTTTTGTAAATGAAAATAAAAATATTAAAATTATTGTTCTTGTGTTGTACCTAAATAAAAAAAAATTAAATTTTTAAAATAATAAAACTTGAACCTTTATAAATAAATAAATACAATTATGTATAGGTATGCATGTATATTGTTAAATTTTTAATCTTGTTTTAATTTTTTTAACTTGATTTATAAAAAATTGCAATCCAGAATGTAAACATCTACCCAATAGAGAAATTAAAATTTAAAAATTTGTACTAAATGGTATTAATAAAAAAGTGCTGCCAGTTCAATTTATTCGTTGTAACTTACTTAAGTCTATTATGATACCAATTTCATACTCAATTGACACGATTTTACTCATGTGAATCGCATCGCCTAGTCTATTGTGATAGGGCTGTATAGATCATCTATCGAAACACTTTTTATAGTCTTCATTGAACTTGTTCTGTACCCAACAAACATTTTGCATAAATCTTTTGGTGAATATGCACTCTGCACACACTTCACTAACATATACTGAACATTTTTTATTGAAATCCTTCTTTAATTTGTGGCATTGAGAATAAGTTCCACAATTGCTTCCTTTATATTCAAATCGCTTGAAAACTACAACCACGTAAGCTTAATTCAATAAAAAATTGTAATTTGAGCTTAATTTCATCAAAATAATAATAAATAGATACATATAGCTATCAATTTTCAAAATCAGCATCAAATTTTAAAATTTTATAGAATTTCAAAACGAAAGAGTAATTAACGAAATTATAACTACTTAGGTTGAAATTAAGTTGAGATTACAATAAAGTCATGTAACACAAACATAAAAATAGATTAATTTTAACAAAATTGTTAATCATAATTGTAACTGTAATTTGCTAAAAACAACCTAAGCAAACAAAAATTTAAATGATTAATTTTCCAAATAATATTTTAATCATATTAAGAATTTGGATAGATACACGACGTATAATCGTTAAACTATTTATCTAAATTTTTATTATACATGTATCTAATTTTTTTTGATTAGTTCTTAGAACTGTCATTGAATAGAAAAAAAAAATTAAACACCTGGCAAAAAAAAATATAATAAAGAAAAAAAAACAAAATTAAATTTTATAGATAAGAAAATAATATTAAAATTTATCATGCGGAAAAATTTTGTTTATTTTTTTTAAATTCTAATTCTTATCACTTTATCAATTTTTTTTTTAAATTGAAACGATGTTTTTTTTTTACATAACCCTCCTTTTTATAAAAGCGGTTTAGTTGACTTTGATTTGAACAATTTTTAATAATCAAATTTATGGTGGGAGTTTTTTTTTATTAGTATATTTTATTCTATAAAGAGTTTCATTGGAAAATAATTAACAATATAATTCCCAATATCAATATTAGGTAGGATAAAAATGTAAGTAGAACCCATGTGGAATTAAATTTATAGTACATAATTATTACAGTTTTTAACTATGCCGTAAATATTACCCTAGCCAAAAAACGTCTTTGTAGACTATTTTTGCATTTTGATCAAACACCAAATACAATCAAAAGTCCATATAGTGAAAGAGATAAATCTCTAGGATCAGGCCGCATGCAACATTCAAAATATTGTGTTCGTTGGAATCGAAATAGACGAAGAAACTGGAGAGATCATGTGAATAGAATGACACAAGATAGATTGGCGGAGAGAGAAATGAATATTCAAATTAATAGTCTTCTTGGTAAAAAAAATGGTATGAATGTTTGACTTCATCATCATAAAATCGATATAAACGATAAGATTAATTGAAAAAAAGGAAATTTAATGTCTAATTCAAGATTTTTAGTTTGATTACAACTCTTATACATACGGCATAAGAAATTAAATTAAATTAAAAAAAAATATTTATACATATGTATTTAATTTAAGCCGGTAAATTGTTTTTTTGTATGCATATTAAATTTATATAATTAATTTAAGGTTAAATTAAATTTGAATTATAGTTATAATAGAAATGTTTGAATCGTATAATTAAAATGTTTGGCAAATGTTTCACACATGTTTGAATAAAAATGCTTTCTATCGTTTTTTTCATAGCTTAGAAGATCACAGTGATTCTTCTTAAAGTTTACTTTATCGAACCTTCTACAAATGTACAACTATGTATACATTTTCTTTACTGTCAACAAATTTTATAATACATATTATGTCCAACTGATTCTCCTGATAACTAATTCAAATTATTTTACTTGTTTCTAAAAAAAAAATTCTCCTGAGAACATTTTCCGAACCACATGGGAAAAACACAAAAAATTAAAAACAAAAATATAGCGTATTAATCCTTAAATACATTATTATGTATAGTAGAAATGAAATATTGGATATTTAAATCTTAGAAAAAAAATATTTTAGTTTATGCACTTCTATTGAATTTAACATGTCAGCTCCAATTATATAATATTGTTTGTTTTAATTTCAACAAAACAAAAAACAAAATAAAAAAACCCTAAACGAAAATTATCCTTTTTTTTTTTTTTATAAACAGTATCAAATTTATGTAATATATTTATGATTTTGGAATAGGTGTGTAAGTGTGTAAATATGTAATTTATATAGCATTACGACACAAAAATTGGTGTTAATTGTATTTCACATAATAAAAAATAAAAAAACATCGCATCAGGTATAAACAATTTTTAGGTGGGCGATGTTTTTTTTCGGTTTATTTTTTGTACTTAATATGAATTACGCTAGGCATAATTATTGTTATCATGTTGTTATATTACAGGCATATATTAAAGCAAACATATTAGTATATATATGTATGTATATTACATCCACACATATTCTATAATATATAAAATGTTTACTTGTAAAAAGTACTTAACTAGTTTTTGCTTTTGTTTTTTTTTGTGTTTTTTTTAATAATAATTGTGTGCTGCCGCACCTTAAATATTTTCAACGAAACAAAAAAAAAAATAGCAAAATATTTTTTTTTACTATGTACATTATACATTACATACATTTATGTATGTGCATATACAGTGCAGACACAAACTAAAAGAATAATTTAGAGATTATTTTCTGAAATTTTTAGTAATCACCACTTTCCAGGTTTCCAGATTAGTAGCCTCGTTTCTTATTAAACAATTTATATAGGCTAGGTGGTGCGGTACGTAGAGCACACGTCTTTTTATATTGAAAGGTCCCAGATTCGATTCCCGACGAAACAAAAAAAAATTTTCCTTGGTTTTTCGGCTTGGTCCAGTACACTTTGCCATTGGAATAAAATAAATAACAAAAAATAATTGAGGGTATAATTTAAGTACAACGGTTTTAATAAAATGAAACTCCTCACAATAATAATAGTTTTCCACATTTAATGAGTTGATAAGCCAGAAATTTGATAAATAAATATTCGAAAAAATAATGTATGTAGTTGAGATTTGTAGTACCTGTCAAAAACTGTCAAAGGCTACTATCGAAAACATAATTTAATCTCAAGATTTTTTTTTACATTATTAGCCAAAATTTAGGTCAGAACCTTCATACTTGCGTACCGTTGGCTTTTGGAAAAGTAGAGAAAAAGAGAAAGAAGTAGGAGAAAGGTTCGGTGGGGATTTTCGAACTATGTTATAATATTGATTTATAATATATTGAAGTGCATGAATACACTTTGAATTTTTGTAAATTAAACAAATAAAAACTACCCCTTCTTGGGACTGCTTGTAGTAAAATGCGATGCCACATTCTAGAAGTTCTGAACGAACGAATTTGCATAACCAGTATTGAACCATCTTGGTATTTCCAAGGTCTAGGGGGGGGGGGCATTTGCACCCTCTCGCGTTCCTCAACGGAATTTCTTAAGAGACGGAAGTAGTGATTTTAGTTTAACCGAGCATTTACCTACTCTCACGATATATCTATAAAATAGAATTAATGCTTCGACGTCGAAACATTTGTAATGTAAAAATCAAACTGTTCCAACAAGTAAGTACTAAGTATAGAAATATAAGAAAATAATTCATATTTTATACTTTTGAAAATAACTGTACTCGTATAAACTCGCATTCATATAACTTTCTAAATGCGGTCTTTGCTGAAATGTAATAACTCTAATTTTCAATTTCAAAATGTAGAAATACCAACTCAAAATTAGAAAAGAAAAATAATAAAAAAAAATAACATTTAACAGGTGAATATAAAATGAAAGGTATTATAATTTTTTTAATGTATATTTATGGACAAAACAACAGCAACAACAAAACTAAAAAAAAAGCAAAAAAAAAACAGATATTCAAAAGTTAAAGAAAATAATGAAAATGTCGTGTAAATTACGACTAAAAAGAGTAGTTCGAGTAGTAAATTGCTATGTAATTTTTTTAGGATTATTAAAAGAAGAAAAACAAAAAAATAATAATAAAAAAGGTCATAGTAACACGAGATACCCACCCACTATAGATAAAGCTTTCCATTTTATTTTTTTTTCTATAATAGTGTATATTACCACATGCAACTTAAATTTAATTTCATTTAATTGCAAATTAAAAGTCGGAAGGGGTAAGTGGGGTGTAGAAAGATACAAAAAAATGATGTATTTTATAAGATAGTAATTTGTAATGCCATATGCTTTCAATTATTAAAAGTTTTATTAAATCTTCAAAACTAGACCATAAAATTTTTCCATAGTATAGTAAATATCAATTGTGATTGTTGATTAATTAAAAAAAAAAAATAAAAAACAACGAATTTAATGGGGGTAGTTTTAATAAAAAAAAAAATGTTTTTGTTTTATTTTTCCAATCTTACGTCTCGGATTTAAATGGTTATGCTATAAATTGATAATTTTTTTTTTTTTTTTATTAGATATTATTCACGTAATTGACCTAAAACTTTAATGTTTATAGTTGCTTTTAAATGTAATATTTTTTTTTATTTGTAATTGTGTCAATTTTAATATCAACACAATAATTGAGAACATTAAACTTATTTTAAAATTTTTTGCAAAATAAAAAAATATTTTAATTAAAGTTCAGACTTCCTTAAATATAATTATACTATAAATTATGTATTCTAAACTTTAAAAAACAATCGAGTTTATATTAAGAACTACCAAACCAACATTTAATAATTGTTTGTTGAATATTCAGATCTGAAACCAAACTGTTTTTCCGGTAATATATTATTACGCTCTTTGAGCATATATTTGGGAGTCGAATAGAATAGTAATGCGTTTTCTACGTTTATAATCAGATTTAATACCAATTAAAAGTCGAATTTAATTTTACTAATAAACTAATAAGCACCATACACACTTCTAAACACTGGTTTTTGGAAAATAAATATGAATTTATTAGTAAAAGGAAATTTGACTTTTAATATCTAAGTTTTTTTATATCTAGTTTATATGTCACTTAGCCTCCCCCACCTTATTTACTTATACTCTCTTCTTCACATAATAGCCCGTGTTGTTAATCCTAGTAACTATATTACATGAACGAGCATGTTCGTTACTTTAGTCGACCTAATTCGATATTAGTCATACCACACAACTGAAAATAAGCCCTAAATTAAGCTAATTAATTAAGTTTTTAAGAGATTGTAAATTCAAATTATTGTATAACTAACATTGTGATGCAGTTATTAGATCATCTGAATGCTGATCAATAAATAATGGTTTCCAATCCTTCTCAGGGCATGAATGTTTAATTAAAATGTTTTTTATTCTCATTTTCTCAACACAAACTAATATATAAATAGTTTTAAATTACAACTTAATTGTAATATCTCTATTATGATTGACAACACAGACTACATTTTTCTGTCAAAACTACACAACCTATATTGTCAAAGTTGTGTGAGCCAACTAATCCAACTTTTCAAAATTAACAAAATGAAAAAATACTCTAATATCTTCATTTTCGGACCAATTTCAATGATTTTTGAACTAATTTAAAATGAATATTCTAAAAGATAGTAATAAAATAAAACTATTTTGAAAAAAATTGAAAATTTGAAAATTATATAAAATTGAAAAACTTAAATTAAATCTATATTTATGTAATAATATAATATAATATATTAAATCTATATATATATATATATATATAAAGCTAATAATTCCAAGACATTATATCTCGACGTATAAAATTTCAATTCTATATTATTAAAATTTTTAAAATTTTACCAAAGTACCAAAACTACAGTGTGGATCTTATCGCAAAATATTTTTAGATCAAATTTCTTTGATAAAATGAAAATCCAAATGAATTTCTTCCAAGAAATATTATTCAAATATCTTAAAAGATATGCTCCTAATACATATCAACAAACAAACAAACAAACAACATCAACAACAACAACAATAATAACAATATCAAAAATAATCTATAAGATATTATTCTCTTAGTCTTATTTCCTTTGAAGTCAGTTTTGAGAATTGAACAAAAAAAAAGTGTAAATGAAAATATAAAGCACAACACAAGAAACGATTATCAAAATTTATAACAAAGATATTCTATTTCATTTTAATTTTAAAAATATTTGCAAAAAAAAAAAACAATTTTCTGCTGAATTTATGAATTTAATTTATATAAAAAAAAAAAAAAAATCAAGTACAAAACTTAAAATAAATAAGGATTTTTATGAGTAAAATTACACCCCAGACGAACTGCTAATGAAAATTAGGCACAAAATATTTAAAAAATTTTTTTTTTACACTTTTTTTTAATAATATGAAAATTTATTTAAAACTACATATTTACAATGATTTATTCAAGTGTTTACAATTTTGAGTCCTTATTCTTAGTAGAGATTTAAAATGATCTTCCTACAGATTTAAAAAATGAAAATCGTTTGAATAGGCTTTAAGAAAAAATGTTATTGTATGTGAAGGATAATTCGTAGCTGATGTATTTCAGTAATCTTTTTTTGTTTTTTGACAACCTTTTAGGTAATTACCATATATAATCTTGTTACATAGATTACTAGATTTAGATTGTGCTTCAAAATAAAGATTTTTATTGGTTTACAAGAATCTATTTCTGCTCTCCGATATTTTTGGTATATTCGACTAAATCGATGCCTTTTCAGGCTTGTATGCCTTTTCGATGCCTTTTCAGGCTTGATGTATGATATTGGTTTGTTGGTAATTCATAGTAGCAATGTACCGGTAAAAAGAAAATTAATATAAAAGTATGCTAGATGCGTGGTTACAATTTTGCTGATTATTAGATTTGATGTTAACGAAAGAGTTAGTTAATATGACAAAAAGAATTAAATAAAATTTATAATTTTATTGATTTTTATATATTCACTTTTAATTTTAGTTTTAAATATATCCACATATTGTAATAGTTCAATCGACTTTAAATATCTGTGTTGAATGAGCCTGTTTTCATGCCCAATAGACTAATGACGTCAGTAATGATAATGAATAAATAATGAATAAAAATTAAAATTTCTATCTCTAGATTTGAATCATACCGAATCATATGTTTTCCTAATGTTTCTTAGAAACTTGTTTTTACAGCGCTGTATAATTGTCAAGTTAGAGTTTTTAGCGAAGCCCAAAGCTGACTGCAATAAGTTGGGAATGTTTAATTATCATATTTTTATATATTTGGAGCATTAATTAATATTGACTTAGTTTGGAATGCCTGATGAAGCATATCAACCACTATATATTTCTCTTATTTTCGTTTGTTTGACTTGTAGTGTAGTTAAGATATCTTCAAGCCGTGTAAGGTAAGATAGATTTATTTAATCCTAATTTTGGAAATATAAGAAAGTACCATGGCAGTCTTTATATCAAAATCCGATTGCGTTATTTACAGTACTATGTTTGGTCAGTACTCTTGTATAGTGTAGAAGTTTGAACTTTAAAAACTAAAACATGGAATAAATGAGAATGAGCTATCGAAATGTGGTGTTACCAACGATTATTCTCAATATGTAGACAGAGTCATAAAGCAAAAACTGACCCGACCTAAAAACAATTGGGGAATTGATCCACACAGTCCAAAAGTCCTGAACAATTTTCCAGAATAGTCGAACTTTTCAAACGTGTAGAAAAAAAAATCAAGTGAAATTCAAGTTATCGCTAAGCTTCTATCAACAGTGGAAACAGCAGCAGAAGAAGAAGAAATTTATTTTTATTTCTTCATTTGTTATTAGTATTATTACAAGATGACGCAGATCAGTCCATCATAAAGAAATAGAGAATAATAATAGAACATGGAGTGAAATTAAACACTTAGCGTAGAACAGAAGCAGAAAGAAGAGCTTTGTGATAGCACTGTTCTCCTAGGAAAAAACATATGATTACACGATAGTACAACCAATTGGTTTTTCCAATTTTTTTTTTTTTGAATTAGAGTTAATAGTTTTTTTTCAAATCTGATTATGCGTATGCTTATCCTAAAACAAATTTTTCTTAGTTATTTAAGCGTATTAAAAACTATGATAGCTAGAAATAATTCTACAGATACATTTCCTAGAGGTTTCCTGGTCTATACCATTTAAATAGTTGTCTCTATTTTTATTTTTTTATTTTGTCAAATCTCTTGCACCATAAATCGAGAAAGCACCAAATTTAGCTACATCAATTTTATCACCGCAACAATGTTGTTAAAGTGCTTGAATTTCCGAGAAAAATAATTTTTAATAATTTTTGAAAATTAATTTTTCAAAATCTGATTAGATTTGATATGCAATATAACAAATTGGGAAATATAATATACCTATAACTTAATACTATGGTAAGAAGTTCTGATTAACAATAAAAATCTGTATTTTGTAGTAAACAAGGTCTAGAAATCTTCAAAAATGTTTTTCTTACAAAATCTGTTTTTTTTCACTAATAGCAAACTTTTGCAAAAACTTCATAATCATAATACAGCGCAGGTCTAATTTTATTTTTTTTTCTTATACATAGCTAATATATATATACTTACGATTACATTAAATGAGATTTTTCTGTAAACCTTATTGTATTCAATTACTTCCAAACTGTCGTCTTATAACTCTAAAATTATTAGAAAGTTTTACATTTTTCAAAGAGTTTATAATTTTAACTTTTATTTTAGCTTTGTACATTTAGAGGCCTTGAAAGCAAGAAAAAAATTAAAATTAATTTTCATGCTAGTCGATATAAAGTCAATTTTTAAATTATTATACGTATATCTACCACCTTTCATTTCCAAAGTCAAAATTAAAAAAAAAAAAAAAAATTATTTTTTCATTTTGAATATAAATTTTTTAATTTTTGCTTTTGCTTAACTCTCGTATTAATCAATTCACGTCTTTTTTTTTTATTATAATTCTAACTATGTTTAGATTGTTGTTGTATTATAGCTATTATGTTATTGATTTACCTGTTACTGATGAGTAAATCACCTTGATGTGTACATCACTAAACTAGTTCTAAAGAAGTTGTTTTGATTCACCTTTAAATTGTTGTTTTTTTTTTTTTTTAACAAAATGGAAACAAAAAACCTACTAAGAAATTTGTTATATAAAAAATTTTGAAAAAAAATATTTAATTGGCAAATAGTTAAAAATAATCTTAAGAAATCTGAATGGAATTCGACATACATTTAAACAAAATAAAATATATAAATAATCTATACAGATACAATACAGGTATTGAAATAATAATTTGAAAATTATATGCATACCACCTTTGTCAATTATAGGGGTTTTTTTTTAAATTTGATGTTGAACCTATATATATAAGAAACACCGGGGTGGTGATGAATAGTATATAGAACTTTTGAATTGGTCAGCGAAAAAATACAAAACTATAATAATAAATAGAATGAACAGAACCTTCAGTCATACTATAAACAACTTTTTCAACTAATTGACTTTGTTTTAAGTTAATTTATTTTAATTGTGTTGGAAGAATAAGTTACAAATGGTCAATATGTTAAAATCGGACCTAACTGAAAGCTAAAACAATGTGAAATTTATTTAGGCGAAAATGCTAAAATCGACAGGATATGTTGTGCAGAAGATGAATGTGAATAACATATTAGATGCAGTTTCATTCAATGCGAGATTAAGAAATAGGCCAACATTAAAATGGTTAATCGGAGTAGAGCACCATTGTTAGAAGCAATACTAAATTGCGTTAGTACAATTTGAAAATGAGATGTAGATCAAAATAAAGATGATTACTCAAAGTAGAACTGCAGAAAAATTTGTATTAACGGATGAAGGACAGGCTGTTACAGACAAATCAAAATTAAATTGGCACTCTGAGCTGAACCATACCACAAACTAATAATGTTGAGAATTAAAGTTAAAATTTAATTAAAACAATAAAAGTATAAAATATAATTTATAAAATTATAAGGTAAATCCTTGTCTGGATATGGATTGTCTGATCCTTGCCATATAATAAAACCTGCCCTTGTTCTTGATTTCGACCAAATTTGACAAAAACGAACAATTTTTAATATAACTATGTATATGTTTTGGAAGTCTGAGTAAGCTATAATTTATAGTTCTAAGAAATTATCGTATTAATTTTGACAATTTTAAACTATTAAAGTTTGTGAAATTACGGGTACAAAGAAATGTAATATCAAACCCAAAAAAAAACTTTTACAAGCCACTCTAAATCTGATAATACTGCCTGTATTCACAAATCTTCGAAATTGAAATTAAATCCCGTTTAATTCATTCCTTTTCTATTGGAATTAAAAACGACATCCTTGGGTTTAATCGTCAAATCGTTTTATCACCCTCTCCTCACCCTCTCCTCTGAAATGAAATGAAAATTAAATCGTATGGTATTAACATAAAAATTACCTTAACATGTCATCTGGACGACCAGTACATAATTTGATATTATTTTAATTTCAACTTTATCATAGAATCATTTTCGTACTAATCTGCAATAACTAACTATTCTATAATTTTATTATGTCAAAAAAGAAAACAAAATTTAAAAAAACATAATATAATTGAAAAATTAGAAAATATTCAAAACGTAATTATAGAATCATAATACCATAATCGAATCTAATTTACATAAAATTCAAAGAAGATGAATTGAAATATCATCACATACATATTATTGTATATACATAGTCTTAGGTATCTTAGAATATCAACATAACACCACTAATATCGAATGCTCATTATACAAAACTTGTGACCTGTTAGAAAAATTAATAATCGCCAATTTCACAAAACTTGTTTAAAAATGTTTCAAAAATAGAAACTGATTGAAATGAAATAAAAAAAAACCTGTTTTCTTTCTATTTACATATATTATTTGAACAATTTTAGAGGATATTTAGGCGCAAAATATACATTTTATTGGACCCAAAAATTATTTAACCTAAATTTTAAAATTAACGAAAATTATGTTTATTATGAATATTAGTCGGAAGTTAGTCGAATCAAAGTTATGAAATAGAATTAGGATTGTTGATTTTCTTTTTTTATACTTAAAGGACTTTCAGACACAATACAAGATTAATTTTCATGATGATTTTTATTAATAGATTTTTTTTAGACAGCAATATGTGAAATTATGAGTGTAATCACTAAGTCAGGTATCTTTAAGGTCTTAGATGCATATTATTTGCATTAATATGGTTAATCACGAAAATCCAGCCTTTTTGTAATGACCTAATGACGAGTAAAGTATATAAATCTAAAAATAAGCGATATGTTCTTCTTAGTAAGATATAATATGTATCTCAGTATAACATAAGCACATGAGGTTGTTTTTATATAATTAGGTTGAGAAATTGTATCAATAGTTATTATACAAGACCCTCTTAAGCATACATACTATTTTATCATTCAAAATATAATTTTGTTCAATTTATGTAATTATTTTGTATGCTCTTAATTTATCTGGTGCTGCTTCAATCAATCTTGTGGGTTCTTATTTCAATTAATTATCGTTTTTTTTTTTTTTTGTTTTATGATCTTGACAGTAACTTAGGTAGAATCACCTTTTCGTGCTTAATTAAGTACGGTACTGCAATTTTACTCTACAATATCTACAATAATTTGACTATTTTATTTTAACAAATTACTGGCTTATCTACTCATTAAATGTGGAAAACTACTACTATCATCAGGAACTAAGCCTTCTTAAATAGAATTGTTTCATTTTATTTTATTTGTTACCAGATTATATATACTCTCAATTATTTTTTGTCATTTATTGTATCCCAATGACAACTTTTTCGCTCTTCAACTATCACTATTCAAATAAACCGAACGGTTTTTTTTCTACTTATCAATATTTCGTCTCTATATCGAAAAATGGTCGGAATGTGAGCCTGTTATCATTTATTTTATCCCAATAACAAAGAATACTGGACCAGGTGGAATAATCTATAAAGCATTTTGCTTTCATCGGGAATCGAACCTGGACTTTCTGGTTGAAAAACAGACAGCGACACATAATAGCTCATATTAGCTCTAGCTGCTGATGAATTAATATTCATTCATCAACATCATTGACTTGACAACATATTACAGAACAATTAATGAATTAACAAGGAGATTTAACCGATTCTTGATACCAAGATCTCGTTATAGAAGTTGTTCAGATTATAGAAGAAGGGAAACAAATAGAACACCATTCAGATCAAATTCACCTAATGGAGAGTGCTGGGATCATAAAAAATTTTTCAGTTCAGCAACGAAATGTCGTTCACCTTGTAGGTAAAATGCCGCTTTCAAAAATAAATTTAAAAACCAGGAATGATAACAACAGATTTCACCGTCCTCAGCAGTTTATCACCCCATCTTCAACAGTTTTAAGTCAACTTTCAATAACTGATCGAAAAAGTTCAACAACCTTTCTTATTGACACTGGAGCAGATGTTTCGGTAGTTCCTATCAATTACAAAAACGTTTTCAAGACTCGTTCTTCCAAAGTATGTATTACCTTATTCCGCACATGGTACTCCCATCAACACTTTTGGCCATCAAATTCATCAATTAAATTTAGGAACAAGACGTGCGTTTTCGTGGGAATTCATTATTGCTGATATACAAACCCCACTAATCGAAGCCATTTTTTTACGACATTATGACTTATTGGTGGATCTAAAAAGGATACACCAGGAAAGGATACAGCATACCTTGTAAAAAAAACTTAATTCATTCGTAATGTCTATAAAAACATGTGTTTTCCAAAACGACTTCGAAAACATCCTTGAAAAACTTGTCGACATATTACCAAGTATTGGTTCACGCATCAAATCTAAGGTTGTTCATCGCATCAAAACAACAGGACGACCTGTTTACGCTCGTGCTAAAATTTTTGAATGCTGAAAGAGTTAATGCTGCTCAAAAAGGATTTGAATTTGAAAGACAGCTACACATTATGTTTCTCATTCTTATCCAACACTTCATAAATTATCAGAATGTCCTTGATACTTTTATGAATTACTATATATTAAATGCAAGATTCAAAGCTATCAGTACTACATACAAATAAACGGAAATTAATTCTGATGCAAACATATTTTCTGAAAACATAAACTAAAAATAGAAATGTTTTGAAGGCTTTATTGATTCTCTTTTTGAAGGATCTCAACTATACTGAATATGAATTATTTTTCCTATACTTGCAATTTACCATGTACTCGTCTATCATATCATATCTTTATTGTATCAAGTACCACAATTTTCTAGATTTTGTACTCTTCTATTCACACTTATGTAAGAAAAAAAAACATATTTTTAATATGCAAATGAAATACTTCAAAAACAAAAACAAAAAACCTTGTATTTATGAGTATGTAACATACAAATACAAATGAATAATATCCTGTAATGTGATAAATGTACTTAACCTAAATTTAAAAAAAAAAAACAAAACAAAACAAAAAAAAAATCTTTTTATATTTTCTTTTATTTAACACCTGCCATGGAAATGCTTCCGAAGGAGCAATACAAAAAAGATAACATTTTCATTTCAATACATATACAAAAGAAATATATATGTATGAAATTTAATTACATAAGCACATGATTAAATTTATGTACAGTAGAATTCAGATTAAAAAAACTATATTCTCATCTAATATAAGTACAATGTTTTTGGATTAGCAAAGTATAGACAAAGCTGAATTTTTGAATTGATAATTTCTTTTTAGGCCAAATTTTTAAGTGAATATCATCGAAAGACAGTGAATGCCCAGTACTAAGGTATTCTGATGTATAGCTAGGTTTTATCCAATCCAATTAGAAACACACTATTTTTTTTGCTGAGAATTATATGAATAAATTAAAACTAGTCAATTCTACTAACCGTTATTTTTATATACATCTAGCATTTGCTTCTGAATGAATTTACAGAATTCTCTCTTCTCTCTCTCTCTCTCTTTCTCTATCTGATGGCGACAAAAAACTGTACAGTATACACTAGTTTTAGTTAATTTATTGTTTTTAGTTTTTTAACTTACATTTTGAATATTATCAGTTGAAACGCTTCAAAATTTATGCAACTGACAAATCTATTTATATGTTCTTCTATAAGAATTTCGTGTTTTATATAGTATAATTTTTCTACTTCATTTTTTTTTTGTTTAGAAAACTCTCCAAATATCTATGTAAATTATTGAAAATAATTTCGGAAGCAACATACTTACTTCATCAGGGCATGCTTTTGACTAACCAGTTCAAAAGGATGTCAATATTTGCAACTAAATATTCAAATAATTATTATAGTGAACGAAAACTTGACAACAATTAAATTATTTAATTTAAATTATCAGTAAAAATAAAAATCCGATTAATAAATTAACAAAATTACTTCATAGTAGGTACTTCATTTTGAAATGTTTGTATTTTTTTTTTTTTAATATTATATTATGTATAAAATGTTTGGTACATTTCTATTATTGTATATCGCATTCCAATATTGACTTAATTGTCTGGTTACAATTACATATATTACGACTTTATTATATGCTTTGATTTACTATCTCGGAATCAGTGCATTTATTTTATTTATTTATGTTTATATGTTTAAATTTAAACAATTACTAACTATTTTAATTTTCCTGCCATCTCGACTTTAATCAATTAAAAATGTTTGTATTTAGTAATGCTATTGAATGTTTGATGGTTCAAAATTGCCGTAATTGCCTATATTAAAGATATTTTTATTTCGTTCGTGTACAAAATTTTTTTCATACATTTCTTTGTTGTTGTTTTAGAACAGAAAAATTTGTTGTTAATGTTTTCGGATATAAAAATTTGTAAAATATTCATGAAATTTTATAAAATTTTATGAAATTTTTTGTACGCGATTAAACTAATTTTTTTTTCTACTGTGTCTTTATTTCAAATTTTATGTTTAGTTTTTATTCCATCATCTGGTTACAACTTAAATAAAAATTAAACTATTCTATGAAGCCACATTTAATTAGTTGATAAGCCAGTACCTAATTTGATAAAATGCTTGAAAAACATTGTAAATATTGTAGCTTGCCTCATTACAAGTTTTTTATTATAAGGTATTTACTATTTATTACCGTATTTTATAAAGGTATACCGTTTAAATTTATTTTTAATGTGAAATTCACTAACTTATCTGTATTTACTATATTATATCAAAACTATATCAATTTATTATTAATTTATCTAGTGAAATGTCTATTTTTTTATCTATAATAATCGTGGTATCACTGTACATAATATTGGATTTAAGTGTTTTTGTAAATAATTTGTAACATAATTTTAACACTAAAAATTCAATTAACACACATACAAATTGAAATAACAAGAAAAATCCACTTTGTTATACAATAAAAAGATGTTACATAAATTGCATACGTTTTTGTTTTTTGAATTCTGGAACTAAAAATTAATTTGAAAATTTGGATTTTAAATATAAATTCGCACGTGTATACGAATAAGTTTTTTTTATGCAATTGTTTGCATATACATTTATAATACATATATATACTGAAAAAGAAAAAAAAATATTTTTACACAAAAAAAGTTTTTGGAATTTTGCCAAACATATTTTATTTCTTTTTTCTTTATTTTGTTTAGAAAATTTTTTGGTTTGAAAAGTTTGTGGAAATATTTTCATTAGTAAATTGAAAAATTTTAGTTTTTCTTAGGACGATGTAAGGACGAAATTGCAGCACCAAATGAATGAAAACAAATTATGTTAAAAAATTATTAAAATTATAATAGTTAAAATAAAAATAATTATGAAAATGTGTTAAAGTTAAAATGTACTCCAGAAATTACAAATTTTGATAAGGAAATGATAAAAAAATGTTTTTGGAATTAAATTTGATCATCTTTCAAATTAAATTTTATTTCTATATTTATTATGAAACGAGCCGAAGAATTTGAATAAGATAAACTAAATTGTTCTATTTTGAATTATATTTTGATTCTTGTAAAATAAGATGTCCATATTATTTTTAAATATGACTAACTAACGGTAACAAATAATAAAGTAGTACAATTTCTCTGAAAAGGAAATATAGTTTTGAATATATACCGGGACTTCCAAAATGCAATGAAACCGTAAAACTACAACGTAGCATATTTCAAAATGTATACCAAAAGCTCTTCCAAATCACTATTCCAAAATGCTTAAAATACGTAGTGGAAACGTTAAATAAGAGCAGAATGCGTATAGCGAAAAGAATTCGACTACATTTTGTGTACATGTCATAGACAAAATTACCAGAATTAATTTAAATATAGGTATAAATTTATTGCCAAATTTTAGCAAAATTCGAGTATGTATGTACTAAAAAATAAAATATATTCATACTAACGTTAATAATAATATTAATGTTTATGTAACGAAAAACTAACAAAAATTCAGATTATTAACGATTTATATTACAAAAACACCAAACTATAATTTAAATGTCAAAATGTATGTACGTGGTGTTTATATTACTTAACATTGTTTATATGTATTTATATTTTCAAAATGGTATTCTTATATGTAAAAAAAAATGTATTATACATATATTTTACAATGAAGTGGTTATAAAAGCTTTAAACGTTTAAAAGGTTGTAGAACATGATAGAACTATATTAAAACTGTTTAAAAAAAATTTTACATTTTGGAAGTCACCCTGTTCTTCAAGACAGAATTCAATATTGGGATTTCTATTTCACAAGAAATAACTTTACTGCTATAACCACAAAATTACATTTTTCTTAATTGAGAAAATTAAAATTAAAAAAGGAATTTAAACTATTTTTATTGTTCAGACATTATGATGGCGATGACAATTATAAATTCTAATAAAATCCTATTTTAATAATAGCCTAACTATGATATGTGTTAATTTGATGTATTGATAATATCCAAAAATATAATCTAAATTTGGAGTATGAAATTTTTAAAATAAATTCACTAATACAAGCTCACCAAATTTAGACAAAGGATGCTCAACAGTCAACATCAAATTCATAATATATATGTATAAATATTTATTTAAAACAAATTTTGTTCAAGTATATATTATATAACAAGGACACCATTATTAGTAATGTACTATATACTTATTTATATATAGAAACTACAAAGATATTTTTTTTTAATTTAAAAAAAAATTCATATATGGCTGTAAAATAGGTCAAAAAAATTTAAGAATTATATAATTTTTTCTAATAAGTGTATACTATAATAATACAATGGTGGTAAAAAAAAAATTAACTTAATGATGATAACCATGATCTAAAATTATACTCTATATTGTAACTACTTATGTATATGTGATTATTTTCGGACGGGTTTGAATGAAAACTCAGCTTGGTTTTGGAATATATTCTTGAAATTAAAAGTAAGAAAGCGTACGTATCTTATCGAAAAAAATTTCCAAAAGTTGGTGCTGCACTAATCACTGGCGCTAAAATACCAATTTTACAGCCTACAGCCTACTGCCTTCTGTAATACAGCCTTCTGAATTCTGTAAAATTATTTTCATCCTCAATTTTATTATGAATGAATGTATAACTTCGTATGGATCACAATTTGAATTTTGCTATATATGTACTTTTAAACCTCTTTGTAAATACATAAATATACATATTATATATTATATTATATCCATAAGCTTATATATATGTGTAATAATTTCTTCTTTATTTATAGTTATTCATGAAAACATAAAAATCATTTTATACATCATCACGTACAAGTGAGTATATATTATTATATTTGGCCCACTTTAGATTTAAGTAATTGTGTCATGTTATAATGATAATGATAATAAATGATGATGATTAATATAATAAATATAATGATGATGACCAATATTCGAAATTTACAAAATATGTACATATAAATATAACTTTCAAAACGAAGTCAGAAAAGTAATTTTATTATAATTTATAAATCTCTTTTGTCCTTTTTACTAACTTACAAAATTTTGTTGTTTTTTTTTTTATTTTTGTCCTTTTGATGAAATAAACTTTGATAGATTTTCAGCTTAATTTGGGATTTTTTTTATATCATACATATGTAGGTACATTATATGCACTAATTTTAATAATTACGTATTTGAATAAGAAATTTTCATTGTTCGAATAGACGAAAGGGATGGTACTCATGTTAGTACTTATCTTATATACCTTAACTCTCACATAATAAATCCCATTTTTGTTGCTTGTTTTCAAATTTGGTTTAAATGTGATTGCTGTAGGGATACAGATTCTAGATGCTTCAATCTATCGATTTCCTTCTTTTTAAACGATTTAACCTTGTCATCATTGTCCTGTAACCCAATCCGTGGCGCATAGGACTTTATTAAGGAAATTTAACCCTATGTTGATAAATATTCTGTGAGTTCTTGCAAATTAGAGAAAAATCATTTGATGTTGCATACTTCATACCACACTCAATTTAACTAAATTATTATACACTGAATGACTGAATCAATGTCCATCAACTAAATTAGTTGTTCGAAAGCACTTTCATTCACATAATTTTTCAACTAACTCGTAATTTTCATTGCATTGCGTTAACAAAGATTAGATATATATTATAACAGTTTCTGTTTGTGCATTTGTTAGTTTAAAACAAAAATTTGGACAACCTTTGAGATTTTTCATAAATCCTGTAGATTCAGTTTTTTTAATTTGCCTAAAAATATACATGGTTTTTTCTAGAGATTCCATTGCCAATTTTAATTTTTTGTTTCCTTTTTTATGCAAGTTGATTTTTTCCTATTTATTGAGTCACAAGGTAATTTACTAGTTTATACTTCGATACCACTGAATTACCTGATACACAAATTACTTTAAACATATTCTTTTGTATTCAAATTATAGCTAACATAGCATAAATCCATACACATATATGAATATGTATATGATGAAGAACGACAGCATAAAGTAGAGATTATTTGTAGATAAATTTTTGAATCAGGTCACATTTCTTAATGAACTACAGCGCCATCAAATGATGATTATGGCATGTTGTGTAGTATTATAGGATCTAAGCAAAAGGAAATAAAATGATATATACACATATATATATATATATATATTATAAAAGTATATACTAAGAATATGAAAAATAAATTTTGAAAAATTATTCATTTTATCCTGGGTTTATATTATTTTTTATTTAATTTATTTTTATTTTTATATTTATATACATATATATGTAAGTATGCATGTATGTTGTAACGACATTTATAAAGTTGTAACAATAAATATAAAATTATTATTCGCATTACAAATTGTCTAATTTTATTGATTGTTTCAAATTTAGGTGTAGAACAAAGGAAAAATGAAAATTTTTGAAAACTTTATTCAGAATTATACAAGTTTTGTAGACGTGTGTTAATGCTACATTATATAATACTATATAATACTTATTTTTGATAACAAGATTTATTTTTAGTCATATATTTAATTTATTAATTAAATTTCAAATATCCTTTCACACTAATAATTTATTTTTATTGTGCAAATATCTAATAATACTTGTCTACAAAATTACTTTTTTTTTGTAAATATGTACTGCAAATCCTACAACCGATATAGTATAACGGTTCATACTAGAAGCAGTACATATAATCTTCAATTCTCTATCTACGCATTCATCTGCACATATTGGTTGCAATAAATACAAAATAAAGATTTATAGAACAAAAATAGAATCGTTAATAGATCAAAAACTAATAGATTAGGATCAACTATACAGGTGATTAGGACGTAATCTGGATACTGGATCTAAAAATTAGAAATTAATAATAATACCCTTTTTTTAAAAAAAGATATAAGTCTTTTTGTATTTAAATCATAATTATTTCTTCATTAAGAACTTCATTCAAGGCCCTTACTTTATTTATTCTGGACTGACAAATTTCTCAACTTAATTTCATATATTCAAAAATCGAATTTGATTTTAAAATTCATTCAATAGAACTAGGTCAGTGGAGCAATCAATAAAATACATACATATATGTATTGCTACATATAAAAATTACAATAAATACTCTGTAATACTTTTCGAAGTAGTTTACACTATTTATATGCCAATAATACACATACAAAATATATATAAATCTATATTTACATGATATTATATCAAAATATATTATCAAAAAAAAAAACAGCATTAATATCATCCGTGAAATTGTTTTTTTTTTTGCCGTTTTTTATTTTATAAAATACTTTTATACTTTCAAAAAAAAAGTAATCAACAAAAAAAAAGGATATAAAAGTAAATATATTGGGTGGGCAAGGCCCACTCTATACATATATAGTAATTTTTTTTTTTACTCAAATAAAAATATAGATTACACTTGGTCTATGTATAGTAAATACTAAATAGTGTAATATTGCAGAGAAATTTTATATATATACATATTATTATATAATATATTAATATTTACTGAAAAATATACTGTGTATATCCTGATGGAAGGATAATGGATATATATTTATTTTCCATAACATGATTTTTTTTATTTTTTTTTTTTAACAATTTATATTTTTTTCATAGTTGTTGTTGTTTTTTGTTCTTATTATTATAATATAATTTGAATAAATATTATTAAATATGTATATTTTGTATATATATATACATAGTCAATTATATATAAGTAAGCACAACATTCATATGAAACAAAATTACTGCAGGGAATTCTAATAATATATATATGTATTATATATACAAAGAAATATATATATAATATATATATATATTAAATAAAGTTTGATATTAAATAATTTATCAAATTTACATCAATTTAATTTTAAAAATTAGTAAGAATTGAATTTTTTTAATATGATTTCAACTTGTAATTGAATCAGAGCCGTACCGGATAATAAAATAAAAAAAAAATTATTCATTTACATATTTTCATGGGAGCCTTTCATTTTCTCAAATTTTACTCTATTAAATTTTAATGTTTTTTGTATTAAGCACTCGGTTATAAATTTAAGAATAAGTGGATTTTTTTTATAACTATGGCCTTCGAATTACGATGAAAATTCAAAATATAAAGAAATAAAGTTCAGAATAAAATCCAACTGTAGGACCAATGGACGATAATGATTGAGGATTGAATCATTCTGATTGATAACTTGTGATATGCAAACGGGCTTAAATTTGATTTTTAGGGTATTTCTAATTTGTAATTCTTTAAGGCTTCCAGACCACTCTTTATAGCAGTTCAAGTATATGAAATTGATTTAGATTTATCTAAAAATATCTAGAAATGTATTAAGGCTATTTTATAATTTTAATAATATTAAAGCACATATGAGAGAACTATTCCAAATGATTCTGCCAAATTATTAAAAAAGAGCAAACAAATAAATATTTTTTAATATGCAATACATGCACTGAGGCTCATAAATATTCAGGCAATTCATATTAAAAACAAAATTATAAATATATGTCTATAATCAAACTTTCAATATTAATATATGCTTGTAATATACATCAAATCGTAATCGTAAAAATATAATATACAAAAATAGCTTTGAATTCGATCATTTTATTTTATTTTACATTTGTTAAATAATAATGTGTAATGTACTGAATAATAATAATAATAATAAAAATACTTATAATAATAGTAATACTAACAATAATAATAATACTAATAATAAAAATAATAATAAGAATAATATTAATAATAAATGATATTTCGATTGTCCCCTTTTTTAAAAATCACTTTTTTTAGCCGTTTAAAATTTACTTTTATCCAATTTTTTTGTAATTAAAAACAATTTGTCTTTGGAGCGCCTCACCACGCTTCTCTTCCATTTTTTAAGAGTTTTCAATTTTAATTCATGTCATGCATTCTTAATAATATTGAATTATGATCTTTGTTGGGACCATCGATTTGAATGAAATATAATCTTTGTTGGGCTTTTTGAATGAATTTGTTATGTATCTACTAAGCTTCTCTAATGTTTTTTAAGTCATCATAATATTTGGTAAACACAGTAAATTATACCAGAATGAATTAATTTTACTATTTAATTATATTTATGCCCAGTGGTAAATCGTCGAAATTTAAAATAAATAAAAATAAATTGATTAAAAAGATTTTACTCGCTATTTGTCCTTAAAAAAATATATATATTGTAAATAGAAAAGTTCAGGCTAGTCTAAGCAGATATATATTTTCAGACAGGTTATATATAATTTCTGGTCTAAGTAAATTATAAGTCATAATTGTAGGCTTAAATACATTAGTATAAGCTCTTAATTATTGAAAATTGAAATAAGAAAATTTGTATAGTGAAATTAAGGCATAATAAATAAATAAATAATAATAATAAAATAAATACCATTCTTCAATTTCAAAAAATTTTATAATAATAAATTTATAGTTTTTTCAAAATTTTTCCAATTTTTTCTCCGTTTTATAAAATTATTTGATTTCAGTGATTCTTACCCTCCCTTACCCGTCTCTGTACATTGACACTTTACAAAAAAAAAAAAAAAGTTTTTTATAAAAATAGAACAAAGTTCATGTAACTCATGTAGGTATACTACATACATTTAAGTTAAATAAAAGTTAATAATTAATGAAGTCAATATTTTTAAAATACATAATTATAAAAATTGCTCTCAAGTTACTACAATTACAACAAAAACAAAAACAAAACAATTAAAATTTATAAAACTAATTTCATTGTAAATAATATAATTTTTTGATTATATACTTTTAATATAAATATATAAATGGGTATTGGGTTTACATTGTACCATATAGTACCTTTTTAATAGAATAGCTTAGTTCACATAACAGTGTGAGTGTATATTGTTTATAATAGCTTGATATATTTTACATAATTTATAAATTTTATTAAATGCAAAATTATTTGAAAAATTTTTGTTGAAAATAAAATACACAATGAAATTACTCTGGTGTCTAAATATATAAATAGTCTAATAGACTACTTTTACATCCTCTTTAAAAGTTTACTCATACACAAAATCTAACAAAATTAGTTTTAATATATTTGATAGAATATGGTGTAGGCTCTAGAGGTGAAACATTATTAAAATTAAATAACTATTAAAACTTTAGACTCATTCTTCTGAAGATGGTGTAATAACCGAAATATATTAAGATATTTATGGCACATTGTTAAAATTGATCGTAAAATTTCATTAAAAATTTCTAATACTAAATCTCATTCATTTCTGGCAACGTCGGAATCTTAATCTTTAAATTCTGGATTGTGATTTAAATGACCTTCTAAAATTCTCTCATATATATAGATTTTTAGACTCCTACAATCCTCTATAGATAAAAAATTTAATTTTAATAAAAATTATTCACAAAATTCAAGAAATTCAAGATAAATTTCCCTCCCTTCACTTGGGTTCTCCAGTATGAGAAAATAATTTTCTGTTTTAATTTTGTGATTTTAATGCAATTGTGGTAACTCAAAAAATATGTTATTAACGAATAAACTAATTTTTAAATTCTTGAAAACATTTTTATTTAAATGCAGTTAATATTTCAAATTTATTTTTAAATTATTAAATAAGACTTCAGGTTCATGTAAATTAATAGCTTAATTTCTAAAATCATATTTTTTTATTTTTCAGGTTTCCTACATCAGTTTTTATTTTAATTTTTTTTTATTTATTATTTATAAATACAAAACTATATAATAAATAAATAAATAGATACAGTAAATATACACTGTCACTAAACTGACACGGTATTATTCGAAATAGAATACAAACTTTATAACCAAATAAACATCTATAGAAGATATACATGCATATTATAATATTACTGCAGTCTGATGCTTTTAATTTTTTTTCTTAAATAATATTAAGAAAAACAACAACAAAACTGGCAATTACAAATATTCAATAAAAATAAATTGTTTTTAGCTTTTGGCAAAAACTACCAAAGATCCGCCGAATCTTTTTATAAAATTGAGGTAAGCGGGTGTTTACCAGATGCTATACAATACACATATGCTGTTGCATCTTGAAATCGTTGCCAATTATTATTGCTTATGAACTTTAGTTATAAATATATATATCATCTATTATCTCTTACATGTATATGAATTTATATATATATATATATAAGTAGTGTAATTTGTTAATCAACATCATTGATGATCATCATTGGTCTATTTTCCCTCCCTCTGAGATAATGATAGCTATGAAATTCATATCTATAGATAAATTTGTATTTACATAATATATATAAAATTCACATATGATTTGTTAATCTGTTGAATTTATTTGTAATGCACAGGTAAATTTTTACAAAACAAACAAAAAAATGTATATTTTATTTGAACTGATGTAGATCGGAAAAAAATAATAATAATAAAAATCAGAAATAAAAAATAGGAATATCGAACGGAAGCTAATGTTAGAGTTAAATATTGTCATTCAGATAAATCGAGAAAATGGCACAATTATATTTGTTATAAAAAGTATGCAGAATGCAGATTATTGCAATTGTATTACCAGCAGTATAGTTCACTTTTGATCATATTTAATTGGATTTTGTAACAAATATGTATGTTGAAAAATATTTTTTGTTTGTTTTTTTGATTTGTTTTAATAGATAGATATGGTATGATCAGCCGATAACCAAGTTTTTATTCATATTATCCTTATAATAGGGATAGTACTTTGTTTAATGATATATTTTATGATATATTATGACTTACGATATATATTTTCAAAATATAAGTAGCTACGCCGTTAGCTCTAGCATATCTATATTACTTTTATCAATTCTAAATTAAATATTTTTTGTCAGCTATGTGTTAATAGAAATTAACGGAACAACAATAAAGTCAGGTAAAGGTAATTTCTAAAATCTATATAAGCTAGAATATAGTGCTTTTCATAAAAACATACAGCAAAAAAACAAATAAATTTTTACAGAGTTTTTATTTTTTGAAATTTTTACATTTGCAGTTTTGTGTTATCAATAAAAACAGCAACACAACTCATTGTCATGCGCTATCTACTATAATTGTCCATTTTTTCTACTAAGTTAAAAATGTTTATGAACAAACTTCATTTGCAACATTTTGTTTATGAACAAAATACTTGTCAATACATTGCCAATACTGCTTGTTTATGAAAACCACTTATATGTTCCGATACATTACGAACCGAATTAAATTTTCTTTTGTTGAACATTTGAAAATCGTCATATTGTTTAAGCACTTTCTTTAATTTATAGATATCTCTGAGGTATCAGTTTGTTTCACTTGATCAGATGAAATAAATACTTTAACGCCATTATTTAAATATGTCTGCCGAACAACAAGAGAAGCATTAAGTGCCCACTGGCTATGAAAAATTCGTTTTTAATAAAATTTTCTTAAATATGATCTTCAGCCGAACATATTTTCCACAATATAAAAATATAGCCGCATATAACCTTTAAAAATTCATGACTTATTTCATGAGTTATTTTGAAAAAGCATATATTATAATTAATTTCTTATTTAACAGAATTCAGTTATCGATCATTATTGTCCTGTTAGGCTCTTACTCCATCCGTGGGTCATAGGGCGGACAAGTTATCGGTATAATGTCCAATTTTTAATAAACATATATATTTTTATATAAATTATTTCAATGTTGTTGCCTATAGTTGATATTGATGTGCAACAAATTTTTCAGGTGTTGACCAGATTTTTTTTTATAAGTATATAAAAAATTATTTCTATATTTTCACATTTAATTTTTATATGCAACAGTCAGATGTTGAATAAATTTTATTTTTATTGTTTTTTTTTATGCATTTGAAATAATTTGCACATTTTCAATTTGTAGACATTTACTTGATGATTTTATAATCAAACAGCAGCATTATGTACATACGAAAATTCTTGCACAATATGACGTATAAATGTACATTGTATATATTGTGAATATTTCATAACATATTTTTATGATTGGATCATGTCCAAAGATTTGTGATGTTTTCATGATTCTCTTTTTTTTTTTTTTTTATTTGTAATAATTTTAAATTATTTTGACTTTTAATTTTGCACAAAGATTTCTATTTATTTATATAATAATGAAGTCAGATTATAAAGGTATATTTTTATTTCGAAAATAATTTATAGTATTTTTTTTATTGATATGCATATATTTACCAATGTACTGCAATTATGTATATAAGTAATAAATAATTTAATATTTGAATTCTATTTGCAAAATTATATTTTAATTTACCTGGTAATCTGTTTTCTTTTTGTTTTATATTTGTTTTTAATTTTTTACTTTTATAAGAAATTTTAGGCAATCTAAGCAAATCATTTTAATTTAGTTTTTTTGCAATCACTAAACTGATACTGATCAACACTGAAGTATATCTACCAATATTTTATAGATATCAATTTTCTTTTAATGTTTTTTAAATTTAGAAAAATTGTTTTTTTTTTTTTAATTTCATCGCTTTTCTGTAGCTTGACCTAGATTTTTTTAAATAAACAATACCATGGATCTGAATTGGGATTAACGATCTTGATCTTCTTTTAGTTTTGGTATAATAATTGATTTCTGAGCTTCTTTGTTTTATATTCTAATATAATATATATAATTCTAAAATATGGACAATAGGCAATATAACATTATAATGCACATTAGATTTATACACACATTATACGATACAATACATATGTGACACAACATAACACTGATATAATCAAAATGGAAATGCTAAATCAAGTTTCATTGAATATTAATGAAACGAAAATAATTATTTTAATCATTAAATCAAAATTACCAAGTAAATAAAATTGAATATTAAAAACAAAAAATTTTTTTATTGTCCTCTAAGTCTTATACACATTCTTCTTCTACTTGATATTATATTCTTCTCATATAGTTTACAAAATGTAATATAAAATATAATTAAATAATTGGTTTCAAATTAATTTTTTATCCCAAAAATAAAATTATTTCAATTTCTACTTTGTAAATGATAAACTGAAATAATTAATTTTAACACTTTCAAATATCAAAAACAGACTACTGATTCAAGGTAGTAAAACGTAGTAAAACGGTAAAACTTTACAACAAATTTTCAATAAAAACAACAAAAAGAAAAAAAATTTAGACAAAAAAGGATCCATTTCAACAAATGATTCAATTAAAAATAATACAAAATACAAATTATTTTTCAAATTATCCTTTATTTTTTTTGCTTCTATTGAAAACTTTTATATTTACCAAATACCTATATATATATATACCTATATGTATATGTACGTTCATTTATTATTTTTCTTATATTTAGCATAAATCCTTAAAATTGATTAATTGGAACATAATAAATCAAGATTCATTTTAAATACTATATTTTATGTTTGTATAAATATATTTATATATATATATATATATATATATATATATATATATATATATATATATACGTAGATATGTATATTCAATTATTCAATCAAGGATACAAATATCTCAATTCAAATTAAAGTGATATATTTGTAATCTTTTAACTACAAAGTTGTAAACTTTTTTTTCTTTTTAAAGAAAAAAAAACATCCCTGATCGCTATAGACTTGTAAAGTTTTTTAAATTCAGTGATTTTAAAACTGTGATATTTAACTGTTAATTGAATTAATTATAAAGGATAAAAATATGGTAGGATAAAGCAAAATTGCAATCGGTTATTACAGAGTATAAAACGGTTTCAACAATAATAAAGTTAAGCGATTATCGAAGAATAGAGCATCAAATAAGCTTTTAAAATTTATTTTAATTTTATCCTACGATTATTAATAAAATTTACTTCTTATGAATTGAAAGCCCAATTACTTCTGAAGGAATGAAAATACATCCCCTTTCTATATAATATTTTTTTTTGTTTCAATTTAATTTTACTTTATAATATTTGTAAGTTATTTCGGTTCATTCTATATACTAAAACAGACTTTTATATTTATTTATTTATTAAGCAGTGAATCTGCATATAAATCGACAACCCAACTTAATGTCCTTTTCCCTTTAGTGATATGGGCCCTTTTAATATTTTGCATTTTATTTTAATTCTAAAATGACTAAGTATTGTTTTCCCTTTGATTTTTAAAAACTTTACACAATTTCAAAATTCAAAATGAATATTAAATATTAATACTCTGAATGGCGCAGAAGATATTAGAGTGCCTGCTTTTCAACAGAAACGTCCTAAGTTCGATTTTCAGTTAAAGCAAAATGCTTTATAGGTTTTTAAACCAGGTCAAGCACCCTCTGTTATTGGGATGAAATAAAGGACAAAAAATAATTCAGAATGTAAAAGCTATTTAAGGCTTAGTTCCTAACAATTAATAGTAGTATATTTTCACATTTATGGGGTCAATAGAAAAATTAATAAATAACATCGTAATTCCCACATCTAAATAAAATTTGCAATACCGTATTTTTTTATGTACGAAAAGGTATTTCTACTTAAGTTAGGTACTATATATCAAGAAAAAAAAATATTTATATGCATATATATATATATTATATATGTATGGGAATTTCTTTTCTATATAATCATATAAGGAAAATTTCAATTCTAATGCAGTATACAGTGTACAACTCAAATCAACTCTTCATAACATAAAAATGGGAACAAAAATTAAAAAATCGACAAAAAAAATGCTCCAAATTTATTTTGAAATAATTTTTTAATTTTGTTTAGATGTACTTACACATTTTTTTTCGCAATAAATACATTATACATACATCAACATCATATTATTATATAAATGTATACATAATTTGATTTATCATGCAGATTTTGTAGAACATTAATTTGAAATATTAAAACTCCACCTTTCATTTCAATTTTTTTTTTGTCTCTAACCCATGACCCATCTTTCTTTAAAGTATATCCCTTCCCTATCTATTTTTTTGCTTCTTTTCTTCCTGGTTTGCATAAAAAGCTAATACAATAAGTAAAATTTCTATACAACATAAAAATAAACAACTTATACAAAAAAAAAAATCCTTTCAATTTAAAAATACCTCTGCTAGATCCCCTTACAATCCTATTATTTTCTTCTGTATCGTTAGTATCACTGTTGAGTTTTTGTTTTTACTATTCTTATAACTTTTATAAAACTTATGTACAGAAGACAACATTTTAGAATTATTCTTCTTTTAAAAAATAGAATTAAACAAAAAAATTAACAAAAAAGAAAATTTGGAAAATTCAAATTATTATATTTTGTGTTGTGCCCTATTGTTTAATACTCTAAGTATTTTCTATTGCTATGGTAACTGAATGTAAAAATTTAAAAAAAAAAATTAATTTTTGGAAAATAAAAAAAGCTAAAATACAAAAAAAAAAAAATGTGGTATGCGCCGCGACGTCGACCTATTTTTCCAAATTATTTTTATATATAGCTATATACCAAAAAAAAAAAAGTATTTTCTTTAACCTACACTTTAAAGTTGTATTAGTTACGATTATGTGCTCTTATATGTATATATATATACCTAAGTTATAATAATAATTATATGAAAGGATATATGAAAAATGTGTATAACGATTTTTAGAGAATATGGTATGAGTTTGCATGTATGCAATCACAAAATAAAATTTTTATTTTAGTCATTTTAATACTGTTATAATATTATAGTCTAAAATAAAAACAAAAATAAAAATAAAGGATGTCATATTATATGAGCCATTTAAATAGGAACTATAGATCTATACATGATAAGATAACATAATTGTGTTATATATGAAATATTATTCAAAACCTAAAATGCTTATGTACATAATATTTTTCGAATCTTTAAATTGATTAATTATTATAGTTTTTCAAGAAGAACCATCATCTTACAGGACGATCTATTTAATTCCAATATTTTTCAAACTAAATGCTTGAAAAACTATTTTTAATGAGACTCAACCCAGTCATAGAAATCCAAAAAATCAAACGAAAATATGTTGGTTTTAGTTTGGTTTTAGAATAGAACATAGCATTATAGAACAAGTTCATCGAATTATGAATCAAACAAATAATGCCTTAGAGCAAAAAAATACTGTTAAGCCAAGCATTCGATAAGGTGTGGCATTCTGACTTATTATGTAAGCTGAAAAATTATCTGCCGTGTAATTTCTACGAAAAGAAAGTCGTACGTCCTATCCCAATCTGGCGAGCCCCAAGGAAGCATTTTTGGACCCACACTCTAATTCATCTATATAAGAATACGGCAGATACTCCAACTACACCAGATGTGAAAGTATGAAACTTTTTTGGTGATACAGCAACTATGGCTTCAGACATCAATTCATTATGGGCCTCAAATCTCCTACAACGGAAACTCAATCAAATTCAAAGCTGGCTTCATAATTGGAAAATAAAGTCAATGAAAATAAGCAACATCATAGAATTTACCGAGAGGAAAGGTAATTCCCCAATTTTCAACAGTACAATCATATCACAGAAGTATTTTTGTCAAATATAGAAGAAGCACATAATTTGGGCAAAAACTGAGAAGCCTATATTAATTTATGGGTAAAAGATCTGAATTTGGAAAACAAGGTTCTGCTGTAACGAGCTATATGGCCTATATGGTCGTAACGAATCCAATTCTGGGATACTGCAGTGGAATCCAATTGATGTAATTCAGAGTTTTCAGAACAAAGTCCTAAGAATAATGGTAGTTGAGGCTTCGTGATTCATGCCAAATAGTTTAGCCCACAACGTTTTGGGGTCAGGTTCCTTCAGTACATCACGAAATTCATAAGAAAAACAATAATTGTTTGACTAATAATAAAAACTAAAATCAATCATTAATTGTATTATTAATAACCATAAAATTGAAAATCAAAATTTACGTTTGTGTGTTTATTCTCAACAAAGAAGTTTATTTTAAAAATGTTGTTGTTTCCGTTGTTAAATTTTTGAAACTTATTATCATACATATAAAATGGGAAAAATGGGAAATTAAATATAAAATCTAATTTAATTATTCATATTTTTAATATAAAATACTAAATCTGAAGCGTTCATAATTAAGAACAGTAATATATGAACTTTGTTGTACACATAGAATAACAAACCAATTATTGTTTACTTATTATTCCGACTTCAATCATTATTTAAAATTTATTTTGTTGATTTTGAGATAAGTATAATGAAATTAATTTACAAAAATAATCATTTTATAACGGTCGTGTATTGTGTATCCCAAAAATATTACATTAAAATTTAATTTAATGTTTGACACATCTAAATTATAAATTACATCAAATTCATTTTATGTATATAATTATTATAAATATATACATATTATAAAACGGCATACAATTTTTAATATTCGAAAAAATATGATTATACAGGATGGCTACAAAAAATAAAACGATTTATTTGGCTCAAAATATAATTTTCGTTACATATCACGTTAATTATGTACATTTTTATGATCGTATTCGAACTTCAACCAACATAAAACAATATCGAACTTCTTTCAGGACATTTGAATATAACCACAAATTAATAAAATTAATAATTTATAATTATTTATTTGTGATACTAATGCTTGAATCTGGATTAAGTTGGATTCAATTAGGAGCAATTTGGAGCAATTCGGAGCAATTTAGTGCTAAATCAACTTAAAAACAAAAAAAAATTTTTTTTGATCGATTCACTGCTTCCGCAAATTACTACGGCACTAACAATAAATTAAAAATATGAAAAATGAAAGAAAAATATTTTGTTATTAAAACAAATTTGTTCAAAAAAATGCTTCCAAACTACAAATTGAAATGAGAGAAATCATTGCTAATTCCCCAACGTACAACATAGCAAAATGATTGACAAAAGAATACAAAAAACTAGATAAGAAAATTAGCAAAAGATCAATTAGAAATACGACTGATCTTATCGAAGGAAGGTCAGGAGACAATGAAGGCTTGGTCTCCTATGATTTTAAAGTATTATTTCCAAGCATATAGGTTACATTATATGCAGATAAGTCCTTCAGGCCAGCGTCGTTTTCCCTTTCGGAATGTAGGCCTTTTATTGATTTATTAGTTTTTAATTATTAAATTATTATGTTATATTTGAACTGATGTGGTATCCGTGCTTCTCGGTCGTTACATTACTATACTCGAGTACTTTACCACTCGGTTACCGAGGCCATAATATATACTAATTTGGTTTTTAATTTTTTTTTAATAAATAATAGCCGATTTCTGAAAAAACTGAGTAATTGGGTTAATTTTTAAAAAAATAAGAATGTAATAATAAGTATAAAAATATTTACTAGGTTTTGAATTTCTGGATTTCTTAGCCAACCCACTTTAGATTCCAAATTCATTTTTTTCAATAAAGCCAAACTACATGGAAATCTCTTACAATTACATATCTGAATAACTTATTTATTTTGTTCTTGTAATATTCACATTATATACAAGTTCATATTAAACAATTTATAACAACCCAAAATACTTATTTGGTTTTCTTTGTGCCATCCTGTAGAATCGCGCGTACTATATAAGATTTATACGATATTATACATGGTTATGAATAAAACTAAAGTTTATTTTTCAGCTAATCTCATTTTTTTTTGTTTGACACATCATTTAGTTGACACACGTTTAGTTTTTTCGCAATAAAGTTCTAGTCATTGACTGATTTTTTTTTTTTAGAATTTTGAATTACATTATACCATTATACTTTGTATATTGAACCAACCCATTAAGTGAGTCAACATTGACTGACTAATTTGATGTGTCGGTGGCATTATTGTCAATATACACAGATAGCGGAATATAATCAGGTGAATCGAATATGAACACGAATGAACAAAGTTAATTGTAAAATGCAATTTATATATTTAGAAATATTTCAATAATAAAAAGAATAGATATTTATATATATATATATATATATGCATTGCATATAAATAATATTGTAAAGAATAATATAATATACATATCATATTCTGATTTCTGTAATATCGTGCTTAGTACTTAAATATACGAATGTCAAAATTTTTATGATATGTCATATAATATGTGAAGTGAACTATAATAAAACAATAGAATAGTGAAATATAGCAAAATAATATATGGCATTTAAGATAAGTTAAATTTTGAGGTTAAAGTCATTAAACGTCATCAATCAAAAATATAACCTATAAATAAAGAAAATTTATTCGTTATTAATACAAAATGGTTTGATTATTTTAATTTATAAATAAAAATATACGATGTGATAACTTTCTATTTTTATTGGAAATTTTTAGAAATTACTTGAAACCATGAATTGAATTTTTTTAAACTAATAAAACATCATGAATTAATATAGCATATGTACATATTTGTTTATCCTTAGAACAAATTATGAATGTAAATCTGAATTTAATTGATTAAAAATTTTAACATTTTCAATGATCCTGGATATGACAGTTTAGCAATTAGAAAGCTACATTTCTCCTTATTATTATTTACAATTACCATTATAACTAGAATCTATTTTCGAATATTAGATATGGTAATGTACCGTAATTTATTTCAGGTTGATTTGTTAAAAAATGTTGATACCCTTATCAAATGGTTCTAATTAAAAAAAATATCAAAAGCTGGGACTTCTTTATTAGCATTTGATCAACTTTTCTTTGAAGTTATATAACAAATTATATATGTACTTTAAATTAATTAAATAAGTTTTAAAAGCCAAAACGGTGACAAAAATAATTTATATTAATAGAGTTAAGATCAAATTTAAATTTTTATATTTTTATTTTCATATTATAAAATTTTACAATAATAATTATAAATGTAATAGAAAAATTAGAAAATGTTCTCAAAATAGTTAAGATAAGATTAAAAATGTTTGAATAGAAAACAAATTCTTAATTATCTAATAAGCTTAAAGGCATTCTAGAGTATATTGTTATCTGACATATGCATGATAGATACATACATACACATCTATATTTTGATAATAAAATATAAAATTTAATTCTTTTATTTCTTATATAGAAAAGTTTTTATATAATAATATTTAATTTTAAACGATGGACTGGAAAATTGTACAATTATTAATTTTGCTAGACTTATTGACATTCAAAAGTTATTTTAATCTGGCGGAGGACTATATAGAGACGACAAATATTTGTATGGAAATTGAGTTAATTCGAATATAATATAAGGATTACATAAATGTATTGTGTGTTTGTACAGATGTACAGAACGTTTCTAATTAAAACACAAAGGTAAAAATTTGAAAAATTCATACTTTGCAAATTAATCAGATGAATTGCTTTCAATCTACATTACATAGTTTAATCTAAAACGTATTTACAAACCAAACTTTGTGAACATAATTGAGTATGTACATTGACATCTTCCATTTTTTTCGCAGATTTTAATTTGAATATCCAACTTTAGAAATGTATTTAATAGGCAATACTTTTATAAAATAATAGGTATGTATGTACATATATAAGAACTTGTTAAATGTAACAAAATAATAGTACACAAAAAAGTGTTAACAGTAAGAATCAAATGAAAATAAACAAATATAATTCGTCAATTTGGTTCAAAAATTTTTCGAAGATTTTCCATTTTTCAGGTTATAACGAATAACGAAAAGCTATTTCCACACGATTCAACTTTGATCAAATACATAACTATCGTTAATTTTCACATGGTTCATCAAAAACTATATTTATTTAAATGATAACAAATAATATAATGTAGAAAATTCTGACACACATAAACATTTTTGTTACCTTTTTTTTTTTTATATATTCACTATAGTTAGATCACCAGCTAAAATTTTAGATTAAAAAATATGATCAAAAACAATCGCAGCAAAAATAAGTCTATGGTAAAGGGCGAATTAATCGAATGGAAAAATCGTCAACACATAGATAACTCGTTTGGAAATAGGCATAGATAATAGTACAAAAATCAACCCTATTTTTTTAAGAAAGCCATTTCAATGTTCATATTTCTTATTCGTTGACAACAAAAAATTGTATACAAAAAATTGAGTATAGATACCTATGTGCATATATGTACATACATGTATGTATCTACCGTTTATTAAAATTTAAAAATATGTAAATAAAAAGAAATATGTAGGTACGAAAGTTTTTCAAAACGATAAAGTCATCATCGCATAAAAATCAAAAGTTTATTTAATAATATCTATACCTACTTAGTAATTAACAATTAGTAGATTAATAAAATTAGATTACATTTTTGAATTTCAAAGATGAATCACAAAGTAGGTAATAGGTAATATCGAGTAATATGTACATATGTACTGATAATAAAGAATACTTTGTAATGTGGAAAATGTGGAAAATGTATTAAAAAATTAATTTATTTTAAAATCACGCTATTATCTCATTTTAATAACAATAATATTGATTTATCAAATATATAAGTAGGTTACACTTACTCACAATTTCGTTAAGTGTTGTTTGCTAATTGTCTGTTTAAATTAAAAGCTTTTTGTAAATTGCCTCTTTTGTAAAATAACATTTTGCCATAAGTTTTCTATTTCAACTGGTATAATGGCATTAGGTCAAGTGTCCCTTTTATTAATGGGGATTAGACTAACTGTTATAAACCCCATATAAATTATAGGTATGGTTTTTATGAAAATTATACTATGGTACGACATTTAGATTTATTGTGAATTTTGAATCTTTTTTTCAAGTAAAATTAATACAAATTATCCCATGACTAACGTGGAATTTCCTATACATATGTATGTGCATAAATGTTAACAAAACTACATACATATATATGTATGTAGATATTTGCCAGCCATTTTTCTTAGAATTTTTTTACTTTACCTAATTTTGAATTTTATTTATAATATACATATGTATACTAAATACCTATATATGGATGTATGTATATATTGGGCACGGTTGTATACATACAAACATAGAATAGTTTTTCTATGTTAATATTATTTTAATATTTCAGAAAAAAATTTACATATATCTACAATATTACAAATTTATAAATATCTATGGTTTAAAATAAAAGACTAACTTCAAATACGTAATCCCAAATAAAAATTAAATGCTTACATATGTAGGTACCTACTAGATAGAAAATAAAAATTTTAAATTTTTCTAACACCCAAATTTAGTTATTTTTTTATTTATTTAAAACAAAAAAAGAAGGTTGTGTTCTACTTTATATTATACAGATGTGTTGACTGTTGATGGATTTATACATACATTTATATTATTATGTACATCGCTATGCATGAAAAAAATATACTTATAAAAATTTGTCTATTAAAGCGAAAATTTTTCATTTCTAAAAAACAGAAAATTAACTCAATTCTTTATACTTCATAGATTCCAAGATAAGAAATAAAAATTGTACTTTTTTTTTTAATTCTGTTTTTTTTCTAATTTTTATTATTTTTTTTTTTTTTAATAAAATTAGGTCATAAGAATAGTTTCATAGTGCGCGTGGCATTGCGCATTTTATATAAAAATCATTAGAGTGGTTACCTATGTACCTACACAGTAGTATATATATAATATTTACATACACTATCTTATTTAAATTATTTTATATGGGCAAGTTATGCCTTTATATATATATATATATACATATATTCAAAATTATATATTCAATAATTTGTAAATAAAGTATATAAATTCATACACACATTATTTACTTCAAATTCATATAAAAAATGTTGCTGGGTGTAAAAAATAAAAAAATTTTTTTCAAATATGGAAAAATATTTAATCATAGCAGCAGCTTTTTGAAAAATTAAAAAAGCCTATTAAGCTTGAATAAAATAAATAAGCTTGTAGGCAACGCATTCCATATTTTCTCTGGGCAAAAATCCATTATAAGCTTTTTAATAAAAATATTTATATATTCCACTTAAGCTATAAAATGTTTGCGGTAAGCTTTGAAATAAAAAATATTAAGGTAAAGCTTACTGGCTTTTTTTTCAAATTCACCACAAATAACCAAACTTTAGAATTGATGTGTGCTGCCATTTATGAGACAAATAAATAAAAATAAAATTTTGTTTTCGTTAATATATAAAATTTTTATGAATGAAAAATTTGTATTCGTTATTTTATTCTATTACGCACTAGATGGCATAAACACTAAAGTTAGAAATAACGAAAAAATGATATACAATATCAGGCATACATTCTTTTGGATTACGTATTAAATCAAAGACATCAAATACATATGTGGAACGAAAAAATGTATATGCATTATGCATATACATTTTTGTTTATTTCATTTTTATGGTACATAGCTACATGGTTTTTTCAAATTATGTATAAAACGGTTTTATTATAGCAATTATAGTTTTTATAATAAATTATTAAATAATTATAAAATGTTTGTATAATTTTATTATTATATATTATTTTACTCAATACTAATATTAGAAAGTAGGTATTGAATTGACAATGCTGTGACATTACATTTAACAGGAGTCACAGGAGTTCCTTTATGATGCTATTCAATTCATGTAATAATATTTTTCAATAATTTATGGATTGTATAACGGTATAACCAGAGATCTGGTATAACTTTTATGCTAAAATTAAATACATATATATTAGGATAAATTAGTTCTATATTTTGAAGTATATATGTATGTAAAAATTAGTGAAGGATTTTTTACGGTATTTATTTAAGGTTTCGAAGTCTACATAGGTTGTCAAAGTTTTATATAAAACATATACAAAACAACGCAAAAAAAATGATGTTTGTTTAAATAATTTAAATATTTATTGTGGTTACCTATATTTTTAATAAAAATATGTTTGTTGTAAAAATAATTTTAAATTAAAAAAATTAGAAAATTTAAAGAAAATAGTATTAAAATAGTGATTTAAAAGTGAAACAGAATATAAATGTGTAAAAAAATAATATATTTTTCTATCTAGTACTAGTAGTACTATTTTGTCATAGTACAAAAATTGCTTCACTCTTTCCTGTTATTTAGTGGACGCGAATTTTACAAAATATCATACCAGTCGCTTCCCAGAATTCAAAATTCGTTGTGATGTGATGCTCTACCTACACACAGCGAAATAGTGATTCACTTCTCATAATAATGCCCAGTGTTGTATGTATCCTTATATGTACATATATTTTTAATCTTAACTTTTATGTGCTTTTAATGGCTTATTCATAGTTTTTAGAAGCTACCAAAAACCGAAATTTTTGTATATACGATTATTTTCTTCTATCAATTAAATATTTTAGTGTGTAATGATGAAACTAATTTTTAACTCTTCTAAAAAATTATCTATAATAGTATTTTTGAGAATAAAATATTAAAAATATAATTTAATCTAAATGTGTATTTCCTGACTGTTCAGTAAAAATTTCAAAACAATCAATAATAATTAATATCTCTTTTTGCCAAACATTTTCATCAAAAAAGGCATATTCGGAGTGGATGATGCATTTTTTATGTCAACCCACAATAGTTTTATAAAGTGTGATAGAATCTTTAGACTAATTCTGTATCATTAAGCCAAGAAGCTGGAATAAAAGATCTTAATCTCATTTGTAATAAAATTGGTGAATAGCAGTTTAACAAAATTTTTAATTTTAAATTTTATCTTTAATTTTTTTAATATGTTATGTATTTTAATTTTTCGAGTCTTTATGTAGGTGTTACGTACGATACGGATGAAATATTTTTAATAATCGAAACGTTTATTCTTCTTTTGATTTTTATTTTTATTTTTTTTTTTATTTTGAATTTTGCAATTCAAAAATTTGAAAATAAAATTTTGACTTTTTTGTTTTAAACAGCATGGGAACATCCAGAAAAATATAAATTCTAGAAGAAGCTAAATATTTTTATTTAAATTAAAAAAAAAAATTTGACGAAATATTTTATGGAGTAAATGAACTTTATGACAACTCGGATGATGACACAAATTTTCTCATTTTTCAAAAAAAAAAATTCATTAATTTTCAGGTGAATAATTTATTTATTTTGAAAGAGAAATAATTTTTTTTACTCATAGTCATCATAAGATTTAGAATATTTTTGCATTCAACATTCATTTTTAATTTTTTGGACCAAAAACAAATTTATCTTAAAATGTGATTTTCTTAACAAATGAAATATTTGTTTTTTTTTTGTTTTTGTTTCTCATTGGTCTATTTCTAAACATGAATAATTAAAAAAATAATATAGCTAGGTTGCGAAAACTTTTAAATATTGGTATACCTACACATCTTATATTTATATGGAACGAAAATTTCTGGAACAATATTCCTTACTCATGTGTGCATATGTATTTTAATAAAAAAAAAATAAAAAAATTTATAAATATAAAATTTTTAAATAAAAAAAAGTTCTAGTTTTGTTATAAATATTCTGGAAACAGAGATTTTTATTACAATTTTTATTATTCTTTTATTTTTATATTACAAATACATAATGTAATAATATTAATTTTAGATCTGAAAACTTTTAGATCAGACTATAAATAAATGCGATGCAAAGTTAAACAGGAACAAAAAAAAATTCTTTTGATAATTTTGAAAAATATATTTTTACAATTAAAATTATGCATTTCTCACAAAAATTAATAACTTAGTTAATTTGTCTGATGCTTATATTATTGTTAGTATTGTTTAACTTTTCAATATTTTCCTGCTTCAACATTTCAAATATTATTAATAACTTTTATTTATTTACATATTATTATAGTATTTTTTTTTATTATTTTTTATTTTCATAAAAAATATGTGTGAAACCGATTTATAAGCTTAGGTTGCGGTTATAGCGATCAATCAAATGCATACGTAAATTTTTTGATTTCAGTTTTACTGCCATTTATACTTACGAAATTTTAATATAAATTATAGGAATTGTAAAAAATATTTTAAATGCCCGTCATGAAATTCCTAAATTTACGATACGTAGGTTGGTTCTTTTATATTGCTAGTTTGCTACAATTCACACTATACTAACAACCAATAAAATTGCTTCATTTTGATAAAAAGTTTGCTACACTTTCATACAAAGCTTTATAATCGAACGGATGATAAAATACGAAATCGTTTTATCAGTTTATTTAATTTTCATTTCGTATATTCGTATTGTTGACAGTTAATGTCAAATATCAAAAATAAACAAAAATAAATACAAATTATCAACAAAGTATTAATCAAATTAAAAACTTAAAAATTATGTAAATATTTAAAATAAGTTAAAATAAATTTAAATGTGTAAGTGAAATTTTTATAAAAAATAAATTAAAATAAACATTTGCATTTGCTTTTGAGATTCTTCTTTGCTGGTTGATTTATAGTTTAAGTAAGTAAGTAGTAATTCTTTATATCGGACATCTAAAGTGTTTATTTTGATCTCTTCTAAAAAAAAATATATAGATACATATGTATGTCAACTAAAAAAGAAATAATAATAAATGTAATGGAAATAATAAAAATTTGAAATCAAATTTAAAGTGATTTCAGATATCAGCTGTCGAATTCAGATTACGAATTTACGATGAAAAATACGAAATTTACGAATTTACTCTTCACACAAAGTTGACATTCGTAAATTTACGAAATACTAAGGGCGTATCCGAACCTCTCGCACTTGCACTTGATACTCGCACTAAAGATGTCAAATCGTACTTAATTTGTTGTCAAAATTTTAGTGTAGTCTCAAGTACACTAGATATCAAAAAAAAATTTAGTGCGATTTGACAGGTTACGAAATTCGTGACGTCGTGACGTGACGAGCACAAATTTAGTTACAAATTTTAACATTTTACGCTTAATATTTCAAATAAAATCAATTTAATAATTTTATGGATCAGTATTTATTTTTTTGAAAATACAAAGCAAACAAAATTAAACAATATTATCTTACTGAAGTAAGAATGTTTCATTTTTGAAGAATGTTATATTTCATTTGTTTATATTGGGTTAGATTTGTTCAATTGAAACAGTAAAAAAAATTAAATGTACTTACCTATGTTCAGAAAAATAAATACAGATCCGTAAAATGATTTAAGATGATTTTATATTATAAAATATTAAGATCTGAATTAGTTTCTAGAACATTTTCTACAATTCCTGTAACTTTATATTAAATTTTTAGCTATCTCTCAGTGTATTTGTGGTATGTAATAAGGCTATGTAGACAGAAAATAAATTATAAAATTAAAAAAAAAATGTTTGCGGTTATTAAAGTTTAAATTCTGAATAATAATGCTTGAGTACGAAATTCCGTTTTCATAATTCCATTTTAAAAATTTTAATGACTCCATCATTAAAAATTTTAATGGCTAGGCAAGCTTTTTTATCCAACAGCGGCTACGCATAAAAATAACGAAGTAAACATTTTTTTATATAATTTATAAATCAAATAATAAATCAACTCATCATAATCGTCTGAAAATTGAAAAAATTGAAAAAATCACAAAAATTCTTGAAAATTGTTCAAACCAACCCTACCTGTTTTTACATCGAGATTTGGATTACATCAATCACATACAATAAATAGCGCTTTTTTGTAGATTTTTTATGGTATATCTACTAATTTAAATGTGGAAAACTATATCTACCGTAGAGTACTTCGTCTTCATAATAGCATAGCTCCATTTTGTCTTTAGTTATAACCAAAACTCTCAACGTATTTATCATTTATTTTTCCCAATGATAAATGGTACTGGACCGAACCTGAAATCTAACCTGGGACCTTAGCAGATTGTAAAGCAGGCGATCTACCTACTGCGTCACTCAGCGTTTGTACGGAAACATTCTGGAAAAAGGAGATAACCATTTTGTATTTAACACAGTGACTACGCATTATGAAACTTAAACCACTGATTTTAAAACCAGCTCTAAAGGCATTCATACATGTGCGGAATTTTTTTTTTTTTCAATATTTTATTTTGGAATAATATTTTTTTTTCACTGTTTGGAGTTTTGTAACTTTGAAATTTTTTTTTTTTTTGAACTATGACACCATCCCGAATAATTCATACACATAATGTAGTATTGGTATATTTTATGGAAAAATATAAATGTCAAAATATTTTGAGACAAATTTTAAAATTTAAAATTTGGAAATTATCATTAATCATTTAAAACTTATTGCTTTCTTTAAAATCGTTCACACACAGCTATAATTTCTCTCTTGCTGTATTTTTTCTTAAATTTTTTAAATTGAAAATTTTTTTTAAAATTTTTGGTTTTTTTATAAAAATCAAAATAAACATAAAACAAAATGTTAATCCATAAATTATTGTTTTCAATTACTCATTTTATATACAGGGTGGTCCGGTTTAGAGCAAAAAGTTTTTAAGGGGTGATTCCTTGGAGTATTTTAGGAAAAAAATTGTTATAGAAGAGGGGTTGATCTTTAAATTTACCTGGTCTACACTCTACAGAGGGATAAAGAAAATCGGATTAGAAAAATTATGTCTGAAGAATATCAACTACAGCTTAGAAGAAATTGAAACTATAGCAACGTTTTCTTCATAGCTTTTTTTTAGAATTAATACACCTAATTAACGGTATATGTTGAATGAGTATCAGACTTACCGTTTTTGAATAATAACTGCATAAACTTAAAATGTTGCTTTTAAAAACTGAAAATTTTGTAAAAAACGTTGATTATCTCGAAAAAATTCGTTATTTTTTTTTTTATTGTGTTGATGCCCTACATTATCCCCTACAACTTTTTGATACACAACTTTTATATCAGACTTGCCGTTTTTCAGTTAAAGTCATATTTAATATTTGGGTAACCCATGTTTTAGTAAGAAAAATTATAACTGAGAGTCGAATATTGTAAAAATTTTATTTTTTAGTCAAAATTAGTTAAAATTACTGAAATTAGTTAGGGTTAATGAAATTTTATATGACTTTACATGAAAAACGGCAAGTCTGATATGAAAGTTGTGTATGAAAAAGTTGTAGGGGATGATGTAGCACATCAACACAATAAAAAAAAAAAAAAATAACGAATTTTTTCGAGATAATCAACGTTTTTTACAAAATTTTCAGTTTTTAAAAGCAAAATTTTAAGTTTATGCAGTTATTATTCAAAAACGGTAAGTCTGATACTCATTCAACATATACCGTTAATTAGGTGTATTAATTCTAAAAAAAAGCTATGAAGAAAACGTTGCTCTAGTTTCAATTTCTTCTAAGCTGTAGTTGATATTCTTTAGACATAATTTTTCTAATCCGATTTTCTTTAACCCTCTGTAGCCCAGGTAAATTTAAAGATAGACCCCTCTCCTAGAACAATTTTTGTCCTAAAATACTCCAAGGAATCACCCCTTAAAAACTTTTTGCTCTAAACCGGACCACCCTGTATACATAATATATGTACATACATGTATATGCATAACAATGCCGACTGAGAACGGGAACATCTAAATATTTCTAAATTGAAATTAAAAATTCCCTTCTATAATAAAAAAAAAATTTTTGTTTATATAAAATTACATATGGGTTTGGTTGTTTCTTCGTTTAGGGGTTTAATATCATTAAACCATGGTTAAATGTGTAAATGATCCCACCATGGTCCCACGGTTAAATGGTCCCACCACGTATGGTTAAATGGTCACACCAGGTGGGACTGGGAGCACATACATACTATCAGATCTACCAGTAAAATCTAAAAGGAAATTAAATATGTTCTGTTCTGTTTTGGATTTGATATGATTGGTTATGGTTTTAATGCATTTATGTACAAAACTCAAAGTTATTTAATGATAAATTGGAAATATATAGCTATATTTTCAAATTATGTATATATAAAAAAAAGATTTAAGAATAATACTTCTAATCTAATCGCAAATATACATATATGCATACAGTGTTAAAAAAAAATATGGTGTTAAATATGTAAAATAAATCACCTTTACCGCTAATTATTTTATTTATTTTATTTGGAATTTGGATTTTGGAATCATTTTGCAAATAATTATATATATTCGTTTGTGTTATTTTACCGATAAATTTACCGTAAAATATGTATTGCATTATTTATTTATCTATCTAATCTATATCTACACAAATTATTTGAAATTAATATAAGTAGAACAAGTCATCATTTTAACCACCCACTGAAAATTTAACAATTTTAAGGGATTTCCAGCTCGGTTACAAAATTAATTCGATATTGATAAATTTTATTATTGTGTTTATTTACATAGTTTTGGTTTTATATCTGGCTCCCGCTCTGGTTTAATTTTTTTATTGCATTGGAGAGTGGAGTTGGTCACAGTTGGTCTGGTTGGTTGGTGTTGGAGTTGAATTATATTGGATATACATATAATAATAATACATATAAATAAATCTCATTGCATTTTTATTTATAGTTTCTGGTTTCTCTTTAGTCCTTAAGAGAGAAAATTGAAAGCATTGAAAATTACAAAAAAAAAGTATATATTATGTATAATATATATATCGCCTCGGCGCGACATAATGAATGCAGTTGAAATTGCAAGTATGAACGTACAAAATATTTTAAAGGGGGGTGAAGTGGTAGATCAAATTTTTGTTATATAGAAAGCTCAAACTAGACCATTAGTAGGGGGAACACAAACATATATTTTGAAATTAAAGCGGCAGTTAGACTTACTGCACAAACATATTTGTTTTGTCGCTTCTTTTCTAGGTATACCTTTTTATCATAATGCTTTAATTTACCTGGTTATATTATTTTTTTAATATACATATATATATGTAAATATTATATGTGCATACGATATGTAATTGAACTCATGAGCTGTAAATCCTATAAAATCAATACATAAACTATAGTAAAGCTAATTATTTAAATTTGTAAATGTAATTTATTAGACTATACTAGGCTATGTAGTAGGGTCACAAATAAAATAAAATAAAATAAAAGTTATATAAATCGATGTAACACTAGTTTTTTCACCTTAATATCAAGAAATAATTTATGCGTTCCAAAAATGGAATATAATTCACACATTTACGCTAACGCTTTCCTTACAGCATTCAAATTAACGCTATTTGCCTAATTGGAACACACGCTTAGAAATAAAAGCATTGTTTCCTCCTCTTAAACAATTGCAACAACAAACAACGCAGCCACAAGTATCCACTTCCTAAAACTGTGAAAATCGCAAGATTGGACAAAACGGGTTATGGAAATTCGTTTATAGTTCGAGCTTCAAGAATATGGAATCATATTTCCTACATGATGTATTTCCACGTTCAACAGGATTTTCAGAAACTGAAGGAAAATTTTAATACTTACATTTTTCTATTTTATCTATCCCAACCCAACCAATTAGTACAGAAGTAATAGGTAAAGTTATTGATTATAAAAAAAGAATTAAATAAACTAAATAAGAAGCAAATATAAGAATGTAAAAAAAAACAGGAATACCTATATGTCTAGTTATAATATTTATTATATTAAGTGTAATTTATGCCTTAAGCTTCCACTAATTAATTTACATAGTTAGGTACTGCTTTGTCCGAAATTTTTTTAAATTGAATTAAACGGTAAACCATAAAATCAAGTTTCTAAAATAATATACATTAATAAAAATCAAGAGAAAATTAACATGGAGAGATTTGATTGTGTTGACTGTTGTTGAATCATGCAGATAAGATGACAGAAAAAAGTTTTAAATAATTTATTTATTCAGAAGATTTAGGAAGAGAAAAACTGAATCACACTTACGCACACACACTAATCTACTAGTCCTACGATACGCAATACGCAATACGCATACCGTTACCGTACCGGCACTTCATGTTCATAGCGATATCATGCATACTATACATACTTTCATTCTTTTATACACCTTCTGATTCACACACATTTCATTTTCATCAATTCAACAAATAAAATCAAAACCAAACATAATAAAAATAAAGTATTCCAAAATTACAATTAATTGTAGATTTGTATTATTTGTATTGTATTTTGTATTGTAATTGTAGAAATTAGAAAAGTAAATAAATTTTTAGTTTTATTTTCCAGAGAGAGAATTTAGATATGTATATACACCAGTCACCAACACCACATCATTCACCAACAAAATAAACAAAAAAAATACCAAACCAAAACGAACACTAGCCAAATTAAAAAATAATACAGACTCAATAGCTTCCTTTCTCTTACAAATGTAGTAATTCTACTCCAACTACAGTTAAATTTATTAAATTACTAAATTACTACGTTCAAAGTTTTTCACCTATAATGTCTGCTGCATTTGCATGCTAGAACTTTCAACTTTCAATTTTAAAAACCTCAGTAAAATTTCTGAACATTTTCCAATATTTTTTTTATCACTGACCGATGTGGTTTGGTTTTTACGTCAGCTGACTACAAATTATAAAGTCGTGAACTCAATATTTTTGTAATTTTGAAGCCTACAGATGGATTTACAATCCAATTTTTATATGTCCTTTTCCCTTTCGAAATGTCGACCTTTATTAAATTATAGTAATTATTTTGTATATATTTTTGTGTATTATACCTATATTATATTATTTTTATTAATTTTTAATTATTATATCTTTATTAATTATTATATCATATTAGAACCGATGTGGTTGTATTGAAAACTACATTTTCCGTCATTTTCACCTTTTGAAAAATTTTTCGCTTCTGCCGGGGCTTGAAGCCACTATGTTTTTTATAATATAATTTATGTTATTTAGAACACAACTCTTACTCTCTTATTTTTTTTATTATTTATTATCTAATCAAAAAATTCCACTTATAATTGTGATTTTCGAAATAACAATTTTTATATTTACCGTATAAAGAAATGTAGTAGATCTTTCTTCACAAATATTTTATTTGACGGAAGCACTGGTACATTCAGTCATTCACTTATGTGAACGTAATGGAATACATATTGATATAGTCATTATATTTAAATTTAATTGATAGGTTCACACATGTATCTACCTACACGAATATATCGTTGCCAATTTTAACTTTAATTTAGCCATTAACCATTTTTCTGACTGTTTAAATTTATTTTAGCTATTTTTGGCCATTTAATAAAATATTTGTTTAATTAAAAAATTTATGACCGAAATATATATGTGCACATTATTTATAAACAGACTCTATTGATCACGAGTTAAAGTTTTTCCAATAATTCAATACAAAACTCGAAAAGGCTATTTATTGTATTAAACTTGTTAAAACACGAAAGTCCAGTTTTGGTTATCACTAAAATAAAATGGAACTATACTATTGTGAAGCCGAAGTACTCTACAGTAGATATAATTTTCCATTTTAAATTAGTCTAAAACTGTATACCATAAAAATTCTTCAAAAAGGCTATTGTATGTGATTGTTATTCCAAATCTCTGTGTAAAAGCAGTTAGGGTGTTCATCCCATAGTCTTGGAATTATATAAAAAAAAGGTTAAATTTAGCTTATCAGTTATGAAACATAATCAGAAATGTTGGAACATTTTCATATTCGCTGCTAGTGTTTTAAACAAAATTGGTATTGAACATTTTGAAAATGTAGAAGACGTAGAAGATTTTCTAACTATATTTATTGCAATTAACTGATTAAAAAGTTGGATTGAAAAGATTATTGAATCTTTCTGTTGTAATTATTAAACATTTCTTTTTAAAGTTTATATAGATATAATAATTTCAAATCAAATTATACTTTTCATTGATTACAAATAACTTTGCTTATTTCAAAATCAAGTATTTGTTGTTTCAAATTATACTTAGTTCGTGTTCGTTTCAATCTTAACTTTTTAGACGACTATATTTTTAATTGTTGCAGTATTTATTAATTTTCAGGAGTTTACTAAAATTGAAATTGAATTTAATATAAAAAAAAAATTTAATTTAATCACTAGTCAACGGTACGAAAACATTCATATTCGTATTATAACCAGTATAACCAAAGTTTTTGTTATCCACATAAAAAAAAAAATGAGTAATTATGTAATATGTAATTTTATTTAGGTATAACAAAATTGTAGTAAATAATTATTTAATATTTTAATTCCTGATTAAAAATATAATTTGTTTTTTATTTATTTCTTTATTTATTTTCTTTCTAAACGTTTATGCTTAAAGGTTTAATTTGAATAAAAAAAATAATTTTAAATGTTATGTATTTTACTTTTGCTTTGACATAATATTATTTAACAAAACGAGTCGGCTGGCAATTTTAGCTGGCAGTGACATCTGGCATGGCATGGCAATAATATATTAATAAATATATCCCTCTTCAGTCTTCACTCATTTTCATTTCTATTTCTGTTTCTGTATCGGATTTTCTCTTCTATCTTTAATTTGCTCTGCACTGCACTACTGTACTGCATTCGTATTGGTTTGGTTGGTTTGGTATTTGTGAATTTGTGATTTGAGAATTGAAGAGAAGAAAATAAGAATGAAAATATGAAAAGAAAATAGGCTTTTAACAAATTTATGAAATTGTTTTTTTTATTTCAGTCACGGTTAAGTACGGGCAGGAACGTATCTTATAAAAGAGCGCGGCTATTACTTTATTAAAACAAAATATTTTTGAAAAAAAATTATTTTATTTTTTTTTAATTACTACAATTATATAGGAAATAGAAATATTTCTATATAAAAGTATAAAACCACAATAATAATTTAATTTTGTGCTAAAAGAGTAGTGAATTCGTAATTCTTTAAAAAGGAATTTCAAAATATTTGAAAATAAAATTATTAATATTTATTTAAAATAAATTTGTTTTAATATATAAGAGTAAAAAAAAAAAAATAGAATCAAAATGAGCAGTAAGTTTTTTTTTAATTAAAGAAAAATCATCAGTTTTTCTGAGTTTTATCATTTTTTAGTTTTTATTTTTTACTTATTTTATTAATCCATACATACATACTTTGTACTTATTATAATACCGAATACCGATATTAAATATTTGCGCCAAATAAATGAAAAAAAACTATTTAATGAAAATTAAATCAAACAAAAAAATTCTTCGCAAAATAACTAGTTTCGCTATATTTTTTTTTTATTTATTTTGAATTCATAAAATGCTTTTTTTTTTTTTTAGAAATTACATACCTATACTTGTTATTATCAAAAGTTATAGAATACATATTTTTATAGCTACATAATTCATATTTTAAAAATATTAAATTTTGAAATTTCTTTATGACCGACCTTAGGTGACCTTCAGTTTTTCTATTTTATTTTTTTTTGAAAAAAAATAATTAAGCCTCTGAAAACTATTTTAAAAATATTTTTTCTATTTTTAAAGAATTGTTTTGATTATCATTTAATTTTAAAAAATAGTTAAATAGGTCAAAAATATGTGCCATTTTTATGTTATTAACTTTATTTCAAATTTTTTTTTTCTATCTCTTCAGCACTTTTACTAAAAAGTAGAGTGTAAGTTGATGATATCTCTATTTTGGTATACATAAGTTTGTATACATTACATATATATATATATATAATATAATTTACAAAATATGCACACATAAATACTTTTTGTATTGATTTGTTAAAAATTGTTAATATTTCACGTGTTGTACCGGAAAATAATGGTAAATATGATTATATATGATTATATGTATATATAATATTATATATATATGTATATACAAAAGTATGTATTATTATTATTGTTATGTTAAAAATCAAATCAAGGTAACATTTAAAATCAAAAATAAAATTATAAAAATAACTAATGTACCTTGCTAACTATTCAAATCCAAATTTTGCTGATTATTTTAATATTAAAAATTAAATAATCTAATAATATTATATATTTAACAAGTATAGTTATATAGTATAATAATATATTAATATATATTTATTCTTTATTATTGAAATTAATTTTTGACTACTGAAAGATAAGAAGAGTTTGTGTAGTGTTAAAAACTTATTAAATGAGAATATAATATATGCTTATAATATATAAAATATTCTAATCTAAAATAAAATAAAACAGATAAATATTTATTTAATTTTAATAGAAAATAGTCTGTTCAAATTCACATTAGATCAATTAATCAAAATGTTGAATTTAGGGATTTTCAGAACTACAAATTTTGTTTTGTTATTCCTTTAAACCGTTATTTTTGTTTATGATAGATATTGTAGGTACTTAATTAAATTAATCTAATTATTTTTTAGAACTTATTTCTTTTTGTTTTTAGTGTTTTTTGTAGTATGTACTTAAATTTTTATTAAATAAAAGTTAAATAAATAAAATTCTTCGAATGTCAACATTTCATTACAATTTAAGAGAATGGACTAGGTTAAATTAATATTTTCGAAATTTTAATACCTGTTTACTAAAATATAGCATTATTTAAACTGTTAACTGTCAAATTCTGGTAAATAAAAACATAATGAAATTTCACTTTAACACTTTAATTTCTAAATTGGAATCTTTTAATCGTTGATTTACATCTCATGTATTTTTCAAATAAAAAATACATATTTCACTACTTTTAGATGAGTTCTAAACACATATCTTTCCAAACTTTATTTGTATTTTTATATTTACTAAAATATTATATCGGTAATATCTTAACAATTTTTTGATATAGAAATGTCCTTTTCTATATCTACCAAACTATTTTAACTTAACTTTTACCTAATAATTAAAATATCAACAAAATAGTGTATATATAGTCATGTATGTAGAATCATAAAAAAAATTAACTCAACTATTAATGTGTAATTCTATGAAAAAATTTATGAATTTTTTATTTAAAAAAATTTAATCAAATATGTTTTAGCAAGTTTATTACAACAGTATAGAAATTTGGCTATACACAATCAGTATTTTTTATAATTATATAATATTATTATAATCATTAAAATAATAATAGTCTTATTAATTCAAATTAAGATTTTTTTTTTTTTTAATTTTTTAAATAATAGATTAAAAAAAAAATTTAATATTATTTTTTATTCTAAATTTTATGACACGTAAAATGAGAAGTTTTGAAAAATATACAAATAAAAAAAATCGAGAGAAAAAAGAAATAATAAAAAACAAATTTTTTGAATATGTATGAATTAAATTGAGAAAATTTCTTATTTTAGATACAGACAGATTAATAATGATGACATTATCTATAGCTAGTTTTAATTTTTTTTGTTTTTCTACCCCAGCTAATTTTGGGCAATTGCCAAAACATTAAATGAATAAAATAAACGGCGCAAATTTAAAACTAAAATGTTTATAATGCGTTGCTTTAATTGAATTTTTCTTTTTTGAGAAAAAAAAAATTTAATTTCGCGGTAAAGTAGTTTTATTTTAGAGATACATATAATAATTTTATAGCCCTCTAAAGACAGATATTTTGAATGAAATAATTTTTACGTTAAATTTAAGAATTTTCTTTCATTGAATTTATGAAATTCTAACAGATTTTTTTTTATCAAATGATATTAATATAATATAGTACCTATATATATAGTTATATATACAAATTAAATTGAATTTTGTATCATGGAAGTAGAATAAAAATATTTTTGTATCATTAAATATTTTTATTATCATTTTATAGTTTAAAATATGATTTTGTGCTTCTACACATTGTATTTTCGTTCAATATTTTTATAGTAAAGCATTCTGTCATTTGTTCATAAAGTATATATATAAAATGCTAACATATTCTATAGCTGGTACTTATTCTACAATACTGCAATTAAGTTATCTTTGAATTTTGTATTTTCCAGATTTCCTTGCATACGTTATCCATATGCTTATTAAATCTTCCTATTTCTGTTCCTTAATTTTTCATATTTCTACAACCAAATATTTTTATTTATTTTAGACATAATTCGTACGTGTATACATATATATACAACATCAATTCATTACTCTATTAATTAACTCAAATTTTCATCATTTACATTCACTCTCAATTTCATTTGTATTCAAGGACTTAAAGTTTGTTAGTTTTATTTACTTCATTACATTCTTGCACAATATCACTTTTCGGTTCGAAGTGGATTATACCTGTATTACGATCTGAAGTTTTTTTTCTTAATATCCTTCAATCATCTAACCAAAGAGGGTGTAATATCCCTGGACGTTGCTTTCCGAAACTTCGTTTTCGAAATTTTTTCTTTATTAAAGCATTTACTCTATTGCTAGTCAATTTTTATTAATTTACTATGTATATATATAAATACATTTGAAAGTGTCGTCCGCAAATTATATTAGCTTACAATGTTACAATTTTCTTTTTTATTATTTTTTTTTTTCATCATTTGGACTAGATCCAGAAATATCACAACTAGTTAACAACACTATATACATATACCTAATTTATTTTAGTTCTATAGAATGTTTTAAAAAATTGTTTTTAACCGTGCGTATATTTAGAGTTATTCGTCCTAAATAAATTATCATTCTGGAGCGGTAAATTGTCATCTGCATTGAAATTAGCGTATAATATTTTAGACCATTATGTTATGTTGTTTTTCATCATTCATTCATTCATTTTATTCATTCATTTATGTTTTAAATATGCAAACAAAAGAACTATGAAAAAAATTCTAATAAAATACATATGTGTATTTTATTTTTCTGAAAAGTAGGTACATTTATAAAAAAAAATTAATTAAACAATATAATTTAAAGCTAAAAAAAAAACTACTCTTCATTTATAAGAAATAACTTTTATTTTATAATTGTTAGTACTCGTAATGCATAATATTAGTTTATAATTATATGATCAAATTAGGCAAAGTATGAAAAGAACTTGCAATTTTTAAAAAGAATATTGTAAAACAGTATTGTATGCATTTAAAAGTATTTTTAAAAAATCATTTAGGCATATTATCCAACCAGCATTTATTATTCAAAATACTGATTTCAAAACTACTAAGTAAAAAATAATTACTTATATTTTTGTCCTCTCAATTTAATTGATTGTAAATAAAATATTGTTAAGTATATTACATAAGTAAATTTGAATTAATAAATACATATAAGTATGTATATCTAATATATATTATTCATATAAACAACTGTTCCTCTTTAACATAATTTTAAATTATTACCCGCATGTGAACATTTTACTATTTCTCATAAAAATTTAGTAGAATTTTTGAAAATTTGTTTGAATTTTTTTTTTTAAATTAAAACTGCTTTCATGACGTGCTGAAACACACGTTAATAAAATTTGTATGATTTTAATTTAAAATTTGAAATTTGATAATAAAAATATATGAAAAATAAATGTTGATGTTAAATTTATAGTAAAAACTATATTTTATTTAGTTGACAAGGGGTGTTAGATTTTTATTTTTTAATAAATAAAATGTATACATATAAATATCGAATCCATTTATCAAAAAATTATTCCGTATTGAAGAAGTTTACGTTTTACCAAGTGGGAATCTGATTTAGTTTTTATAACTGACATGCCTATATATTAATTTATATGAAAACTATATAACTAAGTATATATATATGAGTTTTAAAATTTTCCAAATTCAGTCAAACTAGGTAGTCCATCTAACCCACATTACACCACCTATTGATGAAATCCTTTAATTTTTAAATTTTTTTTTGGATTTAAGTAATTTATTGTGTTATTCGTTATTTAAATTTTTCGAAAATTTGTTAATTAATAGAAAGATGTTATTTTACTTGAACTGAAACTCAATATCGTATAGATTTGTTAGTTGAAATCTTTAATATAATCAAAGATTTTTAGGTATTGAAATAGATTTTTTTAATCTGGACATGCATTTTTTTAGTTCATTTCATGTTAAAATTAACTTACATTTCTATTATAAAATTAAATTTCCGCTTTATGATTATAATGATACACATTTCTATTATAAAGTTAAATTTCCGCTTTATGATTATAATGAGAAGATACTTTTGTTTTAATAAAAAATTTATTTTTAATTTTACTTAATAGAAATTTTGCACTTAGAGCAGATAATATATTAAAAATCAAAACATATATATTAAATTGAAATCGTATCTCTATGTATTATTCACATAATGTATTATTCAATGCAAGTAGGATCAATATATCAATCAACTATTAAACACGTAATTTACAACAAAGGATATTTAATGATTTTAATTCCATCTAGATATACTTAATCCTGCTTTCTCGTAAATTTTCAAATTTTTTCTAATATTTTTGATAATAGTAATTTTGGAAAAATTAGAAGTTATTGTGCTCTGTAAAACTGTCATGAGCTCTTTACCAATAACTCAACTTAAACCTAACTATAGCTTATACATCTTTAATACATTCAATAGCATCCAAAAAATTCAATTTAAAAAATGACCGTGAATTTAGCCCAAACAAATGTTGTATTCTAAAATGTCTATATCTATATAGTATACTCTTAATCAATGCTATAACATAATTCAACTTGTTGCTATATTAAAAACTATCTTCGAACATATTATTTACCTTTTAAAAATTCAATACAAAGATAATGAAAAACATTTCAAAAATGATAACAGCTAATCAGATTATAAATTATGAATGAATGAATTTCTTATCTTTAAATTAATTTTAATAATTAAAAATTCTTATTATACATATTTATTTTTAACTACACAATAAATTTACTATTCGTCATAATCTATACCTACATATCAAGTAATACTACTAAGTTTTGATTGTAATGTTATCATTCTACTGTATAATAACATCAAACATTTTGTAGAATTTTTCATTAGTACAATGTAAAACTTTACAATATTTTTAAATTTTTGTATCAACTTTGTATTTGTTTACTAACAACATCTTAAAAATAATATTTAATTTTAAATGCAATTTTCATGCATATTTGAAATGTGCATGACATGAAAATCTTTGTAATGAGTGAATGAAATTGAAAGTCACCTTTAAAAATAAATATTAAGTACATACATGAAAATAGTTGTCACATTTAATAAAATTTCTAATTTAAAAAAAAAAATGTAAGTCTCCAAAAAATTAAAAGACCATGAAAAATAATTCACTAAAATATAGAGATAATTATATATATAATGTAATGCAACACGTTAATTATAATTTAAAATAAAATCATATTTTCTATTTTGTATATTTTTACAAGTCACATTAATTTAAAAACAATTTTTGTTATTTTTGAATTTTAGTAAATTAGAGTATAGAGAGTAGTAAATTTCTACTGAACAATACATTAGTTAAAATTATGTAAATGATTAAACATTTCCGTCAAATGTCAAAAAAAATTTAACTTAATTGATCTCTAAAATTTTGAAGTCGAAATATTTTTGTCAAAAATTCAGCATTAATTTATGAAAGCTGCAGCATTCTTTTTGAACATAATTTAGTCAAAAATGTATAACTTTTAATATGAAAAAATATTTATTAAGTAATGTATAAATAACAGAATATCCATTTAGCTGTTTTTTTTTTTGTATGGAACCAAGAAATTTGTACCATTTTGTTAATCTTAACAGAATAAATGCAATTCCACAATTTTTAATCCTATTCCTATAAAATATTTTTACAATAGGAAATAGATTAAAAAAAACAATATTGGCATAATAAATATTTACAATATTTGACAAAATAATAATTTAATTATCATAATATTTTGTAGGATGTGTTGGTTAGTATTTAATATATTAAGTACATCTATAAAAATATTAATGATAATTTGTTAAATAATCATTACATTAAAATTACAATAAGTACTTATATATTATGTAAAAAGAATGTGACATTTAAAATTTAAAGTACTATCATACTCTCTCAAGCAGGAAAAATATGAAATTTTGAAAATTACAAAACAAAATTTTTTTTTGCCAAAAATTTATAAACATTTTCGCCAACCAACGTAATTAACAACCAACTGAAAATAAATACATAGATAATATAAAATATTTGTCGGAATTAAAAGAAAAATAAATACAATTTATTAACCATCAGATCCATAGAATGGTTTTTTAATTTGCCACCTACGAAAATCAATTTATTTGAATGAATTGGTCAATTCTTGAATTACTATAAGAAAATTATTAATTCGTATTAGAATATTTTTAACAGTTTATTCCATAAACTTTAATTGCTATTTAATATTAAACTAAAATTTTATCATACATCGAAAGGTAGTTAATTAAAAAAAAAAAAAAAAATTGTTTGTAATAACATTTTTTGGATATCAAATTAATAAAATTACGAAAATTTCTAAAATAATTTCAAACACTTTAAAATAAAAATAAACAATTATTTTTATTTAAATTTATAAATTAAAGAATATTCTAATAATAAAAAGAGACGAATGTATAAAAAAAATAAAAATGTATTGGCTTAAAGCCATTTTATATTTTGCTTGATCTTGAAATCTTATTTTATCATAAAATTAAAAAATTATTTATTACAGTTTGCAACAATTATTTAGATCTATCTAAGTACTTCTCGAAAATAATTTCTTTACCTTAAAAATAATTTTAACAAGAGTACCTATCATTTATACTAATACCACTATATAATTTTATTCAAAACAACAAAATTGAATAGAAAAATATTTGTTAATTTTACATATTACTATAACTGCAGCTTAAATTTATTTTAAATTAAAAAATAAATAAGTATACATTTTTGCGGTAATTGTTTAGAGAGAGAATCCAAAAATTAAAGCATTTTAAGTGAAAGTTTGACAACAAATTTCATCATGGGATTTATATTTGATTTTTTTTTTTAAATATACTATTTAATATAATTTTTTTTTTCTATTTATTTTAAGTAATTTTGCAAGTAAGGTTTTAATCAAAATTAATATAAAAAAAAATGTAGCAATAGATAAAGTACAAATGAATAAAAAAACAAATATTGACGGTTTGGTAATATAATAAACATTTTGAATAATGATTATTAAATTGTTGGAAAACTAAATAAAAGTCAGGAAATATTTGAAAGATGAGATCCAAAAACAATAAATATTGCCAAAATGTATTTATATATATTACATATACATATATTTGGGAGTTCTAAATTGGTTGAATTGAACAAAAGTAACGGTAAATTTCATTTAGTTATTTTAATAATCAAATCGTTTTTGAGATGGATTAAGCTCCAAATCTGTAAAAATCTGTAAATTTTTCTAAACATAATCTGATCACATAAAAAACATTAAATTAATTCCAGAAAAAAAGTGATTCTAAATAACTGTCGGGAACTATACAAATATACCTATTTGATAATACATATTACATATATCTAAACATATAGTAATGTATTATTGAAACTACATGTTCAAATATAATAAAAATTAATTGTATGTACTTAATAATTAATTTTAAAATATTTTTTTTTTATTTTAAATGTTTATATTTTTGGTAGGATTTCAAAATATGTTGTGCTTTCTGCCATATATTTTTATATATAGAATATAATAAATAAATAATACATTGAAGATATTATAATTAAACTAAGTGTCAAGGTAATTTTTTTATTTTTGTTAATACATTTATTATGAATAAATACACACAATAATAAATATATAATTTTATGATAATCCTTGACTTTTATATTGTAAAAACAATGTAATATTTAAAATGCATCATTATATTGTACAAAAAAAAATTTACAATCTAGTATATTCTATATTATTTAATATAATAAGTTTCAAATGCCCCAAAAACAAGCAGAGCACGCATCGAAAAAAAGTTCGATGTTTTTATAAACTTTTTGTATACAATATTGCTAGGACATATGTATATTATTGGAAATTTTATTTTCTTTTTAGTTATTTCCAATATTTTGACATTTTTCAGTAAATTCTGTTCTTTTTCTGCTAAAGTTTTATAGCTTTGGTAATAACAGAATATAACAACAAAATAAACGTCAAAAGTTTAAAATTGTGTTCCATAATGTAAAAATATTACAGCAAATTTTTTACTATGTAGAAAAGTAAATTTCAAAAACTAAATTTATAAACAGCTTAAAGAACTGTTATTTTTTTTTTTTATAGAAGTCACGGAATATAAATATCTTTCAGATATAATAATTTAATTTGAAAACCTAATTTTATTTTTAAATAATACAAAAATCTTTAAATTTTTAGTAACAGTCATAGTAAAATAACTATTAAAAATAAATCATGCAAATTAAAATTAATGAAAAATATTTTAATTTATAACTCTGCAGTACAATGTTAATCTCATTAGGTTGTGTATTGTAAAACTATTTAATATTTATTCACCCCATACAAATTTGAATTACAAAAATTAAGTAAAAAGTGGCAAACTATAGCTAGTTAAATTTTTATTTTTTTATTTTCTCATTTTCAAAGTAAAAAAAATGTATAATAATTAACATCACATGTATAACACATAAAAACTAACATTTAAAAATGAAATAATTTATTTATTAATATAATTTGTTCATAAATTATCCATTTTTATATAATTCCAAGTCTATGGGATGAACATCCTAACTGCTTTCACACAGAGATTGGAATACACAATTACATACATCATTTAGAACTTTTATAATATACCTACTAAATTTTTAAAATGTGAAAAACTATATACATATATCTATTGTACAGAGAGTACTTCGCATAGTAATAGGGACAATATGAGAGAATATGAAAAATTTAACAGAAGTTAAGAACTTAATTTTTACTTATAGATTTTATCATAATATGATCAAACATTTTTTGTAATTACCGATCTTTACTAAATCAATAATTAAATTTCGATCAACCAGAATTTTAATTAAATTTATTTGATTTCATCAATCAATTTAGCTTTGAATAATTATAATAAGTCATATAATATCAAATAAGCTTTGAATATAAACGAAGTTTGTACATACATATATGTACATAGTTTGAAATACTTGTACTCATCAACAAAGTAAATAAATAAATAAATTTAATTAGTTTTACTTAAATTTTTAAATTTTGATTTTGTTTTTTATTTATTTATTTTTCATTATCAATGTACTTACTTACTTTGTTTAAATGTAAAATGTTTATTATGACAATTTTGTTGTATGTATTTACTATACAATAAATAATTCTAGTGAATTTCTGTAGTTCAAGTTGTTTGAATTTAAATCAAAAATATTTGGAATATCTCGTTACATTTTTTAAGTATAATTTTTGATTATGAATTCAATAATTTACGCAGTCCTTCCATATTGTCTGAAACGGGATAGATAGAGAACACATTTTATATTTTAAAGTTCATCTTAACTGTTTTATGTTTAAATCTTCCCCTTTTATTTGAATATAAATCATATAGAATTTTCTTTTACTTAAGTATATTTATTTAAAATAACTTTCTACATTATAACATTTTATTTCCTTTGAATATTAAGTTTTTAAAAATGTAAATTTAAAATAATAATTAAAATTAAAATCTATTTTTTTTTTCTTAACTCTTGTATATATGGAAAAGAATTCGTTGAACCATACAGAAGTTTTTTTTTTTTTTATTTAAAAATAGCCTAAAAAAATATTTTTGATATTAAAAGAGAAAAACAAAACGAAAATTAAATAATATTTTGTTTCTAAGCGGGAGCAGTGTTAATTTTAGTTCGATTTTCTTACAAAAATGATCCAATTGAAAATCTATTTTTATTTTTAAAATTTGGAAAACAGGGAGAAAAAACAAACTGAAAAACATGCGATGATGCCATATCTTATATATGCATTCTAATAAAACCCACTACATCATAATGGAGAATTTAAAAATAAAGAAATGAAAAATTAAACACAGCATTATATATATATTTTTTTTAAAATCTCACATAAAATAAATATTGAAATAGTTGAAGGAAACCATTTTTCCGTTTGTAATTGTTTCAGAAAAAAAAAAAATTAAAAATCTATACAAATTATTATCATGGAAATTATAATAAAGTATAGGAATCGCCATGCGTCTAGTGTTATTATATTTAAAGGACACGTGTAGATAATAATTGGACTATAAACCAACACTATAGTCTCAATATACTAAATATGAAATGATAAAAGGAGATTGTTTCGAATAAACCCAAACCGAAACCGTATCCTAATATTGCCCAGATTTATCATATTAAAAAATTAAAAATATTCTAAAATGACGTTTTATTTTTGTTTATGGAAATTTCTATATACGTAAAATTAAAGTAAATTAATTTTTGTTTTTTTTTTTTTTTGATTTTTGGAATTTTATCCCATTAGTGTTGTTAGTTTTTGGTTATTTAAAAATAGAAATAAATATAAAACTAAAAGAACAAATATAATAATAATAAAATTTCAAGTGAATAATGATTTATATTATTGGTGTGTTCATTTGTATTTATTTTCTTTAAAATTTGTTCATTTTACGCCCCCTGATGGTAAGTTTTTCCATTTTTTTTTTTATTCTATTTTCTTTAATTTTTTTTTGTACTCTTAATATTTTGTTTTTATTTTGTAGGTTTTTAGGGGGGTGCTTTTTTAATTTTTCTTTACTTCATATAAAAGCTTTAAATTAAATAAAAGAAGTAATATGAAAATTTGCGAGCCGATTGTTGTAATTCATCATCACATCACAATACTGTAGAAGTTATCACAAAACAAAACAAAACAAAAAAAAAAAAGAAACAATTAAACTTTTAAATTGTATTTACTTTACACATTCATTTTAAACTAAAGGTAGTTAAAATTGTTCATATTTTCATTTTATTTATATTTTTTATATGAATGGTTTTTATTTGAACGCTCGCTGTTGTTGCTGTTGCTGCTGTTAACTCCATATTAAAAAATATTCTGCAAACTTTAAGCCAAAAATATAAGCCATATTATAAAAAATGCTTTAATTTTTTTTTTGTTTTATTTTAATAATGCTATTTTAAAATGTTAATTTTCATAAAATCATGAAACAATAACAGATTAAAAGTTGTGAAATATTTTTAATAAAACAATTGACCAAAATAAAAATTATCAAAAATAATTAGAAATAAATATATTAATAATTTTATTAAAATATACCAGAGTCGTAATCGTAATATTGCATTTTTATATACATTATAATATGTTCTATCATAAATTGAATTTAGATTTAGGTTTCAAATTTTACAAATTCAATTTAGAAAAATCTAAACTTTGAAATAAATATACCTTTAATACATTTTCAAAGTCTAAATGAACAGTGTAAACTTGCTTTTTGGAATATGTATGCCAAACTAAATTTTTTTATGAATTTTTTTTTTTATTAAAAATTAATTATTTAATATACAAATTCGTATATTTAAAAAACATTTTTTTATCCAAATTTAACAAAAATATTTTTTTTTTTTTGAAAGCTTTTTTTTAAAATTATTTTTAAGTTGTAGATAGGGTGTATACAAAATGTATTTTTTTTTTTTTTATTTGAAGTATCAATATAAAAATTTCATCTTAAAAATTAGTTGAATTGTACTACAATTTTTACAATAAGTTTATTAAAACTTATTAGACTAATGACAATTCAAATAGTTGGTTAGCGTTATGAAAAGAATTTCGATAGTCAATAATGATTATCAATAATAATTTATAAAATGAATTAAAATAGAAATTCTATTGTGCTTAGATTATATTTTCTATTTTGTATTTATTTATTATTTAAATTAAAATTTATAATTTTTAATTTAATTATAAGTTAACTTTAGCCATTGTTGATTTTTTTTTTTTTGTTTTCAAAAACACAAGAATCAACAATTTTAATATTCTAAAATTTAAAAAGACCAAAATAATGTTTTGCTACTATTAACCTGGCATGATCATCAAATAAGTTAAGTTTTTTCTTGCGATGATAGTATAGTAGATACAATATATTTTTTTAGAATTCTCTATTTTTATATCTCTCTATATTTATGCTAAAGTTTTGCTAATATTTTGATATTTTCAATTTTTTAGTATTATTTTTCCAATAATTATTTTATTTATATAGTTAAATTACAATTTGCATACAATATTTTAATACACGCATTTTTCAAAAATATTTTATAACAAAGAATTTAAATTAAAATTTAATTAGTTTTAAAATAACGATAATAATAATAAATAAAAAATATAAATAAATTAAAATGAATACAATTATTATATACATATTATATATTTTTTAATAAATATTTCACATCTTTTAGTCATTTATTATAAATAATAATCATTTTTTTCTTATATTTATTTTATTTACTAGAAAAACGATGGCATGTATGTTACATTTTTTGTCTTCAAAAAACAAAAATAAAATGTACTTCATTTATATAATATTTTCAATTAAAAATAATTTATAATTATTAAATAATAAAAAACAAAAAAAAAAAACAATAAAATAAATTTTTTGTTATGAATTTATATTTGTATATCTTTATTAATATTTAATACATTACATATTTTATACAATAAACATAATAATATTTTAAAATAAATTCATTTATTTTTTATTTTTTTTTTTTTATTTATTCATTTCTATTGTAAATATTATATTCTATCACTTTCTTCTTTTCTGTTCATTCAACGCCATTTTGTATGATATTTGTGTTTTAAAGGTTTTATTTTTAATTATTTTATTTTTAATATTTTATTTATATATATATATATGTATTTATAAAGTCACCATTATAATTGTTAATTTTAATTTTATTGAAAATTTTACAAGAAAATTCACATAATTAGAATAACTTATTTCCTTATAAATTTTATTGTTGTTATTAATGTATGATATACATTTATTGATTCTTATTAATTTATTATGGTAAAGAAGTCATATAACATTCAGTCATTCCTCAATTGAAAATAGAAATATTATTTTGGATTTCTTAACTCCCGAAACTTTTATCTCATTAGGATAGTGTTGAGACCCTTAGCCAAATTTAAATTTATACAAGTAACTATATCTCAAAATTATATCTAGATATTTGACAAGGTTGTTGGAATTTTGTTTTAGACGCATATCGATTATTAAATATGCAATTTATTAATTTTATTTTAAAACAAAATTGGTTAGATTATATAAAATAAAAATATGTGTTAATTATTAATTAATGTTGCTCAGAATGGGTGTCGTGTGTAAGTATCCTTAGTTTTAACTTTTCCTTTACATTTATTTATTAAATTAAATAAAAACTTAAACATTTATTGTATAGAGAATTTACTAATTCTCAATAATTTCTTAAAAATAATATGTAATTAATTTTATTTAATATAAAGATAAGTTAGAGTAATAATTAAATATCTGATAATCTTATTCGTACCTGATTAAGTAAACTAAGTGAGCTAAGTTATAAAAATTCAAATGTTAAAAATGAATACCTGAAACTGATTATGGTTAATTATATAGGTTGGTTTGTTATAGCATAGATTAATTAGCAATAGTTTTAATTAATCTATGGTTATAGAGAGTGGTCCAATCGGACCTGAAAACTCTTTAAGAAATGATTCTTTGAAGTATTTTAAGAAAAAAAATGCTCAAGGGATTATTTTCAAATTTAACCTGTGTAACATGCTGTAAGCTGTGGTAACTTATAGCAAATGTCTACTACAGCTCCAAACAAGATGTGTTTTTAAGGGTTTTTTTTTACATTAATGTGCTATAAAAAATACTTTTTTGAATGGGTATCAGAAATGTTTTTTTCGGGTAATGGCTTAAACAAAACTGATATTTTTTATGAAAAACGTTGATTATCTTGGAAAAATTCAATAATTTTTTGTATTATTTTTATGCATTACAATATCGTTTCGCCATACACAACTTTTATGTCAGACTTGCCCTTTTTGATGTAAAATCATATTTAAATTTCATTATCTGGATCTATATAAGAAATTTTGTGAAAATTTTGTGAAAATTTTGTTATGATTGCCACCAGTTTTAATGTACTATATTGTGCCCTTATCTGTTATTTTTATTAAAACTTAATAAAAAATGTTTCAATAAATGAATAGTGGCGGTTTTAGGAAAGACAGCCCGGATATTAATAATACTATTTGTTTTATTTTTTATATATTTTTTTATTAAAACCTAATAATTTATTTGCCGTCGACAAAAACTGGTTTTTCCTTTTCAAACAAAAAAATTTATGTTTGTGGATTTTGTTATTGGAAATTTTAAGGGTAATGCTATAAATGTAATAGTGAAAATAAAATTTGTTAAATAAAATTATTCAATTCAAAATTTTAGATTTAGGAAAATATTACTCAAAAACGAATATTTATTAAAAGTCAAATTTACTTGCCCTGCCAGCCCAGGTTAAATTTCAAAATAGACCTCAAATTCTGTTTGGAACCATTTTTTCCTAAAATACGCCTTAAAGAATTTTCAGATTGAATTGAACCACTCTGCGTTATTACATGAAATATATATATATATATATATATATATTTTTAACGATCTACATATATACATTTCATACAATAATTCAGAATGGATCGATGTGACCTGAAAATCCTTTAAGGGGTATTTGCTTTGAGTAATTTTTAAAAAAAAAAATTTCCGTTTTTTTAAATATTTTTTTCTATTTGGGTTAAGCTAATTTTTTTTTTCATTATGTTACGTGACAATTTTATATTAATTCTAATTAAAAATTTGAATTAGGAATGATTTTATTGCATACAAATAACTTCATTTCGTTTTCTTCTTCATAATTTGGTAGCTATTTGAGGTAAGCCCTCTATGTTTTCTTTTATATATTTATTTGAATAAAAAATAAAAATTTTAATCAAAACTCCAAACTTTAAAATCAAAAGTAAACTTGAATGCTAAATTTTTAGAAAAGTTGTAGAAACTTATGCAAGATTTAACTAAAGTAAGTTGTGTCAAATTAAAGTCAAATTTCATTTTACTAATTTATTTTGCAAATATCGATATTACTTACATATATGTAGTTTTCATGACCAAAATATTGCCAGTTTTAAAGAGAAAAATGCTTAAGACTGTGCTCAACATATATTTCAACATAACCAAACAAAAATAGATTTATTATTATATGCCATATAAGTTTTTGCATACCAACAGGTGCATTTTGTTTTTAAAAGCAGTAACGTTCTGAGAAACTATCAACAATGTGTGAAAGTGTTTTAAAGTAAATAAATTAAATAACAATATAAAATAATAATATTCAGTTTAATTTTGTGATATATATAATTTCATAATGTAGGTAATTAGGTATGGAACTTTATTTTTTAAATTTCATTAACAAAATTAAAATGAAGCCTTTCAAATTTAAATACCAGTTTAAATTTATATTGGAATAAATACGACGTAAAATTTATTTTTTAATGCATCTGTTGAAAATTTATAAATCTGTAATTATAACTTTATTTTAATTATAAATAACTTTTAATAATAAAAATTAAAAAATATAAAAGCTTCCCATTAATAAAATTACAAGCAAATTTTAAATTTTGTAATTTTAATTAAATGTAAAAAAAAAATAATATTTTAGTTTAGAACAAAAATAATTCCTATCTGTTTGTGCATAACGAATATTGTTATACATACACATATAAACAAATTCAGGATCATCTATTTTACAATTACATACATATATTGGGCAATATTAATTTATAATACGGTTTATATATTTTGTCTCCATTCATTAAACTACTGTCTACTTTCCACTATAATTTTAAGTAATATTTTTTCTTACAATAACTTTCTTAAAACTAAATTAAAAACAATTAGTATCGTTATAAATTATTACTTTTATGTAATAAATGTATATGTCTCCCGTCCCGTGTCCAATAGAAGTGGATTGCATTGAGAAACTGGATCTGTATAGGCCACCTAATTGAAAATTAATGGACCTAATATTAAAATATACATTTAAAAAATTACGAAATATTTGAAAAATTATCAGGCCATAACATAAGGTAGTATTTATGTCTACTTGAGATTTAGTAAAACAAATATAATAAAATATAATAATGGTGCAAATTATTAATTTAAATTCCATATATATGTATATGTATGTACAATAATAAAATGATATAATTAAATTACTATATGAAAATTTTGTAATTTTTAATTTAATCTATTATAGAATTTGCATGGGTGACGTTAACAACAAATGACACATATTCATTAGGTGCATTAGTTTTAGCAAATAGTTTAAAAAGATCAGGCACAGCACATCAATTGGCTGTACTTGTTACACCAAATGTATCAGATGTTATGAAATCAAAATTAAAAGATGTATTCAATGTTGTAGAAGAAGTTAATGTTTTGGATTCTAAAGATGAAGTCAATTTAGCTCTTTTATCACGTCCTGAATTAGGAATCACATTCACAAAATTACATTGTTGGAGATTAGTACAATTTGAAAAATGTGTATTTTTGGATGCCGATACATTAGTAAATATAATAAATATACTTACCTATACATATTATATTTAAAATTATATAGTTATTAAAAAAAATATTTGTTTCTAGGTCTTAAAAAATTGTGACGAATTATTTGAAAGAGAAGAACTATCAGCTGCACCTGATGTTAGCTGGCCAGATTGTTTCAACTCAGGTGTATATGTATATCGTCCAAGTTTATTAACATTCAATAAATTACTTCAATATGCTATTGAAAAAGGTAGTTTTGATGGTGGTGATCAAGGTTTATTAAATCAATATTTCTCTGATTGGGCAACTAAAGACATTAGCAAACATTTACCATTCACATATAACACAGCTGCTTACGCATCATACTGTTATTTACCAGCCTTCAAACAGTAAGTTATATATAGATACACATGCATTGGCATACAGTATATATATTATTTGATTGTTAAATTGTAAAAAAATATATGTTTTGTATGTATATGTATTTATTATATTTTGATATTAAATTTATTTTTGTCATTTTATTTTAGATTCAGAGATCGTATTAAGATTTTACATTTTGCTGGTAAACTTAAGCCATGGCTTGTAACTTTTGATTCCCAAAGTAAAACCGCCCGTACACCACCAGGATACGAGCATGCTTGTATGAATTTAATTTATTTTTAATTATAAATATAAATAAAGTTTAAAAAATAAATTAAATTAATATTAATTAATAAAATATTTTTGACTTTAGCTGAATTTCTTCAATTATGGTGGAATATTTTCTGTGACGATATTCATCCCAAGTTAGATGATACAATGGTAAGCTATAAAATTTATATATATACATATGTATTTATTTAATAATTAAATTAATAATATTAACAGTTTTTAAAGCTGAACATTAAAGCAAATTTTCTTATCTTTTAATTATTATTTTAAAAAAAAAAAAAATAACTTTCTGAGTGATCAATATTAATATTTAATTTTTTTAATTCTACTTTTTTTTAATCTAAAACATATTTTAAAAAATTTAAAAGCCTAATTTTAAATTTAATGTTGCGGAGGTAAGCTCTGAAAGCCCTAAAAGCGAGGTAAAGTCTGTTTATGTTTTCATAATTTCATATTATAATGTTGAAGGCACATAATATTCTGTATAAGCATTTTGCACAATAGTTTCAACTTATTTCAATTTTAATTTTGTATTTATTTTTATTTTTATTATTTCAAATTATAGTCATTACTCATTTAGTTTATTTCAAAATGAAATAGAAAACACATAAATGTATTTAAAAAATAAAAAAAAACACAAATTGGTTTATATTATAGTAGTTATTATTAATTTACACTTCAAACAATAAATTGTTGAAAACGTTTAATGGGATACGTACAGTAAAAAAATTGCTTATAAAAATTTTAAATTCAAATAATTTTTACATCTACATAAATAAAAAAAACAAGCATAATTCAATGTACATGAAATGGATGTAATACATATAATTGATATTCGATGGATAGTTGAAAAATATCAATTAATTATTTAACTGAAAATCTATTGACTTTGCTGCCATTTTATTTTATCTTACACTAAAAAAATTAGAAAAATAGTTTTTATTCAAATAAATTTTCTTATTTTTTTTTTTTTTTATTATTTTAGTGTATGATTTAAAAATGTAGTTTAATTAAGATTATATTAGTATATTCTTAATACATTGTTAAATTAATATAATGATTGTTTACATCTTTTTGAATGTTAATTATGCAATATTTTTAAAAAATTAATAGTAAGTTTGAATTGGATTCTAATTGGTTTTATATAAACTCAATATGGCTCGCATTTCGAAAAGTATGTAATTATAACTATATAATCATTCAACATAAAATAAGGAAATAAATAATAAAATATTTTAATTTGTTAAGAACAATTTTCTTATTTTCATCTTCAAAATATTCGAGTAGATTATGAATTCGTGTAAATTTGCATACACGTTTTCAAATACGAATACGTGTATGTGAATATGAGTATTCGGAAAATCGGAACATTAGTTCCCTAGTTTAGTATACATTTATTAAATTTTCAGTCAGAGAAAGATTTTTTTTTTTTTTTCATTATTTATTCATTAAATTATTACTCAGTAACTAAATTATTTATAAAACTAATTCTATTTTAACAAATTATATTAGATTTTAGATATTCATTAATATGATTTCAATAAGTATATATTCACTTGTTAGTTGATTGTTACACACATTTATGAAATAAAAATATTTATAATATGATAGGTACGATTATTTGTTTTTTGGTATATGTAGTAACAACTATCAAATTATAATTAAACAATTTTTACATAAATTCCTACCATTATATTAATTATAATATTTAATTAAATATAATTAATTATAATGCAATTTCTTTAAGTAAGTTTCCATTAAACGTTTCAAAGTTATCTGAATTAAAATTACATAATAAATGTAAATGAATAATTATTTTTTGATCAAACTACATACATACATATATGTATAATAAATGTATGTATAGGTTTAATGAATATATTCAAATAAGTATCAAATCTCTTTGATTTTCAATTATTCTAATTCACTTTTAATTTTTATTTTAATTAAGTTCTGTAAATAACTTTTAATGTTTAGAAATTAGTTGAATTTTTGAATCGATTCGTTAATATTCGTTTATAATACCATAACTGAAGTAAAAATAATTTAATTGTAAATAAAAAATTACCTCAGAAAAAGAATTTTATAAATGTAAATATTTGTAAATAAAAATATAAAATTCCCTAATTTTATTAGGAATCCAACAGAACATTATACACTCTTTTATATTCATATACACACATATATATATACTTTTTTCATTCAAATTCAACATTTTTTCAAATAAATTCAACATTTTTTTAATCAAATTCAACATTTCTTCAAACAAATTGTTTGACAAAATGTTGAATTTGAATGAAAAAGTGATTAATTTGTTTGAAAAATGTTGAATTTGAATAGAAAAATGTATATATATATATATATATATATATATATATATATATATATTTTCAACAAACAAATAAATATACACCAATAATCATATATATAAAACAGATTATTACAACATCAGACAGAAATTATGAACAACATAACTTTCCAAATGATAGTGAAACTATTACAAACCCAATAGAATTTCACGATCCATGGGAAGATTACTATGAAAAATTGGAAAATTACAATATTTATGATAAAAATTCATATGAAAATAATTCCTTTATCGATACAACACCAACTCAAAATAATTTCAATAATAATAATATTATTAGCAATGATCAAATAGTATCTCAAATTACTACCAATAATAATAATAATAATAATAATAGTAATAGTAACCAAAATGAAGACAATAAAAATGAAAATAATCAACAACATAAAATAGTAGAATTAGATTACTATACAATTGAAAATTTACTTATAAATAATAGTGATAGTAATTATAATAATAACAATAATAGTAATAATAATAATGATAGTAAAAATAATATAAATAACTATATACAAAATTTCAATGAAAATAATAAAATTGAGGAAAATTTACACCAAATGACTACACTGTCACCATCACAATCATTACAATCACTGCATCAGCCGTTGCAAGAACATTTTCAACAAACATTAGAAATACCATCAGAAACATTAGATTATAATGATAATCAAAATTTTGAAAAAAAAAATGATGAAAGACTTATAAATAATAATAATTGTAATAATAATAATGATCTAATGGATTCTAATAATACAAAATTCCATAAACATGAAAATACTAATAAAAATTCAAAAGAATTTTTATATAATGAAGACAATATAAATGAAGAAGAGGTGTGTAGGTATTTTATAATAAGAATATCTAATTATTCTCTGGGATCCTAATTACTTTTACATAAATGTCCGTGCAAATTTGTCTAGATTAGTTAAAGTTTGAAAGGGTGGGGATTATACATATTTATAATCAAGAATTTTTTTTTTATCAATTCTCTTACATTTAGCTTAATATCTATCTTCATATAAATGTAATGAACTTAAACCATAATTATTTAAAAAAAAAAAAAAAAAAAAGTAAAAAATTTATAAAATTTTAATGGGTTCATCGTGCATGAAATTGTTATGCGTTGGTTTTCATTGTTTCATATTTAAATTTTCTAAATAAGGAATGAAATATGTACAAATTCTTAATAATATTAGACTAAAATTGTGCTTTGTTTTTTTTTTTTTTAATTTTAAATATTTATTTAAACTGGGACTTTTAATCGTTATAAAAAATAGACTTATTGTATATGAATATGTAATTTTTTTAATATTTTCATATGTAATCTTCTCATATTGCTACTAATATAATAAATTTCGTTAAAATTTTAAACAAATAATCTTATAACGTCAAGCATTTTGAAGACTCATTCATATGAAAGAGTTATTCAAAACTAATGAAAAATATGCACAATATGTAATATTAAAAATTAACAAAAAACTCAACTAAGAAAACTAAAAAAATTTAAGATTTAAATTTTTTTTTTATTTTATATTTATTAATTATTACATAATGAATGATTTATTTGCATAGTATATTTTTTAAATGAGATTTCAAAATGCTTTTCTTTAAATTATATTAATTATGTGTCCGTCTGTAAATTAAATTAGATCCACTCAATTCTGTTTTTCATTCAACTTTCATTGTGAAAACTAGTCGTATTTAATTAAAATTTAAATACAAATGTGTCAGGACATTTTTTAAAATTTTCATTTGAATTTATTTAAAAAAAAAAAAAAAACAAAATAATAACTTTATTCATTTTTCCCGAATCTTTTTCATTTTAATTGTATAAAGGGGGACCGAGAATAACATGTCATAGTGAAATTGAAAATTTAAGAGATCGAGAATAATAAATGTGTATGGGAGAGGTTTTTTTGACTATTTAAATAAAACAAAATTGATATATATATGTATACATATTGAAAGATAGTTTCAAAACGTGTGGGTCTATTTATATAAAAAAAATATTAAAGTAAAAACATTGAAAAACATAATGTTGAAAAATTTTCGGAGTTATTTCATTTCTTTTTGCGGGATTATCTTAGCACCTACGGTACATTTGGCAACTTTCACTTCGCAACTGGACACCTAATTAACAAAAAGTAATTTAGTAAAATTAACATCTAAAATTTGAGCATTAGGCAACTTGGATTCGGTATATTCTGCAAAAAGCTTACAACCCTGATTTTGAATCTAACTCTAAAATCTATTCTAATTTAGAATTTCACATACACATACATATATATATATCCTTTAAAAGACGAATAATCCTGATTTTGTAATTAACTACAAAATCCCTCCTAACTGAGCATCTTGCATATACATATACAGGGTGTTCAAGAACATGCGTTTCAGTTTTTTAAGAGGGGAAGGAGCCGTTTTTTAAAATTTAAAAAAAAATGTTATTAACTAAATCGAGGGTGCTGTATCAACTGGTGATATTTCTAACTTCTTCGGAAGGACCGGTAAAGAGTTTTTGAAACCCAAAAATCGCCGAAATTGGCCGAAATCGATATTTTCAAATGGGAAGGGGTACTTTTTTATGCAAATTTTCTTTGTTGAACGAGTTCCAAAATAAATTGCTTTAAGAAAAATTTCGAAACAGTTTTTTTCAACATTGAAATTATACATTTTTTTCAAAAACCGGTCTTTCAACATTTTCAACAAAAATGCGAGATCCATTTCAAAACTTATTTGAGTTCTCCATAATTTATTATCCATGATTATTCTAGGTGTTTTTGGCCGTAAATTCTTTGTAGAAGCCTAAATTTAAATAGTAACTTTAAATTAACAAAATATCATTAAAAATAATTGAATTATTATCCTTCTAAAACATTTGAAGATAATTCAAATAAGCTTTGAAAATTCTTATTTATTTTATTTGTTTATATCACATTTCGTTCTCATTTATTACAGACATAAAACTAAATATGTTAACTTGAATAAAACTTTTCTTTCCATAATTTCTAATTGAATGAAATAATTTCTTTTTTTTTGCTCCGAACTCTTCGATAATCCCCTTGTCTGTCCTATTATATGTTATTCCCGGTACAATTTCGGATAAATATGCAATTTTATGATAATTATTTATGAAATAAAATGATTTAAAGTAAGGGAATATAGGTAATTAATAATTTTACTTTCATGTTCACAATACCACAGAAACAATTTGATTTCTGAAATATAAAAATACATCTCTACTATGAATGTAATATCATTTTGTTGCAAAGATGTGTAATTTTGTTTTTTAATTTATTTTTCTATTATTAAAAACAGAATTGAGTGTATTATGAATTTATGTGTCATTTATAGACTAGTCTAGTTCAAATATTATATATTTTATTTAAACGCCAGCTTTACTTTTTAAATTACTTGGCTTGCATGATCTTATTTTTAATTAATTTATTAATAATTTTAACCACATTAAAAACATTTTTAATTATGAACATACGAATAATATTTCTTTTTTGATTTTACGAAACAATTTGTATAGAGTGGATTAGCTGGTGTTCTTTCTACATTAAGATTAGGTGAAGCAAAAACCCCAGAACAAGAGGCCTATGAACAAGCAATGAGACGTCAATGTTGGGAATCTGGTAACATTGATTATTCTGGAAAAGGTATTAAACAAAAAAAAAATTAAATTTTAAAAAAAATTATTTATTTTCATTTAAAATTAATTTTTAGATTCATTTGACAATATTTGGAAGAAAATATCACAAACCATTGACAACAAACCAAAGTCTGATAAAAATGAGTCTGCTAGTATGTAACAAAATTTAAAATCGTTGTCAACATTATTTATATATACTTATATATAAAAACAAAATTCAAATATTATTTTTTTTATAATTTAATTATTTCATTTATATACATCAAATATAATTATAATTTAACTTTATAAAAAAAAAAAAAAAAAAAAAAAAAAAAAAAAAAAAACATTATTCTTTTTTATCATCAATTGAAGCCATGCATACATAAATTTATGTTTTATGTTTTCATAATTATGTATTTTTTTATTCATATCGCCATATAAATTTGTTTAATACAAATGCACTCAAAAAATATAAATAAATTTTATTTAAATTATGTATAGTTAAAAAAAATTTTACACAAACATTGTTTTCTTGGAATTTTATTTTAAAAAGATGTGTTCAATTATTTTGTTTTTTTTTTTTTGTAAATCTATTTACATAATAACTATATTTTATTTGTAATTTACATAATTTCAGAAGGTTTCTTTTTTTGTCAAAATTATTTTAATTATTTTTTGAAATAAAATTTAATATTATATTCACATAGCCATAGAATTATTAAAAAATATACATAGCAGACAAATTTTTTGGAAGTATATTATATGTACATATATTTGTATGTAATATATATTTCAATAAGTTTATTACTTACCATTCAAGTTTAATATATATACATATATGTATATAATATAAATTATGTACATATAAAAATGAGTGGTTTATAATATTTAAAGCTTCGGAATAAAACATGTTTTCTAAAGTAAAATAAATTTTTAGTTTTATTTTAATTTTTTATAAATTCATTTTATTCTTATATATTTTTTTTTTTTACTTATTTTATATTTTGTTATAATGTGAATAAATTAAATAATTTTAATTTATTAAATTTTTTAGGTTATTTATTATCAGAGATCAAACAACAAAGCACCTTTTGTGTCGTCACATAATTACGTAATTTATGTTCAATTTAATTTTTAGTTATTTATTTTGTGATTTTATTGAAAATTTTTCTTACCATTACCATTATACACTTTAGTAGCTCATAGATAGGTTACATTACATGCATATATTACACTTTTATCACAGATAATAAATTGCATAATATTATTATCTGTGCTTTTATGTGAATAGTTTTACTTATTTATTAGTTCGTATACACATAATATGCAATTCTGGAATACGCTGGAATAATTATAATTTTGTTTGCATTTCATTTTTATTTAAAATCTTTATTTCTAAACACATACATATCTCAAAGATTTGATTTAAACCATATTTCATTTCACTAACTACACATACATACTATTCAATTTAATTATATAATTTAATAATATTAATAAATTTATTCTACTTATTTATAGTTTTTAATTTTACCATTTTATAAAATGTATTTATATAAATTTTATGAATAGCACAACAAATCCTTCCTAATATATCTCGGAAACCTACAAATCTCACGTACATTACACTACACAAACTCGATTCAATCTATAGAACAAAATCAATAAATGCAAAGTTATTACACAATGGTATTAATAATAAATTCATTTACATTGTATAAAATTTTGTAAATAGAAAATCAAAAATATTATAATTAAAAACTTTTAAATAATTAAAAATATAACAAAGTAATAAAATTTTTAGGGCGATCTACATCAAAATCACCTATTCGTACTAATCAAAAGGAATGTTATAATTACAATCGCAATTTTAAATATAGTACAAAGCCAAATAACACTGCCTCAGTCGTAAAAATGTCCGCAGTTAAGTCAAAATTAACTGAAGGGGCACAATAGCAATTAATGATGTGTTTTAAGTGTTTTCATTTTTGTAGAAAAAAAAATGAAGTGATTCATTTGTGATTTTAAACTAACAAATTAATAATTATTAATTGAATTTAAAATTTAAAAAAAATAAATAATACAAAAACATTAATTTAAACTGTACATAAAAAACTATAGATAAATTTATATATAAAATAGACTAAACATATATAAAAAAAAAGGTATTTAATTATATGAAAATAGCTAATTGAAATTAAATAGAAACTAATATTAAAATATATTTAATTAGAATATCAAATTATATTTAAAATTGATATAGTACATACATACATAAATATCCATATATGTATCGGAATAAATCAGAGCATTTTAATGAAAAAAAATATTTTTAATCAATTAATACAATTTGTAAAAGATTATCACCATTTAATTTTTTTAACAATTTAAGTTACTAATTAGCATTAATTAACCTTTTTACTAATTTTCAAATTTAGTAAGAAAATAAAAAAAAAATAATTTAATTATTATTGAGTATCTGATCAAAACAATTCAAATAAAATTTATAGACCGATTAACATCAGCTGAAATTGAAGATGGCAAAATTGAATTTGATAGAAAAACTGGTGCCACAATTCTATACAAAGTAATACCCGGTGGCTGGACTAAAACAATTACAACACCACAACCAAATGGTACGAAAAAAAGTGAAACAAAAACTTTTTATGATCCTGTACCCGTAACTGACGAAGAAGAAATTAAAAAACTTCAAAAAAGAACTGACGGTAAAACTACCGTTACTCATCGTAAAATTCCTAATGGACGTGAAGAAATTTATACAACCGTATACCCAGATGGTACATCAAGTACTCAAATTAAAACATTTTATGAAAACGCCGATGATATCAATGAGGATAATAATCAATTTTCAAATAAAAATACTAAGAAAAATACAACGGTTCAAAAGGTAAAAAAACAAGATTCACAAGAGGAAATTCAACAACAATATAATAGAAGGGATAGTAAAACATCAGGTAAACAAGAAAAGAATTCTGTACAAGAATTTTCCCAAGAAACTGTTGAAGAGCGTCGTCGTGTAACTAAAGTATCTGGTAAACAAGTAACAAAAAATGATTCAATTGAAGAACAAAATATTGAATCAATTCAAACAAAAACTGATAAAAGAATCAAAAAAACAGACTCACTTGACGAGCATACAACTGACAAAAAAGATGTAACAAAAAAGAAGAAGAGAACGGCAGCTCCACCACCACCAATTTTACCACCAGAGTTTGCTGATGGCAAAACAACTGTCACATCAAAAAAAGTTAGAGGTGGTACCGAATATACATATACAACAGTAAACAAAGAAGGTAAAACAATGACTTCAACAAAAACTGTATATGAGGAGGAAGAAATTTCCATGACCGAAGAAGAGATAAAACAATATCAAAAACAATTAAAAGATGCCAGGAAACACGAAAATATTCAAAGTGAAAAAACTTTGAAAACTAAAGATGGAACCATTAAAAAAGTTATTCCATCAGATAATCCTGGTGATGTTACAACTGTTGAAGAAAAACGTATTGCTGGTGGCACTGAATATCATTACACAACCGTGACTAAAGAAGGAATTGTGAAAAAATCAAGGTAAGAAATTGTTGAGCAACAATAGAAAGGTGTATTCATACAGTCACTATGTCTAATAGCACAAATAAGTAATTTTATTACTTATCTGTGGAAATAGTTTACATAATTAATAAATTAAAATTTATCAAAAAAGAGTATGTACATATGAATACACCTTAATTATAATTTAATAAAGAAATATTTGTTTTGTCAGACATCTAGATTCTAACAATGTATGTATTTAATATGAAAAATTACAATTTTTTTTTAATTTGTAGAAGCATTTTGGTTTTTGTAACATTTAATTTTTTTTTTTAAAAATATGTGTGTAATTAAAATTATGTAATATAAAAATTAGCCAAAATATTTTGGACAATACTACACGATATCATAAACTTAAATGAATACTCGTATAGTAGTAGAATTATTTAAAAAAAAAATGTATATTAAATTATTTAAAAAAAAAATTTTTTAGTAAAACTATTTATGATCCTGTGCCAGTACAGAAAAAGGATGACGATGAAACTTCAGAAGAAGAAATTATTGAAGAATATGAAGAAGAAGTAATTGAACCAGGTGATCAAATAACTAAAACGATCGTTAAAAATGTACAAATGGTAACTGAAGAAAAAAGTAAGTACATATTATTCCGACAGAATAATAAAGACAAAACTATAAATTACGATGCTTTCTTAATTTTAATATTTATAATTTTTGCAATAATTTTATGGTGCTTTTATTTTTAAAAATTTAAATATTATATTTTATTATTGAATTTTAGTTTTATATCAGATTACGTAAATAAGATTATATTTTATTATGTTTATGTAAATATTTAATTTTAATAAATTATAATATAAAATATTGCTTAATAAAATTAACTCCTAAGGATTTTTTGGATATTTTATTTCTTTAAAATGATAACGCAAAAATAATTTCTATTAACTCTGTATCTTATTGCTTAATATTACATTATAAGTATAACTTCTAAAAAATAAAAACAATATCAAATTGGAATAAAATTTTAAAATATCAGAAAAATATTTTAATTTCGAATAATACTTTATAGTACTTATGTAACAGTATAACATTTAAAAAAAATCGAATCAAATGAATTCATCGAAATTTTATTTAAAACTACTAGACAATATAGTTTTACTAAAAAAGTTATATGGATATATATTCGTAAGTTTATGGGTAAAATTTAAAACATATTTATATGTATCATTTTTTATTGTTTAAAATAATTATTAACTAACCCCATTTTATTAATCAGAATTATTTGTAATTTACTTTAAACTATAATTTTTAAAAAATTTCTAAATTTTAATTTTAGTGAATGCAAAATGCTAGTTTTTATTAATATGTGTAACATTTTGATAAATGACAAATATTGTATTTTTCATATATATTAATTTTTTAGGAGAAACATTCGAAAGAATCACAACTGGTTCTGTAGTTGTTTCTGATACCAGCTCCAAGAAGGGAAGGAAAGCAATCAAAAATTAAACAAAAGTTTGATATGATTACTGAAAAAATATATTGTATTTAATTAAAAAATGAAACCAATAAGTTACTATATTATTTGAATGAAAAACTATTTATATATTTATTCAAAATTAAATAATTATGTATATCATTTTTATTTTATTTTTTCATACTAACAAATTATTGCATTATAGTTTGCTGCATTAATCCTATTATTATATCAGCTATTATTGATATTTCAATTTCCTATCAGTATGTAATCACTTTATAATAAACTTCCAGGTCAATTTGTAATTTATTTTAGTTTCCTATAATTTTTTTATATATATATAAAAACTTTGTATGTTAAGCTTAAATAAAAGTTGTTGAAAAAAATGTTGGTTTTACTGAAATTATTCTTGAATATAATGTATTATCATCCTTCAATATGTTCTACTGGCCACTATAGACACTAATCCCGTGGACAGTGCAATAAATAAAATGCTTCAGTTTTGTTAATTTTCTCTAATAGTTTCTCTCTTCATTAATTCTATTTTTACCTTTAATTCCTAATTACTTTAGTTCCACGACAACCTCATTTATAGTTTCTTTGTTAATTAAATATCAACTTTTTCATATCTAAAAATTGCACTGGCAATTTTAGACACTTATTAATCGGTCGAAGAAACAAAACTATGTATAGAACTATAGTACACATTTGTGCTGAAAGTCAAGTATCTGAAGTAGATTTACTCTATAAATGATTCAATTATCGAACATATTTTACACATTAACATAGAAGCTTAAGTAATTTGGATAATTTCATAGATATTCAAAACATGATTCTGGAAATTTACTGGACTTAAGATACTGACCACAGACATAATTCTTGAATTTCATATTATTGTTTTCAATATATAATAAATGAACATAGTTTCATTATTTTATTTAAAAGCAAAAATTTTCAGATCTATGAAAGAGGTAAAGTGTACAAAATGCAAAAAGGTAGTTTATTGTCAGAATATTCCGAATATGGGAGCCTAATACGCATATCACCAGATGTTTTACCCAAATATGAAGTATTTATCTACAACTCCCTAAATTTATTTACGAACATTTAGCATCTTTCTCTGTAATATTCTGCAATTTTCCATTTTAAGGAATTTCACTTTAGCTAATGTTCTAATCAACTTCATTATAATATATGTAAGTATATAACTATTTGCTTTTTGAGTCTTCTTGAAGAATAGTGTTTTTAGATTGGTCAAAGGATAAATAGTGACAGCGTGTGAAAATTAAACGTTTGGTATGTTGATGAAAAGTTTGCTAATATAATCTAATTTAAATATGTATTCGATGAAAATGATTTTAAATTTAAAGAAAAATTCATATAATAAAACTGAAAGCACAAATGCATATATTATTTGAGAATGAAATTACAATATTAAATAATATACATATAAACAAATTCATTAATTATTTTTTAAAATTGTAAGTCTTATTTCAATGAATATACTATGAATATTTATGAAAATTGAATAAACTTTTTCCACGAATAATTTTAACGTTTATGCTTATGTTTATGACGATCAGTTTTATATTTAGCTGGTGATGCATTTCTATATTTAGGAGATGTTTCTTTTCTATATTCTGCTACATATGATTTGCGTGAGGATGACCTTGATGGAGATGGTGATCTGAATAATTAAATTTCATAAATAAAATGTACACATGAATTGAACAGGGAATAAAGTATCACAGAGCAAAGGAAGACTAAAGATCTTTAAAAACAAAAAAAAATTATGAAAGTAATGATCATTCTCAACCTTTTAGGATTAATCGTTTTACATGCGTTAACTTAGTTTTATGAATACGTAACTAAAATTTCAAAATTCGTCCTAAATGACTGATAATTGATTTTTTTTTCTCGTATAATTTTTTGTTTGTTTTGACAATGACATCACTAAACATCCCTTCTCTATGATACGTAATTCTCAGTTGATTTTTTTTGTATAATCAAATCAAATTAAAATAAATTTCCTACTTTTGATTACGTGGACTAGTTTCATATTTTGATGGTTTTATATACACATCGATTGGAGATTTTTCACGATAACGTTTGGGTGATTCAGATTCGCTTCGTGATTTATTACGTTTTGTTTTTGAACTGCGACTTGAAGATGGCGACAATTCACGATACTTTGTAGAATACGGTGATCTAGAACGACGTTTACTTCGTAAAACTGGGCTTGATGTTCTCTCAGATGAATATCTCGATGGAGATCTTTTTGACCGCTTGGATTTTTTAGATGCAATACTAAAATAAATTTTATATCAATTTATACAAATTTATAGAAACCAAATTATATTACGATTCAGATGGACTCGGACTTCTCTTTGTAATTTTTGGTGAATCATATATATCATCCTTGACACCCTAAAAAATTATTATTACATATATACTATAATTTTATATTTTGATTTTTTATTACCATGCTTACTCTATATTCTTTCTTTAATAATTTCCTCCTATAATGATCAACTTGTTGCGATATTGTCCAACCGCTTTTGAGTTCTCGTTGACTTGATTCTAACTCATCTTGGTACTGCATAATTTTCACTTCTATTTCTCGTAGTTTAGTACGTTTATCTTCATCCAATTTCTCAATCGTATCCCCACTTCTTTCATCAGAATCATAAAATTTAGGAGGCTCTGGTGCAACAGGGTCTAAAGTATCCCATTTACTAGTTGTAATAGCTTGTGCTTCCACTTGTTCTGGATCAACTGTTTCCCATTTTGATGGTATAAATCCACCTGTTTTATTTTTCAAATCAGAACTATCGTCAAGTGGTACACCATCAATATCCTCTTCTAATGGAATTCCATCAATATCATCTTCATCATAATCTAAATCACGAAAAGGTTCTGGAATTCGAGTAGGTGTTGCAGTCTTAACGGTCTCTTGGGGTAACCCTCTTAACATAGCACTTTTAAGTAAAGCAGCGCCATCAAGAGGTATTCTAAATACACAAACCATAATTTAATACACAATGAACTTTTTAATGTCAATAAACTTACCCATCTAATTCTTCATCTTCTTTTTCATCACCCGATAAAGGAGCACCATCAATATCTGGTTTTTCTACATTCTGCGAATTTAAAAAAAAAATAATTAGGAATGTTATAGAAAATTAAAAAATTATGCGATATAGTTGATAAATTATATAAATATGCATAAAATAAAATTACCGGTATTCCCAAAAATATGCTTTTTAAATTAGATAAAAAATCTTTTGGATAAACAGTCCAATCTTCCCAAGCACTTATGACATTTAACACACGAGACTTAAATGCTTCACCTTTTAAACGGCTCTCTATTCCCATGTAATATGAATGAATATCCCGAAACATATCTATCAAATTTTTCTCCATTCTAAAATACAAGATATGTATGTATGTATTTTATTTTAAAAAAATATTTTAACAAAAATTTTTATCTCACGATTTTCTAAAAAAACTTGCATTTGATACTTTCACTGTACAATTATGCAAAATATCCGAAATTAAATATAAGCGAGCTATCTTTTTACTCATCAATGTGCTTGGATTTGATAGTGACTCAGCTATGCATTCACATATCTCATCAGCAGCTTCTGCGTGCTCTATACAGAAAATCATAGCATCACCAATTTTACTTTTTTCTGGAGTTAAATAACGTATAAGATCTTCTAAACGATCTCTTTGACTAAACAAAATTAAAAATATTACATAAAGGGGAAAGCTAAAGAAAAAATTAAGAATACTCACGCATTTGAAAGGGCACCCTTATTCATTTCACATCCTTCTTCATCTACTACTAATTCTTCTGGCATACCCTGCATATAAAAGTTTACAGCAGGAGGTTTCCAAATAGATCCTCCTGTATATAACAATATTTAGAGCCAATTGGTATTCTTTTATTGAATTGTTTTACCTTTAAACATTCTAAATTCTTTTTCTTTCCATTCAGTAGGAGTATCTCCTTGTAAAAGTGAAAATAATTTCCAGCGGTAATAAATATGTGCAGGACTTTCATTATCGAATAAAAATCTAAAAAATTTTTTTTAAAAAATATATGGTATTATACACAATAATACATACGTAAACATAGGATTTTCCATTTCTTTGCTCATTACCATTGCTTCAAACATAGGCCCTTCTCTAATAACAAATTCTATCATTCTATGAATGAGACATAAAAGTGGCCTGTAAAACTAATTGTTTATACAAGAATTACATTATTTAATTAATAAAAACTTCACTTTTCATTTGGTACTACAACTTTTATAACAGAATTAAATAAAATTTTTTCCATTTGTTCTTTCTTTTCACCATCCTCAATATATTCTTTATAATTTCCTCCTGGAACACTATTAATATCTAAAGCAGCTGGTTGAGCATTAAATGGTAAACCAGATGGAGGAGGTGGCATTGTGTACTCTAATAACGCTGGAGGAACATAAATTGGAAATGACAGTATGGGAACTGATTTCCCCCAACCTAATCGCATTTCATAACCCATTATGTCCCGACCATTTAAACTTTTTAATGCACGTTCTGCATCTTTTCTATTCATGTAAGCAACAAACCCACAGTTTCTTCCTCTTGATCTTTCTTCTTCAGATCTTGGCCACATTATTTTTATGCTTGCCAATGGTCCATATTTCCCAAATAATTCCATTAGTTGTTGCTCTGAAATCTAAAAAGAACAAGTTATAGAGCAAAATAGTTATATATTAGATTTTACCTTAGGATTCAAGTTTCCCAAGTATAGATTTGTAGTATTTGGATCGCCATTATCGAAAGATCCTGATTCTGTTGTTTCTTTGGTCGAATCCACATCGTGATTTTGTGTAACATGTTTTGCCATATGTTTATATTTATGCCGTTCTTCACGTTCCTCTTGAATTCTAGAATGAATTTATTGATATGCTATTGAAGTTGCAATAATTTATTGTATCATTTACAACTTACTGTCTTAATTCTTCTTTAAATAACTCCAAATTGCTCTTCTTTTTTTCTTGAGTTTTCTTTTTTAAAGTTAAACTTTCTTTTTTGGCTTCGCTAGCAAGCATTTTAGCATATTCCTGAGCCTTATCGGCTGACGATTTTTCTTCACTAGACTTAGGTCCAGGCTTATAAAGTTTTCCCTTTTCCCTATTATCTTCCTCTGAAAACAAATTTGGTTTACTGATTTAACAATTATATTTTAAAAAGACGCATATCTTTTTACTTCTAGATCCAGCATCGTAAGTTCCAGCTTTTACCCACACTTTTGAAGTTGCACTAGGAGCTTCTTGAAAAGTTTCAACAAATTCTTTAAAAGCCTAAAATAATAGTTTTTATAAGACATCCATATAAAAAAAAATACGAAAATCAATAAGTATGACATGTCTTTCCATACATGGGCTGCTAATTCCTCTTCTTCTTTTTTCCTAAGTTCTTCCTGTTCTTTTCTAGACAGCGGTCGCTTAATGCCCATAGCTCCTATAGCAAACGCTTGAAGCTTTTGCTCTGCTATTTTCTACATATTTGAATAAATATTTTTTTTGTATATAGTATATAATTGAGATCACTAGATCAGACTTACTTTCATATTTTAACTTTGCTATATCATACAAAGGTAACTTATATATTATATATATATAATATGTTCATTTACCGATTTCAATTTTAGTTTATTTTCTTTACTTTATCAAAATGATATTACTTTGACTGACAAGCCAACACATTCACAATCCAAAAGTTTTAATAAATAAATCGAAAATCGATTCCCTCTACAAAATCGATTTATCAAATATCTAAATAAAGGGCCCATACACATTTAAATCTGTTTAAACATGGTTTAAACCTTGTTTCGAAACTTGTGAAATTTAATGCCTGTGTTTAGACTTTGACTCTTGATTCATGACATTTGAAGACCGACAATATTAGAAAAGATATAACTTGAAAACATGTTTAAAATAGCCTGACCTTATTATTCTCGTTTATTTTCGTTTTGTAAATTTATTTATATTTTTCTTCATAGAAATATTTCAAAAATAGAAACTTGTCTACTTTGTAACGTGTCTGTGACATTTTGTTTGAGGTTATAAATACAACTTATGTAGCCAATCAAAAATGGAGAACGTCAAAAATAATATTCCGGCAAAAGGAAATAATAATAAAGTATATCACATACATAAATTTAATAAATTTCTTTTACCAAAGCCTTTTTTTCTTCTTTTTCTTTCTGATAATTTTAGAAAGAATATTTAAGCTTTGGATTCCTGCATTTAATATGAAAACAAGTGCTTTTTCTTAACTATTAAATCTATTTAATAACCGAATAATCCGAACAAAAGTAAACATATATAAATGTTGTGTAAACACTGTAAACGCTTAAAATATTTTATTCGTTTGCTGTCAAAAAAATAAACGAAATTCTAAATTATGTCCAGTCCAGACCAGAGACTTTAGAATCGAATTAAAAATTAATTTACTCAGTTTTAACTGTTGACATATATCATTCCGTGTAATAGTAAATTGGTATAGTGGTGATGACTGTTGACATCGTTTAATAAGGTCAATTGGTATTTTTAACAGTTAAAACATGACATGTTTGATTGAATGTGTGCTTAAAATTTTATTTATTTATTTATTAAACAGATATATCTGCAGGACAACTACAGACCCTTTTCACTTTCGGGTTGCGGGCCTTTTTAAAATTTTATTTTAAGTTCTAAATTTGTTTTCAAGAGATACTTTGTCGAAGAAATATTTCTTTTTTTATACAGTTTTATTCTACTATATTGAACATTTTAAACCAACACTTATTTCATTTATATGAAAACCTCAAAAATGAAACATTGTATCTTGAAACTTTTTGGCATACCCAAATATGTACTTACTAGTCTAAGTTTAAAGATCTTTCCTATTCTTCATAGAGATTTGTAAAATTATTAAGTAAAATATTGGTTTTCATTATTATTTATATTAAAGACAGAAAATTATACATGTTAAAAAATTTGCTAAAAAACTAAAAAAAATTTCTAAAATTCAGTTTAACAATATTAAAATTTTCCGAAGCAGAAAAACTCCAAACAAAAATTTTTACGTATTCATTTTACGTACTGCTATAACTACAATCTTTTCTAATTTTAACTTTCTTTACTTTAATTTTTTTACCATCAATTTTAATTGTTTTCGATTTTTCCGGAGTAAAATGTTTTGGCGGATTATCTGCATTTGATATATTGAAATTTGCATCAGTTTTTGTATTCACCGGTATTGAAAAATTCATTACTTTTTTATTATCGACCGTAGCTTTCGGTTCTTTTATAGTACCTTCTACGATATGTATATCACTTTTTTTAGCTGTTTTAGATACTTCTTCTAGAAAACTTGAAACTTTTGTTGTTGGTATATCGTGTTTCATTTCTGAATTTAAATTTTGTGTTGATGATTCTTTTAATTTTTTTCTATTTAAATTTAATTGCATTGATTTTTTTGCTGATTCTTGATGTAATTCTTCGCACAAAGCAGATTCCTCTTTAGTAAAATCATTTAAAACTAAACCGTTACCGAAACCATGATTTTGATAATTGGTATTTTCAAGAGTAGGTTGAAGTTCTTCAAAACTTAATTTTCGTTTTCCTTCATTTGTTTTTAGGGGGTCAGTTTCATACCCAGTGTGATTATCATTTTCTAATATATAAAAGAAGAATTAAAGAGTTTATTTTGAATTGCATAATTCTTTACCTTCAAGAATAATTTCTTCTTTAATAATAAATTCTTGTAATATTTCAGGCCCCGTGTACACTTCTTGACTCTCATTTTCGTATTTAAAGTTATGTTCATTATATTTATACATAGCCATTTCGTCAGCATGATTTTGAACACAATGCTTATCTAATTTATCTTGAGTCATAAAGCTGTAAAATAAAATATTTAATTCATAAGTAATAATTTGAAATAATGAAAATAAGAAATTTTCTATCATACATTAAGTCACAAAATTCGCATGCATATTTTTCTTCTAAAACATGTATTTTCATATGCTCTGTTTTTGAATAAATTTCATTAAATTGTTCTTTACAAATCGGACATATCAACATTTGTGTGGCATGCACCACTGAATGGGAAATTAAACTATCTTTTGTTGTAAATGTTTTAAGGCAGTCATAACATTTAAATATTCCCAAACTTTTTTTATGAGTTAGAGTTTTCAAGTGACGTTTTAAGCGATGAGCAAAAACATCTAGAAAATTAAGTTTTTAAAGAATAATGAATTCTTGATTTTTTTATTGGACATACTTACAAGATTTGTTACATGATTTACAGGAATATGGAGTATCTCCTGCATGTTTCATTAAATGTCGCGATAATTTACATGAATCGGAAAAACTTAGATTACACTAAAATGAGTATTTATTGTTAAGAAATTATTTAAATAAAAATTGCTTTTAAATTTTTTTATTACATATTGACAAGAAAAGGGTTGTTCTTTTACATGTTGGTTCAATTCATGACGTTCTAAACCTAAACAAAAAAATTCAAAGTTGATGTAATGAAATATTATAAATAAATACCTTGTTTGCCTGCAAAAGTTTTGTCACAAATCTTACAGGAAAAAGGATGTTTCTTGTTATGGCGTTCAGCGTGTCTTGCTAACTCTTCTTTAGAAATAAAGCGCCTTTCACAGTGGACACAAACAAATTTTGGAATATCCGTGTGCCTATCTTCGTGTCGACGCAATAGCTCTGTTCGTGCAAATGATTTTTCACAAACTACACATTTGTGTGGTTTATCATCTGTAGGTAATAATAATTTATCATATTATCAAAAACAGACGCTGTAATTTATTACAACGTACTTAAATGAACAAAACCATGTTTTGCTAAATCTTTTTTTGTAAAAAATTTCTTTTCACAATGTTCACATTGAAAATTTCTTTCACGCTTATGGTATTCCATATGAATATCTAAGAGTTGACATAGGGGAAATGATTTTTCACAATGTGGACATGGAAACACGTTTGTTTCAATGAGTTTTGCTGATTTCACTGGATCAACTTCTTTATCATTTTCCGTGTCAATTATTTTTGTTAGAAAATCGATTGTTTCATCTATTGGCTGCTCCTGCTTGAGTATAGGATGTTCTAAACCTGGTTCTCTAACTAATAATACATTTTCGTCCTTTTTTTTTTTCTTGTTTAATAATTTCAGATTATTATTATTTGGTAATTTTTTTTTAATTTGAGGTTTTTGCTTTTCAGGAGTCTTCGGAGACAAATTTGATTGATAAATTGATATTTCAGTTTTTGGAACATTCATATTTAAAATATGAGTGTTGAATAACTGTTGCGGTATTTCGGGATGATCTAGTTGAGATGGCCATTTTTGGGTAAATGGCACTTGCCTTAGTGCCATATCAGCTTTGTTACACTATATTTGAGCGAAATATTGTACAATTTATGAATTAAAAGAAACACCTGTACTTACCATTTGTTTAAATCGATAGCAATGTTCCATTAGCATTCTGCAATTATCACAAACAGTACTTGGCATTCCATCATTTGCAAAAACCTACAATTTAAAACTTTTGAATGCTATAGTAAACATTGTCATAGCTCATTATTGAATACCTTTTTATGAGAATTTTTAACACTAAAATATTGATATTACATACAATCTTTTTTGACTTACCTCAATAGAAACACAGGCCATTACTTGCAAAGGAAGTGGAGCTGAACTTTTCAAACGATTTTCGTTTCTAAAAAAGTAAATATTATTATAGCGTAATCTTACAAAAAAAACAAATTTACAACTAGTAAATATAAAAATATAGCATATAAAAATTTATCAAAAGTAATTTTACTTAACTTACGAATAAAGATTTGATAATATTTTTTCATCTTGGCAAAGACAAAATCTGCATATCTTTTTCGTTTTTAATTCCATTTCTAAATCAGTCATATTTTTTTTATATTAAAAGTTAATCATAAAAACATTTCAAATTAAATTATTAATTATCAATGACACAAAATAAAGAATAAAATAAATTTATACAAAAACTTCAAACCACATACGAAAGAAGCTTTGATTTATTAAATGTATTGTAGCGACAACGGTCGTTACTCGAACCACCACTGAAAAATTTCCTAATTCCGATGAGTGAATTATCGAATTTCACTATAAAGGAAATATATTTCCTTTATGATTTCACGCAATTTTTTATATCGATTTGACAATAAATAGCATCAAAATGGTAAAGATTTCAGGGAAAGTCAGAATCATCTATTGGATTCTAAAAGAACTTTAAATTTTTTTTGATTAGACAATTTACATAAAATAATTTAAAAACAATTTTTTAAAATAATTACCAAAGACTGTTAACAAAGCCGTTAACATATAAAGATACACAAAAGTAGTTTGATGTTTGATCGTACAAAAATTAGAGTTGAGATGGGACATTTTTACGATCTAACTATTCATATTAAAACATAAACAAGCACACACCATTAAAGAAATAAGAATTAAAAGAAAAAAAACATATAATATATAATGCCAAACCAAAGCTATCAAAGAGTTTTAACAGAGCCGTTAATATAGAAAGATACACAAAAGTAGTTTGATCGTACAAAGATTAAAGTTGAGATGGGACGTTACAATCTTCCTATTTCATATTAAAACATAAACAACCACACACCATTAAAGAAACAAGAATTAAAAAAAAAAAAACGTATATACATATAATATATATTATATGCCAAACCAATACTCTATTACCAAAATATAGTGTACTTTATATTATGCTGTGCAAATTATAAATATATATGTATCGGCTGTACACAGTATACATACTAGTATAGATCCATATAAAGTTATATATCTAATAACAATTTTATTTTTCTGTTTTTCAATTCTTCTTGCAAGTTTCGTTTTTATATTTTGGTTGAATTAAAAACAAAGTGTGAATAGTTGAATGTAGGTATAGGTACATATAAAATAAATGTGCTAATTTCACAAAATATATTGTCTTGATATCTAGCCAACATTTTCAATAGAATATAAATTTTTATAATGGTTATTATCTTATTGTTTTTGATGAATCTGACGTTTTGATATAGTACCTCGATTCTTGGGTATATATTTAATTTACTATAAAAAATTTATTGATACACTACAGATCAAATTTTGTAATTGGTATTACATATTTATATTATTAATTATTATAAATTACTATTTAGGTATTTCATAAAAGCAGATAGCAACTAATAAAATAATATTAATAAATAGTACCTACTACAATTTAAAACATTACTATTATTAAAATCATTCAGTCAAAATAACCTTAAAAACTTAAATAATAGATCAGACAATATAGAATATAAATCATTATAAATCCATAAAATGTTACCTTAAAATTTGTTTACATTGCTCGAACGACGTTGTGTTGTGTTTTACCATCGGTTTTACATTTCAATTTTACCAGTCAATAGCAAATTTAAATTAAAATTCCTTTCAGAATTCAATAGATGTCTTTGATTAATATCCTAAATCATAACATTATTTACATAATTGTTGATGATAAAAATATATTGAAAATTGAAATATACATAAAGTACTAAATCGTAAAATTTTCGATTAAATACCCCAATCGGGATGAGGAAATTTTCCAACAAATGGTTTTCATGACGACCATTGTCGCTACAGTAGTTTTATAAACCCAAGCCCCTTCGTTTGAAGTTTTTGTAGAATTTATTTAGTTTTTTTGTGTCATTGGTAAAAAAAACTTTAATAAAATTATTTAAATTTAAGAACAATTTTTAATATAAAAAAATATGACTGATTTGGAAGCCGAATTAAAAACAAAAAAGATATGCAGATTTTGTCTTTGCCAAGATGAAAAACTATTATCAAATCTTTATTCGTAAGTTGAGGAAAATCATTACATCGTTTTATTCTTTTGATATATTTCATCGTTTTATTCTTTTGATTATTTATATAAAATATTTTTATATTTAAAACTATTAACAAATTTGCTTTTTTTTTTAAGATTATGTTTCTTAAGTTTATTTAATAATGTTTACTTTTTCAGAAGAGAAAATCGTTTGAAAAATTCAGCTCCGCTTCCTTTACAAGTAATGGCCTGCGTTTCTATAGAAGTAAGTCAAAAAAGATGCTAATATTAATATTTAATTGTATAGTTATATAGTTGAAAATTCTCATAGATAGGTATTAAATAATAAGTTATGACAAATAGGTTACTATAGCATTCAAAAAAACAAAAATGTTTTATTAAAGGTTTTTACAAATGATGGCATGCCAAGTACAGTTTGTGATAATTGCAGAATGCTGATGGAACATTGCTATCGATTCAAACAAATGGTAAGTAGAGGAGTTCATTTTATTTATTAAATTGAACAATGTTTCAATAAAATGTAGTGTAAAAAAGCTGATACAGCATTAAGGCAATTTCCATTGACCCGAAAATGGCCATCTCAACTAGATCATCCCAAAATACCGCAGCAGTTGTTGAACACTCAAAATTTAAAAATTCTAAATACAAATGCTCCAAAAACTGAAATAACAACTTATCAACCAAATTTGTCTCCGAAGTCAACTCCTGAAAAACAAAAACCTCAAATTAAAAAAAAATCCCCAAATACACATAATTTAAAATTATTGAATAAAAATCCAATAAAAATATTAAACAAAGATGCATTGTTAGCCAAAGAACCATTTTTAAAACAGCCTATAATCAAGCAGTCAAAAGATGGAACAATCGAACTTGTAACAGAAATAATTGATACAGAAAGTTATAAAGAAATTGATCCAGTGAAATCAGCGGAACCTATAGAAACAAATGTCTTTCCATGTCCACATTGTGAAAGGTCGTTTCCTCTATGTCAACTACTGGATATTCATATGGTTAACCATAATCGAGAAAGAAATTATCAGTGTGAACATTGTGATAAGAAATTTTTTACAAAATACGATTTGGGAAAACATGCTCTCATTCATTCAAGTACGCTTTAATAAATTTCAACATCTATTTGTGATATAATAAATTATTGTTTCCTACAGATGATAAACCATTCAAATGTTTAGTTTGTGAAAAATCATTTACACGTTCAACTCTTTTGCAACGACACGAAAAAATTCACACGGACATTCCAAAATTCTTATGTCTTCACTGTGAAAAACCCTTTATTTCTAAAGAAGAGCTAGCAAAACACACTGAACGCCATAACAAGAAACGTCCTTTTTCTTGTAAGATTTGTGACAAATCATTTGCATTCAAACAAGGTATATTTTTTATAATATTTCATTACATCAATTTTGAATTTGATTGTGATTAGGTTTAGAACGTCATGAAGCTGTCCATGCAAAAGATCAACCCTTTCCTTGTCAATATGTAATATTAAATTAATTTGAAAGCAATTACCTTTTAAATAATTTCTTAACAATGAATATTCTTTTTAGTGCAATTTAAGTTTTTCTACTCCGACTAAATTATCACGGCATTTAACTGCCCATGCAGGAGCTAGACCATATCCCTGTAAATTGTGTAAAAAATCTTGTAAGTACGACTAAAATATTAAAAAATTAATTATTCTAAAATTAAATTTCCCTTTTCTAGATGTTTTAAGTCATCACCTAAGCCGTCACTTAAGATCTCATAAAGAAGGTTTGGGAATTTTTAAATGTTATGATTGTCTTCAAACATTCGCTTCAAGAGACAGTTTAATTTACCATTCAGCTGTGCATGCCACACAAACTTTAATATGTCCGATTTGCAAAGAACAATTTGATGAAATTGATTCAGTAACAGAGCATATCAAAATGCATGCTTTAGGAGAACAATATGCATGCGAATTTTGTGATTTAATGTATGATATAAAATTTCATAATTCTTTTGTTGTAAATTAATAATTATTAACTAAATATTTTACAGCTTTATGACTCAAGATAAATTAGATAACCATTGTGCTCAAGATCATGCTGAAGATATGGCTGTATATAAATATAATGAACATAACTTTAAATACGAAAATGAGAGTCAAGAAGTCTACACGGGGCCTGAAATATTACAAGAATTTATTATTGAAGAATATCATGATGAAAACATACAGCAATTCAACGATCATACCCATATTAAAGAAGAAATTATTTTTGAAAGTAAAAAATTGACCAATTCCAAACAAACTTTATTTAATATTTTTTTTTATTAGGAAATTATACGGATAATGAATATACATCTAACCCAAAAACAAAAAAAAGAAAACGAAAAATAAGTGTTGAAGAACTTCAAACTACTCTTGAAGATACCGATGATCAAAATTATGATTCCAATTTAGTTTTTACTGACGATGAATCTGCTTTGTTTGAAGAAATAATTCAGGAACCAGCAAAAAAATCAAAGCAAATAAATGGAAAAAAATTAAAAGAATCACCAACGAAAAATTCAAATTCACAAATGAAACACAATATTCCAACAACAGTTTTAAATTCACAAAAAGAGGATACAATAACTAAAAAAGATAATATAAGTGATATACATGTCATAGAAGATAACGTAATAAAAGAATCGAAAACTACAGTCGGTAACAAAATAATGAATACTTCAACATCCGTGAAAACAAAAACTAATGCAAATTTAAATAAATTAAATGAAGGTAATCCACCAAAAGATATAACTCCTGAAAAATCGAAAACGATTAAAATTGGCGATAAAAAAATTAAAGTAAAGAAAATTACTATTACAAAAGCACAAGCGGCGATAATGGCTAAGCAGGGAAGAATTGATTTTAGTAAAGAGGGAGCAATGATTTTAAAGCAAGATCCAAATAAAAAAAAAAAACAAAAAAAAATAATTAATTAAAATTTGGTATTTTAGAAATTTTTTTCCCATAATGTATACTAAAATGTTATGTACTAGTACGTAATTATATGAATTATATATGAAAATAAAAACAATACAGATATAACACTTGAGTTTCCGTAAAAAAAATGCTTTATCCAAATTTTAATTTAAAAACTATTTAAGAAAGAAGCTAGTTAAATAAGGTTCTTAGTAAAACATTTTTAGTTAAATACTATCATTTTATATTTTCTTATATTATATAGGGTTTATTATATCTATAGAGATATTTTATATTTTTCTCTATAATAAACAATTTTTTCAATTGTATTTTTTGCTTCATATTTTAAATTTTCATTATTTTTTCATGCATTTTAAATATAAGCTAAATTTGACCTTTATATGATTTAACAACATTAGTTTCTGTTATTTGAAGTTTCTTTAATCGAAACATAACTTTCTATTTTTTAACATATTAATACTGATGAAACACGAAAAATTTAATTAATTTGTTTTTTTTTTTTTATTGTTCATTATAAATAATTATAAATTAAATAGCTTATATAATTATTTTAATACAATTTTATTCACAAATTGAAGTACAATCACATATTTTAAAAATAAACAAATTTTATAAATAATATACATAAAAAAAAATATTACGATAAAATAGATACATTAAAAATATAATTGGCTTTAGGAGTAATTAAACTAATAATAGAGTTTTGAAAAATATAGAAAAAATTTTAAATCAAATAATTTCTTTCAATTTCACATACATTTTCATTTCAAAGAGAATTCAAAGAGAGCTAAAATATGTGTTTCTAATACATTACTAAAATTGAGCCCGGATCGTTAAAGTGTAAAGAACGAAATATGATTTCATTTAAACGATTTATGTATTTTAATAATTTAATATTTTTTTTATATAACATTATATTACTTTGTCCAATTCGGTAAAAATTAATTAATTAAAATTATTGATTTTTTGGTATGATGAAGTGAAGTATAGTAAAATGGTAAATGTTTCTGTTTTATAACAAGTGGAGTATAAAAAACTAAAAATAAAAAAAAAGAGTAGTTTGTAGATGAAAAAAAAATTCTACAAATTATTTTTACAGAATTGAGTTATTAACTATGTACTACTCAATATATGAGTGTAATCATTTAACATTTAAAATTAATTAATTTTGCTTTACATATATTTTGATATTTAATGCATTTTTTTTTAAATATTTTAAAATGAAAAAAAAAAAACTAATTGAAATCTCATATCATATTAATTTAAAAGAAAATATGAAAAATATTTTGAGCGCTTTTTATAATGTACTTCAAAAAAAGAATGTTTTGGCTTATAATATAAATGTTTTTATATATTTTTTCATTCAGAGAATTTTAATTACATTGAATTGTAATTTTTTTCTTTTACAATTTTTAAAATAAATATGAAAAATTTTACACATACAAAAAAAAAAACGATTTAAAAATAATAATTTACATATTATAAATTTTTATATATAAATTTACAAAATACCAGTTTAGTCAGGAAGCATGTGAACAAAACTAACGGGGAACATACCACGACGGTGTGGACTACCTTCGATAACACCTTCCATCCAATTTTCATCATCAGTCCTTTCGTTTAAAACTACTAATATTTCACCTTCTTTAAATTCTAATTCATCATCATTGTCAGCATTGCAGTCATATAATGCTCTACATCTTCGCAATCCAGACTAAAATTTCATAATAATATTGAAAGGTATTTATAGATAAACAACAAAGAAAACAAGCTTTTTATTACATTATTGAGGACTTACATAATTACTGTATTGTTTTACTTTGGCATTTAATATCTCATCTGATGAAACATTTGATTCAACAGATATATCTAATTGATTTGAAGAATTACTATCAACATTCCAGGTTTCATAATCTGAATAGTTTGCTGATTGATTTAACAACTAAAATATGTTTTATTTAAATTTATAAATAAAAATATGGGAAAAAGAATATATTTTGAATAAAGGTTCTTATTAATATTTTCCATTTTTATGAAAGGTAAATTTAAAATAAAATATATTAATAGATATTTATATGTATATTATTGCTATGAAATTAGGAGCAAAAATTTTTACAAACAAAATAAACATTTATTTTTAAAATTCATTACACGAATAAGCAAAATTTTAAAATATTTTTGCTATAACTGCAATTAACCCTCATTTAAGAGCTATTAAGTTTTTGTATTTAGCCATTTTTAAAAAAGAATATTAAATTTATGCGATTTATATGCATTATAACTTCGAAATTGTTAACAAGCTACATTTTTGATCATAACAAACAAACTCAAACACAAAAAAATATCTACCAAATTTTCAGCAATCTTCAATATTCGTTCTATTTTGCGCTGCAAATTATCAAATTATAATAAATTAAAATATTTTCTTATACTTAAAAAAAAAAAAAAAAATATTTAATACCAAATTCTAAAATTAATCGATTTTAACATAAATTTAAATTTTCCCGAATTTTATTATTCGTTAGTTAATATAAAATACAATTCGAGTTATATAATTTTTTGTTAACTATATATGGTTACCTCCACGTAAAACTATAACTATTGGAATTCATAAAATTTGAAACGGTATATTGTTTTACCTGTGAAAAAAACAAAATTTTATTTACCAAACCAACCTTTCTCGGAGGTGCAATTGGTCCTTCATCCAAGGAACTAATACTTTCATTTGACTGTGCGTTTGTTATTTCTTTTTCTAGAATATAATTGAATTTACTATTAAACAAAATTTTCACTTCATATGGCCTTTATTTATTACCTGGTGGAGGACCGGGTGGTGGTATTTTTGGCCTAGGTAAAGTTTTATCTACTGGTTTTAAACTAGGTATTTCACCAGTCGGCGGTAATACTAATTTGGCTCCAGCTAAATGAATATTTCGATTCAAAGATTCACCACTAGGAGATCTCTTATGTCCAAATGTGGTCATTGGTAATATAGTGTCTTGTTTTTCATATTTTAATTGTTGATTTGCTATTAGTAGAGGATCAAATCTTTCGAATGATTTATTATCACAATAATACGTTGAATTATTAATACCACTTCCCACACTATTGCGGGACGATGAATCAAAAGTTCTTAAATGAGGCAAAGTACTGTACGTTTCAGTTTGGTTTTTATGATTACTCGCTCTTAAATCATTATTATCAAAATTTTGTGAATTTCGTGGTGCATGTGGTAATGTTCCATAAATTATTGTATTGTTAGATGGAGGGGCTGGAGCTGTTCGTTTTTTCAAAGAATTCATATTGGCTAAATAGAAAATCAAAATTTTGAAATATTGTTAATTCTATTAATATATTTATTGTTCTTAGACTTTACCAGTAGATGTTGATTTTCTTGCACCTTGATTTAATGATCCACCAGAAATTAATTTTACACTTCCAGAAGCTGGACTGGGGCTTGAACCACTTCCCCCGCTAACATATTGTCCAATAGACATATGTTGTTTAGGACTAGTACCGCTTTGTATATTATATGGCATATTTGAAGCTAGATTAAAATGTCTGCTCGATGGACAACTTGAACTAGGACTAGAACCGCTTTGAATTGAATCACATGTTGATGAGCGTGAACGTAATATTGGTGAATCACCACCCGCAAAACTGGGTGGACGAGATCTTGATTTCTAAAAGACAAAGTTTTTGAAAAAAAAATACATTAGTTTATACATGAGCTCATTTTTACTTTTTCGTCTACCACAGTGTCATCATCTGAGAAATCAGTAGATCCATCATCATTAGGAAGATTCCAATCAGTGTTGATATGATCAAAAGCGCTCTTTTCCCTTCTAATAGCGCATTCAATCTAAGAATACATATTTCAATTATTTAATATTTTAAGTAAATTTTAAATTATTTTGTGTTCATACCAATTCAACACAAGCATTATTTCCTACTTCTTTGGCAATTTCTAATGCAGTTTTATTTTGACTATTTTTGATTTCATAATCGGCACCAGAACGTAATAGCAATTTTAAACATTCTCTTCTATCATGCAGAGTGCATAAATGTACTGCAGTATTTTTACTAGTAACTTCTAATGGACCAGATGCATTTGTTATTTTGTTTAAACCTTGTGCTGGCATGTTTTGTATCAAAAAATCAACTATATGCAGTGTTGAACCAACTTCGCGTAAAATAGCTAAATGTAATGCGGTTTCACCAACGTCTGATGATGGTAAAGTACATGTCAAATCCGCACCTTCAGCCCACACCTGTAACAATTGACTAAGATCAGCGTTTACAATAGCTTGTTCTAAATCACATCTTAAATCATTGTCATCGGCACAAGTTCTCATAACATATCGTTTTGCAACATATTTTGCTCGTATGAAGTCGTATCGCTCTTCCCTAAAAATAAAAAATAAAAAATAAAAAATACATACATCCTTCAAGTGTATATAATCAATAATCATAAGAACGTACATTGAGCTATCAGGTCGTAGTTTCAATTTTCCTAAAGTAGCTTCCATTATCTCATTCAATGAATGATTACCCATTGCTCTTGCAATCAATAAATTAGCTGTTGTTAAATTATCTAAAGTTAAACTTTGTATTCGCGAATGATGAACGCCTAAATCACGATGCACTCCCGAACATTGAATGCAAACAAGTATACCAAAATTTAAGCTTATCCATGTGACGTCATTTTTTGAACCACAATCACAACATTGATCATTACCAGGAAGATTTTGAACATATCTAAAATCATAATAATTACAAAATAATCAAAAATAAAATAAAAATTACCTTATAACTGTTTTTTGCAATTCTACTAAACTTGGTGACATTTGGGGATTTGCATGTTGGAATGCTTTTGCTAAAGCTTTTTCTTTACAGTTAATTAATACAGCCATCCAGGCCTTTTGATCAGCTTCATCTTCAGCTTGAAAATGATATGGACGGTTATCTAAAAGATTGAAAATCAAATAATTCATTAATGAAACAATGAAAAACTACCAAAGGCAGTCTTACAACTTATTAAATCGAATCCTCTTTTATCATCTGGCACTGGTTTTATTTGACAAGTCAATAAATTTACTCTTGTCGGTGGCTTAGTTTCGTCTGCGTGACAAATATCTAAAAATCCATCAGCCGTTACACGACATCGTCTTTTTTGCCAAACTCTTCTAACTTTTCCTTCACTTTTTTTTAACAAATGACCAGATCTAGTAATACCATGATGTTTATCTCCTTGCAATTGATGTAACGAATAGGCAGTTCCTTTTTCTGTAACAACGTTTTCTACCCTTTCAAAATCTGGTGTACTTCTAAGTAAAGTTTTTAATTCTAAAAGTTTTCTTTTATCATCATCTTGATTTTGCTTTATTGTTTGTAACTTCATACTTAGATCATCAATATAAGTTCCAAAATGTGCTATTGTTTTCAGTCCATCCTTAAAATAACTAAAAAAAAAATGTTGTTTCATGTTTGATGATTATTACAACTTAATATAAAATGTATTGAATAATTTACTTATTTAGTGCATGATAATATTCAATAAAATGTTGCAATAATTCAATCCCCGTTTTAGTTTTCACTTCCTTATATTTTATTAAATACTAAAAGTACATATGGATTAAAATAAATATATATATGCAGGCTTATTTAGAAAAAAAATCCTTACTTCACATGTTTGAAGTTGATAAATTCTTCTTTCTTTTTCCATTTCTTCAGCTATTTCAGCAGGACTTATTTCAGTTCTCACCATTCCTACTTCTTTTGCTTGAGCTTTTTTTTCTTTTTCTATTTTCATAAATTTTGATTCATAATCTTTGGCTGCCTTATCAAAAGGTCTTTTCATTTCACCTTTAACTCCACGTAACTCAGATTTTAAAATGGTATCAACAGGGAACATAACTATATTATTAATATTTTGCATCTAAAATTTAGAATGAAGTAAAGAATATAAATAAATCACGAATAATAATTTAAATTATTAGTTTATATTACTAAAGTTTTCATCAAAGCGCTTAACTCCTTAGTAACGACTGAAAACTTTAAAAATGCTGCTCCTATATCCGGTTCTTCTTGACTTAATGCTATACTTCCTAGTCTTTCTAATGCTCGAACTAAACACATTTCATTGTCAACATGAGCTATAAATAAAATTTTATTTACAAACGTAAATTATTTCAATTAAAGAATATTACTGTTTCCTGAATTGTGTACTGCTTTTATAGCCTTTTTAAGTTTAGTTAAACCTTCTCTGTCTGATTCCAATCTCTAAAACAAAAACAAAGAATTCATTTGATAATTGTTAATATATTTGATATTCCAAATTCTTTATAAAAATGATGAAATAAATAATGAAATATAAAACGTCTCATTTCAATTGAACTTTTTCATCGTTGTATTTTCTGTTAATTGACAAGTTAAAAAAAGAAATAAAAGAATTAATCTAAACATTCAATTAAGTTTTTTGTTTATTAATCGGATTTTTGTTTTTAGTTATACTTTACATTAAATAATTTAATTGCTGTCAGGGTTTCGTTCACTAATTGTTTTAATATTTGATTGCAGATATCGAATTTTCGGAAGCAAGATACTTCTTTCATCAGTGCTTGTGACATACTTGCAGATAATATGCAATTTAATAATTATTAGTGAGCGGAATTCTAAAAACAATTTAAATTATTTAATGCAATGTCAATTTATTTGAATTTTCATATCAAATAGTTCATGTAAAATTATTTTGTATTAAATATACATATTAAGTATATTTAATGCTTTAAAGTTTTTAATTAAAATTCCTAAATTTAATAATTTTTAAAACGTATTAAAATAATCAAATTTTTTTGTTATATCTTTACTTACATCTTCCAATGTATTGATTGTTTGACGACATTGTGGCATTCTAGATACAAAAGTTGATGTCGTCGGAGAATTATAGTCCTCTCTAGTTTCTTCGATAAAATCTGAAATTCCTATTAAACCAGGCATTTTGCTTTGGAAAATTATACCCACAAATTTTGAAGACGTTTTAAATTCTAATAATTCTGATTATTTTATTATGTTTATACACTTTTCATTTTCCAATTTTTTTTTTTTTTTGTGAAAGCTACTAAAAAACTTTAAGCGTCAATCTGTCACTTTGGTCACTCCTTAGTATTTTATATGAATGAATGTGAATCACTCTTTTGGAATTTTGAAAAAACTATGAACACAAAATATTTATAAATTTCATGCACTGCAAATTTTTTTTTTATTATATGAAAAATATTTATATTGAAATCATTTTAGATTTTCGTTTTTAATTATTCTTTTTCTTTAAAACTAATTAGCATGTTAGTATAGTATTCAGCACTCAGCAGACCTAGTACGTCATTTTCATTTGTCACTGCTTGAAGAACTTCGTATCGTATCGTATCTCGGTTTCTTCTTCAACCCAATAAACAGTTAAAAGAAAATGAGATCTCCAGTTCACATATTTTGCTTTTGTTGTGCTATACATTAAAGTTGAAGTTTAATATGGATTGTATTAGAAAATTAAAGTTTTTTTTTAAATCATTAAAATCAAAAATAATTATTGTTGGCTCCGTTGGTATCGTTGGCTTATATATTATGTTAGAAAATATGTATTTAATTTTCTTTTCACTATTTATAAAAATGGCTTTTTATAAAGAGATAAGAAAGTGTCTTGACAAATAAGCTAAACAAATTCAAAATACGTTAAATTTTAGTTTCGTTTCGTGATTTTTATAAGGTTTTTTAAAATTGAATTTGAAATTATTTATTTATTGATTTTTATTTTTTTTATGCTTAATTAAGCTTCAAATAAATATCGAATTATTCTGTATCTGGAATTAATACGGAAATCGTTGCATGACATTTGTTTCATTCATGCTGCTATCACATAACATACATATTTACAATTCACAATATTGAATATTCACATTTCACATCCACCAGATCCAGTCATATCATAATCATAATTTGACTTTGATTTTTCGCCAGCAGGTTTGCGAATTTGTGTTGTATATATTATTTTTTACGTGGATTTCTTCAATTTCTTAATTTTTCAAGTAAATTTTAAAATGTAAGTCTATAAATTATTTTAACGAATATGTGTTAAATTACAAAATACATAACTTAAAATTTGTATACCTTATATAAATTATTTTGAAAGTAAATCTACATGTGTACATATTTTCGGAATTGCAATTATTTAAGTATTTTGGGTCATGAGTGTGTAAAGATTAAATTTTTTTTTGTATAAAATATGATTTATTTTTTGTATAAAACAGTTGATAGCTACTCTGGTTTAACTTTGACATTAATAAATTAATTTTATATTTACTACCCTACTTGTAAAGTATATTTATGACAAAATATTATAAACTATACTATTACCAAAGAGTACATATTATATAGTATACGTAATATATATCCATATATATATATATATGTATATATATCTATATACAATATTCTATAAAATACGTAAATTATGTGGATATAATTATAAGCAAGTAATTATATAATTCATATATACACTATATATAAAATATGTACATAATCTATATTAAATTACAAAATGTGGAAAGCTATTTTGAGGCTGCTTGTTTAATTTCTATGTATATTAGTTACGAATAATTACGATTATATAAATCATAAATATAACTTTATTACATGCAAATAAAAACAATACTTAATTTAGTTGTTAGACCCTATAAAACTTGAACGACCTGAACGCGAAACGATAAAATGAAAATAGCAATCTTATCACATCGACTGATAAAAAAAATTCTATATAATAATAATGTGCTGTAATATATTAAAAAACATCGAATGTACAATAAATTTTAAATGAGAAAAATGCTTTATAAAAATCTGTTAATTTTCACAATTTTTTAGATGTCTGATTTAACTATTATTAAAAATGAGATTACTTCTGATGAAAACCTAGCTGACATCTGTGTCGTATGTTTTAAAAATGTAGAAATTTATAGTATTGGAGAATGTGATCATCCCGTTTGCTATGTGAGTAGTAAATTCAGGACACGAAATTTTTATTTGTTTACTTAAAATTTTAGGAATGTAGTACAAGAATGAGAGTGCTTTGTCAACAAAATGAATGTCCAATTTGTAGAAAATCTCTTTCTAAGGTAAATATTTATGTTAATATGTATGTATTTCAAATTTACAAAAATTTTGTTTAGGTAATTTTTACTAATCAAATATATAAATATCGAGAACTCGAAGCGAGTAGCAGATCAGAACATTACAACAAAAAATATAAAATTGCCTTTGAAGATTCAAAAATTCAAAATGAATTCTATACATTATTAGAACATCCGTGTCAAATGTAAAGTATTTTTTTTTCTATGAAGGACAAAAATGAAAATACGAAGATATATTTTTTTGCAGGTGTAAACGTCCACCATTTCACAATTTTGAAGCATTGAGAGATCATGTTCGGAGAGAACATGAACATTTTTATTGTGATTTATGCACACAACATTTGAAAATATTTACATTTGAAAGAAAACCTTACAATAGACATGATTTGGCAATGCATAGGCGTAAAGGAGATGTAGATAATACATCACATAGAGGACATCCCCTTTGTCAATATTGTGATTGTAGATTTTTGGATCGGGACGAATTATTCAGACATTTAAGAAAAGAACATTATTTTTGTCATTTTTGTGACGTTGATGGATCTAACGAATTTTACGCAGATTATGAATCTTTACGGGAACATTTTCATAATGGTAAATAGATAAAAATTTATAAAGTTATATATTTTAAAGATGAATAAAAAAAAAAACTATTTTTCAGAACATTATTTGTGCGAGGAGGGAGATTGCATAAGAGAAAAATTTACTGCAGTATTTAGATCTGACATAGACTTAAAAGCTCACTTTGCTAGCATACATGGTAAATCTTTGAATAAACAGCAAGCAAAACATGCACGAACTTTACAATTAGAAATTAGATTGGGTCATAGAGGAAGGTCTTCACACTCTCAACAAGATAATCAGCCTGGGGCTAATTTGCATATACGGTATGTGATTTAAAATGTTTCTAACATTTTCAATTAAACATTTTTTTATTTATTTTAGAAGATCGGATTCGATTGACAATAATGAGAATCAACAACAACAAACACAACAACCTCGTCCAACCTCTATGGCACCTTTGACTGAACAAGAATTTCCGTCTTTAGGAGGAATCACAACCAATACATCTTCAGTGTCTTCACTAATGCGTCCTAATATGGCAAATATAAAAAGATCTGGTCCAGCTGGTCTTGCTAGAACGAAAGAAAATTTTCCTGCTCTTGGTCCTATAAATGAATCAGGTTTTGATTATTATTAAAAGTGTGTTACGAATTTTAAAATAATAATATTTTTTATGTAGTATCAAATATGCCTACCAAAAATCTTAATTCGGCAAGTGCAATTCTAAAAGGCAGTTTAAAACCTGCTCAAAATAAATCAAGTCAAAATGGAATGGTGATACATGTCTCCAATAGACCAACCACATCCAATTCTAAAAACCTAGCCAATAAAAAAGAATTTCCAGCTTTACCTGGTTATTCCAAACATCAAAATAAAGTTGACGAGGAAGATATATTTTTTACACCAGAAATTAATAATTTTAACAACGTAATTTCAGCAAAACATCGTGTTCTTGTAGACGATTATGTTTCCGTTATTAATCCTACTGCCAATTCAAAAATTCAAGCAGTACAAGAAAATGTTATAAAATTAAAAAAAAATAACGAGAATAATGAAATTAAGCTAACAAATAACGATTTTCCTGCTCTTTCTTCGAAACCAGTAAATAATATCAATCAAGTTAATTGGATTAAAACTCAAAAACAAAAAGAGTTAGAAAATCGTAAAGCTAAAGTAGCTCCAGCTCCAGTTCTGCCAAAAAAATCAGAAAGTTTTAAAAAACGAGAAACAGAATTTTATACTGGTGACGACAACAATAATAAGAAGAAAAGTAACAAAAATAACGATACAAAAAAACAAATTGATGCTAAAAATTTTAAACAGGAAACTAAAAAAAATTCTGACTTGAATTTAAAAAAGCAAAATAACACAGAAACAACTAAATTAAATAAAAAGTCAAGCTCAGATATAAAATTAACAAATGGCTTAGCCAATTCGTTCAATTTAATAAATCAATTAGAGGAAGTGAAACAATTAAAGCCTCCACCAGGTTTCAGCAGCATTACACTTAATTCTGTAGCTAAATACCCAACGTCTTTGACTTTTACAACATCTTTAGGCGAAAGTTATAATATAATTCCTGATAGCATATATACACCTCCACCAAATGCTGATAAAAGAAACAAGGTAAATAAAATTATGAAGACAATACATATTCTATTAATTATAAATTCAGACAGTTACAATTCAGATCATAACAAAATATTAATAGAAACAAAAAGAAAATGTTATTATGTAATTGCAATAAATTTTTTTATTTATTTTTAGGAATTACCATTCCATTTTAAACTAGCTTTACAAACGCCAGAGGCATTTAACGAATTCCGTAACATATCTAGCCAATTTCGTAGTGGTAGTTATGATGCAGCTTCATATTTTGAAGATTGTGAAATTGCATTGAAAGATAAATTCGATGATATATTTCCAGAACTTTTAGTATTGTTACCTGATATTAGTAAGCAACAGGTGAATTGTTATAAATTAGTTTAACTATTTTCTTATATTCTTCCATATAACTCTTCTATAACTTCTTCTATTTTAGGATTTGTATTTAGAATATCAACAATATGTTAAAAAAACGTCAAAAAAATTAAAACCTCATCAAAAGCTTGAAATGTGTTATATTTGCAAGCAAATTCTCAAATCTATTGATATTGATAGTCATGTCAATTCACATAAGTTAAATTCTAATTTTCCACAGTTGTAAATCAATTAAAATTTAAAAATGTAAAAATTAAATTCGGTGCTACATAATAGTATTTTGTAAATTTTTTAATAAAGGTAAAAACCGACTGGAAATTTTCAGAATAAACTAAATGTCGATTTTAAAAACGTAAACGACTTATGAAGAAAAATGGTTTTTTCATTATATGTTTTTGTTTTATAGTTTGTATAAAAGTTTTCAGGATATATTGCTTAGAATTAATAAGAAAAACAAGGCTTAATAGTTTTCTTATTAAATATAATTAATCACCCTCTCATTATCAGAGTCTCTCTTTAATTGTTTTGAATGATATTTTAATTTTTAAATCTCATTCTAAAATGAACAAACAGAGATATGTAGAAGCAAGAAGACATCATTCTAAACTTGCATAAACAATGAGAATGGAATTGGAATGCCTTTTTTTTTTAATTTCAATCAATTATTGTACTTGGCAATACTGTTCAGTTCTTAATTTAGTGCTGTCATTTATGACAAGTAATTACCGCTTTGATTTTACAAAAGTCAAAAACGCAGGGTAGGATTATTAGACGAAATATAAAAAATTTCAAGAATTTTCAAATTAAAATAGACTAATAGATCTAAAGTCGAAATATTTAATTTAAATTATATTTATAAAGTTGTCTGTAAAGTTTTAAAAATGAAGCTTTGGATTTAATTAGAGTCAAAGAAAGTTAATTTACTACGTCCATTCATTGAATTAAACGCTACGAAACCACTTCTAGGACAGGCACTTTAATTTAGCAGCTGCAATAGAATAAGGAAGTTATGTGTGTCAACACTGTTGTCATAATCGAATAAAAAAACTTGCGTTTTTACTTCAATCAAAACTATTTTAAACACTTTTGTCGGAATAGAGTGATTTTTAAATTATTTAAAAGTATTTAATATACATAAATAATTATATCTTATGTTTCCAATAAAATATTGAGGTAGAATATAATAAAAAAAAAAAAAAAAATAAAAAAAAGCAAAGGTATAAAAATAGTGCAAGTTTTTCATTGTGATTTTTTTAGACTATGTCGAAAAAAATTAGGGTCTCGCTTGATGACATTGGAAATAATATAATAAATAAAAAAGAAGGAAATAAATTTTTCAATCGTACTAACAGTAATTTAAATAATTCTCAAATGCCTTTTGGAACACCTAATTGCGATAAAAAACCAAACTTTTCAATGGTAAATTCACATCATACAGATCAAGGAACTCTTCTAACGAAAGTTTCTCATAATATTTCATCTAAACCTGGTGATGTTAAAAAAATTGTTATAAAAAATTTTAAAAGTAAGTTTATTGTCACAAAAAAGATTTTTTAAAATTTAATTATGCTTATTTTAATACGAAGGTAAACCAACTCTTCCGGATAATTATTCTGAAAAAACATGGGAAAAATTACAAGAAGCTGTTGTAGCTATTCAAACATCGAAATCAATAGCCTATTCACTAGAGGAATTGTATCAAGCTGTTGAAAATATGTGCAGTCATAAAATGGACGCTCAATTATATTCAAAATTGACTGCTTTAACAGAGAATCATGTTAAATCCAATATTGAGCCTTTTACTACAAGCGAAAGTATGGATAAATTGGTATGTTGTAATTGTTGGATATTTAAAATAATAACTACAAAATAATAAAAAATTCTTACTTAAAATTAAACTAAAACTGTTTTTAAGGTATTTTTGAAAAAAATTAATGGATGGTGGCAATCCTTTTGTCAGCAGATGATAATGATGAGGAGTATATTTTTATACCTTGATAGAACATACGTCTTACAAAATCCAACAGTTCATTCAATTTGGTAAGATTTAAAAAAAAAAACTCCTTATTCTGAACAATTAGTTGTTTATATATATATATATATGTATTATATATTAATTATTTCATTCAAATACTTATTTTCCTTCACAGGGATATGGGGCTGGACCTCTTTAGAACACATATTGCATTAAATATCCTTGTTCAGAAGAGAACTGTAGAAGGGTTATTGTTGTTAATTGAAAAAGAACGAAATGGTGATGCAGTTGACAGAGCTTTATTAAAAAGTTTGTTACGTATGCTATGTGATTTACAAATTTATCAGTCAGCTTTTGAAGAGAAATTTTTGGTAGCAACTAAACAACTGTATCAGGCAGAAGGACAACGTAAAATGCAAGAATTTGAAGTTCCGGAATATTTGAAACATGTTGATAAGCGTCTTGCTGAAGAAAATGAACGTCTGTTGTATTACTTAGACTCAAGTACAAAATATCCGTTAATATATACAGTAGAAAAAGAACTTTTAGCTGAACATTCAACGGCAATACTACAAAAGGGCTTAGATAATTTGTTGGAAGAAAATCGTTTACAAGACTTGCAACTTCTTTACAATTTGTTTAGTAAAATAAAAAATGGTACCCCCGAATTATGTGGGAACTTTAATGGCTATATAAAGGTTAATATATATTTTTCTTTCTGTTTCATATAATTAAATTTTTTTAATAAATTCAGAAAAAAGGTCGTACTATAGTTATTGATCCAGAAAAGGATAAAAATATGGTTCAAGACTTATTAGACTTTAAGGATAAAATGGATATTATAGTTCATACTTGTTTTGAACACAATGAAAAATTTTTAAATTCTTTGCGTGAAGCTTTTGAATATTTTATAAATCAAAGAGCTAATAAGCCGGCGGAACTAATTGGTAAAAATATTTAATTAATATTTAATATATTTGTATATGATATGTATAAATATGTTTACTTTTAGCCAAGTATGTAGATATGAAATTAAGAGCTGGAAACAAAGAAGCGACAGAAGAAGAATTGGAACAAATTTTGGATAAAATTATGGTTTTGTTTCGATTTATTCACGGTAAAGACGTTTTTGAAGCTTTCTATAAAAAAGTATGTAGAAGTTTTTTTATAGTAAAATGTATAATTTGGAGTATAATATAAATTTTAGGACTTAGCAAAACGATTATTGGTAGGTAAATCTGCATCTGTAGACGCTGAGAAAAGTATGCTTTCAAAATTAAAACAAGAATGTGGTGGTGGTTTTACATCAAAATTAGAAGGAATGTTTAAAGACATGGAACTTAGCAAGGATATAAATATAGCATTCAAGCAATATGTTTCCAATATGGATAAAAAGCTTACTACAATAGATTTGACAGTAAATATTTTAACAATGGGATACTGGCCGACATATCCTTTAATGGAAGTTACCATGCCTCCTCAACTTGTTAAATTACAAACAGTTTTTCAAAAGTTTTATTTATTAAAGCATAGTGGGCGAAAATTGCAATGGCAACCTACATTAGGACATTGTGTTTTAAAAGCTGAATTTTTACACGTATGTTTTAAGATATTGTACATTTTAAGTTTAAATTTAACTATTAAAAATTCGTAATTTTAGGGTCCAAAAGCTTTTCAAGTATCATTATTTCAAGCTTTAGTTTTACTCTTATTTAACGATAAGACTCTTTTAAGTTTTGAAGAAATAAAATCAGCTTGCAACATAGAGGTAAACATTATCCTTAAAATTATGATTTGTTCAAACATTTTTTTTTAAGGATGGTGAATTAAGACGCACTTTACAATCTTTAGCTTGTGGAAAGGCACGTGTGATTAAAAAAATACCTAAAAGTCGCGAAGTGGAAGATAAAGATCAATTTCAATTTAATAATGAATTTACAAATAAGCTCTTTAGAATAAAAATTAATCAAATTCAAATGAAAGAAACGGTAATCAAAAATTTAAAAAAATATTAATTACAGTTAATAGTGTTTATAATTAAAAATGTTTTTACAGACTGAAGAACAAAAAGCAACGGAAGAACGAGTTTATCAAGATAGACAATATCAAATTGATGCAGCCATAGTAAGAATAATGAAAATGCGTAAAACTTTAAGTCACAACTTACTTATTAGTGAATTATATAACCAATTAACTTTCCCTGTGAAAGTAAGTTAACTTTGATTTGTAATTAAATTCAATTAATATTTTTCCACCATAAAATGTTTTTATACTTATAGCCAGCAGATCTCAAGAAAAGGATTGAGTCTTTAATTGATCGAGATTATATGGAAAGAGATAAAGATAATCAGAATCAATATAACTATGTTGCATAAAAAACTGTGCATATGGAATTATATGAGGAAATATTTTTTTTAAGAGAACGCTAAATAAAAAACAAAAATTTAATAAAAATTCGAATAAAATATTGTTCAAACATACATAAGAGTTTTGTTTTACAAAAACATAAATAAAAATTTATTTTTTAACTTCTTAACAATAAAGCAACGAATTAGAAATACATGTCAAATTCGTTAAAATAAATCTCCGAAATTTTCCCAAAGAAACAGTCATATTATATTTATTTACAAAAAGTTATTTACAACCGAAGCAAACATCTTTGAATAAAACTTTATTTAATAAAGAATAAAAAAAAGACTAAATATATTTAATTATAAATATACTAAAATTATATTCAAATTAATCTAAAGCAATTTTTAGTTCTTTGGACATTTTCTCAATGTGTTCATTGTTATTGTCTATTTCTCTTATTAAATTAGCTGATAAATTTTTAGGAGTGATTTCTTTTTCTAAAAATTGTTCAATTAATTGTTTACTTGGAATACCACCGCCATGACATAAACATTCTCTTCTATATCTTTCACCAGCTTCGCGGCTAAATGGATTTTCAGAAAAATATTTTTGCCAAATCCACGAAGCTACAGCACGTGAAAGAAGATACGAATAATATTTTGCACCATATCCAACTAAATGGGAAAATCTGAGTTGCCACGCCTAAAACAAACAAATTTAAAATTATAAACATTATTTTAAAATTGCAAACACACCGTATTTTCTACATATGGTAATGTATAAAACTGCTCTTGGATTTCTTTTAACGTTTCAGTTGTGTTGGATTGTTGTTTTTCTGGTAGATCGTGATACCTTTGATCTAGTGCAGAATAGAAAATCTGCAACAATATAATTTAAATACACAATTTTTTTTTTTTCTTAAAAATGAAAACCTGTAATTCAGTCTCACTCGCCATAAATAAATTTTTAGATGCGCAGAGTCTCTGAATCATATTTTCTGGCATAGGTTCTTTTGTTTGAAAATGTTTTGCAAAAGTTCTTAATACCTAAATTAAAAAAAAATAAATAAATTTGGATAAAAATAAAATTTCTCATGAGTAACCCTTGGATCAGAAGCAAAATATTCCATTAAGACAGAAGGAACTTCTGCAAAATCTGTGCTACATCTTGTTCCTGTCACATGTTGATATTCTGTTCTAGCTAACATAGAATGCATAGCGTGCCCCATTTCATGAAATAAATTATCAACCATAGATGGATTTAACAGTGACGTTGAATTGCAGCGATATTGACGCAAATTTAACATTACTACAACAATTGGCATTTGATAATTTCCATCTTTTAATCGTTTACCACCCTGAATAGTAAAATGACAATCTTGATTAGGTTTATTTGGGCGTTCGAAAAAGTCACAATAAATATAACCGAGTAATCCTTCTGATTCATGTATTACAGCCAATTTATATAACAATTGAGTCCAATCTTCTCCTAATTCAAGTAAAAATTTTAGTTTTAAATTACAAAAAAATTAAAAATTACCTGGCTCCATTTCTACATTTTCAAGTTTTATACCATACAATGATTGCATTAAAAAATTCAGACCATCCATACAACTCCCCAAGCTAAAAAATGGATTGAAATCATCGGCTGAACCTTGCAACCATCTTCTTTTCATTAACATTGTAAAATATGGTGTATCCCAAGCCGCCAATTCTGCATCTCCCAGTCCACTGTTGTTTTTCTGTGTTCAAATATTATTAGTAAATATAAAAGTTTAGTATTCCAATATTACTTTAAGTTTTTCCATTATCTTAAATTCCTTTTCTGATCTACTTCTTAAGGAAGTAGAAAGTTCGTCAAGAAAACTATTAACAACAATTGGATTTTCCACAGTACTTGCTTTCAAAGCCCTGTGTGCATAAGTTTCAAAGCCGCATGTTTTAGCTAGTAAATAACGACATTTTAAAAGATCTGCGAGTAATTCTTCTTGACTTTGATCTGGATATAAAAATAATCTATATGCTGCTTCTCTCGCTAAGGGACTAGAAGAATCTGTATATAAACCAGACACAAATATTTTATCGCCCTCGATAGGAAAACTGAAATTAATATAAAAATAACTAAAAAAAATGTTTATGAGTTTATCTTATACTGTTTTCTGATGTCTTCTGGAAGCAAATTTTTAAGAATTGATCGTGGATAAACTGCTCCATCCATAAATTTTTGACCTAACTGTAAAATAGCATCATTTAATCGGACGACTTTTTGTCTGTCAGCTTCTTCTAAATGAATACCACTTTGTTCAAAATCAAATAAAAAAAGTTTTGATACATGTTCATCTACTGCATTAGTTGGAATTATATCCCCGTTATTTACAACATACAGTAAAGCATTAAAAAGATTCTTGTGAACATTTAATCTAGAAAGAAAATAATTGAATTTATTAATTTGTATCACACTTAACAATTTGAAAATCTGACTTTTCAACAATCCCACTAACGGTTATACATGCATCAGTAGCTGCCCGAGAAAATTTTTGATCTGGATGTGCCAGTCTAATGAACTCAGCTAAATCGGCTACCTTACATAATGAATCGGATAATTCATCAAATATTTCAACCTATATTTAAAATAAAATGGCAATATAATATTGTGAATATTCAACTTTTACCATTTTCCTATCACGATTACTTGAAATGGCTTCATTAACCAGTCTATCTGTTTTTGATGTTACTTCTTCTTGTAAAAGGTAAAATCCTTCTGGAGTTCTGAGTTGCTTAATATTAAAAACTCCTGTTTCAGATTTTGTTATATTTAACTTTTTTGGTGGTGGTGAATTGAAAGCTGTAGTCAATGGTGACCACGTAGAGAGATTTTTAAAGCGCACAATATTTTGTATTTTATTTAAATTTATCATCATCGTAAATAAATATGTTTCCTGATTTTATTTTATTTTAAATCTTAAATTTTTTTTATAATTTATTTTTATTTATACAAAACATATGCTAAGTGTAGTGTTGCCATTTTATAAAAATTGTGCTCTATCCGTCATAGTAGTATTTAGTAGTATAATAAATATATAGTAGTGTTCGACCACCGCATTTTTAATCGGTTTCCTTTTTTAAACGGCTTATAGATAGGAATAAAAATTAATAATAAAAATATTTTGACACTGACATATTCCCAGAAAAAAAATTTAAACGTCAAAAATCTACCAGAAATTTTAAATTTTGGGAGATTTGCTTACCCCTTCCCGAAATGTCCCCTCACTTTTAAATTTTGGTAGATGCTACCACTTTTCTATCCGTATAAACATGCATTATGAACGTGAAGGTAGATTTCTGCGGCAGATCAACGGTAGATTTCTGCCTCGTATAAACATGGGCATAGCATGTAATATGTATCACACAGCGGGTTATGGTATGTTAATAGTAAACTCAAGTTGAATAGTATAGAAGATGTTGCATCCAACCGTCAACCCTTCAGTGTAAAAATTGTACACTCAATAGGTATTAAGAAACTAGAAACCATCCTCGATATTTTAAAAATATACTTTATCAAAGTATAATACCCATCATTTTTTGAAAATATCCCCAATTTTTGCGAAAATATCGCAAGTTAATGATATTTTCTGTTCTTGTCGTACGCATTGAGCTCTCATACAAAATAATGTCATTTCATATTTTAATAGATTTTAAATATTGGTCAATTAAAATCCACCTTTAAAGTCCCTAAAAAGGGAGATAGCTTATTGAATTTTTATGTAAGAAAAAAATTGGCCGCTGCAAAGAACTCTCTAACTTTCTATTTGGGAAATTTATTTTATAGAGACACAATTACGACGAACTATTCGCTACTGTATTGACACAACTAATAAAACAAAAACAGAATAAATAAATTTTTGTTTTTGAAATTTCAAAATTTGTTTATAAAAATAATGAAGGAAAAATTTAAAAAAATTTTTATTCGAAAATGTTTTATTAAAACAATTTTGATCAATTTATGTTGGTATCAATGAATGCATTCGTCGACGAGTAAAATAGAAATAGATCTATTTTTTGAACGCGAAATTTTGGTTACTCGTAATTCGTCACCATTTACATACAATCTCATGTATTTGAAAGTGAAAAATTAGTCATTCGTCGTGAGAGCGTTACTCTGAAAATTGTTAAAAAGGTGTTGTCGATATACAGAAACTATCCCGGATATTTTAAAAATATATTTTATTGAAATATAAAGGTGGATTTTAATTGAGTAATTTAAGACGTAGAATCCAAACTGGCATAAAAAAATCTCTTCCCATTTGAAAATGTCGATTTCGGCCGATTTTGGAGATTTTTGCAAAAATAATACAAATGTTCAAATAATCATTTTACATGAAACTTTCAATAATTAAATGGAGCAAAGTTTCCATTTTTATTAAACTAAATTATTTCAAATCAGATGTTTCCAAAACAGCTGACAAAAAGTGGCAGAAAATTTTTACCACTTGTACAGAATGAACGCGGCCATCACACAACCAACAAAGTTTCTAAATGTCAAAAGCACAGCAATCTTTATCTAACTTTGTGCACAGAATGCAAAACGTTGAAAGTGTTAACTGACATTGTTTTGTTTACTTTTATTTATAAAATAAACTTTCAAGAAAATTAATAAATGTTAAATATATGTTATCAATTTATAAATTAATTTTACTATATTATATCTGAGCTCTGCCGCTTAACTTTTTTTATTTTATGTTGAAAACACAATCACGACGAATGACGAGTGATGAATGACCAAAATTCGCCCCTAGAGACACAATCACGACGAACAAATTTTTGTGTTTTGAAATTTCAAAATTTGTTTATAAACAAATTAAAAAAATGGAGGAAAAATTTAAAAAAAATTAATTTAAAAAAATTTTTATTTGAATTTGAATTTTAAAATAAATAAATTTTTGTGTTTTTGAAATTTTAAAATTTGTTTATGAAAAAAATGGAGGAAAAATCTTAAAAAAATTAATTTAAAAATTTTTTTTATTTGAATTTTAAAAATGTTTTATTAAAGCCATTTTGACCAATTTATATTGGTATCAATGAATGTCATTCGCATTCGGCGACGAGTAAAATAGAAATATATCTATTTTTTGAACGCGAAATTTTGGTCATTCGTCATTCGTCACGCTTTACATATAATCTCATGTATTTGAAAGCGAAAAATTCGTCATTCGTCGTGGTTGTGTTTTCGACATAAAATAGAAATAGATCTATTTTTTGAACGCGAAATTTTGGTCATTCATCATTCGTCACGCTTTACATATAATCTCATGTATTTGAAAGCGAAAAATTTGTCATTCGTCGTGATTGTGTTTTCGACATTAAAATTGATTTTATGGTTTTTATAAAAACTTGTTTTCTAGCGTTAGAGTAAAATTTTGGCATATTAGTGAAAATAGTCGAATATTTTCCTTTTAATTTTACTGATATGCTTATCATACAGATACGCGTATTTCGTCTACTACTTGCAGACTTCTTCGCTGCGCTTGTAAATTATTTTTGATATTAGTCTTGTTGCTGCCAATCTATATTTTATCTTGTTACCACAGCACAACTCAACAGTTCTACTTAATTTCTGAATAGTAAATAGTTCAAAATTTCACCGTGCGTTTCACCGTCTTCTCATCCTAGCCTAAGCTATTTTGGACTTTTGTAGTGTCATTTCCGATGCTACTGCCAAAAAAACTTTTGTCTTATGTAGCGTTTTGGGATTATTTTTATTTTCGCCATTTTTTATTATTAAAAATAAAGATGAAAAATAAATCTTGGCTAATAATTGTTCTAAAATATTTACTTATAAGTTATGCAAACGGTTAGTGTTATTTGCTAGAAAAATAAAATTTGTCTCAATAAAATATAGATTAATTTATAAAAATAAATATTAATGTTGGCAATATTTTAATAATATGGATATTTTATTACAAAAACTTAATTATATATTTGTGAATCTTAGGTGAAATTGAAGGGCGAATGTTGGATGGAAATGAAGGAAGCTTAGATTTTGATTTAAACAGCATTAATGAAAGAAGAGAAATACCTATACAAAATTCAGTTCAACAGAATCCTAGGTAAGCGATTGTTACTACAACTACATGTTAAAACATTGGTACTACATTTAAAAAAAATTCTTTAAAAATTGGATTTTTCATGATTTATCAAACTTTATTTTAAAAATAATTAGTTCGTACTCGTAATTTTAATATTGATGAATTTTTAAAATTCAATATAAATATAAATTAGAAACTTAGACCATTTAATTCGTTTAATTTTTGACTAATCAAATCATGTTTACGGTTTCAGTATTTTAAATTGATTACATGTTTATAAATTTTAATATAAGTTAATAAAATTAAAAATAGCTATATTATAAAAGTATTTATTATTTATATTTATCATTAATAAGAGAAAAAAAAGTAAAGTATGTATGTAAATATTGTAAAAAATATTTTTAAATCTGTTTTGGTGTAATTAAATAGTATTTATTTTGTTATCCTTGAAGGAGACATTCAAAATCTAAAAGGAGAATGAAGAAACGAAGGTAGTTTTAACGCTTAATGTTTGTATTATAACTTAAATTATAAAAAAATTATGTATTATTTTTTTCTCAAAATAACTTGATTTATGAAACATTATGTTTGTATTATTGCAAAAATATGTATCTTGCAATTCATTTAATTAATTATTGTTTATAATTTTTAAGTTTTAATTTTGTAAAAGTTAATTTTATTTCTGTTTGCTTCTTAGTTAATTTGAAATTGAGTTTTAGAATATGCAAAATTTATTTTATCATATGTTAATTTTAAATGATTTAAATTATATAATGTATTTTGATTTATTAAAAATAAAATTGCAACATAAAATAAACTATTTTATGAATAATTTCAGATATAAATGTTATTCCTGTGAATACTCTGACTGTTACGGCACTGCGCTTCGAAAAACTGACTTGTGTCAAAATGCCTTACAGGTACTATTAAAATTTTAATTCAAGACATTAACTTTTTACGAATTATGTTTTAGTGCTGGAAATCAAAAACAAGAGAAGTTAGCGGTCTTGTTCGTGTTTCTAGGGGGTGTACAACTCATGATAAAATTCCATTTTGTCTTAGTAACACCAGCTCACCTGGTAAACCTGAAAATGGTCGTTATAGTATTGAATGCTGCACTGGTGATTATTGTAATGATGGTGACTTCCCAGAAATATTGGATATACATGAAGGTAGAATAGAAAACTTCATACATATCATTTTGTGATTATTAAATATTGAAACCTTTTAGATGATGTTACACGAGGTCAAATCGGAAGTGATAAAATTAAATTATCAATGGCGATATTTGGACCTATAATTATAATTAGCTTACTTGCGATTATAGTAATATATTTTATGCGTAAGAATCATCAAAAAAGATTGCTTGCTACTCGCAGTAAACAAGACCCTGAAACATATTATGCTAGTGATGATTTGCTAAGAGCTACTAGTGCAGGAGATAGTACACTTAGAGTAAATATTTATTCTTATATAACAATTCAGCTATCGTTTTTTTTAATTTTAGGAATATTTGCAACATTCAGTTACATCGGGTTCTGGAAGTGGACTTCCACTTTTGGGTAAGTAAAAATTCTTCAGAATTATATTGTTTTTATTTTTTTAGATAACTTTCAAATAACGTTTTAATTTTATAAAAACAACTTAGTTCAAAGAACTCTAGCTAAACAAGTTGCTTTAGTTGATTGTATTGGTCGTGGGAGATATGGTGAAGTTTGGCGTGGAATTTGGCATGGAGAAAGTGTAGCTGTCAAAATATTTTTTAGTCGAGATGAAGAATCATGGAAAAGAGAAACCGAGATTTATAGGTAATTAAATTGTGTAAAGAATATTTTTATTAAATATATAAAATTTATTAACGAATTATAATTTTAGTACGGCACTACTTAGACACGAAAATATTCTCGGTTATATTGGCTCAGATATGACTTCTCGAAACTCGTGCACACAATTATGGCTTTTGACAAATTATTATCCCTTTGGTTCACTGTTTGATTATTTAAATAGGGTAGCTTTAAATCATAATGATATGATGCAAATTTGCCTTTCTATAGCCAATGGACTGGTTCATTTACATACTGAAATATTTGGAACAGAAGTATGTAACAAACTATATATTGAGTTTAAATGCACAAAATTATAATTAAATTATGTTTTTTTTAGGGAAAACCAGCTATAGCTCACAGGGACTTAAAGTCAAAAAATATATTAGTTAAATCAAATGGGACATGCGTAATAGCAGATTTCGGACTAGCAGTAACGCACTCACAAGTTACAGGAAAGTTAGATTTAGGAACAAATCCAAAAGTTGGAACAAAGCGTTATATGTCTCCGGAAGTACTTGATGAAACGTATAAATAAATTTTTGATAATTATATAGAATATATAAATTTATTTAAAATACTTTAGAATAAATATGAAATGCTTTGAAGCTCTAAGGCGTGCGGATATTTATGCCCTAGGACTAATATTTTGGGAGGTTGGTCGTAGAACTCTTTCTGGAGGTATAGCTGAAGAATATAAAGTTCCATATTATGATGTAGTTCCAAATGACCCAAGTTTTGAGGACATGAAAAAAGTGGTATGTGGTGACAATTACAGACCGTGTATTCCAAACAGATGGAGTTCAGATTTGGTGCGTTATATTGTATTAAAATAATTTTAACATATTATTATTATTTACTATAATTTTTAGCTTTTGGCAACTTTATCAAAATTAATGAGAGAATGCTGGCATCAAAATCCAAATGTTAGATTGCCAGCTTTACGAATAAAGAAAACTCTTCTTAAGTTAGCATCAACGGATAGTAAAGTACGATTAGATTATGAAGAAGAATGTGTCTGATTAGTATGTAAAAATATTTTATTATAATTTTTATATTAAGAGGAAAATATTTTTTTCTTTAAGTTATTTTATAAAAATATTTATGAAAGTCTGGAAACATTGAAATCACATTTTGTAAATATTACATTAAATATACAATAGGAATAAAGTAAGCTAATTTTTTAAAAATTTAACAAATAAAAAAATTATTACTATTAATATATAGATAATGTGTTTTTTAGCGTAGAAAGTCTATTTGTAGGTATTTTTTAATTAAATTACTTTATAAAAAAAAAAATGACTTGCTCAATTAGAATGTCGCAAATTTAATTGAATTTGTTATAATTTTTAAACAAACAATATAAATTTTGTTTATAATTTGTAACACTCAAATTCATTTCACTTGATTTGTAGTAAAAAAAAATTTTTGATTAAATATATCGTTCCAATATTGTTCAAATTCTTTGATAAGTAAATATGCGATTTGTAAATATTGTTTTCTAATAAATTAGCTGTAAAATTTCAAGTTACCAGTATAAATAAATTTATAAAAGTAATTTAAAAAAAAAATGATTTTTCAAAAAAACAAAATCTTTCTGAACCTTTTTTGATGTCAATATGGTTATTTTTAATAATAATTTTTGAATTATTTATATAACGTTTAAAAAAAAATTTGTACCCTAATGGAAAGTTATTTAAACTATATTTTTTTTATTTAATTCTTAAGAAAATTTAATTTTAAACAGATACAGTATTGTAAAGTAATGATAAACTTTTTAATAAAAAGAAATACCGGCAACGCTATAATACAAATTCTATATAAATTACAAATAATTTCAATAATATTGAGAAAAATAAAACATATACTTGTAACAAAAAAAAAAAATATAGCATAGAAAACTATTTCTAAGTGAAAGTTTACCTTAAAAAATGTAGATTAGTTTATTAAGTGCCATTAAAATATTAGAAACGTTTATTTTTAAGCAATTTCAATGAGTAATTTTGAAAATTAAAAGAAAATAATATTTACTAAATTCTAAATCAATGTCAACATTATTTGTTGGTAGGTGTTATTTCGGTAGGAGATAAATTATTTTTTTATTTAATTTATGCTCTTAAATTTAAAATTAAATAAAACCAACACTATTACCTTAGGTGTCTTAAGGAAAATGCCTTAAAGTTGTTTATAGAGATTATGTTTATATACAATATATTTTCATTTTTTAACTATGAACAAAAATGTTTTCTTTTTAAATATGCTCGAAAAAACATGAACATTTCCATTATGGATAAAAATAGCGATTTAGAAAAGTTTATACCTACTTAAATTTTCAAATAAGATGTATATAAATAAATTATTTTTAAGAAATAATAATTTATAGTAAAATTATGCAAAAAATAATTAAATAATAAATAATATTACTAAATTAAGAATTTAAATTATTTGATTTTTTAATTTGTGAGTTTTGTGTTTTCTATGTTCGCCAAAAAATCTTCAATTGTTTAAATCAAATTGAATAAAATGTTTCATTGAATTCTTCTGTGATGAAAATATTCACTTCTCCCATAGCGTGTCCAGTCTATTTTGTTATATCATTTATTGAATCATCACAACATTAAGTTGTTTTTTGTTCTAAATATTGTTCTAATCCGTTCTAATCTAAAATAAAATCAGCAAATTGTTGTATGTCAAAAATTAGTATTAGGCAGTACTGGCGCAACATAGTTTTTTTTACTGAAAAACTAAGTAAAAGTTTTAGTATAAATAAATTAAAAAATAAAAATCTAAAATTAAATTTATCAAAAATAGCAATGTGTTCTCAATTTTAATTTTAAAATCTAAAAGAGTTGTTAAAATTGTTTAAAAAAATTTTTAATGTTTTTGTTTTTGACACTTTAATAGTTTGAAAATATAGCAGTAGTGTATTTGCCAACGAATTAGAATTCTAATTCGTTGGTATTTGCTACCATTTGCATATATGAATTATCAATAGATTTAAAACGTAGTACAAAATTACAAAAAAGTACTACTAGCAACTTTATTTTTGTGTTTACTACGCTTTTGTCAACAAACTAAATTTGTGGTGAGGATATTTATGTTGAAAGTTGACATATCTCACAATGAATTTGCTCGAAAAATTATTTGCTGTACAGCACGTAACGGACGGTATTCATTTCACAAATCACAGACAAGAACTATAGAAATTTTTGGCTTCAGAATTTGTCGTACACAAAATTAATCGTAAAAGTAAAACTGAGATGTCGAAACAAGCTAAAATTAAAAACGAAATGAGAAATATTCACTTATCCATAGATAAGTGCTAACTGTTGACATCCAACGGTGTTATAATAAATTGACGGTCTATTGATTTGCACAAGGCATCCTAAATATACAGGCATAACACTTCATACTTTTTTTAGTTAATATGGCGCTTTAAAGGTCACAAGAAAATTTAAACAAAGAAATTTCTTATATGACATTTTTCAGTTCATATAAGAATTTTGGAGGGATTAGAAGTTTTTTTAAAAACTTTTAATTCAAAAATCTAATTGGGTGTTATAATTTACTGTTTAAAAAGTAAATAAATTACAGGAAATAGGAAATAATGCCATCATTGTGTTGTGTTCCTGGATGTGTGTCGAATGGAAGAAGTTCTCCAGAGTATGTTAAAAAGTTTACATTTCCTAAAGATGGTGAGATGAAAGTTAAATGGCTTCGGGCAATTAGAAGACCCGATTTACAAATCACCAAGGATACCAACGTATGCATTAAACACTTTTCCGACAAAATTTATAGAAAAGGGTAATTTTTTTTAAATCAATGGTGTTAGTACCTTTCTTCCATTAAAACGTTGGAGACTAAGGCAAGGTACAATTCCAACGATTTTTCCGGATGACCCCTCTTACCTCACTACGAAAGAAATTGTGATTAGAGAAAACCCTAAAATAAGGCGAAACCGCAATAGAGCAGCCCAGAAAGTATTAAATCAAGAATGGTTAGATTCCGACAGTATAAACTTTTTGATTGGAATTTTAAAATTATTGATGAATGTATATATTTTTATAACTTTCTTTTAGTAGATTTTGAATTAGATATAGTGTCGTCTTTTTGTTTAGATAAAAGGGGTGGCATTGCGTAACTTTGTTTCAAACATTTCGGTCGAAACAAAATGTTGTCGAAACAAAATTTGGATGACATTACATAATTTGAAACGTTAATTTATTTTGAAACGCGCGAAAAACATTGAAACACTTTACATAATTCCATTTTTGATTTGTTTCGTTAAAATTTCAACAATTTCTGCTAGAAAATAATATTAAAATAAAAAAAATGGAACTAAAAGAAATTGCAACTGGATACAAGTAAAAGAAGCTAATAATAATACCAACAGTTTTTTTTTTTTTATTCTGAAAATTTTGTTTCTTTATAGAAAATCATTATAAATTTATTTAATTTTTCATTTTATTGGAATTTTTATTTCTGTGCGTTTCTAAAATAAATATTCCAATAAAAATCATGTATTAATTTATTATTTTTTTTATAATTCACCTAAAAGCGTCAACTATTTTTCAATCGCAAAAATTTGGTCGCATCAAATGTAAAAAAAGTAGCGTTTCAACATTACGCAATACCAAAATATGTCGTACCAATTTTGAAAAGATTGAAACAAAATAAAAATGGTGGAAACAAAATTATGCAATGCCACTTTTTGAAAATAGTCGAAACAAAACGACGTTTCAAATTACACAATGCCACCCAAGTTTAATTGTTAAGAATATAATTTGCAACAAAAAGCAAATTCAAATTGGAATGTTTTTATTCTTATTAGGATCGAAAAATTGTTGTGACAGTTTTAGCAAATTAGAAAATTTAATATCTGGCATTAATAATTTAAGTATAGAAATATCCCATTCGGAAAGACTTCAAAACATCATAAAAAATATTGAAAACATTCCAGTAAAAAACCTAGACGCAGAATTTCTATACACAACTATTATAGAAATTTTAAAATTATTGAACCAAAGTGGATTTATTGTTGTGACTATAATAAATGATAACAATCGTGTAAATAGGTCATTATTTCTGAAAGCTTGTCATATAAGAGATTTCTTTGTTTACATTTAATTGTGACCTTTAAAGCGCCATCTTGTATTGAATGTTGCGGCCAGTCTATTTAGGCGGCTTTGATTTGTGTTGGCGATGACTGCTGACATCAACTAATCTAAGGCATTCTCTTCAAGGCAATAAAAGACCAAGTATTATGAAATTAATGTTTTACTTGTCAATAAAAAAAAATAAATAAAATCAGTAGGAAAAATTTAGAAAATATCTCTCTGCCATTGTTTTCATAATCCTTTAACTATAACCGACAAAACATTCAAATATTGATTTTGTAGGGGCTCATAATGCTAAAAGACATAATTTTTATTCAAAAATCTACCAGAAATTTTAAATAAGTTTGTTCAGTAGATCTAAAACAGAGTCGGACAGAACAGTTTTGTACAAGACAATTAACTGTCAAACGCTTAGAGAACCACTTAGAACAGAAAATTTACTGAAGAGTGAACACTCTTTTAGATCTTTTTTGAACTTTTATGTTCTATGTTTTGTTTATTTTAAAATTTCTTTGATTAACTGTCAAAATTTCAAGAAAAAACAACAAAACAAGGTGGACAAAACTGTCAAAATTCAGAACAAAAAAGATTAATTTAGAACTGTTTTGTACAATATAATGAACACCGATCAGAACAAAAAAATTCTATTAACGAAAACTAATTAACACAAAAAAGTGTTATTTTTTACTCTAGAACGTTCTAGAACAGTTTACTAAACAAATCTAATATTGGTTTACCCTTTACCGAAATTACTTCTCACCGACAAATTTTGGTAGATTTCTAACACTTTTCTACGCGTATAAGCTGTTATTTATATTGTCCTATAACTTTTTGATAACGTTTTGTTTGAATCAACTCAGATGAATTTAACTTTTTTGTTTAAACTTTTTTTTCTAACTCCGTCTGGTTTCATTTATGATACACTAACGGATCACTTATTTATTTCAAATTTCTTTAAAAACTTTTAATTTTAATTCACAAAGTTTAATTTGCTAGAAATAAAATCTAACCTATCGGAGTAAAATTGTTAACCTAGTTAGTTTGGTTGGTGTACAACAGAGCAAAAACTTTAGTTTTTCTATTTGGAGCTAGAGTATTCGATGTTTTTTGGGATTCAAATCAACAACTTGAAGTGAAATCGATTATGTATTTTTTTTAAGGAACTGTCATGCAAAAGAAATGTCAAAATTTGTTTGCACTGCTTGTAGTAGAAAAATATTTGAGTTCGGGTTCGGAAATAATAAATTGGTAGTGTGGTAGAAAAGAAAATTATGAAGTAAGTTTAATAACTTTTACACAAGGTAAAAATGTGAAAAATAGTATGATTATATCAAATAAATATTTGTTATAAATATAATCATTTTAAAAAATTTCGCAAAACTTTATCAGTTTCACATCATTTTTCGTACAAAAAAAAAATTAATTTGGAATTGAGCAAAATAAGCTTGAAATAAATAATCAATTACTTCATATAAAACAAGGTCAATCTTGTACCTTAAAAATATGAATCATCAACAAAAATAAATCTTTAATGTTGAGGTTGAGAGTTTGATAAGCATTATTATTTATTTTACGTCATTAACTAATATAAGAACAGGGCAAGTCGTAGTGTTATCTATCAATCGCAAGCCTTGACATATTTCAAGTTACAATTATAAAAACTATAAAAAGTGAAAAAGTAGTTTTGTCTTTGTTTAAGATTTTATCAAAATTAAATGAATTAGTAATAGTGTTTAAATTCACATAGTTTAGTAAATATTCCTATACATTGATTAAAAACTAAATTTCAGTCAATTTCGAAAAATTTGTACTGGAAAATATTAATGAAGTTTTAAGGTTGTCGCTTTTCTTTTTATTTACAGAATAAAGATATTAGCCACGTCATTTTTGTTTTTATGTTTTTTATATTTAGAAAAAAAAACTACAAAACACATTTATTAGTTAAATAGTGTCATTTGATCTTAAACTGTTCTATTTATTTATAAAATATAATTATGCCAATATACTTTTGAAGTAAAATCAGAAAAGGTATGTAATATGTATGTGTGTGTGTGAATTATAATGAATGTTCTTTCGAAATTTATCAAAATTCGTGTCTGTTTCAATTTTGTAATTTTTATAAATAGATTTACATGTGAAACAATTTAGTTGAAAAGTTGAGATACTTTTTGCCGTTTTATAAACCATCCTGTTTCAATAGTTTAGTAAAAAAAAAACAACTGCAAATTGATAAGTTAATAATAGTTAATATATAATTTACTATTTACTTTTAATTTGCTGTTACATATTCAATTTTTTTTGGAATTTTGTTTTTATTTACTTATAGCTATTTAGGTTTATATTTTTTTTATTTTTGTTTTGGTTATTATTTTATTTTGTTATTCAGTTTCACTCTTTATTCATATTCTTTTTCTTATATTTCCTATTATAAATTTTATTTTTTTAGCTTTTAATTTTGAAATAATTGTAAATTTTTATTTTTTTAATTAAATTAGAATTTGCTTCCATAGTATCAAAAATAATATTTGTTTTGTATATAATTTAACGTTAACCCCACAACTATGATCAATTAATGATTATTTTTTAATTTATTAGTTCCAGCAAGTCTATATTATATTGGTGTAAATGTTTGGACTTCACAATTCCTTTGTTTATCTGATCATTATTTAAAAAATTTCTAATTTTAATTTTGTAAAGGATATTGTAAATACGTAGATACTATATGAAATAAATAAATTCTTAATTCTTTTTATTTGCTTATAATTTATTATATAGATACTACATATTTAAAATTATCATAATTTTACCTAAATAAATACCTTTTTTTTTAAAACATTTTTTAAATATTTTAGTTTAAATTTTACAATGTCAGAAAACATAGATAAGTGTGCTCTAGTTAATAAAACAAAATTAGTATTTCATGCTTATGAAGGAATCCCAGACACATTACTTTTGAATTTTGTGTCATGGATGTTGTTAATTTTTTTATTTACAATGATGCGACATCAAGCATGGGATTATGGTAGATTAGCTTTAGTTAATAGTGATGGAAGTAAAAAACGATGGACACAAATATTCTATGCTAAAGCAAATGATGATACAACAACGTTAAATTCACCATCATCGCCTATTGCACCAAATCCACCATTATCTCAAACTAACACTAACCATCAAATGGATCGAGGAATGTTTTCGTGGGTTTTTGCTACCTTTAAGTTAAAAAATGAACAAATACTAATGCATAGTGGACCAGACGCTGTTCATTATTTGTCGTTCCAGCAACATTTAATTATTGTAATGAGTATTATAACTTGTATATCAATTGGAATAGTTTTACCAATTAATTTTCAAGGAACCATATATGGCGATGTTAATAGCTTTGGTCATACAACGTTATCAAATTTAGAATCAAAATCAAATTGGTTATGGGTTCATGTATTTATTGCAATTTTATATGTTCCATTAGTTGTTTTAATTATGCGGAGAACATCAGGTCGTAATGCTTTTAAAAAAGCTCCCACACGTAGTATTATGATAACAAATATATCAATGAATGATAGGAATAAAAATGTTATTCGTAATTATTTACAAGAACTGTTTCCTGATATAACAATTCAAGATGTGCAACTAGCTTACAATATTAATAAATTAGCTACAAAAAATGAAGAATATACAAAAGCTATTGATGCTCGTATGTATTGTGAAAATAATCGAAGCCGCAAGAAGATATTAGTGCGACCAGAATTTTGTTCTTGCAATAAAGTGGATGCTTTTGAATACTATCGCGAAGAAGAAACTAAATTAGCTGGTGAAGTTGCAAGATTAAGAGCATCGGCATTAAACCATCCGTTGGGAATTTCATTTGTTACTGTATCAACAGTGGCTGAAGCACAAAATATTATATCACATTTTCGTCCGGGAACTTATAGGAATTGGAATATAAGTTCTGCACCCTCACCTTCAGATATATTTTGGGAAAATCTAAGTGTTTCCCCTAGTAAATGGTATTTCAAATGGTGTTTTGTAAACATTTGCTTATTTTTGGTATTATTTTTTTTAACAACCCCTGCTATTGTTGTTACAACTTTAAATACATTTGAGCTTACTAAAGATACTACCGACAAAATATCACGCTTTAGTCCACTTATATCAGAATTTTTACCCACTTTAATGTTTTTGACTTTATCAACAATGATGCCAGTAAGATCAATTTTTTTTACTGGTACATGATTTTTAATAATTTTTGTTTTAGGTTCTTGTAGCATTCTCAGAAACATGGCTTTACCATTGGACCAGATCATTGAAAAACTATGCTGTTATGACAAAAACTTTTGGATATTTACTATTTATGATTTTAATTTTACCATCGCTTGGTTTAACAAGTGCACAAGCTTTTGTTGAATGGACAGTTAATTCTACACTAGAAAATAACACAAATACCAATTTTAGATGGGAGTGTGTATTTTTACCAGATAAAGGTGCATTTTTCGTCAATTATATCATTACTGCAGGATTCATTGGCACTGCTTTGGAATTAATTAGGTTTCCTGAGCTGATTATGTACACTTGGAAATTAATTACGGCAAAATCTCCAGCAGAAACTCCTTATATTCGTAAATCAATTTTAATTGAATACCCGTTTGGTGTTCATTATGCATGGTAAATATTTATAAATTTTATAAATCTATTAATATTATATGATCAATTTTTATATGTTTCAGGACGGTTTTAGTTTTTACAATGTGTACAGTTTACAGTTTAGCTATTCCACTAATTATGCCCTTTGGAATGGTTTATATGATATTTAAACATTTTGCTGATCGTCATAATTTATATTTCGCATATGGACCCAGCAACATGATTAGCAAAAGTGGCGGCAAAATACATTCAACTGCTGTTACGATGACAAAGTTTTCAGTTATAGTATTGATGGTTATTTTAACAGCAGTGTTAGCAGTTCGCACACCTGGTTTGGATGGGAGATCAATAACTTTGCTTGTGGCATTATGTATAACATTAACATTATTTATATTTATGTCACCAATTAAACGATGCGCGATGCGAAAACCGTCAATAGCCGAAAATGTGGGATCAATACCTCCATATATAGCGAGTGTTTTAATAAATAAACAAGCATCTTCTAATGAAAGTCCTGCCTTTTCAGGCTATGGATCAGATCGTATAGAAGATCATGAAAGTATAAATGAAGATGAAAGAAATAGTAGAAATAATAGAGATGTTGACATTTAAGAGAATACTAATTCGGTTTATTAACAAAAAAAAATGAGCTTATATTTTTTATTTAAAATAAAACTACAAAAAAATTACTATTGATTTTATATTTTTATAACTTAATATTTTCTGAACTATGAAAAAATATTAGAAAATAATTCCAATTGTTTAAATAAACTATAGCCTTTATACAAATATATAAATAAATGATTATATCTTTAATGTTAACTCCTACCTCTAATTTTTTAAGCAAAAATACATTATTGCAATAGATATACATATATATATATAAGATATAAAATACTTTTTTTTTATTAATTTGTGATTATTTGCCTAATATACATAAATAACAAATGTTCAATTATGAAAAATTTCTTTATCAAAGTTTTTATTTTTAGCTAAATTTATAAAGTAAAAATTTAATCAATGAATAACAATTTTCTATGATCTTAAAACAAGTAAAAATTTTTAAAAGAGTTAAATTATTTTGTGACTTAACTCGAATAATAGCAATTGAAAATAAAATTTGATATTTATACTATAATTTATTAATTTAAAAAAATATATGTAAAATAAATGTAATTATTTTTATAAACATTTTATATATAAAATGAAAAAAGATTTTGTTTTTGTTATGAAAAGAAATTTGTAAAAATTGAAGTATTTTAAGTAAATATAATTTAAAATAAAATGTAGAGAAATTTCAATAAAACTGGAATTCTATGTATGTATATATGTAATAGTCATGGAGTACTAAATTATAGTATCAGAAACCTGTTGAATGATATTGTAACTTAAAAAATTGTTTAATTTTAATTGATATGAGTGCCATCTTAAATGACATATCTATATCTATATATGTATTTAGTTTTTTTATTCATAATTAAAATTTTAATTTCTAGTAGTCTTACTTAATTTACAAAAAATTGCAGTGATTTTTTTTCAATAACAAAATAATGTTTTTTTGTATTAAAATTGGTTATAAATATTTAACTAAAAATTTTATGTTTTACTATTGATATGGTCAAACCGAAATATATTCAGCAGAGTTTCTTCAATGTTTCCAGTATTGTTCTAATGGAACTAAGTATTAGATATAAGTTAGGAATTTGTATTGAATGCACCAAATTGGCCTTTTTTGTGTATATATTTAGGTATTATATAAAAACTAATGTACAACGTATAACGAATGTACATTAACATAACCTTTAAAAGATAAAAAAATTATTTGTATTTTTAATATTATTAATATTAATTATTTTATTATTATAAATTAATATTAACTATTTACTTGCACTAAAAGTTTTGACAAGAAATTACTAAAATATAATTAAAATATAAAAAAAAAATTATAATTATTCATTTTAGCACTTTTGAAAATTTAATTAAGAACTTTTGCTGAAGTATTCCAAAATTTAAATTGTTTAAAAATCTCATAAAAATACATACATACTATTTAACAATAATATTGAAAAAAAAGAAATCGAACCATTCAAAATTAGATTGACAAATTTTCAATTATGTATGTGCTCACTTAAAATTTTTTTTTAACTTTCTATAAAGCTACTAGCAATTTAAAAATTTTGTAATTGCTATCCAAGATAAGAAGGAAAATAAATAGAATATAAACAAAATATTATTGGTGCTTTAATTTTAAATAGAAATATTTTTAGTTAATTTGTCCATACCAGATTAGAGTTTTTTTGAATTTCTTTTAGAAAGAGATTGGTAGATTTTTATTTTGATTTATTGATTTATAAATGGGTCATATACACGTTATATTATTTAGTATGCGATATGGATAGTAGTAAACATCTTTCCTACAACCAAACATGTAGTAAGTTTGAAGTGGTTGGAATGAGGGTAAAAGGTAAAGTGGAAAATATGCAGCTCTAACAGACAACGTTGAATATGGCTCGACAACATATATGTACTTACGAGTTACGACTCTGTAATGAGAATTTTTGTAATAAATAATAAACAAAATAAATTAATAGAAAAATAATTTATTACGATCACTTTTTTTAAAATCATCTGTACATACAAATATTTTTAATTTATTACGATCACTTTTCTTAAAACCATCTGTTTGAAGTGTAGAAAAATACTAAGATTTTCTTTAATCTTTTATTTTCAATTTTATATTGAACAATTATAACATGCATTACATTTAAATCGAAAAAAGTTCATTCTTTGTTATTTCTTTGCTAATCTATTACTTTTTGTTCGTACGGGAAGATTTGATGATTTGGTATTCAAATTTGTTTTTCTTTTAATTGTGTCATCAATTTTATTCGATAATTTTGATTCAGTTCTTTCGTTCTTATTTTTATCTTGCTGTTGTACATTAATTTTTTCTTTATTTATTTTTATTTGATTAATAACTGGAATTCGACTGATTTTATCATTGCCAAAGCTTGGTTTCGGTATGCTACCACTTTCATTATACAAAAGTTTTCGATTCATAGTTTTGTTTGCAGTATGATCTCTTTTGGATGCGCTTCTGGTGTTTACAGCTGGTTTAGTTGTTATTACATTTGTTTGTACTTTAGTTGTTTTTTGATTATTCATTGTTGGAGTATTAGTACTTTGTGACTTATATTCTGCATTGGATATTTCAGATTTTTTGTTTGTATGGTCTGAGGTTTGTGACTTAGCTTTGTCTTTTTTAGATGTTTTAGTATTTTTTGATTCATTTGATTTGTCTACTACTAATGGCATAGGTTTGTTTAAATTTTGTTTATTGAGTCTAGTCGAAGATCTTGTCGGGGTTAATACATATATATTTTTTGTTTGCTAAAAATCATATTTAAAGTTTACATTTATTAAAAAAGATAAATGAAATAAACTTACTTTAGGGGTAGTATTTTCAGTTTGTTTCGACTTTGTCTTAAGTGTTGCATCTGTAATTTGCTATAAAGTAAGAAAAAATACTTTTGATATAACATTAAATAATTTCATAATAAAAAAAAAAGAAAAAAATCATAAGAAAAAGCTTGTGTACCGAGTTTTTTCAAATAAAATTTATTAATAGTTCTAATTAAATTAAATAAAGAAATAACTAATTTACTATGAATCAAAAACTATATTAATTCAAATTTAAAACATTTGTTTAGTGACTCTTTACAATGATGTTAATATGACAAATCAATGCAATTATTGAAAAATTTATGTAATAATATATTTACAATATATGGATCTAATTTTTATTAAATTTACAGAAGTTTCAAATATTTAGAAGGTGATCTTACCGATCTATTAGATTGCCTTTTCCCATGTTTGTTAGTAACAGATTCTGGAGATGCATCATTTGTTTCTTTATTCTAAAATAAATGTAGTTTTAATCAATTATATTACTCTAGGGTGTATTTAAATAAAATATACCGATAATTCCGTTAAATTTATTTCAATTGTTTTATTTTTAGACGTTTCATGATCTGATTTATTATTTGTAATATATTGATCTTTATCTGGATTATTAGGTTTCTGTGTTAGTTTTTCTTTCGTATTTAAAATTCTTGATTCTATAATTGGTTTTGGTATTTCTTGGATTCCTTTTACGTTAGCTTGCATTTTAGCTTCAATGCGAATTTTCGGTGGCATTGTTGGTCCATCGTCTTTATCATCAGAATTTTGACGAAGATTCAATGATTTTCTTAAATATCTCATGTTTGTATTATTGTCACGACCAAATGTTGTTGGAGTTTTAGGTGAGGATACATGCACTGCTGACACATGAGCTGTTTCATTTTTGTTACCAATCATTGTTTTTCTTGGCGTTGAATTATCAACTGTTAATGGTGGTATCACGGAACTCACATTTTGTGTCAAATTTTGAGTTGTGTCCGTTTCTGTTGTACTACAGACTAAAACGGCAACAGAACTATTTTGAGATTGACCTGTTGTATTAATCTTACTTTGATTCAGATTATGAGTGCGACTTTCATTTATTTCGGTTTGATTTTCAATAATCGTAGCTGTAGATTGTTCAAATACTTGTTTATTATTTTTTTTATTTTTTTTCGTTAAATTTGATTCATTTTCATTTTTATTACTTATGTTGTCAATTTTTTTTTCAATATTGTTCAAATTATTTTCAATTATTATTTCTTTTGTAAGATCCGTTTCCTTATTTAATTCCGATTCAGATGCATTAGTTACACTATTCGTAACAATACTTGGTGCAGTTTCAGTAGTTGCTTGAGTTTCGTGATCATCATCTTCATCATCCTAAAATCAGATTTTTATTACAAACTATGTACAATTAACGTTAATTCTTACTTCTTCAGATATATCTTGTGGGGCTCTTAAACCTTTTTCAAAATTACCATTCAAAACATCTTTAAAGTTTTTAATATTCTTAGCTGCTTTTGGGTCTAAATCATTCTGTTAAATATAAAAATTTGTATAACGTTATTAGTAAGTTATTTTAAATTTATTCACCTGCAATAATTTTTCACAACATTTTCCTAAATCATTTCTTAATGGAGCATCGTCAGATGCGGCAATTTCCAAACCAAATAACTCTTTTGATAATATTTTTATAAGCTCTTTATTGCTAAGGTTATTTTGCATTTCTTGCATAAAAGATAATGCCATTGTGTTATGTATATTTAAGCCAGCACTGCAAAATTGTGGTCCGGTAGCGTCAATGACAAATTTTATTACAGTATCCGGTTTAATTTCATGTAATGGACTATCATATGGAGCTGTTAATATTGTATTAATAGTCGGTAAGAGACAAGGTTGCAAGTATTCTTGCTTTTTCTTTTTAATTAAATTTCTATAGAACATTCCTAAAATTTGATTAATCTCAGGTTCTGTCGCGGGATTAAAATATTTTAAAAGCAATTTTTCCATAATGTCATCATTTTTTATATGTCCATGAAGAACTAAACGACACATTCCTTTTACAATTGCACGCAAAATGCAAACATGTTCACACGTATCCAAAATATGTGACATCATAAAAATTACATCAACATGAAGACTAGAATTAGTAGACATATCTTCATCAACATCTAAAAATTCTAATGTGTTATATAATTGGCGGCGATTTTTATTCTTATTTTGTTTGTCAGAATTTTCAAAATGATCAAAACCATATCTGTTAATGAGAATATACATATTGTAATAAATTTTTTAAATTATATAGCAAAATAAATAACTACCTGTCTATTAATTCAAATAAACAATCAATAGATGTATTCCAAATAAATACATTTTGATTTTTAAAAAATTGTGAATATAATTCACTATAAACATCTTTTGCAAGTTGATCATATAACATACTATAAGCTGTTCCACACTTTAAAGCCCAATTCCTCACAACTATTGTGTTTGATTCAATATGACGACGTATAAAATTCTAAAAATGAAATCAAAATAAAATTTTTGTAATTACAAATAAACTTTATTATTTACCTTATACAACTCACAAACATTTGGTGTTAAAGAACTAACTTTTTTTGATGCCACCATATAAAAAGATATTTGTAAGCATCTTATAATTTCTTCTGTCGTTATTTTTTTTGGTTGTTGAAGATTTAAACATGTCTATAATAAAAAAAAATTATAACATTCATAAAAATTGCTGATATTAACCCTTACAGATTTTAAACTATTTGAATTTTCAGAGGTAGATACTTGATTTAAAAGAGGTTTTAATAGATTCATGTATTCATCATGGCAAGCATTTTTATCTTCTGTTATTTTTTGAGCTTTGACATAATCTTTTTTATCGACATAATTTCTTTCTTGTTCTTCTAAGTCAAGTATTTTAACTCGAAGTGATGTAATTTGTAATTTTAAGTTAATATCTGAATTTTTGTCTAAAAGTTCATCAATTAAATTTCTGTTATTTTGAAAATCATTGAAATTTCCAATTCTTGTATCTGTTATTTCGGTAATAAGATCAACAAAGAACTAAAACATTGATAAAATCTCACGTCAATATGTAACACTTTAAATTTGATTTTTTTTTTGTAATTAACTACCTGTAGCCGATCTTCTTGATTAGTAATTAAATTTTCAGCACATCGAATTATCATTTCCACTATTTTTCCATTAACATCATGGTTTTTTAATAAAGTAGCCAACAACTGTTTAAGATTTTCTCTTCCTATTTCATCTCCTAAGTCAAAAGTATGAACTATTTCCATTAGCCCAAGTAAAATATACTGATTTTCCATTTTTCTCCATTTGTCATCATCATTATTAAATTTTCTCAATTCGCAGAATCTTTAAAATAATTAAAATTATTTAAGATTTGAAATAGATAAGAATATTTCATTAAATTTTAGTTTTACTTTAAAATGTAAGAACAAAATGTGCTCAATTCTGGTATTATCATATCTATTTCATCCGCCATTTGTTGCTGCAAATATTCTATTAAACATATCCAGTAGAGAGATACTTCAATATTTAATTTTTCTTGTGTAACGCACTTATAAAAGTCATTTTCCAAATCATCTCGTTCAATTGGTAAACATTCTACCAAATCTTCTACACTGCTTTTTCTATTGAAATTAAACTATTATTTATTAAACTTACAATTGGATTCTCAATGGAATTTACTTGAACATTTCTTTAAGAGCTAATTTAGCTGTCTTCCGAAATCTTTCTATTTCATTTTCATTTGCATCTAATTTTAGAGCTGATATTAACTCAATGTAATCCTTGTTGTACGATTCTAACCATTGAGGCAACATAACTGAGATAACAACCTGTAAAAAGTTATACTACGTTGAATTGCATATCTTTTAAATATAAAAGGAAAAATTAGTTTACCTTTTTAACCATTTCAGATCGATCATTTAATCCTTGCTCTAAAAAAGTTAACCTTTGAGCAACTTTATATGAGCGAACCGGATAACTACTCATGTTAAGATAAGTATGTCGTCGTACTTTTTCATCTATGTCCCACAAACGTTCCAAAATGTAAGGAATTGTATTGAAATTTCGTCCGATTGAGGTGATAACAGCCATACGTACTTTGGGTGATGGATCCGATGCCAAATGAAACTGATATGTTTTCAAAATAATATCATCAGGATTATCTGGATTTTGAAGTCTTTGTAAAGCAAGAATTGCCTGAAGTCTAACATTAGGATTAATATCGCTGAGTCTTGCAATCATATAATTCATAATGCTGTCACAAATCGTATCATCTAATGCAGCCTCTGGCCCAAGAGCACGTAGAATAAAATTGACAAACTGACATAAACGATATCTAATATGTGGATTATTGCTGATTGTCTAAATAGAAAAAAATAATTAATAATTTAACTAATAATTTCGCATAATTACAGTTGTTATCCATTTGAAAGTATCGAGTAATACAGAGTGCGTTACATCACCTTGAAATGAGGAAACATATTTGGAGCAAAACAGCAGAGTAGTATAAGCATACTCATTGTTTTCCTCCGCTTCCATTGCAGATTTAATCATTTTTATGAAAGTAAACATAAAAGCGTCGTGATCCATCTTAAAATATAAAAATGATTTATTCAACAGTTTAATGAGAATTTTTATATGTTAGAGCAAAGTACCTTTTTGTATAATTGGTGCGTTTCTTTTATATATTTATTGTGATAGGTTTCACACAATTGGACGTTGCTCATAATGTTGTACATAGGACCGTGTTGAACCGATAAATTTTCAGAGTTTTCATTTTCATCTAATTCTTCTTCACTCAAACTATTTTCTTCAACGATTTTATTTAATGGTATCTTCCTTTTTCTTGGCATTTCTTATATCGAAAATTTAACTATAATTTTTAGAATAATTAAATTTGTTAGTAGTTTATTTTGTTTTAAATTGAATGACGCTTAGTTTATTCTCTAATCTTTGATTCTGATTTGACGGTTGACAGTAAATTCTTAATTGACATTAATTTCTGTTAGAGATTTTGAAAATGAAAAGTGCTGTCGTTATCTTAAACAACAGAAAAAGTAGCTTTCTCATATAAAATCTATAGCAGTTTCAATTGTCAATACTTCAACCAAAATTTGCTTCTATCATTCTTTTTGAAGCACTAGTTATCCTTATATCTCTTTAATTTCATGGGTTGATTTGATACTGACGATACTGACTGTTACAAGTTGTTGCAATTTTATGTCAACAGTACAACAATTCGGTATTAGACGATCTTGCATCCACATGTGAAAACTTTAAAATATTTCTATGCATTTGCATTAGTTGTTTGTATAGAGCTAAATACATGTATTTGTAGCATCGATCGCAGAACAATATTTTTTGAAATTAGTAAGTATGTATTTCTACTATTCTTAAAAAAAAATAAAACGGCAAAATGTGTCCATAGAATCGAATATATTAACAAATCGAAAATCTGTTTGTTTTTGGAATTTCAGCTTCAGTCGGCTTCATCAGCTTCGTATCAGCTTTGAGTAATGTGATAGTATAGCGTTAAAAAAAAGTGTTTTTTCTTAAAAAAAAAAAGAAATAATGAATAGAATATTGAAATTTCTTCTTCTATTGTAAAATTGTGTATAATGCTACACGGCAATTGATATTTTTTTATTATTAAATTAGTTTGTGTTGTAGTTGTAGGTTATAGTTCATAGTACATAGGTTATAGTTCATTATTCATAGCTCATGGGTCATATAGTTCATGTTTCATAGTTCATAATTCATTGTTCATAGTTCATAGCTTATAGTTCATGGTTAATAGTTCAAATGAAAACTAGTTATCCGTAGTATGAACGTCTATTTCTATAACTAGTTATCGGAGCTCGATAACATGTTCATATACTCGTAGTGTGAATACCATATAACACCTTGCATAAATGTTAATCGCTACCCGCTGATAAGTGATAACATGTTATAGAGTATAAAGTGATTGTGTGAACAGGATATTAATTACTACCACCACAATTTTTTTAACGACAGCAAAAGTAATGAAAAATAAATAAGGAACTTGAATTTGAACATCAGAATTTTTCGGAAGAATTTAATTGATTTCAAATTTTCTGTAGTTTTTCTTAACGCAGTAAAATTAAAATCAAAAATGATTATGATATTGAGCATATTAAACAAATTACATATAAGATTTATATAAAATTTAGAAATGAAAATGAAATTATACTTCAAAAAAATTTGTTATTTTAACAAAAGGAAAATATACAATAACAAAGTACATAAACAAAATATAAAGATGAAAATAACATACCATCTGAAATCTGATACATCCAAATTATAGAAATTAGAAAATAAAATTTCTGTCTGAAGAAAAATTTTGAAGGATAAATTTTATAAATGGTTCAAATTTTGACAGTATAGTATTATTTTAATTCTGGAGAATTTTAATTGAAAATTCAGCTATGCTTCATTTTCATATTCACCACTTCACTTCATATACAAATTACAACATACATTCATACATACATTGTTTATTTGATAAAAGTATTTCTTTCTCGGTTTTATTTGGTTTCAAGCAATAATCAAGGTTACGGATTTTACTCAATTCAATTCAAATTCAACTGCACACCTGCAAACTAATCTCAATTTAATGATCAATTTTCATATAACAAAAGGAACCAAATTTTACTTTTGTGACGTTGACTGACTCAAGCTTATGATTGGGTGGACAATTGTGACTAAAATCATTATTGTTTTTTTTTGTATGGTTTGTGTATAAAAATAATTAAAATTTAATATTTTGTTACATAATAAAAAAGAAATTAATATGGCTTTGAATTGGACTTATATTAGGAAAATTAAATTTATTAGATGTTTCACATCTTTTTCAAGATCACGATCGTTTTCAACTACACAAAGTTTTCATGATAAAGAAAGGTAAGTTAAAAGAATTTCAGAAGTTTCCATTGATGACTTCATACTTATTAATTGCATGCCAGTATGTACTTTATTCACAGTTATTTGTGAATTGTGATTGTATGTAGGATCAAGTGATATTTATAGTATGCATGATATGTACATATTTTATATTTTTGCGAATTAAAGATAATTTTGAGAAAACATTCTAAAAATTTGAAACTAAGTGAACTAGTACATATTTTAAATTAATTTATAGTAAATAAGGTCAAAAGTACATACTAAAAGAATAAATATTCGAGAAGATACAAGAATGAAAATTTTGTTTATTTAATGTAAATTACTTTAGTATTAAATAAACCTAAATTCGGCATATAAATTAAAATGTTTTAAATTTGAAATAATCAGATCTGTTTATCCGGTTTATCCTGTTGTGATAATATGTAGATTGTACTGATATTTTGTGATTATGTTATGTTTAAATGTATGATGTCATTTTAATATAAAATTTATGTAGGATAACAATCCAAAATTATTATTATTACTCGTTTAATTTTATTATTAAATATGTTTATTTTTATTATAAAGTTTATAATTAAGAGTCATTCAAATAAAATTAATGATAATGATTAAAAATAATCAATGATAAAAAATGATATTGTGTGGTGTAGATATGTGTACATATATAATAGGTATATATATATAATTAACGATATTGTAACATATGTATATTATGTTTATATGTATAATCAAAATATCCAAAATATGCAACATTATCAATTTATTTTATTTTCAATTTTAGATGTAAGGTTTTGGTAGTTGGTGGTGGAACTGGCGGTTGTGCTGCAGCAGCCAAATTATCATCTAGACTCGGTAAAAATAACGTCGTGTTATTAGAGCCTGCGAACGTTAGTTAATACTTTCATTTCTTGTTACTTTTAAAAAATAACGTGTTTCTATATTAATTCTAGAAACATTACTATCAACCTATGTTTACTTTAGTTGGAGGAGGAATAAAAAATTTGAATAGTTCCTGGAAATATATGAAAGATGTTTTGCCCAAAAAAGTGAAATGGCACCAAGAACAAGCTATTAGCTTTGATCCTAAAAGAAATACCGTAATGACTGCAAATCAAGAAATAACTTATGACATTTTGTTGGTAGCGATGGGACTTCAACTTAATTATAATAAGGCAATTTATAATTTATTGTACCTTTTTATAGCTTTACATAAAATTTTTGCCCTTCGAATTAATTAATAACATATTAAATAGATACCTGGTTTGTTGGAAGCTTTATCAATTCCTGGGGGAAATGTTACTTCTATCTATTCGCCAAAATATGCGAATAGACATTGGGAAGCTTTGCAAAAGTTTGAATCTGGAAATATTATTTTCACATACCCTAATTCCCCTGTAAAGTGCCCTGGTGCTCCTCAAAAAATTATGTATATTACAGAGGATTACTTGAGAAAGGTTTATAGTACTTAATTTTGCATAAAAACATAATTTAACACTAATATTATTGTTTAGAATAATAAAAAACAAGATTCCACTATAACTTATATGACGTCATTAGCTGTTATTTTTGGTGTTAAGCCGTATGCTGACGCACTTTGGAAAATTGTAAAAAAACGTGATATTAAAGTAAATTTGAGGAAAAATTTAGTTGAAGTACAAAGTAATAATAATGTTGCAGTATTCGAAGACTTAGATAATCCATCAAAATTGACAGAAATGAAAGTTTGTTACATACAATATTCAAGTAATAAAAGTATATAATGATCTTTATTTTTAGTATTCAATATTGCATGCCGTACCACCAATGTCCGCTCCAACTGAATTGGCTCAATGCAAAGAATTAGTAAACGAAGCTGGTTTTATTGATGTGCATCCAAGTACTATGCAACATAAAATATATAAAAATGTTTTTGCTATAGGTGACTGTTCTAGCTCACCAAATTCTAAAACAGCTGCTGCTGCAGGTATATAAAAAATAAATTATTTTTCTTTTTTAAGGCAAGTCGTATAATTTTTTTTGTTTATTTAAAGCTGCCCAAACTCCTGTTGTTGTTGATCATATTATGGCTACATTAAATGGTAAAGAATTAAAACGGGTTTATGATGGGTACGCATCATGTCCTTTGGTAACCGGATATAATTCATGTATCTTGGCAGAATTTGATTATGATTTGAAACCAAAAGAGACTTTTCCAGTTGATCAAACAAAAGAACGCTATTCAATGTTCATTATGAAAAAGGATTTAATGCCATTTCTATATTGGCATATGATGCTAAATGGTTATTGGAATGGTCCTGATGCTATGAGAAAAATGTTAAATATATTCAGTTTTGGAAAAAAAGTATACTAGTTAAGTTAAAACTTATTTTAATATTTAACAATTTATTTATGACATCGACATGTACACATTTTTGTTATATTTATAATAAAGTTGCATACAAATAAAATTATAAATTTGTTTAAAATTTGTATTATGTATTTAATAATTAACAATAATTAAAATATTAATCTGCTCTGAGTAAAAATTACGATTTTTATAATTCAGATGGTTCAAAATTCAGACAAATTTAAATTATTCATATAAATCAAAATTCAGAGTATTAGAATTCAGTAATTCTATCTCTCTCTGTAGAGCCAACAAAATATTTTTGCGTATTTTATTAATACCCGACTTTTGCACATCCATTGCATTGCAAAAAATCCAAAAAAATTTATATTTTATTGTCACAATTACAACTTTATTAATTTAAATCGAGAGAATGTGAACAATTTTATTATATTTAAATTTTTGAACTTTAAAATTAAAGTTGGATTTTTTTATATTTATATTTTTTACTAAAACCTCGCCGTTTGTGTTTACCTTCCGTTGGAAAAAAACAGCGTTTGAATAAAAAAGTACGACATTATAAGAAACTTAATAAATACAATTTTTCGTTAATTTCAAAATAAATTTCAAATAAAGTAACATGTTTTTGTACATTTTGTTTGAAGAAAATTACTTCGAAATCGATTAGTGTATCTTCAAGTGAAAATTATAAGGTTTTGAACCATTTGCAAGAGTAAAGGAATTAGAAATTTGTCAAAAAAATAAAACACTGTGGGACAACATTTGGCGTACAAAAATTTTGGCAAAATATTGGATTGGATGTTTGAATAATAATATATGATGGGATAGGAATACCTAACAGTTTGTGGAAAAAATTTTAATAATTTTAGATTTGGAAGTCACAAATCACAAATATTTATAGAAAAATGTATATGTGACATTAAAGAATACAGCCTTGTTGAAATAAATACAAACAAAAGAAAAGTAATGATAATTGGTAAACCGAATGATACCCACCCCCGCCCACTACATATCTCTTAACGGGAAGAACCACTACAGAGTTCCCACATAATGGCTCAATCTGATAAATTATGGAAAAAATAATGTAAATCGAAGAAGAAGAAGAGTATTCTGAAGGTTTTTCAACTTTTTTTAGAATGATTGAAAAATATTTCAATAAATTATATTAAATTACTTATATAAAATGTGTAGTTGGATCAAAGAACATAATATAAAAGAATCGTTATATCGTTATATATTTTAATTTTTTTTTATAATAAAAATATAAATACACTTTTTCTTGAAATTTTATTTATTGTGAATGATGTGTTACATTAATTATTTAATAAAAATAATAACATAGCAAAAAAAAGAGAAAATAAAATGTTCTAGTTTATTTTTTTTTATTTCAAAATAATAAAACGTGACTTTTATAATGTTAGATATAAACATTTTTAGTGAAGTTTCCATTAAAACGAATTTTTTTCATAAAAGTTTTTATAACATATTTTTGTTTTCTTCAATATTTAACATAAAAATTAGTTTTGCTTTGATAATTAAACATAAATATTTTAGTTTATCACCATTGTAATAAAATTGGATCGAATTATTTTAAGTGATTGCTTCGACAAAAAAAGTAATGAAATAAATAAAACAAATAAATAAATTAAAATTGAATAAGATATATTAAAAGAAATACGAACTTAAATTTCATTTTGTTATTTAAAATAAAAAATTGTTAAAAATAATATGCGTAGATTTAGAGTACAATTGCGAATAAATTGTGTAATAATTGAGGCAAGAGTTTATACTATGTATATATAAAGAGAAATACAATTATTATTTAAGTAATTATTGAATATAATGTATATGTACTTCTCTAATTATATATTTATGTAGATAATGTTGTAATATTATAAAAATAAAATTGTTACTTTATTTATTTAGTTCTTTCTTTTTACTTGTTTTTATTTAAAAAAAATTTTTGGAAAATATGACTAGTAATGTCGAACTATTTCTTTTCTATTTTATATAATTATTTTATATATATTTTTAATATATTATTTTGCACAATGCCGTAAAAAAACCAAATATGTTTGATAAGCGGTATATGTATATAATATAACAAATAAATAAATGTTAAGATAATTTATTAAATTTTAATATAAAATATTGAAAACAAAATTAAAAGAAAAAAAAAAAAAACAAGGCAGGTATAGATGACTTTTTATATTAATTTTGTTTTTAATTTTGTTTTTAAAACTTTTTTACTGCAAATAATTTCTAATAAAAATAATTAAAAATGAACGTTTCAACATTCTTTTTAATTTGTAACTTTTAAACATTATAATTTTAGGTTTTTTTTTTGTTTTTAATTCAAAAAAAAAAATTATATTAAACTCTTTCAACATAGTTCCCTGGGAAAGTTCCAAAACAACCAGTACGTTGTGATGTACCAACATACCATCCATCGTCACATTTTTCCAAAACATGTATCAAGTCACCTTCTTGTAAATCTAATTCATCATTATTTTGTGGACGATATTTATATAAGGCACGATATCTAAAAAAAAAAAAAAAATTAAATTAAATTAAAAAAATTAAAGTTTTTTTGAAAAGAATTATTAACTAACACAATTGGACGTGTATCAGTATCAACATGAAGTTCACCAATTTTTTGTGATGACATTTCTTTTTGATGAAAACCATTAGGTAAATTTCTATTTGTCATATTTTGAATTTCGTTATTAATTGTTGTGCGTAATTGCTCTACTGAAACATTATTATTAACATAGGATGATGATGTATCTTCATTTGTGGCTCCAATATCAGTAAGAACCTAAATATATTATACATATATGCATATAATATGAATTTAGCTGTTTAAATAATACTATTTTTTATATATTTTTTTTACTTACTTCCACATAAGCGACTGGGAATATTCCTTTACGATTAGCTATTTTACCTTCAAACCAATTATCATCAACTCTTCTTGTTAAAGTTACCAATTCACCTTTATTCAATGATAATTCTATTGCAGATTGAGCTTGAAAATTAAATTTTGCCCTTGCTTGTCCTTCACTTAATTTTTTTGTTGGTTTTCTAATTCCATCTTTTGCAATAATCTTTCCAAAAATAAAAAAAAAAAAAATAATACAAATTTAATAAACATTAGATATTATAAATTAATAGATATTAATTTTTATAGATAATATACCTACTAAATATTTAATAAAACTTTGAAAAATAAAATACACATACCTCTACATAGTTAACAGGTAATAGACCAATAACACCATTATGTTCACCTTCATACCAATTTGAATCAATTTGCCGTCTTACATAAATGTAATCACCTTTTTTGAAGTTCAATTCCCTGCAAATATATATATACATATATATATTAATAATTATTTATTAAAAAAATATAATTTATTAATTTTCCATTTTTCTTTTTTTGTATTTACCGGGTTGATTCTCCACTAAAATTGAATAAAGCTTTTGCTACTGTTTTTGGTCCTTTAACTGGTTCTGGTAAATCAGCATTAAATTCATCATATCGATTTAATGGTATTGGTGATTTTTGATTCGATATAAAATTATCTGTATGCCTTCGGCTATTCATATCTTGCAATTCTTGTAAATATTTTCTTCTTCGCTCTTCTTCATAGATTTTTCTCATTGATTCAGCTTGTTGACGTGCTAACTCTTCATCTGGTATAATATCTTTGCATTCATAACGTATTGGTGTTTTATAATGAATATTTACATCACCTTCATAATAACGATATGGAGATTCTGAAATAATATATTTTTTATTTTTATTTATTTTTTTTGTTTTAATATAAAAAAAAATTAAAAATAGAAAAATTCAATATGCTAATAAATATTAACCTAAATTTATTTGTTGGTTTGGTTTTGGTTACTTATTTTCTGTATACATACATACATAATTTGTTTCAATTATATCTGTACATACATTATTATATCCTATTTTATATAAGCTATTTTGAATAATAACGATTTTTTATTTTGTGGATAATAATACCTGAATATTTATGATGTGAAAATTAAGTTTTTTATCGAGGAAAAGTAAAATTAGTAAGTTTATATGACTATGTTTAATAAATATGTATAATCTGAAATAAAATTTAAGAGAAAAGTATAAAATGTGAAATATTTAATCTGATATTTAATCTGATATTTAACCTAAGAAAGATCACTAAAGTCGAATAACTAATTTATAACTGTTATAACATTTAAATGAAAAAAGGAATTTTAGCATTAACATTCTTATTTGTTTATTCATTTTTATTGTAATTAAAATGAAGAGATTCGAAACAAACTTTTCATTAGCATTTAGCAACATTCCCAATGAGTTCATAATTCAATTAAAAACTTTCAAACAAATTAAAAAAAAAAAACGCCTATATCTATTTTGATTGATATCAAAACTTGAAAATAAACACTAGCAAAATCTATTAAGTACAATTATTCTAATGAATGAGTCCTGCCTGAGTCCTACCTGATATGATTGAAAAATGCTCCTAAATTAAAATTATTGTGAAATGTGAATTATGATTTTGAGAACAATTTCAGCAATATTCACTCAATTCAACTCAGATAAAATCCATGTGTTTGACAAAGTATTCGAGTTGCATATAAATTGGACCAAAAATGAATCACGATGAATATATTCTGATGGCATACTAAACAAAATAAATTTTCTAACTAAATCCTCAATTCTATAAACAAAAACACTAAAAATTTTAGAATTAATGTTGCATACTGTATATAAGTGCAGTGACGAAAGAATACCTAAATAATGCAAAAATTTCGAATTATACAAGAGGGCTCAGATTAAGGGGGCTTCTCTACAAAATTCGATCAATGAAACTACACGATATAGTAATTTTGATAATGTAAGTAAGTACGTCACTTAACAAACAATTGGTAATTTAAAATAAATGACTCAAAAAAAAAAAACCACTTAGCCTCTTGCAGAATGTTTTTTTATACTGTAAATTTACTTTGCACAATCATAACGTGAATAAAAGTAAACGACTGTGATTAACGTTTATTGTAAAGCAGTATCTTAAACATATGTAAGTATATTAAAATCATAATTTTCAACAATGTAAATAAAATTTTAATCACAATAGTGTTGAATTTTTTTTGCATGGAAGCATAGGTAGGGTAGGTAGGTAGACAAACGCTGGGTGGTGTTGTAGATAGAGAAAAAATTCCGATATGTGTTGTTACTTTTGCTAAAAACTAAGCCTTATTAAATATCGTAATTCCAATTTTTATCAAATTATAGTCTAAACAATCTATTATAAAACTTGGTTATTTTATGAATATGGAAAGAAAAATTTAATTACATATCAATGCCCTGAGCAAAATTGGGGTCTTCTTTTTTTTTTTTTATATAATTCCAAGTCTATGAGATGAACACTCTAACTGCTTTTACACAGAGATTGGAATACACAATTACATACAATATTTAGAAGTTTTATGATATATCTATACTAATTTATTATTAGTATAATGACATAATCTACTACATCATGTAGGGGGCAAAATTAAATATGAGTTAAAAGTTCTTATTAACATTAAACTTTAGGATATCATTAGCAATTGTAACATATAAATCATATAAAAGTTTAAAGCAAAAGTACTCAATTGTGAATAAATATAGATATATGTATATAAATTCAATGACTTGTAAATCGAAAATAAAATTTTTATTTAAGTCCGCAAGTGAATATTTAATAACTTTAAAGTTTTGAAAATCGATACATCAGTACATAATCGGTACATAATTTCATATTGTAATTTATTACATAAAGTAGAATGAGTATCTGATGTTTTTTGTGAGTATTTATTTATTTATCAATTTAATAACATATGTTGATGGTTATATCTATTATGTTAGGAACTGGACCTTCTTAGGTATGGGTGTTGGCATGCACTGCCACACTTAGACCATTGGGGTATCCATTGTGCTACTACCAAATTATATAGCATTTTTATAATGTTTTATTATTTTAGTAATAATGAAAAAAAGAAAAAATCTTCAATTGAACATCATCCAAGTCTAAAATGAAATTCGTAAATTTTAATAGTAAAAAAATAGAAACATTTTTACTCGACAATTATCCTAATTTTTTTTTTTGGGAGGATAAAAATAACCAAATAAAAAAAACTACCAATTTTTGAATCTGTTGAACGTGAATAAATCTTTGTCCCAATAAGCTTTGATTTTAGGATCTACTACATATTATTATGTAGATTAATTTTTTTTAAGAAGAATAGGTTGATTTTTAGAACAATCACTGGTATCTGTAGTACTGCATTTCAACAAACAAAATACTTCATAATAATTATCAAATTATTTAAAATTATTTAATGCGTTATTTTAAGTTTCTGTTAATAAGGTATAGCTTTTAAATATACATATAGGAAAATATTATTATTATTATAATTAATTAAATTTACAATATAATATTAACATTGTATATATTTAACTATTTTAACAATTAAGTATGTATATTTTTTATTTTAATTAATTTTATTTTACTAAATTTAATTGTTTAAAAAAGTTTTTTTGAATATTACACAACACATTTATATATTATATCCAGTGTTTAATTTATATATAATTAAATAAAATATGAAAATATTTAAATTAGTTAAATAATAAAAATTACACAATACATATCCGTTGTCGTTGTGTCGTTTCAAACTGAGTAAGATTACAAAACGCAAAATGCCTTTCTTATTATTAAAATAGACGATGGATGGACAAAACATATAAAAGTATAATCACCAATAATATTGATTTTTTTGCTTTTACCCTTTAATTTTTACTACTAAGTATACTTTATAAAAACAAAATTGCATTTTTATATTTATAAACATGTCAATGACATGGAATATTTCTATATTATTTACGTACAATGTACATATAGATTTATAATATATATATAGTTTTTATATACATATATAACAAAAAAACAATAATAATATCAAGTAAACAATAATAAACTTTTAATAATATCTGTACTAACGGTATGAACGTTTACTTCCCATTAATAAGGGTAATGTTGCTCCAATTGAATATTGATTAGCTAAATATTTTTTTCGTTGTTCCGGTGATGGAGTATGTGGTAATCCATATGTATTAGTTCTTATTGTATAAAATATATTATTATTATTGTTATTGCATTCGTTTGTATTTGATTCTAAAATATTACTACGGCTAAACCATAAGATTTTTCCACAATTTTCAATATCACAATCATTATGTTGCATTAAATTTGGTAAAGATTTATTCCAAATCGAACTTGGATTTAAAAATGAATTGGATGATTTTTTTAAATATTTTTGTTGTTGTTTATTGTGTTGTAATTGTTGGTCGTTATAATAATTTGATGGCAATTGGTAAATATTTGAATAATTTTCTTCAAAATAAACATTTTGATCTTTATATGCTTCATGTAAATTATTTTGTAACTTTCTAGATACGTTCATATTTTTTTTTTTTTTTTGTAATTTAATATTTAGAATTTAATTATACATGTATGTATGTATTATGTACTATAATTAAATGAAGGTATGCATTCTGTTGTTTAATCATTGAAATAATAGCGGAAACTATTATTAAATTTGATTTTATTTACTAAATATACCTTTGAAACCATTCATATACGTGTATATTTTGTTGTTCAAAACCAAAAACAGCAAAAACAGCAAAATAAATAAAAGTAAAAGTATCAAAGTTACGTAAATTAAAAGAAGAAGACATTCTTGAATAATAATGTTCAGGTGTTCTGAATGAAAATAAATTAGTTTGATTCAAGAAATTTTATTTTAAAATTTGTTAATCCTTTTAAATGATTGAAATTTAGTAGGTACCTATATCTATTACTTTTAAAATAACTATTAAAGTTTTAAAAAACGTCCTTTAAACAATTTGAATTGTTCGTATATGATTTCCTATTAATAAAACAAAATTAGTGTTGTGGTAATTGGAAGTTATGCCATCGATTATCAAATTCCTTTCGATTTCGCATAGAAAGGATATTGGCTTCTTTATGAAATTTTGAATCCACACCAAGTACTATTTTAAATCTGTCCAATATTGGAATAAAAGTAAAAATTGGGGAATTGAATTATATTTTTAGATATTGAATCTTGTTAGGTTTTTGTGCCGTATAAAAGAGGAAATTAAATAAAAAGACTAATAAAAAGAAAAAAAAGATATATATATATATATATATATATGCTAAATTTATAAACAATAAAGACTCATAAGATTTTGAGATAGTTAGAAAATTTATTGTTTTTAAAAGAAAAAACATAATTTCAACTTAAAAGCATTCTTGTACCAGTACTTTGCTGCTTAGCATAAATGAACATTCACTTGATATTTTTAAAAGAAAAATTGTATGTCAAATTTTTGGGTCCGTGAAAAGTTTGGAAAATATGATATAGCTAACAGCGTAATAAATGTACAATGATATGGTTTGGACATAGTCTAAATTTGATTTCTTAGTGAAATCTCACGTTGAGCGAATCAAAAAATGCTTCAAATAAGAGAGAAACTGTAATTATTTGGGAACATGTTATTAATTAATTTACACCAGCAGTACCTCTAAAATATATATATATAAATATTTATAGTTAATTGTTCAATCATAGTGCTCGGGAATCTGTTGTTGAATTTTATAAGACAACAATATCTAGATAATATGTATGTACCTAGCTATTTAATATAGTTTCTTATAAAAATTCGTTATTTATAAAATAATATATTATGAAGACAAGAATTTACTATAATTTTTATATTAATTACTTTCTTTGATATATTATTTATTATAAATCATATCGTATGCTTGGTTTTGTGAAAAGAAATTCTCTTCAAATCACTGATCCATACACGTTTCAGAGTTTTTATGTATATTTCATTGTTCTTCCTCATTTAGAATATGCATGCCTATCCTATCTGGATGCCTTCTTATACTAAACACATAAAAAGAATTGAAATCAATTCAGAAAAATGCGTCAGCTTTTGCTTTCGAAAATTTAATTGGCAGCTTGGTATCACTGGTTACATTGCAAAATGTCAGCTTATTGATATTCAAACATTTGAATCAAGATGTAATATTGCTTCAGTAATGCTCTCATATGATGTTTTATCAGCTACAATCTAATTTCAATTTTATATAACATATACTCCAATTCGTGATATTCGATCTCGTCGGTTTTTGTATCTCGACAATCATAGAACAAACTAATGATTATTTAATAACTGATTAATGATTATTTAATAACTGTTCGTCTATAATAGCTTTTCATTATAGCAGACAATACTTCAGAAGAAATCTCACCAAATTTATTTTTGAGTAATCAGAATTTTATTAATTTTTGTTCATTTTATTTCTACATGCATTTTTTTTTTAATGTTTAATTTTTTTTTTATATACTATTAGTTTAAGCTCAATCTGTAAGAGATATTCCCAGTAGATTACATAAATAAATAACCATATATTCAATATTCATACATATTTTACAAACTATAAATTTATTTATTTAAATCAAAATTATAAATTCAATTTTATCGTCTCAGCCTAATTATAATGCTATTGAATGTATCGCTATTTTTTTTTTCTTCAACTTGTGTACTCTATCGTATTCGTATAGTACCTTCTATATCTCTATAGTATCTATACATCAAAGTTTTATTTTTCAAGGATCACGCGCACGTTGTTTTAGAAAAATTATTATTGTTTTTTTTTTCTATTTTTATATTATTTTTACAACTGACAGCAGAAACTATAATAATATTATTAAAAAGGAAAAGGAAAGCGATTAAACTGAACAACGTATATTCGTATGTGTATGTACACCATTCTTAACTCTTATACTATACATATAATTTAGATATTATTGGGAAAGCAAATATAAAATTTTCATAATGTTGTATTACCAATGAATGTCACCAATATTTTGTGAATATTTTTGAAATTAAAATTTTATTATTTACATATATGTACCTAAGTATGTAGTTAAATTGGCAATGAAATTTGCGTAAAGAAATAATCTATAAATATAAAATATAATATGAAGAATTACCTATAAAAAATTTACGATATTCTCTTACGTTTCAATTTTAGAATATAAGTTTCAGAAAGAGTGGGTTTAATATAATTAAAAATAAAAACAAATATATATTTACTATCTTTGCTTAAATCTTATTTAAATTAGGTTAATATTTTTCTTTGGAATGGTAGTTATACAAACACTATAATAAAACTAATGTTTATAAAGTTTAAAATTATTTCACTGTGCCTGTAGCAGTAGAAACAAGACAGGTGGATACTAAATGCCGATGAATCAACATTTTTTGGGTAGTTCAAAGTAATTTACACTGTAAAAAGAGTAAATCAGAATAAAAATTTTGGATATAAATATAGCCATCACTCAAAAGAACAGCCTAGAATTGATTCCTCAAGGAACAAGAAAAAGTTGTCGACCAAACAACACCACTGACGATAGTCGATAGGTATATGAATCTTTAAATAAAATAATTAAATTATTTAATTTACATTGTCGTATTACATATTAAATTTACGTATTAATACACGATTGTAATTAATTGTATTGATTATAGAGCATCTTCCTTTCAACCGCCAGGTCTCAGATTCGATTTCTCATGTATCAGATTCAGATGAAAGCAAAATGCTTTATGGGGTTTTCGACCTGATATAGAACCCTTTGTCTATGGGATAAATTAAATGACAGAAAAAATGATAATAGAGAAAAATGATAATCCGGAAAGAGAAAAGGTTGCCTGAGCACAGTTAACAACATCCATCTAAACTGATAAATATATAAATCTTCAAAAATTTTGAGTTCGGATTTCAATGACAGCATTAAGTTATCAGATCTGTACATTGGGATAATCCTTATGTAAAATATTAGCCTTCTTTTATATTGTCTTACAGTTACAACTAAACTTAAATTAAATATCATCGAAATTACTGTTAACAAATATACGATCATATCATCATCATCATCATCATCATTGTCCTGTAGTAACCCCATTCGGCGACATAGGGCGGAACAATCATATACACTTAAATATTAAAATGAACAAAATCGTATGAATTAAATGGTTTAAAATAGTGCTTTGGAATTTATTTTATAATTACGCTGACATTTTGATCATAAGAAAGTTAAAAAATGTTGAATTTTTCGATTATAAATGCGTTTCCAAATATAGAAGCATAAAAAAATTAGATAATTGTAAGCATTAAGCTAAGAATTTTATTTGTAAAAAAGCAAAAGTGAAGTAATTGAAATAAATATTAAGGGTATATAATATAATACAATTGTTGGTATATTCTGAGTGAAAGTTTATTTGTTGTAAAGAGCAGTGGTATCGTTGATAAATTTTAAGCTCCTTGTAAAACTTTTATATGAAAAATGTTCTTACAACATCTATGTAAATCAACAACACTTTAGCTTATTGCATTGGGTGTTGTACGGTTGTACGGTTGCACTATTGTATTGTTCTATTCTATAATAAAAATAATGTAAATTTGGTGCAAAATTATTTAATTTTTGTAATAATTATGAAATATTTTACTTCGGAATTTTAAAGTGGAAAACAAGGTTAATAAATAATTAAACAGTACAACAGAACAACAAATATTATATATTAATATTATATACTTAATATACTTAATAAATTTACAATAGTACAATATGTTATACCAACTCGTGAATACCCTTATTTATTTATAACAATCCAATTTTAGAATATTGTATTAAAAATTTAAAATGTTTATAAAGTCATATGAGGCAGCAAGTTACTATGTGTTTGTTTTAACAAAATAACAATAATTATTGATTGCACGTAACTGGACAAATGAAGTGATACTTTTTTTTAAATATGAACATTGAATGAATGAAGAAAATTTATAATTTCTTAAAGTTCGAGTGAATTTTTGTGTACAATTATTTTGACTCTTAATACAAAAAAAAAAAAATACTCTAAAGTGCCGTGGTGTGTAAAATATGAAAAAATAAAATTTTTCATTTGAAAATATTGACTTCAATCTCACCTGAATTCTATTTTGGAGTTTCGGATATGTTTTTTATTTTGTATTTTTGTAATTTTTCTTAGTTCATAATTTTTGTTTTCTTTTGTTTTTCAACAATAAATTAATTACTTACCACCATCCGGAATTTTGCCATTTTCAGTTGTAGAGGTTTCATCAAATGAATGAGAGGAGGGTACACTTTGTGCAACATCAGATTCTATATATATACCCAAAAAACATAAAAGACATTTTTTTTTGTTTTTAAAGTAATTTACTAGAATGTAAGCATTTGAGCTTATCATTTATATACCCTTAATACAAATAAGCACATATTTACTAAAATATAATTGAAGATAAGTATGTTTTTATACAATAATTATCGATACATATATGTAACGAAAACATGTATAGGACATAGAAATTATTATGAATTTTTATACACTGAATTTGCACTAAAATCAAATTAAGCGCCACCTTTACAACATCTTATAGTCATACATTATAAAATTATATACTTATTATATACACGCATATTTATGTATGTACATTTAAAGAGCTTCCATGATTATAATATGAATTATGTATATCTAATGTAAATGAATGAATTTATTAATGAATCTACTAATTATACCTACTACTTAGACAATAATATTCTAATAAATAAATATTTATGGATGAATATAATAATATTTATATCAGAGATAAAGGATTATTATTACACCGATTCATAACAATATATAGATTTGAAATAAATTCTGTTTTGAAGGGTAAAAGGACCAAAAAATCTTAAAAGACCTAGACAATAATTCAAAATGTATCTAACCCTAAAATAATATTTATCACAAATTATTTATCATGATTTTTTTTAAAAATAATTTTTTATGATTATTCTTTTTATTTTTTGCTAAGATTTTGTGCAGAATATAATTTTATCTTAAAAAGTGGGTGGTGTCATAATAGAAAAAAAATTGTGCAAAATATTGTTGTTTTTTTTTAACCTTTTCTCACTGTATATCGCTTCTGAATGTTTATTTTGTTTGTATCATTATCAACTGGTACATAACGTGCTTTTGGACGATGAATAGATGGATCAAATTTTTGATTTGCAAATATATCTGTTCTTTTACGATGATTTCTTGGTGGTGAACATGATGTGGGACGTTGTTGAATTATTTTCTTTTTTGGTTTATTATTATTAGGATCTTGTTTTGGATATTTATGAGCTATCCAATCACCAGATAAATGTGATGAAATATCACGTAATTCACTTATATCTGGACTTGATGAATATAATTGTGAATAAGGACTTCTTTCTGGCGATTCAAATTTATAACGTATACGATCAAATTCACCATATGGTAATGATGATTCGGACATTTTCGGAATAGGACTAGGTGTTGTTATTTTTCTTGGAATTTCTTGTTTTAAAGAGGCAGTTTTACTTATTATATCTATATGTGGCATCATTCGATCATCACGTTTTTTTGATATTTTTGGTATAGGTGAAATTGATTTTTTTCTTTCTTTGGCACGACCCCTAGCAATAGAATTTTTTGTTTCAAATTTATGTGTTATAAATGACACTTCTCCATTACGATAATTAGATTTTTTGTTTATTTTTGCATTTGATTTGTTTCTATTATCTATATTTATATCAGGATCACTTTGAGATTTTTTCAATTGTGATTCGGTAATTTCAAATTTTTCTTTTAATCTGTGAACATCTCTTAACTGAGAGCAATCCATTGAATTATATTGATGTTCAATTTCATAATTTGATGGAGATAATTGTTCATGATGCTCAATTATATTATTTTCGCAAAATTTTGGTTGTTCTAATTTTGAACAATGCTCTATATATGATGAATATAAACATTGTTCATCCGGTGGCGGTGGGGGCTGGGGTATACGAAAATTTACACGCGATACTTCAGTTTCACCAAATAATTCTCTAAGATCAGAAACAGAATTGCTGAGTTCTCGATGACAATTCAATGATGTAACATTTTTTTCTTGTGGTTGACATTTTCTATCATTAATTTTACTTTGAATAACCTTTAAAATTTCATCCTCATCAGGTGATGAATCTTCACGAGCATGATAAATTGTTTTTGGTGGTTCTTCCATTTTTTTTTCTTCAAAATATTTTATTGTTGTTTTGATGTCACTTTTTGATGGTTGTTCATTATGAATTACTGTAATTTTAGAATTATCTGAGGCACTTGATTCTGTATATTTTCCATGGCCACAACTTGAATCTGGAGAAATACTTTGTTTTCCAGTACTTGTACAACTGATTGAACTTTTATGATGAATAATTTTTGGTGTTTGTGTTCTTTGAAAATCCGATGAAGTTTTTATACTGTTACTCGAATTACTTTTACTAATAATTGATTTTTTGGACTCAGCAGGACTGTAACGTTTTTGTTTAGCCTCTTTTCTTTTTAGAACAGGTTCAAGAAGTTCCTCTTGTGTTATAGATGAATTACATCGAACAATTAATTGTCCAGGTGGTTCTTTTGTTATTTTATCTACAGTTATAAAATAATTTTCATTTTGTTCATTATTATCTGGATGTTCTTTATCAGCTGAAGTGTTACTGTAAATTTCATTTAACTGTTTTTTAATTGTATGTACTTGATCCTTTGATAATGTACTAACAAGTTTTTTACTTAAACCCAGATTTTCTAATGGCTTAGGTTTTTTTTTCAGAGCCCAACCTTTATCAGAGCTGTATTTTACTTCCATTGTTGTGGCCATATCAGCTACAGTACTTCCTCTCCAGAAAGGTTTATGCAAATCTTTTCTGGATTCAATCTCAAAACTTTTAGGTTGAATATCGTTACATTTCATTTTGATTTCAAAATTGTCTCGAATATCTTCTACAGACTTTTCCTTACATCTCAGTCCGCTATCTGTGTTCTCTTTCCATCTTACTTCTTCTATCTCTTTGGGACGAAATAAAAAATCCTTTTCAAGTTCATCTTGTTTAAGTTTTTTGATCAAGTAAGTCATCTCCTTTTCAGCTTTCTGATGTTGTCTAATTTTTCGCCATTCGTCAAAATCAAGGATTTCACCATCTTTACGAATAGGTCTTAAATCTGTTGCTGATGTAGCTTTCTCTAATTGACCATGTCTTTCAATATTAGAATAAAATCGATGCAAATCATTAAATTTTTCTGAATGTGCTAATCTGCAACGACGTTCATGGCTTTCAAGCTCGTTTAAAGAACTTGCACTGTGAGAAAGTTCACTACAATAATAAAGGCCACGTTTGGAACGATCATCAGTACTGCTTAAACTGCTGGCTCGAATAACTTTAGCTGATTCAGATTTTTGAACAGTTTGAATACGTCTGCGAGATGGAGATATAAATTCTCTGGATCCTGTTAATGTTATTTGAATTTCATCATCATCATCATCGGGTAAAATATTTAAATATCTTCCATCTTCATCTGCTGCATATGGAAATGAATGCCGGTTTTGTTTGATTCGTACTTCTCGCGTTGGCGAAAATGGTCTTGATTTGTTCCTTTGAAAATTTTCCGATTGAAAAGAACTCAATTGATCAATTGGTTGACTTGGAATAATTCGAACTTCCCGTGTTGGAGAAAAGGATTCTCTTTTTTTTTTTCTTTTTTGTAATTCAAGAGGCACATATGATTGTTTTGTTGAAGGACAAATACGTGTTTCTCTTGTCGGTGAAAAAGATTCATCTTTAACGGCTCTTGTTGGAAAAGAAGGAGAGAAAGATCTATTTTCATTTGGATCTGTTCTAATTTCTCTAGTTGGAGAAAAAGATTTGTCTCTTGGTTTTGATCTTCTAGGAATCGTGGCTGCATATGAATGATGATGTTCTTTTGGAGAAATTCGTATTTCACGAGTTGGTGAATATTCAGTAGGCTTTGAAGTACACGTAATAGCTGTTCCATATGAATGATATTCTTTAGGCGAAATACGAACTTCTCGAGTAGGTGAATACTCAGATGGCTTTTTTTTACTTTTTAAAATATTACCATATGAGTGATTTTCTTTGGGAGAAATTCTTATTTCACGAGTTGGTGAAAACTTAGGCTTATTTGTTTTATCACGATAAACTTGATTAATTGAACAAGATCTTCCAAGCGGTCTTGATCTTCGATTAGATGCTGAAAGTTCTTCTTGGTCAATGCGAATTTCTCTAGTGGGTGAAAATTCTCTACTTTTTGATGTTTTCAGTGATCCATACGGTAAATAGGAATGTTGAGAGTTTTCAATTGGCACTCTAATTTCGGGACTTGGAGAAAATGATTTTCTTCTAATAATTTGAGGTGGTGGTGAATATGAACGGCTATCATCTGGATTAATACGGATTTCTCGGGTAGGTGAAAATTCACGTTTCTGCTGAGAAGCTAGTGGTGGATGTGTTGGTGAAAATGATCTACTTTCTTTAGGATGAATTCGAATTTCTCTTGTTGGTGAAAATGATTTCTTTTTAAAATGATGCTCATGTGGTTCAGTTATATTTGTATCGATATCGTCATAGTAAGGTAATCCCTGGTCCAACTTTGGTCTTGGCTCACTACGACTTCTTTGTGCGAATTCCAATTGAATTTTCTCATGAACTTGGCAATCATCAATGCTTTTTAAGTTCTCATCACTGATTTGATGGATAGTGTTCAATTTAATTACTTGTTGGGGCTCTTGTGAGGACATTTTATCCTTTTGTCTGTACGAAGGACTTAAGCTTCTTGATTGGTGGGATGAACATTTGGATTCAGAAATTGGTTTTTTTTTTACTAAGTATCTTCCAGTAAATAATATTGGTCTATCTGATTTTTCTGAGAAGGTGTCAAAATATTTGGCTCGTTCTTGCACAGAGGCAGTTGGATGTAAATCAAATTCCTCATCTTCATAGGTTATGGTAGAATCATGAAGAAAAAGATTTTGAAAGAATGTGTTTGATGGGCGAAGTGTTTCATGTTGAGTTTTTTTTATGATGGCAACATTTTTTTCAGATTTACCAAAAGATTGATTAACTTTTTTTGGAACGCTATTTTCTGAACTTTGAATTAAATTTGTTAGCGGAGGCGGAGGTGGAATTTTTTTTAAAGAAGCTTCCTCAATATTTTTATCATGCGATTTAGATCGTGAAATGGAAACTGTTTTACGTAAAATTTTTTTAGAACCACTAGAATCAATTGAATATGTAGAATTACTTCTAGATAAGCTTAAATTTGAATTTGTTTTTAAAGCTGATGGTGCTTTTGATGATGTTTTATTTATTGGCTCCATTTTACTATAACTGAATACTTTGAGCTTTGTACTTGGAGCTTGAGATATTTTATATTCTCTGGATATGGACATAGATGATCGAGGTACATTTGAATGATATTTGCTATGTATTTTATCGACGCAAGATAATTTTTTCTTAATAGATGACAGCGATTGTTGAAATGTTGATGAAGATTTAGTACATGCAGAAAATACAGTTTTGGGAGCAGATTTACTACGTGCTAATGGATGTATATGAGCATAGCTTTGTATAGCTTTGACAACTTCATCTGGTGATTTCAAACTGGGATCCTTAAGAATGTTTGTACTAGAAGCAAAACTACGTTTACATAATGGCAGTGTTTCTTCAAGTCTTTTCTTTTCAACAGCAAATGCACGTTCTTTTGAAATACTTCGGCCAAATGCTATTGGACTAGGACTAGATTGACGTAAACTAGTTAATCTTGATGTTGGACGACTTGGTGGACTTATTGATGTACTGATACGTACTGAATGAGGTCTAATAGTAGTTCGAGATCTTGAATTATCAACAGGTGATATTACAGCTGGTTGTAATGTTTTATTTTCTTTGGAAAGTTTTGATGACAAAAATGTTGATATTGCACCAGTAGATTTAGACCTTGTTGGTTGTTGTTGTTGTTGTTGTTGTAATATAGAATCACGCTTCTTATGTTTACGCAACGTAATTGTACCAAATTTATTTGCTTGAGGTTCATATTCAATTTTATTCTCAGTTTGAAAACATGAATAATGACGATCTGAAGGTGTTATATGAGGTTTTCTAATTTCTGAATATGAACGAATTGTGGTACTACTACGAGTTTTAGATGAATTACGATGTGGTGGTGTTGGAGGAGACAAAATTGATTTATTATTATTTAAAGCATTACTTGATTTTGATAGTACTGTATATGATTTTGAAGAGGTTAATGATGAAGGAACAGTATTAGAACGTCGATGCATTTTAATTGGATGATGATTATAAACGCGAATTTTAGTTAATGTTGCTGTAATTGGTAAATATTCTACAGTATTATTTCCTGAAAATATATAAATATCGAATATCTAAAAGTTTTTTTTTTTTCTGATTTATTTTTAACAGAGTAATCTATTATGATCTTTCAAGGTTAGCCAATTAATATCGTGAATTCAAGTCCTTTTAATTAAGTATAAAATCAAAACGTGAACGAATAAATCTGGGTGAAAACAAACTGAAGACTTAAATAATTTATTTTGGATTTTTTATTTAATTTGGTTTTTTTTTTATGAAATTTTTATGAAACTAACAGTAATTTGTTCCCCTTAAAAAATATTAATAGCAAAGCACCTTTTTATAAATTATATGAAAATGTTGATAATTAAAATGTTGAAATGTGAAGTATGAGATGAAAATGAAGAAAATGTGAAAAATTTCTTTAAAAAATATTCTAGGTGGTAAGTTAGTGTTAGTATTTTTAAATTTACCTATTTAGTCTATTATAATTTATTTTTATCCTCTAAAACTAAGATTAATTATTAATTTGTTAATTAAATAAAATTATCAAAAAATTGGGTTAGGGTTTGGAAAGTTTTTATTGTTTTAATAATAATAATAATAATTATAATAATAAATTATTATACCATCAAATATAATAAATGCATTCAATTTTAAAGAGTGATATTAATATTTATTCGCACTTATATATATATATATATTATTAAATAATACCATATACCCATAACACTAAATAAATTGTTTTTTTCTTCTGTTTTTAATTTACCTTTTGGTTTTTCTGGCGCTGGTTTTCTAAATCCTAGTAGTGGAGGTTCACCTCCTGCTTGTACACTACGATATACTTGTTTTTGTTCAATTGGACTTAATGGAGATTGTTGTAGAATTTGTTCTTTTTTACGGAATACTAAATTCGAATCACTGTCGTATTCGTTCTCTTTGAGAGCTCTATAATATAAATAATAAAAAATAATATAATAATAATAACAATTAATATTAATTAATTTGTTTAAAAATAGTGTTTTGGTAATTCTAATCAAAATTTAAAAACACTTTTAAAGTTCTGTGTACACCAGAAAATAAAAATAATGGAAGTTAAAAAAAAAAAATTATTCTACCACAAACTGTTCTCTAGCTAAAATTCATTTATATAAAAGTAAAAAACTCTCTAAACGTAGTGTTCACCGATGCAGGTGTAAAATTTGTTAAAAAGTTTTTACATTTCTTTACCAAATTTCCGGTTGAAGAACCAAATTAATGCAGATTTTTATTTATTTTAAACTTGATGTTATTGGTTTAATCAACTGTATAGATAATGTGCTCATATCAGGGTATAGAATTGTCTAGAAGGATATGTTGAACGAGATCAAAATATATCCAAGATTATATTATAAGTATTCAGATAAGTAAGTAATGTAAATATAAAAAAATAAAAATAAATAATATTTTATGTCCTAGTGCACACAAAGCTTAATGCATACGTATTATTTTATTATGTATACACTTCTATTATTATGAAATTGTATTATGTATATTGATATTTAATAGGTAATGTATATTAATAGTATTAGTACTTATTTATATACCTTGATAAATTTCCTTCTGAATAGTGCGGTGATAATTTTTGTTGTTCCCAGTGCTGAAATGTAAATTATTTAGTTTTGAATGAAATAAATTTAAAAATTCCATTCTTTTTGTTATTACAATTAATATTAAAAAAAAAAAAAAATTTAAAAATCAAGAAAGTTAAAAAAAAAAAATGAAAATTATAATAAAATAAGAATATTAATATATAAGTTTGTAATACATTGGAATAATTAATTCAATAACACTTTAAAATTAATTTTATATAGGGTTAATTTTAATTAAAAATTATCTATACTATTTATTATGAAGTTAAAAAAATTAATCCTTTGTTGCAGGAAAGGTATTTCAAAAATGTTTATTATGCTTTTATATTATAATTAATTTAAAATAATTAAAGCAATTATTGAATAAAATTAAATAATTAATCCCATAACCGGATTCTATTTATTATTATTAATTTTGTTAATATGTATATATATTGTTTTGTTTTGTAAATTATTTTAAGGGCTTAATATATATATATATATATATATATACATGTATATATATATATATAATTAAAATATATACATAATTATATATAAATATATGTAATTATAACAAAAAATAAAGAAATCGTTAAACATTTTTGCATACCCCATTAAAGATGTCCATGACTTCGTCCCACCACTAAAAAAAATAAATTCAAAATAACTTTTGATTATTTTGGTGCTAATTTCTCAACCGCAAGAAAAAAAAAATGTGTGTTTTTTTTTTAATATTTTTATTATTAAAATTTTATTTAAATTAGAAAATCAAAAATTAATATTGCAAAAAGCATTTAGTAAAAAATATATTGTCGTGTGTGTATTGATGTATACTGGTTTTTTGACACGATTTGTAGTATTAAAAGTATAATTTTTTAAAAATTTAAAGTTGATTTGATCAGTAGTTTTTAATTTATCATTATTATAAAATATGTTTTTTTTTTATTTTAATTATTTCATTTTAATTTTATTGTTTTTTTTTTGTTTTTTCAAATTATCAACTTACATCTTTTCTTTCTTTTTCTGATACTGATGAATGTCCGGGTGTAAAATTTTCAATTTTTCCCGGTTGAACTTTATAGGACTCAGAATTTGGTTTAACTGGATTTGGTAATGTACCGTAGCTCCTATATGATAACAAAACAAAAAATAATAAATAAATTAATTTGTAAAATGTAATTAATATTAAATGAAAAGAAAAAAGAATGGCAATTTAATTAAAAATATGTGCGCAGAGATAATATTTAAAAAAAATATTAATTTAGAAGAAATTTTTCGATGTAAAATTTTATCGTAAATTTTACACAAAAAATTTGCAATGTGGGTACGTGAGCATTTTAGGAAAAGAATTATTCTATCCATATATGTCTATTTAGTATTTGTCATATTTCGTAATTAAATAAAATCAATTGAGTCATATTTAATATTTGGTTACCAGTGTTTATATAAGAAAAATATTTACTGAGGGTTGAATTTGAATATTGTAACAATTTTATTTGATTTGTCAAAATTAGTTAAAATTACTAAAATTATTGAAGTTACTGAATAAATATGACTTTACCTGATAAACGACAAGTCTGACATGAAAGTTATGTATGGCGAAAATGTAGAGTATAGCCCAGTTCATCAAATTAATTAATAATAAAACTGTTAGCCCATTTTTCAGAGTTAATTAACGTTTTTCACAAAAACGAAAAGTCTGATATCCATCAAATAAAAACATCAATTATAAAAAAAAGTTAGATTGAATATCTGCGGAGCTGTAATGGATATTATTTCTTCCAATACAATTGTTTAAAAAATCACCCTGAAAGGATTTCAAACTTAAAAAGAACCACTTAATATGTATATAATCTGTGCTAATCTAAAGTGAAGTGCTGGCAAACAGAAAACTATTTTTGCTGCTTGGGCAGAGATTTATTAAACCAGAAGAACACCCTATACCCTATACCGAATTCTGTGAAAAGTATCTTTTTATTCATTTTGTAAAGAGAGAAATAATCCTAACGGGCGCAGTAAAAATTTTTAGTTAATCTAATCTAATCTAATATTTAATTGTCTCTGATGAAATTATTTAGAAGAATCTTTAAATTTCAAGAATAAGCATTTGGTTGTGCGGTTTGAGACAATGTCATTTGAAGCATTCCAGTTTCTTATTATCGGAATTTTGGACACATCTCTAAGTTCTCTAAATCAAAATCTCCAAATTCAAAGTTCCCAACTTAGAAAATACTCAACACATCAAATCCCCAAGAGAGAAAATAAAAAAATGTTTCAATAAATAAGTAGCGGTGATTCAACTTTTTTTTTTTTAATAAAACCTTAGAATTCACCTGCCGTTTGCAAAAACCCTTATAAAATATATACACTTTTTCACGAAAATATGTTGTGTTTTGGAATTTTCAATTTGGGTATTTTCAATTTGGAGATTTTATAAAATGTAGATTTCAAGCTGGCAACCCAGAATTTTAAGCAATCAGAAAATTATTCATAAAACGTAATCGTATTCAGAATGCTTTCAAAGTATCAGATTTATAGCTATTTGTTTTTAGCTGGTGAAACAATGACAAAACGATAATATCTATTTTGATGTTCATGTCAGTAGTTTTTGTATAATTTAAATTATTAAATTTACGTATACATTTAAACATGGTACTGCAATTTATTACATTTTGTAATTAAACGAATAATGTTTTACGATTAAAGTTTTACTTTATATTTCTTTGACAGGAGCCACGCTTTAGCTAAAGGTACATTTTGGATTGTAGGTACTATATACGTTTTTCAAGTAATATATGGTTTATATCTCAAAAGTGTAATTTACTAGCTTTTAAATACAGGTTTAATTTAGAATACTCTAAGCAATAAGTCACAACAATCTAATCATTTGAATTGTAGAATTTAAAAGATTAATTATTTTTCAATTCATTCTCCTGAAATATAGTAACTTCTACCTACCTATATACCTATCTATCTTAATATCTGCAAATTTCAATTTCTTAAAATTTTTATATATATGTATATATATGTACGTACCTTTCGATTTTAGTGGTTGAAGTTGATATCGTTCTTGGTTTTCTTTCAACAGATCTATATTTCATGCTAGAATAATCCGAATCATAATACGGTTCGGGTTCTGACATATATCCGTTAGATTTGTTTGAATATCGACCTAAAAAATATTTTTTTACATGTTTTAATGTTGGTGAAATGATGAAATTTGAAAAAAAAAAAAAATTATAATATGAAAATGTATTAGATATATATTTTATATGTGCCAATTAATGTGCTGCTAATAAAATGCTCTAACACCAAATTTATTTAATAATAAAAACAAAAAAAAATATGTGCGAAAATAAAGAATCCACTCCATTGTGATAAATAAATTTATTTGCAATGTTAATGAAATTAAAAAGCTATTTCAATACAACAAATTTAAATAACTGAGAGCTTAAATTTAATAAAGCAACAACAATTATTATTTTTTAATTATTATATTGTTATCGAATTTTAAATGCTGTAAAAACCTAAGTTTAATTAAAGTTAATATAAATAATTATAAAAATTTGACTTTTAAAATATTATTGATTTAAGAATTCGGAAAATTGGATGAGGGATTTTTGTTTTAAACAAGAAATAGATAATCGTCAGTAATTTCAATTATATTCAAATTATATCTAAATTATTAGTATTCTACATTAGAATGTATTCATATTTTTAATTTTACTTAAAATAATTTGCTAATATTTATTATGAATAAATTTTTTTAGCGTAGTATTTGTATATAACTATTAATTTACTTGGACTGCAACAAGTAGAGCACTAGAGCAGTTGTAGTAAAACATTTATTTTTCATGTCATTGTTCAATTTGATTTGTCTTCAAACTAGTAAAGAAGACTTAAACAATTTAAGGCTACGATTTTATCTCTTGCAGATATAAATTAGAAGAAATTACAAAATATCATATTACTAGTATTTGCCCGCTCTTTGAAATTCGAACAAGCTTGATATAAAATCGTACTCAATTTCATTATGAATTGTTTTTCATTGTTTCAATTTATCCTTGTTATCATATTTTATTTTTTTATTGATTTAACTTAGACAACAACCGCATATACATAATAATTTATTTAAAGAAAAAAATTAAATTTAATTCTGGCGATGAGTGAGTTGCGGCAATTTGATAAATTAAAATAGCATGGGATGAAATTTTAAAATTCTAATTGAAAGTTAAAAAAATTAAAAAAAAAAAAATATTTAATTTCGCAACGTCTCCTGTTAAATTTCTATCATTTAAAAGAATAATAATGAAAATCGGTTGTGCAATGTTTCAGATTATCCGAAATCACCGAATCAGGAGGATTGTGTCATAAATTAATTTACATTAAATTATATCATTGATTAAGACCAATAACTTCAATATATACTTAGTTTGCATACTTAGTTTTAGGTGTACAAATTGAGAAACTATAAAAATATAGCGTTATATTTTGAAAAACGTACAATAGTATACATTAATAAATTCAGAAATTAAATAAATATTAAAACACCATTATCAGAAGACTGACATGATGATGGTGTAATAACCGAAATCGATTAAGATATTTAATAAAATTGGGAAACATACCTAGAATTTTGATATTTATTTAATTTTAATAATGTTTCACCTACAGCATATTCTATAAATTATTATCTACATTGTATTGATTCCAGAATAAATCTTGAAAAGAAGAGCGAATAAAATTAAACTTCAATCTATATTTATTATTCTTAATCAATCATTACACATAGCGAGTGGTATATGTTCTAATTTTGTGACAAAAAATTTAAATAATAGGAAATATTCATCGAATTCGTTTCGGGAATTATAACATTTTTTGTTTTGTTTTGTTAAGGTAATTAATTATATAAAGTATTTACAGACACTTTGAATACATTGAATGCTTATTGAATAATCAGGAATATAGCATAGGTCAGAGATGTGAAAGAATATTACAGTCGAGTTCGTTTATTCATGATAATAATAGCTGTAAGATCTATTGTAACTGTGAAGATAGAATTAATTTTTAAATTCTAGGAAAAGCTCTTATCTTACAAGTTTAATTTATATAATTTTAATAAACGTTTTTATTGGATACATTAAACAAAAAATGGTTAAACAGGAATAAAATAAAATTTTAATTTAATCTAATGTAATTGTTTCGATTATTTCTATTTGACAAATTTTCATAAAGAATATTATTACAATTGTATTTATTTTTCACAGCTTTATTTCGATCAAATTTTGCATAATCTTTTAAATTTTTTTTAATTATGTTTTTTTTTAATTGCTCATGTTGACTATATTTGCAAATAAAATTACTTCAGATTAAAATAGCTGGTCTAAAAGATATGTTGTGAAACCAAAAGGTAGGTAGTAAATCAATTTATTCCATTCAATTGAAAAATTATATTACAACAAAATATATTTTTGTTTCAATTTACAGTTTTGCTTGTGAACAATTATCCATGTTAATCATTCACTATACACTCTGTAAGAGCTTATAAGTTCATTTGAGAGAGGAACTAATAAAACAAATAAATAAATAAATAAAAAATATAAGGCTTGTAAATGAAATGGAAAATTTCTGCCAGTATTAATAATTTGATTTTATTTAAAATTGATCAATTAAATCACAAAATTAAAATAATTATGGTAGGCCTAGGTACCCATACGAGATTGATTTTTTGCGTATATATTTTTATGTAAAAAAGTCAAATTTGTAAATTGGAAATTCAATTGTGACGATCAATTAAATATCATTTAATTTGTAATATGATAATTGCAGAACATACTTTCAAAAATTATTCTACTATTATTTTGGAGCTTCTTTATTTCTAAAATAATTTTTAAAAGGTAGCTTCTTTTTGTATTGATAGGCGTTATTCGTAATTACGATTTTAATACGAATGTATAACAAACAACGTGTCATGTTGGAAAATGCAAAATATTTTTCAAAAGAATTTGTTTTTTGTCTATCTTTAAAGAATCGATTTTTTTTTTCAATTTTGTTTTAGTTTATTAACCAAAGTTTCGAAAATACGATATTATTTTTTACATGATGATTGATCGGATTTACAATAATTTTTTTGCTTATCTTTGAAGCTGATTCATTTGATAATATTCGTCAATTTTATCTTGGAAATTATTTAGTCTATATTTTCAGCTTATAAAAATTTTTTGCCAATCTCTATCACATTATCTATCATTTTATCAAAAACAATATAGTTTTCTCGATGTGCTCTGTATTATACAATTTAGTAAAATAACAAATTAATAATAATTTAAATGATGAAAATACATTTAAACATTCAATATTGCTAGAATAGTAGAAATATGTAATACCAACATATTTTTTTTAAAATCCTATACCTACATTTACAAAATTTCTAAAATTTTATATACCATTATAATATACCCATAGTAAAATATTATTGATATAAATAATGATACTAATTAATATATCAAAATACAATTATTAATATATACAATTCATGCTATAATGTATAGAATTTCAACAAATCAAATTACAATCATATAACTTTAATAATGAATTTGAAAACTCTAATATATGTATAGTATATTTTTAAATAAAATCACACATACTAGTAATATAATATAGACTACACTTATGTAATTCTTGTTTGTTGCGTTGCATTAAGAGTTTTTCAAATTCATAATTTCAGTCATGTCATGAAGTCAATATATATGTATTTATAGAATTTAATTAAATTTAAACATGCATTGTATATCCTTTTTCCTGAACAATATACTATAATTATAAAACATATATATATGTATGTATACTTTATAATGTACTTATTTATATATATATGTATACAAAAATATTTACAAAACTTAAAGTTCTACAAGCATTTTTTTTTTGTTCATAATTAAATTTAAATAAAATGAAGAAATAAAAAAAAAAAAAATAAGTATTTTATCACCTTTGGGCGACTTGTAACGAATAACGATGCTACCATCTGAAAAAATGTTTCATTGATTTTGTTTCACATTTCGAAGTAAGAAAAAAAAAATATTTAAAAAAATAAGCGTTAATAAACTTAATTTTATATTAAATAGAAGAAATATAATAAAATGATAAATTTGAAAATTAAAATTTTGAAATGAATAAAAAATTGATACCTGGCTTTGCTAGCTTTGACTTGAGCGCGCTACGTATTAAATTAAAATTCAAATTTTTTGTAAAATTAAAAATAAAATTAAGTAAAAAAAAAGGACATTTTTGAATTAATTTAATTTTAAATTTTTTGAGGTTATTTAATTCGATCTTAATTCATAGCGTTCTTAGATTGATTATGAATTGCGAAAATAATATCATTCTCTCATCTTTGAATGTTGATATGCTCTTTATTTTATTACATATACATATAAATATATTTTTATACTACTAGAGAATAAATTGAAGGATGTTAAAATTGATTTCTGTCTCAATAATGGATCAATTAGAACTACTGGTTTTAATTTCATAAAAAAAATTAATAATAATAATATAACTACCCATTCCATTTATTTTTAATTTCAATCCTTTTTCACTCCACTTGGAAGTATAGGGCTTCCATATGACTAAGATGTTGTAGTTTTGAGATTATGATTGCATTTTTCAATCATCGTTATTTCATAAAGTAATTGATTGGTGTACTGTTTAATAGTTATTCTACTTAGTGCCACTAGTTTCACCTATCGTTTAGTATAGTAGAGACGAATCATATCTCCCAAGGATCCATGCATGCCACATCGTAAGATTTCTTTTTTTTGACATCCTAACAATTAGTATATATGTATGCATAAGTTATCGATTTAATTTGAAACCATTTTAAACAATTTGTATTAACCATACTCCTTGCTCACTATAAGTTCAATTCATAAAAGAAAATTTAAAAATAAAAGAATACGAGAAGGTATAGTTATTTTATGGTCACGAAATAATTTTAAAGTATAGTTAATTATTTTACTCTTAACTTGGAGCCAAGGATATAATTATTCATTTCTGCATATTATTTCAATTGGTGTGAAGCATGGACACTAATAAATACGTGACTTTTTGTTTATATTGAGGAAAATTTATTGTTCTTAAAGACTAGAAAATGGTAAACCCATTATAGGAAAAACAGTGAAAACTAAATAATATAATATAATAAAACTATTGATGTCTTGCTGATAGAAGAGGAGTCATTAAATTCAAATTTTTGTAACGATTATAAATAGTGCAGCAAAAGTAAGAGAAAGATAGAGACAGAGAAAAAAGAATGAACCTATATATACTTAGTTATGATGTCAGCTAAAAACAAAAGGAAATAAGATGTGTAGTTCTGATCATAAACTATGGCATATTTTGTATGCAAGAATTCAATTAATTTACAATTATTTTTTTTTATATCTAATGCAAGATATGTTTGTAGCGCATATGTAGGTCGAAACTCAGATACAAAGATAAATTCGAAATGTCTGCTACTACAAGAGCTGGACATATTACAATAACTACTCAATTACCATCTATATAAATCAATACCCATCTAAATAAACTAGTAGATATAAAATTATGATAGACCTAAATTACACATCTTTGAGTCAAATTTTTTGTTTTGTTTGTTTTTTTATTCACAATCTGTATGTTAATTAAAAAGAATACAATAAGTATATACATACAAAATACATATAATATACAAAATATGTCTTTGACTAAAATAATTAATAATAGACATGTGAAATTACAATCCAATAAAAGTAATTTCCTTTAATCAAATTGTTGATTTTTAGAAACAATTGAAAAATTGGTGTAATTCGATTATTTATGGTATACATTCACTAAGATAATCTGTATATATAGTTATGATAGTTTCGAGAAGTTAATCTAAATCAGTTAAAATCATTATTCAATTTTCTTTTGAGTATATACAGTCTTGGAAAACAAAATTTAAAGTCTTAATTATGTCTAGATCTCTCACCAAGATGTATATGGATGGACGAAATCTAGAACAACTCATGTGAAGTTAACAAATAAAGGTTAGTTACAGAAAATATCGCAGAATGGATTTATAAACGAATTTAGGCTCAACCCAAGCTATAAAACTAACAGAATAAGATGATGATAACATGTCAAGATTATAGTCTAGATTTTGATTTTATCATAATTTTGGGGATTCTGTGCCGCTTTTGAATAAGAGTAAAAATAAATATTTAATTTTAGATCATATGGTTACAATTTATTTATATATGTATATGTTTATCTTTTATTATATTTATATTTTTTAAGAGTTCGCAATCATTTAAGTTGTATTGATGGGCAGGTATCAATTTAATTTTTAAAAGTATCATTCTATTATCAGAGCTGATTAACAAAATAAAAAAATAAAAAATAAAAGTAGAATACAAAGCAAAGAATTTAAATTAATATAAAAAAAATATTTTCCATTATAACATAATAACTCTGAATATTATTTTCTATCTCTTTTTTAGCATATTGAGTTTAAAAATTATAATTTAAAAAGCGAAATGATTCAATTTTTTTTTTGTTTTATTTAAGAAAATTAATTAATTTTTTTTTTGATGTTTTGAATTATAATTTAAAAAAAAAAAATTTGTTGCTGAATTAAAATATTACCATGATCTTTGGCTTTATGTAGAGTTTGAAACATTTTTTTGTACCATTGGTGCTGGTTGTTATGATTCACTTCCTAAAATTCCAAAATTCAAAATGAGAAAAAAAAATAACAAATTTTTAAATCAATCTAATTTGATTTTTCTTGAATGTCTGTCTGTCAATGTTTATAATGTAGTGTTTGGTTAAAATCTTGTTTTGTTTTTTGTATTATTACCGATCTTAAAACTATTGGCATTCCGTCTTTGGTTGTTGGTCCTATACCCTCAATTGGTCTATGAGCAAGTTTAGCCATTCTCTTAGGATGCCCACTGTCACCTTCTGGTTCACTTAAGTACTCGTTTTTAAGAGAATATACTGTAAATATTTATTTTTATTTTTTAAGTAATGTAAGTAACTTTAAAATAAAATAATATAAAATAAAAATAATAATAATAAAAATGAAAAAAAAAAAATAATATAAAAGGTACCTAATACAAGAAAATAATAAAATGAAATAAATGAGGTTTGATTTTTTTTTCTTTTAAAAAAGGACATTTTGAAAATATGAACGTATTAAATTAAGGGCTTAATACACGAATGCTTTTTACTTGAAAATTTCACTTAAACGATGACCTATAGTGTCTCGAGACTTGCAAGTTATCTACTAACAACAGGTTATGCACTTTCAAAAATATCAGCTCAACTAGCATGATTTTTTTTCAAGACAGTAATTAACTTGTAAGCAATGAATGAAAATAAAAAAGTATGCAATTGATTTTTTTTTATTTTATTTTTTGTTTTAAAAATTTTTTTTTTGTTTTAAAATTTTGTTTTTATTGGGCGTTTTCATAAAATAAATCGAAGCATAGTACGATCTATCAAAAAAAAAATTTGTGTTCTTTTGTAGCTCGGAGCACTCAGATTTTAGATTTCTTTTCTCAGTCGAGTACAAAACACTGAAGAAGTCTGCAAGTAGTAGACGAAATACGCGTATCTGTATGATAAGAAATATCAGTAAAATTATCGACTATTTTCACTGCTATAAAAATTGTGTTAATTTTTTTAATCAGAGTGCGCTCAGAAAGTGATTTCTAACTCGTTATAAAATTTCCGAAATTTCTTGAAATTTTTACTTCGAATCGAAATACTTAGTTGTTTATAGAATATATAAAAAAGTTGAGAATCATAAATTACGGGTCTGTAATTTTTAATATATTGTTAAACCTCTCACTAACAACGTTAAGAAATGATGTTTTGAGTGAACCTCTAAGGGTTTTATTTATTTTGATTCCATATACTAAGGAAATAACGTAAATATTTGTTTTTCGTTGCATCGTAATTAATTAGTGTAAGGGTTAATAAGGTATTCGTAAAAATCGATTACATATACATAACTACCACATATTCTTTATTTCGTTCCAACTTTGCAATGTATAAATTGTAAATTTTTTTTTAATTCAACTTAAAAATTGTCTCCTAAATTTACTTATTTTATTTAATTTTATTTAATCTCAAGAGAGGTCAGAGATACAGAGTATTTCACTATTAAATTGGGTATGCTTCTTATAGGCCTCATACACGTTCAAATCTGTTTAAAAACTTGTTTCGAAATTTGTGAAATTTAACCGTGTGTGGGGCTGTCTAGAAACAATTTCTACGACTTCTGCTAAGTAATATTGTCAATTTTGATTTAACGTGTATAATTGAATGCTTTTTTATTTGATTTAACATTTTTTTTTTTACTGATACTTGTCAAGTAAAATGTATCGTGTAATGTGCCCATTTTAAACAAAAATTAACATTAAATTATTAAAAAAAATTCAATGGAAATAAAAATGTTCTAATATTGAAATTAAAATAAAATTTTGTTGAATTTTTAAATTCTTAGATATTAAAAATATATAATTTAAATCGAAAATATGATATGTATTTATATTTTGTTAAAGGTAAAAATTAAAATTTTATTTTGTAATTTATATAAGGTATTTTTTTTTAGGAAATAAACAAAGAAAACAACAACAACAAAAATTAATAAATAACAAAGAACATAATAATTATATTAAAAGTAAATTTTATTTAAAAGGGTTACCGTTGTTTACGAACTTGTCATGTTGAGTTGCAAGTTTTCTTATACCTGATAATAATATAATATTAGAACGAATAAATTATTTAATATATTATAAAATAATTATTTTAACTAATTTACAGAAATTTACGATGGTTAAAAACTGTACATATAATATTATTCAAAGCTAATTAAAATAATTTATATATAATTATCTCAAAATTGAATTTAACCAGGAATTAAATATAAATATTTTTGTAAATCTAACAAAACGCATTTTTTGAAACTTTAAAATTTTATAGCTTATTAATATGACCTACAAAATTATTCACATCATTAATTAACATAATATTTTAATTAAAATTACTTTATTAATTGAATATGATATGTAAGGCTCTTAGTAATTTTTTTATAATTTCCTTATAACTAAATAAAATAAAAAAATTTAATTAGAAAAATTAATCAAAAAATTTAACGTAGTACTTGTAACAACCAAATTATAATATAAAATATTTAACTTTCTTTATTCTATTTAATTATAAAAATATACAACTATTCTTTAAATTGTTGTAGTATTTGAAATCAAATGAAATAAAAAATAATTGGTTTTAATTTTTTTGATTGATTTTTATATCTCACAGATGTTGTTTACAGCATCTCAATATAAGTGATAGAATCAATCAGAATTACAAATCAGGGGTTGTTTAGGTATAGCTTATCATTAAAATACCTACTGAACAACATTCCTTTAATAATTATTAATCTCTTTATAGTTTAGTTAATTATTTTTTTTAACTAAGATGAGCCATGTACTGAAACTGAACTCCAAACAGTAAAAATGTAAATAAGTAATGTTATAAAAATTGGTCATAACACCCCAATAGGCGAATATAAATTTTTTTAAATTGTTTTTGTATCTTGATTAGAACTATAATATTAAAAAACCCATTGTTTTTTATGGTTACAGATGGTTACAGATCTGTTATCAGATGTTTATGTATGATTTAGAATCATATACTATATCTAAATGTTATGTGAACAAAATAGGATCTTTTAGTTTCAAAAAATGCGTTGTAACAAATATTTTACTGTATATGCTTCATGCTACATAAAAATATTACACAAATACCTATATACAATATAATCAACAAAAATGCAATATAATAAATCAAGTAAATATGTAAATACAATGGTAGGCAGCATTAATTACACGCTCAATAAATTTTAACATTTTTTTTTGTTTTTCTTTTCTAAGGACGAAATTTACAAATGTGTTAAAAAAAACTTCGGGAATCAATTTCACAAAGTCTTCTTAATTTAAATTTAAATTTTTGGCTAAAAAAAATCTCAAATTACTCAGGTAGTAACAGATTTCTTTTGCTATGTCACCCGGCAAAAGTAATTACACATTTGGTTTCATACGGCATAATTAATTACACATCAGGTAAAACTAAAGAAATATTGCTAATTTTGTAATAAAAAAGTTGTTTACAGTTAAATAGTTTTATTTTAGTATTTTTTCATTAGTATATTTTATTATTAATGTTTAGTTATTACACCTTATGCATCAATAACAGCTTGCAATTGTTTTCATATTGAAGTTTTTAAATTTTTATTTAATTCCGTAGGTATTTTTATCTAAATATTCAGTATTTTCTCAAGCCTTTCAGCCTTTTTTTGGTTTTATCGATTTGTTTCCTTTTCATTGTTTCATAAATACGATTTGTTTCATAAATGCGCAGATGTTCTCTATAAAATTTAAGTCAGGGCTCTTCGGTGACCAAGTTAGAATGTTCAGTCCGACACCCTCAAGAAATCGGTTTACAACGCAACCTCAATTAAATGAACCATTATCTTGCTGGAAACAGCAGTTATCATCAGGAAATATTCCGCCTCCTTAAGTGAAAGCATGTTCATTTAATATTTTCATATATGCACATTGAAATAATGTTCATCTGTTGGAAACAAAGCTCCACAGCCATAGTAGTAAATGCATCCCCAAGACATAACACTTCCATCGCCATGGGAATCAAATTTTTAAGCCACTTTATACTTTAACTCTTTTGGAAGATGAATGTATTTTTTTCCAAGAGCTTCCGTGGAATGTAAATTAACTTTCCTGTGTCCACAATACGTTATATCAGTACTCCGATGACTCATTAACATATTCTTGAGCCTCACGTTTTGAAAAATTTGCTGGTAAAATATTTACTACTTTACGCACCCTATAAGTTTGAATATTAAAATATTTACATATTCTTCGTATTGTTCGTTCACTCCCACTCTTTTTCCAATAACTTTTGCTGACCTAAAAACAATTTTAACTGGGCTTATATCAGGATTTTCTTTTTAATTACTTAACAATTTGTAATAGCCTTCTTTGGGTCTCTTAGTAACAACTTCATTCCTACTAGATTTTTCCCTGTTTTTCAAGTTACCGTATTCCTCTTTTTCCTTTACAAGGTTCTAAATAGTTTTAAATGAAATTTCATAGATTTCTGCTAGCAATCGAGCTAGTGTTAAGCAACAACTGCTGCGGGATTTTCAATATTTAATTCGTTTGTTTTACGTATTATTAATGAAAAATGAATCAGTAATTTTAACAGAATAACATTATTTGAAACACTATTAAGAGCTGCTTTTCGTCACTTTTAAATATTAGAATACAAATTCAAAAAAAAATTAAATAAACGCTATCAAAAAATGCACTTATTGACTTCAATAGATCAAAATGCAATAATGTGTAATTAATTATGCCGTATGAAACCAAATGTGTAATTACTTTTGCCGGGTGACATAGCAAAAGAAACCTGTTATTACCTGAGTCATTTGAGATTTTTTTCCGCCGAAAATTTAAATTTATAAGAACACTGTGAAATTGATTCGCAAAGTTTTTTTTAATACATTTGTAAATTCCGTCCTTAGAAAACAAAAACAAAAAAAAAATGTGAAAATTTATTGAGTGTGTAATTAATTTTGCCTACCACTGTACAAACATTCAAGAAATTAATCGTGTTTATATGTGTGTTAAGAGAAAGAGAGTGAGAGAGAGGAAGAAGGGAAAAAGAGAGAGTGGGAACAAATTAATTGACTAAATTAAATATATTTATATAATTAAATTGAAATATATTGAAGTTAATTTAAAAAATATCATGTAGAGTGTTGCGAGAGCATTGAATCACAGAACCACAGATAATTGGGAAAGTCGAAACAAACAAAATAAAGTATAGGAAAAGTAGGCCCCTTCTCACTGATTTAAGAATTATGTATAGCCTTAAAGATTATATTACTACCGGAATAACTTAGTTTGATTGTTTACCTATAAAATCGAATTTAAATAAAAAAAAATTAAAAGTAGTTAAGGCTGAAAGAAATATATCAAAACAAAAAACAGTTATAGTAATACCATTTTTTTTTTTAAATATTTGAAAATTAACTTTAACCCTTTGAGACCCAAGAATTTCACTTCGGTTGCTTTTACACAACTAAATTCAGTTTTAAATTGAAATATCAATTACTATGCAATACAGAAGCATTTAATTATATCGCACAATCGATTGAAGTGGGTCTGAAAGGGTTAAATAATATTTTTTTGTGAAAAATTTAATGATATTTTCACTTTTTCAAGATATTATAATTTCAGATTAAAAGATATAATTGCTTGATAATTACATAGAAATAGATTTAATTATATCATTAATTATTTAATTATGTCTGAATTGGATTTGGTAGCAAAAAAAATATGGCCAAAATATAGTGAGAGTGAACCAATTAATTTTTAAGCTTTTGTAACTCCTAAACGATTGTTAACAGACTTTTTTGTTTATTTTTGACCTTCCCAAACCTCTGTACTCTATCACCCTCGATACTCTTGGAACACGCTGTATAATTGTTTTAAAATTTATATAATTGTAAAAATTATTCAAAATAAGTAGAGTCAACTTTTCCTTATTTAATGTACCGGAATTAATTCCTGCATAAATTAGAACGAAAGGAGTATTACTATACTTTTACTATATATTTTATAAAATTTTCTTATTTTTTCGTGTATGGTGCAGCACATCTGTGGTGAGTTAATGTCTATGTTTGAATTTTCTTTCATAGGTAAAACTTTTTATGCAATTTTGCTTAATACTCGAACGGTTTTCAAAATATGAAGTATTAAAGATAATTTTTGTCTAGGGTTTTATAAATTGAATCATAATTTCGTCTCAAGAGATCATGTAGAAAAAAAAATGATGAGTACGAAATAAATTAAGTTAAATTAACTTAAGAATGACATGGAAGGGTACAAGCAAGTTTTCAGGTTCCCCACTCGTAGTACTTTATATAAATAATTTTTAAATTTTTTCAACATTTTATTTTGAATAACAGCATTTTTCTAAATGATCTAATTTGGTGGTGATTTCCATGTCTACAAGAATAAACCTTCATTTTATTTATTTACTTATAATTTTGGGTAATCTGTACTTATTTGGGAAATACATAGGAAGTAATTATGAAAACACTTAATTTTCTTTATTAAAAAAAATAAATTGGGTATTTTCGTTTTACGTTAATTTTTTTTCATTTATTTTTATAACTCACATATGTTGTTTACAATATCTGAATATAAGTTGTAGTGTTATAGAATCAATCACAAATAAAAATCAGGAGTTTAATAGGTATTCTGAAATTGTAATACCTATTGATTAGTTCCAGTTGTGTCAGATGAACAAAATACTCCTTTAAGTATTATTGTAGTAAAACTTTATTTCTAAATAATAATAATGTATCATTTTCAATAACTGAATCGAAAAAAATTTAGTAAAACCAAAAGACATTTTAAATTTATTTATTTTATTTACGTTTAGAACATTTGGTATGAGTCTATTTTATTGAGGTAAGGAACCAAAAATTACTTTTTGTATTACTCCAAACCAGTACAGTAAATCAAAAACTAAGGTTGATTTTTAGAGATTTTGAATATTGAAACCATATTGAAACCATGTTATACAGTGTGCAGTAAAATCCGGCAAGTTTGAATTTCTAGAAAAATCTTATTTTGCAGATAGTACTTTTAACTCCTTCACCAATTTTTAGTTTCTTTGTGCGATTCAGATAATTGTGCAACTATAAATTGATTAGTTTTTAGCAGAAAGTGTTTATTAGTGATAAATAATTCAACAAGTAAGTAAGATAAAAACCAAAAAGTGTAAAATAATATCAGAATAAAGTGATGGTGAAAAATGAGCATTGTAGTCGCTTTATGGAAGGAAAGATTGTCAACACGTAATATTAGTTAGAGAATAGAACGTGGGAGCTCATCTGTTGCCAATTTTATTAAAATTTGAAAGTACTGAACGCATATAGAACGGTGTATAGGATCTGGTAGCCAACGAAAGAGTATATATTCCATAATACTTCGCTCCAAGCGGAATATATTTAGAACATCCACAAAACTGTAAGCAGACATTGCCAGAGCAAAAGCAATCGTAATATCATCATCAACTGTTTTCAATAACTGAATCGAAGATATTATAAAAGCAGGTTTTGTAGTACGTCGATCAATACAATAGCCTATTCTAAAGACAACTTTAAAACCTTCTCGGCTTCATTAAGCGCGGAAACACTCGAACTGGACTAAAAATATCTGAGTAAAGTGGTGTTTTCTGACGAGGTCTAATTTCAAGCTCCATGTCGGAGATGGGAGGTTACAGGTGCGTAGAAAATGCGGCGGAGGACGCCTTAGTGATGTATGCATTGAAGAAGTACTTAATAAAAGGGAAGGTCTAATGGTTTGGGGCTGCTTCAGCAGCATTGGTTTAGGTGAGCTGGCATTTGTAAACTCAAAAGTAACTGCAGATGTGTACATTGATGTCATGGAGTAGAATCACTTGAAACGAACAGTTTTGGAACTATTTACTGCACCTGAAAGGTTTCAACATAGCACACACAGCGAAAAAGATAATATTAATTTTTTATTTAACTATTTAAAATTTTAGAATGAAATTTAGGTTAAAAATGTTATCGAATTAAGTTTGGTTTTATTTCTTTTTGTAAGTGAAAAAGTACTTAAGTCATATCTGCATAAACACTATGAAATCACCCCCTTATATTCAAGATCTTAATCCTATATTGAAAATATTTTGGAAATTATGAAGAAAAAGTTCCTACAAAAGTAATCAATAGAAGCTCTAAGAAAGCAAATAACAAATAGCTTGGGAGAGCATTACAGATGACGTAATTGAAAATTTTATTGACTCCATGAACAATCGGCGTGAAACGGCAATAAAGAAGAATAACGGTCTTACTAAATATTAAATGCTTATAGCCTTAGATTATAATAAAGAAATTTAAAAATTTTTAAAAAATTAAATTTTGGTGGTTAATAACAAAAAACAAGTTTAAAACGAGAATAATGCAATTTTTCTTAATTTTCTTCTTCCTTTTTCCCTATTTCACTGCTCAAAATTGAAGAGAAATATTGGTTTAACGGTTTAAGTAAATTTAAGCTGTCCGTACTTCTTGGAATAAAGTTATGATTCAATTTATAAATATTTTAAATAAAGGTAAGTTTTGCCTTTATTTCCCTAATATCTTGAAAACTGTTCGAGCATTAACCAAAGTTTAAAATTGAAATATTTTGGGATTAATAGTCAAATGACATAACTGCTACATCATATCGGTAAGAAAATTTAAATTCATGTAATAGATTAAAACGTATTGATGAATTTTTACTTCTTGAAGCAGATTATTGCAACATACTAGGTAGGCATACGTAGGTAATAGTGGTAGACAGTGCGCCAACACACTTAGACCAGTAAGGTCCATTGTGATACCATCACGCATTTCCTCGCAAAATACTAAGTAAAATAAAATTTTTTTGTTAGAAGAAGTGCTTATGGTACAGTTTTCCTAATTTTATGGGTCTTTTAAGATTTGAAGTTTTTGTTTAGATTTGAATAAAATTCAATGTATTTCAAAATATAGCTCTTAAAATTAACTGTTGACCTCTAAATAGAACATAAAAACAGAAATAAAATAAATTTAATATTTTGTACTATTTTTTTAGTATTTTGTTAGTAATTTTCTAATTAAATAAATTGGATAAAAACACTACTTTAAAGTATTTCAGATTCATTGGTAATGGAATACTAATTTTTGTTGTTGTTAACGTATTCACTTTTATCATCTACTCTTTCTAAAGCGTTCAAGTATTTAAATATAATTTGTAAAAGCAACACAAACTATAATGTTTCTTAAATGCTGTTTACGATTTTTATAAGTTTTAAATATTATTTTAATTTGAAGAAAAAATGTACTAGGCTTATAATCTGAGATAGTGAAAAAAAAAATATATATCTATAAATTACGTGATATTAAGGAGATTTTCTTAATGGATTGTAATAATTCATTCTATTTACTTAAAAAACAAAAAAAAAAAAATAATAATTATGTATATACATATCTCGCTTCGTAACATTATTTAATTATTCAAGATTTCCATTTATAATATTTTACGTACTTCAAATTAATTTTAAATAAATTTTATTTTGGACGATATAAAAATTATAAGTTTAAAAAATTCATTAGGTGGTCGAAAATGGAAGAACTGGTATTGATTAAATTCTGAATCAAGTTTTTTCACTAGATATTTATTTTTATTTAATTATTCTTTATTAGACATTATTGTATTTAACATTTAACAAGAATTTTATTTAGTTTTTTGTTTTTATTTAAAATTAAAGTTGGAAAATTTTTACGCAATAAAATTAATAATCATAATTTATTTTCCATAAATCTTTTGCAAAATAATTAATGTTTTTTTCCAAAATTTTTTTCTATTATTCGTTTTACATTGATAATTGTTTCGATTTAATAAATTTAATTTTCAATTGTAATCGTTTTAAATAATAATAATAATAATAATAATAATAAAAAAAAAAAATTAAATGAATAAATAAAATTATAAAATTTAATTTAACAAAATTTTAATTTTATTTTCGATTTTTATATTATGTAAGTATATATTGTGGGTTGTCAAAATTATTCAAACAAATTAAATTTTATAGAAAAGTAAAGAAGAAATCGAAATCGAAATCTATTTCGTAAACAAAAATTATTGTCACATTCGTAGAAACATTGTATGTACATATCAGGAAATAGTTGGGAAAAATTACTAAAATCATATTTGAGCATTTTGCAGTTTTCAAGAGGTAAATAAATGTTATTTACCCTGTCCGTAAACTTTTTCTATTCTCTTCTATTCTAATATTGCTTATTATACTTTACTATCCTTATTTTTCTTTCTTTCATCTTTATGACTTAAGATTACAGACTTAAATTCTGCAAAGTTAAGTTAGAATGCTTATCCCATTATTTTGGCCTAATATAAAAAAACACCAGTGAAGTAAATTTAATTTTGGAAAATTTAACGGTAAATATTTTGTCATAAATCGACATTTCTAATAATTTTTGGAAAAAAATTGTAAAACAGTCAGAATATAAAAAAACACAATCAAAAATTTACCATTTGGAATTTTCTCATGAAAATTTTAAAGTAAAATTAGATAAAATTTAAATTAATTCAGGGCATTGAATCAATTGAAAAATCTGCCGTGAAAATACATTAAACAAAGCAGAATAATCAGTGAATTTGTTTAATTACTTGCAGTTAGCATTCTAGAATCAAAGAGTGCCTAAAGGAAATAGAAATATTTCTAAGAAGTAATTATGTCAATATAGTACTGATCTTGGAGACATATTGAAGACATACATGAAGTGATTCCACCAGTTAAATTTTATTCTGAACAAATATTTTTTACAAAATGTTTTATTCTGAAAAAGATGTACAATCTATAATTATAATTGACAAGCATTTAAGGACCTGCGCAGTAGACACCTTTTCATTTTATCTCTCTTCTCCATAATGAACTCTTAATATATAATAAGCAAGTTGTAAATAAAACAATAATGCGCACACAGTTGAAATTTTTTTAATCATATGGTTTTGTTATTCAACAAATACATTAAGAAATAGGTAGAAACGAAACAGAAAATGAGAAGTAAGGTATTTATGTTTTTTAACGAAAACAGACTAATTTCAAAGCTTTTCATTAAAACATAAGTGTTTTCTGCTTTGTAATGAGAAGTCTATATCAGTCCATCAAATCCCTGTTCTTTTAAAAATTTTAAATTTGGCTTTAACTTGAATTATAATTACTCAACAGGGGCCCCTAGTCGTATTTATAATAACGTGTATTTTAAACTTAAATAAGTTTATAAGAGCATCTGAGATAATTATTATTATACTTGTATATGGCTTATAAATTACAATAATATTTTAACATAAAATATAGTTATCTATGCAAATAGATTTTAGCCATTTTGTAGTCTTCCACCCTTGTCCGACGAAATCTGAATGCAGATTTGTATCGATAAAGTATGTTACAGAGGAAATATGAATGTATTTTCTTCCAGGACATTTGAAATTATTATAATTATATTCTTAATATGAAGAAGAAAAATTGAATAAGTGTTAAGAAATATAATTTAATGCTTAAAACTTACTGAGGGAAATTGGTTTCATCTCTGGTCGAAAAAATTACAATTTAAAATTGAACGACATATTTAAAGATGAAAAAGTGCTCAATATATGCACAATTAATTTATTTTAGAAATTTTAGAAACATTTTAGAAAAAATAATATAAGCCATATGTCATAAATATATATTTTTCTAAGATTAGGGAATTTACTTTTGATGGTAGTTTATGATATGCAAAACTAATCCTTTTTTAAATAATAAATTAAATATTAATTCGTTTAATTTATTAAAAATTTGTAAAACCTCATTAATTTCTTATTAATAATTTTATTATTAATAGATTTTACGGAATTTTGATTGATTTTTATAATTCACAATATTGTTTTTCAATATCTCAAAATGAATTATTAAACTAATCATAGTTCCAAACTAAGAGTTATCTATATAGTCTAACAATACAATATCTACTGAACAGGTCCAGTTTCTTTTAGATCGATAAAACACTACTTCAATAATGTACTTTGTGATAAATTTGTAATTTAATATAATACAAGTATATATTCGACATATTGTAGAGAGTTATAATCTAAATATTGTGTACATATATATTTAGAATAGCTATAAAGAAAAATAATAATTGATCAGTTAATTTGCTTAATTACTTGGAGTTAGTATTACAGAATCAAAGAGGATAAATTAGAACCAATTTTATTTTTTCTGAATATAAATTAAAATAAATTAACGTACAACCCCTACTTTAACTCTACTTTAAAGTGAATCACCTTTGTATAATAGAATGTATAATTATTGTATAGTTATATAGGGACAGTATTAATTTAAATATTTTCAATGAATTTCTTTAGAAAATTCAATAATTAAATGTGATTGAAAACATATAGAAAATAATAACAGAACATGAATTCTGAATGAAATTACGATCTTTGTGAGTGATACACTATATTATTAACAATAAAAAATGTAACTGATCGTATTATGATAAGAAATAAAATATATTTAACTGATTTCCTATATGTTATCGAATATGACTAGTGAACAAAAATAATAATTGATATTATATACAAATATCAAAGTATCGATCAATATCGATCAATATCGGAACAAATGTAAGAAAACTTGTTTTTCTTGTTTTTCCCATTTCTCTTCTTCGGAGTATAGAACTTAAAACGTTAAATTTTTCTAAAAATAGAAATGATTAGTTCATTGTTGTTATTCTACTTAGTTTGGTTTCTGTCACTTGACATTTAGTGAAAAGAGAAGAATTCTCTATTCCACAGGATTTAAATCCGTATTTATTACCAATGTTATTTCTATTAGTCTAACTGATTAACAAAGTCATTCTATAACATGTTATAACAGTGAAACAAGTTTTTATAAAAACTATAACATGTTGTTTTTTTTTATCAAGTTATGACATTTATTTTCAATTTCATTCTCTCTTTAATCCATCATCATAACACAATTAGAGCTTAATGGGTGTAAAATGTAGTCTAAAAAAAAACATTTTTATTCAAAATAACAAAATGTGTATTTTTTTTTTGTAAATTATTATTCCATTTATCAGAATATTACAAAATATAAAATATGTCATTGCATGATATATGTTAATATTAACAAGGAAAGCACTGATCAATCGCTGATTCAATGCCATAACAGTACATAATCTACATATATCTACAGTAGATTAAAGGTAAAGTACACAATCTACCCATATGCGAGGTGATCACTTGACAATTGAGTTCCTATAACAACAGTTCAACTATAGCTTAAATTAGAAATGTTTAAACACTTTTTGAACTGTTGTTAAATTCCATGAGTTCACATTTCTATACAAATTAAAATGTTTCAAATGTGTGTTAGATTTTAAAATTTATAAATAATGCTATTTTCTATATTGTTCATTTAATTTTCATTTAATTTTCTATAAAAGTTTTTATTATTACGTTAATTTTGACAATTCTCACTATATATATATATATGTAACTTATATCGTATTCTTAATATCCTTTATTTAATTTCTATACTTTAATTATAGGAGAAAAATGTTATTATGTGTGATTATACAATTCAACAAAATTTTTTGTTTATTTTAAATTTTTTGTGAATAAATTAATAAAAGAATATAAAATTAATTAATTATAAAATTAAATAATTATTTAAATAAATAAATAAATAAATAATTTTGATTTAGAAAAAATAACACGTGTAATACACAACAAAAGTTCAAATTTTTTTTTTTAAATGTGATGAATTAAAACAAAAAGAAAAAATAATAAATAAAATTAAATAATAATAATAAATAATATAATAACTGTCTCAAATTAAACAGTTTCAATTCAATTTTTCGATTTGAAACTCACCTACTTCATTCGGTTTAATATAACCTGTCGAATGAACTCTTGGCAAATTTTCTTTTCCTACAAACGATTTTTCTATTTTTTTGTTTTTTTTTTTTTTTGTTTTTCGAAATAAATAATTAAATAAGAAAATTTCAATTAATTAAAAAAAAAATTGAGAATAAATAACAAAAAAAAAAAAAAACAAAAAAAAAAATTCAAAATAATATAATTTAATTTTTTTGTTTTTTTTTTAATTGTTATAAATTTTAAAAAAGAAATAATGAATTTCGATTATGTTTTCTTTGAAATGGAAATTTTTTAGCACCTTTTAATGACGATGCTGATCCAAATCTATTTGTATTGTTATTAAAATTATTATATTTATTGCAATTATTCTCAATATTATTTAGACTGGAACAACTAAATGATTGAGTTCCTGCATTAGATAATGGCTGTTGTTGTTGATGTATTTGTTGTCGACGAAATTTTTGATTATAATAATTATTTGCATCTGAAACCCATGGAGGATCTACACGATTTGAACCTTCACGAACATATTTTCTTGGAAGTGTCGGTGATTCAAATTTGACCGGACGAAATTTACGTGGTTGTTGTGGTGATTGTTGTGGACTCCAAATTGGTAATTTTGGTAATGGTGGTGGTGTTGGAGATGGTGTTGTTGTTAATTTATTATGTTGATATTGTTGTTGTTGGTGATGATTCTGTTCGTATTGTTGTTGTTGTTGTTGTTCTTGTTGTTGATTACATATATCAGAAGATACTTGTTTGAATGGTTCGTTACTATTTGGAGACCAAACACCTATAAAATTTAAATTTGGAATTTTTTGTATAAATGTTTTGTGTACTAATAAATAATGTGTAAATTATTTTGTTTTTATTTTTATTTATTATTATTTTCTTTCTTTTTAAATATTTATGTTTTTTTTTTTGTTTTATATATTTTTTATTAAAATAATATTTTGATATGAAAGTGTTTGTTTTTTTTTTGTATTTTGTTTGTTTGTTTTATTATTTTATATACATTTATAAAACTTTTTTTTTTTTTTTTTAATATTTATTTATAGTTTTTTGAAGTTTTTCTTTATGAATTATTATAAGTCCTATAATTTATGTTTTTTGAAAATTGTATTCAAATAATTTTTATTTTAATAAATTTTTGAAATAAATATATATCAAATTATTATTAATATTATAGATAACTATTGGTGAATTTCCGGTACATGAGTACAGCTCGAAAATGTACTCGGTTCAAGCTTGTTGAAAAACGAAATCAAAAACAAATTATTGTAGATTTGAAGATGGATAGTTAAGAGAGGAAGCTGATAAACAAAACGATAATTCTAATCATATTTTAATAAATTTAAATTTTTGATATTTACTAAAATTTTTTTTTATTAAATATAGTTTTTATAAATTTTGCAAAAAATTAATTATTTTAATTTTAAAAGCATTTTTTTCCTTTCAATTTGAATAAAACATATTATAAGGTGTTTCTTCACAATGGTATTACTTTTCGTGGTTGGGATAGGTGAGATTGCTTTGAACAGTTCTTAGTCGTATTGAATAAAGTTGTATCGTTGAAAATGTAGGTTCAATAATATCATCGTATAGAAACACTCTTTATAAAGCTTATAATAGTGAAAGTAATTATTTATTAGAGTTAATTTTAAGCATAAATTACAAAATAGAATCAAGTCCCAAATAAATCAAACTGTTTTTGGAGCATTACTGATATATTAAATAAGGCTTTTTACTATACAAATAATTTGTTTCAATAATAATTTATTTTAAATTTTATTTTTTAATTTGAAACAGATGACATTTGAATGAGGCCAGATGCTGTATTTATTTTTTATTTGAATTAACATTTTAATTGATTTTATTAATAAGAATTCACAAATCATTGTTGAATGGAGTTTTGATTTGATTTCATTAGAGTTTTTTTTTTTTGTAGATGAATAGAAATTATTTTATAAAATAAGGAATATTTAGAAGAGAAATAGATGAAAAATCCAACGAAAAATTTTATCAACAATTTCATGTTTTTTTTTTAGTATAATACAATTATTAAGTGTATATATAGGTTTCGAAATCTGTATACTTGAATATATATATGTAGCTATTTATAGTATCTATATATTTTAAGGGTATAACTTATAACTAATATATACCAGATTCGATTCAAAAAGATCCGGTGAAAGCAAAATGCTTTATATGTTTTTCGACCTGATCCAGTTCGCTGTGTCATTGGGATAAAATAAATGACAATAAAAAATGACCATATTGACATGAATATAGGACCAGATCGCAAAAGTGAAAAGGGCCTGAAAGTTTGGCTATATATTAACATGCACGTAAACTGAATATAAACAAAATAAATAAGTATGTATTTTATTCATATACAGTTATTGTGGTATTAATAAATAAAAAGGATTCACGTTGTATTAATTTTATTAAAAAGAATAATGTACATATGTTGTAAAGAGTCATCGCATGTATAACATAGTATAAAGTAATAAATTTTTGGAATTGGAATAACCTTTATAGTAAAATAGAGACAAAATAAAAATCGGCTGCGTCTGAAAAAATATGAACTTTATAAAAAATTATAAATGGTAAAATAATAACTGATGATGGTATTGTTAGAAATAAATCTACATAATGATTTTGTACACATCAACATTAAGATCGAAAAAAACTATTTAGAACTACATAAGTAACTTAGAAAGACTAATTAGCATTGAGCAAGTTGAGAAAAATTAGCTTCGAACAAATTTTAAAACTGCTTATAAGTCAATAAACTGAACAAAATTTAATGTTACAAATTTCCTTTAACTTTAGCGTATTAATAAAAGTAGTAAAAATACTACACAAAATATCATCAAGAATACTAACTATGTGGTAGGTAAATTTAGAAAAATGGCTTTCGAGAAATTAACAAAAATATTTTTTTATAATGAAAACAAAAAACTTTTATAATCAATCAACAATTATTTAAAATCAATATACATTAATATATATATATATATATACATATACGTATTTTCTGCTCCCAGTTCCAAAATCTATTTTCAATATATATGTACGTATACACATATTTAATATGAAAAACTGAGCAATTAACTTGGAATTTTGATTTAATAATGGAATATTCCATTAAATAAAATTATTATTATGTGAAATTAATAAATAAACATTTATTATTCAAATTTAAGTATGTTTTTTTTTTAAATTTTGAAAAAATTAAACAAAAATAGAAAACCACATCATAATATTAACTTTTAGAAATTATTTGAAAATATAACATTTTTTTCATTTGAATTTGAATACTGATTGAAACGAAAAAAAAATGTTTTTCATTGATTTTGAATTTTTTTGAACAATGTGAAACAATTTACACAGGGACGCCCTTTAATTTTTTTTTCTTTTTTGTTAAAAAATCACTTGATTTGAAAATTTTAATTTTATTTAATTTTACTGGGTTGGGTAATTTTAATTTAGTATGTATAGTACAAAAAAAAAGGTCTCTACATTAAAATATAAACAATTTGTCGAAAGAGTTAATTTCAAATCCAATAACAATTTCCTATTTCAAAGATTTTATTTTATTATTTTAAAATCAATTGTTTAAATAAAATTTTATTGTTTAAATCGATATATTATATATGTTATGTATATATATATTTGTATTTATATGAAAATGGTTATATTATGAATCATTCAACCGAACTATTAACGATGATAAGCTCTTTGATTCATTTGTTTTATTATGTTTTGTATCTTTCTTTGATGTACTCTCTGTAGTACCTACTTTATTTAAAAAATTTATTAAACAAAAACAATAACAACAATAACAAATAAAATTAATGGATTTTCTTATTTTATGGGTCCAATAGAATTCAATAGAAGCAGGAAATAGTAATTGTAATTGTGATTTGAGAGTAATATCAATTTGAAAAATATCAAAAATTGTTTAAGTTACATAATTGTACTAACTAAAAGTTACCTGATGTTAGATGTGGTGATTTTTCATGTTATATATACATATAGATATTATGTATGTGAAGATAAAAAATTTGTACTTGTTTTTGCTAGTCGTTAAATTTGTTAAATTAAATCTTTAATTCACTATAATCTATTATATAATATGTATTTATTTAATTGAAGTTTGATTACAAATAGTAGTGCTATAATAGCCTTGAATAATCATAATAACTTCAAGTTATTATAATTAAAGTTATAAAAATCGGAGGAGGAGGGAAAGGTTTGTAAAGCTTTATAAATTTATATATATATATCTTTTATAAAAACTTGTAAAATGTTATTTTGCAATCAAAATCTTAATGATGGTTTTGGTTCTCAATAAATTAACTTCGTAAGGGTAATGTAAGAAGATTGGTGGTTTAGCTAAAGAATTTTTCTATATCCATATACGTTATCGATATGTATATAATCATAGCTAATAGCTGACAGGCTCCATGCAGTACCTAAAATTATACAAAGATTCTATTTTTCATTCTAAAGTTCCATATCTGTTAATTTTATTAATTCACTTGGTTTTATATGTTCTGGTAAAGGCAGTGTAATCATTACCCATATCCCAAACTATAGGATCTATAGGGAAAGTCAGGAGAATTGCACTCTAAGTGTTCAAGTGTTCGGTTGTCTCTGAGAGTTTAGTACTGATTGGTGTCTGTTTAAGTTAATTTTTGTGCAGTTTACTGATGTGTAGAAAAGCTATTTGGTCTATTTACAATAGGGAGAAGTGAGGTTGAAGAATAAACACTCCGTGGTTTGTTTGGTTTACAAGTTTTTCAACGTTTTTCGCCTGAATATTGATTATGGACGAAATTTATTTTATGTTCGATTAAATGGAATCATTGAATTGTTTCTGTTTATACGACAAAAGTTAATAAACTGAGGCTTCTTCTATTTAAAATCGTATAATTAAATTTCAGAAATAGTTATTCAGAATAAACAAAAATTTTATGGGTTCTGGGCCAGTAAAAAAAAATTTTATGGATACTAGGCCAGGTCGAAAATTTCATATTTTGATTTTTTGTATCACAATTTTCATTTTATTAAGATTTGAATGTGTAAAATTTTGATTGAAAGTCGAACTACTCAAACCACCATGCACGCCACCCAGCGTGTAGATGATTATTGTTACAAAAATTTAATTAGGTAGATTAATCAACTCCGGAAAAATTCCTATTTCCAAAATCACTTTAATAGCTTGATTTTATTAAGTATATAAAATTAAAGCTTTTAAAACTAAACAGAAATTTTTAAAATATTTAAAAAATTTTCTTTTAAAATTGTTTACGTAATACATTAAGTGATAATTAGAGAAAAATCATAATAATTTCCTGTGAAAAAATTTTCCTTCACCTTTTTCGTTTGATTTTAATTTGAAAACATTTTTGAAAATATTTTTGAATATTGTATCATTTTATTTTAATTAAAATTAATTTGTGCATTCCAAAAATATTTTCTAAAATTTTATAATGAAATCTAAAAATTTTTTTTATATACTTTTTTTTTCTTTTAATTGTTGGTTAATGGGGAAACAGAATTTTTTTTATTTTTCCAAAATTATTAAAAATTTTTTAATAAAAGTATATTTATTTATGTATTTAGAATATAATATTAATATATTGTAATAAATCTCTAGAAAATAGCCTTCGTATATCCAAATGGTAAAACAAAGGATATTATTTGTTATGTTACAATCACACATCATGAGCGAAAAATGGGGTCTTATTACGGAATATATTTGTACTTATTCCAATTTAAATAAATAAATTTTTTTTTAGAAAATATACTTTAAAAAATTTAATTATTATTATATTTCATCATTTGAAATAAATCGCCTTATATGCCAGATTTAAGTGTGTACATACATCAGCATGTACATATTTTAAAAATTTTATAAATAATTTGATGCAATAAGCATGTTTGTTTTAAAATAATGATTTTGTAAAATATATTTTGATATTTTGCCATTGTTATAACATAATATTAATTGGATAGAATCTGTTGTAGAACATGGCAATTGATAATTAAAATTTGTGGTGAAAATTTAATTATATTAGAATAATATATAATTTGTGGTGTGGTTGATAGACAATCATTGGTCGCTAACATGAAATTGCAACGTAACTAAAGATTTATTACCCCTAACTGTTTGATGTTTTGTCTGTATGTTATTTAAGATTTTTATACAATTATGTATTCATATATAATTACATTTATATTAAAATTGTAATTTTATACACCACACTGTAAATTCATATACAAAAAACAATATGTCAATTGAGATTTCCAATATAAAATTTTCAACTAAGGTTTTAAAAAAAATCTATTTGTAATATGATTCGCATCAAGATTCAAATATTAATTAATCGCATGATATTCAGCATATTTTAGTACATGGCTGAATCAATTAAAATAATACAATTTAAATTATTGTGAAATATGAAGAGATTCGATTTGTTGTTCGGTTGTCAGATATGTCAATAAAATTTTTAAATTAATTTGATTTAATTTGAATTTTGTTAAGTAGCTGTCAACTCTGTCAAAATCTTTTTAAACTATTTTGATTTTTTGACAGATTGATTTTTGATTTGTGTTCGATTGTCAGATAATAGGTAAAAAAAAATTTCAAAATGATTTGATTTTTCTTACATGTATGATAAAACTATCAATTAAATATTCAAATTTTCCTAATCGATTTCGTCAAGTTTGACAACAATATTGACTTTATAAGACTAGCTTAGGATGACATACCATTCAGATATTAATTTCTAATTCGTTACGGTGCAAAATGATCAAAGTTACAAATATGTAATGTAGGTAAGTAGATAATTTTTAGATTATGAATTTCTAGGTTTTGATGATACATTTACTATAGTGCTGTAAAAATTATTCGAATCCTATATCGTAATGTTTGAATGATGGAAAACAAGCTTAGAATTAAAATTTAATTTTCTATATAATTATTTTTTTTTATTTAAATGTTTGTATATTTATATTTTGTTTAAGTCCTTTTCCTTAAATTTAATATTGCAGTGTCCTTAAAATTAATTGTTTTTTTTTTTGTAACGAAAACCTGTCAATTTAAATTACAAAGTTCAAGCTTTTCTAATAGATAATAATAACCGAAGAGAACATTTTTTTTTTGTAATTTAAATAATTTTTATAGAAGTTAAAAAAAGTTAAAAAAAAAAAATAATAAAATCAACATTTTTTTTCCAATTTGTCATTTCCTTTATAAATTTAAAAATAAATTTAATTAAAATTAATTGAATTTCGAATTTTCTCTGATATTAAAATTTTGGTTGTTTTGTTTTTGTTTTGTATTGTTCATTCTAAAGTTCATTTTGTTATTTTAACCAGATGGATTATTGACTAATTATATGTCTGAGTACAAACATAAATATTTTTAAATATGTATATAAATAAATATAATAGTATGTTACCTCAAAACTTCAGAGGTTATATACCAATTTTTTATAATCGGTACGCTGAAAAAAATACTATTCTAAACAATTATTTGTTACATAATATCCAGTGAGATAAGTTGATTTCTGCTTTGGAGTGTATTTTTTTTTTAAATATTAGCTTAGTTTTACAGATGTTATAAAAAGTCGAAGTAGTGTTACCTACAGTATTTACAACAATTTGAGTGACAAACTCTAATAACAATTTGTTGATCTTCGAACCGTGGATTTTACAATAAGATATTTTCTCAATGTAGGTATCAAAGCCACAAGTTTATCATTTGATTTTGATGTGAAATTGTTTTTCTACAACTTATTTTATTCATGCTCAATTAAACTTATTTGATTAAACTTTATTAGCTACAGTTCAGTTTTAATAATAAGATAATTTCTTTAAATTTCTTTAATGCCAAGTAATTTATGAAAAAAACAATTAAGGATATTTTTGTTTAGAATTAGTTTTATTATACAATGCAGCACTTTTAAAGGAACTTTAAAGTTCCTAAACTAAAGGAAAACGAACTTACTAGTGGGTAGTTTAATTGTTTATTTAAACTATTTTAAGTAAAAATATTTTGCTGCACAATTAAATGAAAAAATACATACACATATAATCAATTATATCGGTAAAAATACAAAAATGTCAAATTGTGATTGGTTGGAATTTTGACAGCTGCGTATTTAAATCTAAAGAAAAATAAAATTGAAAATTCAGTTTAATTATAGAATTATTAGCACATTTTAATTTCCAATTTGTATAGCTATAAATAGTATTCAAATTCATGTTGATATTTACTTATTTATAAACATTAACATATCATAGAACTTTCATTCAGAGAAATGTCTAAAATATTTTCTTTTTTCACGTAAACGTTGAAAATAACTGAAAGAATAAAAAAAACTTTTGATATGAACATTTTTTCAAAATTTGAACAACCTGTACGATCGTATTGATTTATACCTAATAAATATCACCTCTTGCTATATATAATATCCATTAGATATATGTAGGTACTATACATAAATAAAGCTAGATCTATTATAATGTTTATACAAAATAATACAATTTATTTGCATACAGATGTATTTGTAGACGATGTCTAATCATAGTTTATAGTTTTTCTTTTATTTTGTTGTTGTTTTGGTTTAACAAAAAAAAAAAATATATAAAAATAAATCCGATATGTTTTATTTTGTGGTTTTTGTTGTTTTTGTTGTTGGTCTGATTGAATTGTGGGCGTCGAAATCGGAAACAGAAATAGATCATTGGTTTAATGGTTCTTAGCTTAGTAGGAGATAGTGATACAATTATTTTACATTTATACCGTGTTTTTCTTTTCTAGCTGTTTTTATGAATAATGATTTATGACGTAGATTTGTCACGGTCAACTTAAGAGTTTTTTTTTTGGAAAATTTATTTTATTATTTAGCCAAAAAAAAAATATTTATCTAGGTACTTAATTGCAGTCAATGTAATTGGAACATAGAAATACATATAAAAAAAAAAAAAAATCAAAATAAAAATTCAAAAAGCCAAAAAAAAAGTAAATTAAATATAGAAAATCGCATGAATCATTATTTTATTCATAAAATATAAATTTAAATTTAGAAAAATAAAAATAATTAAAAAGAAAAGAAAATAACAAAAATGTTTTATTTCGAATTATAAATAATTTATTAAGAATCAAATACTAAAATTAAATTTTTTTTTTTTCAATTTAAATAATAATTAAATACTTATATTGGCGCCAAAACATTATAACCTTAGTAGTAATAATTTTAATAGAGTAGTAAAAAAAATTTAATTATAACAATTTAAAATTTTTAATAGATACAATTTTAATTTAATTTTAATAGGTATTAAAACAAAATATAATGATTTATATATTAATTTAAGGATCACAAAAAATATTTACGAAATTATTTTCGAATATTTTATATCATAAATCGTATTCAATTGATCTTGTCTATATTATCTAAAACTTATTTCAAATATTATCATTATACTCATATAATAGGAAAAAAGTTTTTATGTGGTCATGTAAAATCCGAGATAGATAGTTTAAATTTTATTCACTTTAGTAGGAACAAAATAAAAATAAGTCAATATATATATAAGGTTGCTGCACTAAAGTTTTAACCCTTCATTTTTCGATCTATGCTCCACTGGTTATAAGGCAATGATCATAATAATAATGATATGTTTCTAGGCCAGAATAAACTGTTATTATATTTAGATAATGAAGTGTAATCTCAAAAGTCATTTTTAATTCTGCCTATGAGTTTACATGTCATTTAAAAGCTTCTTTTTTGTAGCTGACTACAATATTGAATTTAATATAGTAGTTCAAATAATATATTAAGAGAATAAATTATATAATATACTATATAATAATATTTAATATAATATAATATTTGTATATATGAAAATTGTTATGCTTTTAAAAGAAGTTGATCTGAGCTAAGGGAGAATAGCTGGTCTTTCTAAGCTTCTAAATCCAGTCGGAGTAATATTAAATGTTTTCAATTCCAAATCAATCAATGCTTGGTCAAAAAAATAAATATTAAATATATATGTGTACCAATGTAAATATTGTACCAATGATTATAGAACACTATAGTAGATAACAGTATTCTACAATAATACTGGTTGTATGTGTATATATGAATTTATTTGCTATTTTTTTTTTTTTTTTGTTAAATTATGTAATGTGTAAAAGTAAAAGGATTTAAAATCAAATCAGATCAATCAACTTGTGAACTATACATTTTAAAAGACTGACTAACATTATATCCCTGTTGGGCTGTATATCTAAAAATTGTATATTGTATAATTAATTGCATTGAATCACAAATGGAAAATGGAAAAAAATGGAAAATAACAAATGGAGATTAAAACTAAAAATTTATTGAGAAAGTTAGTTAGAAATAGCAAAATAGTGCGAAGAAATATATTAAAAACAAATTAAACATGTAATTTATACACGTATAGTTGAAGATGTAGTTGAAAATAATTAGTAAATCTGAAGATAATAATGGAAGTATAGTTTATGGTTAAAAAAACAAAAAAATCCCAAAAAAAAAATTCCTGAAGACCAAAATTTCGAATTTAAATTTTGATAAAAATACATTTTAAATTTATTTTTCAGAAATTAATAGTTTTTGTAGGATTTATGAAAAATAAATGCATATTTTAACTCATTTAAGATTTTTATCATTTAAAAATTTTTTCGAGGCTTGTTCGATCGAGTTATTTGTTTTTCAGTAAAGGGTCATAATCCGATAATAATATACACCCATATTCTGTTAGACCCATCTCGCGAGATCGCGTGAGAATATCTCTGACGAGATAGTTTTGTATTCTGTTAGACCTTTGACGAGACGAGATAGTCATTTTTTATCTCGTTAAAAATTGTAAGCGATAGAGTATCTCGTCAAAGTATTTTGTGCTTTTTTATCAAAAAATTGAATTAAATAAATAAATTGAATAGATAAAATAGTTAAATAAAGATTAATAAACAATTTTTCATTATTTTTTTTTGCATTATTATTAAAATTGTGTTTTTGTTTTGAAAAAAAAAATCATCTTCACTATTATTGTTTTACTACTGTTTATGTAATAAACTAAAAAATATTCAAAACATAAATATATTTATATTTCTTTTTTATTTAAAAAATATTTTAGAACTAAACCCCACTAATACATTTAAAAAATTTTATAAACCATATTTCGTTTATATACCAAGAATTTGATAGTAAAAAATGATCAGTACTACCAACAAATAAAATGTTCTATCGCGCCGCTTACAGTGTCTAACAGAAAAGCATATTCAGCGAGACGAGACGAGATGAATTTTTTCTTCTCGTCAACGATGGGTCTAAGAGAATATGGGTGTATAAATATTTATAAAACTGTTGAATAATTTTTGAACATAATAATCGTAATAGAAGGATTTAAAGGATGAAATATCACATTTCTACGATTTTTAACTATACTATAGGTATGCTCTAGTTTGTAATGGTTTATTTCCTAACAAAGTATGTTTACGTAAATCTTATGTTTTTTATAAAGTTTTTAAGTTTTACAATTTTTAGACATAAAAATATTTTAAAAAAATGTAGTTGAAATTACAGTACCGTACTTTATGTACAAAAAATTAATTCTACAGTTATTGTCAAAAAAAAAGACATGATTTTCGGACCACTTTCAACAAACGACTACCTTGAAAACCTGTTATAAAGAATTATTGTAATGAAAATAAGTTAGAAAAAAAAACGACCAAAAGGCATAATAAGTTAAGTGTCAAGGACATATAAATAAAATCTTACGTGATACTAAAAGTGATGATTAATTTTATTTCGATCTATTCTGTCTTCAAATACAATAAATTAAATTTATTTTTATATAATTTTTTTTTTTTTTTTTTAATTTATTGTGTTTTTGTAATATGACCTTTTACTCAGGTTCTGATATTTTTAATGGGGTTTTCGTTGTTTTTTATTACAATTCTTTTTGTTCTTTTTTTTTCTTCTTTTTGTTGACAACTATACGATACATTGAGGAAATTGAAAGGAAAAATAAAATGAAAATTTTGGCAAATGTCACTAACAAAACAACAACAAAAAGAAGAAACTAAATTAAATTAAATTAAAACTTCAAAACGCCTCTGTAAACATCAAAATTTCCCATCAAAAATTATATATGTATATATAACTATATAGTCAATAAATCAAAAAGTAGTCGTTTTTCTTATTGAAATTAGAAATGAAAAACATAATAATAATTTCATACAAATCTCTATATGATGAAAACAAAAAACAACAACAAAGTTTAGAGATAAAAAAAAATTTAATAAATAAAATAAAAAAAAAAATTAAAAAAAAAAAAGTCTTCTTGTTTTTTGCTAAATGAAAAATAAAAATCTACGTAAAAATTAAATAAAAGAAAAAAAAAGATAGAAAAAAAAATGATTCATCTAAAAATAAAAATTTGTAGTGTAGACACTGAAAATTTTATTTATATTTACAAAATAGTAAATTTTCATAAATCAGAGTTCTAAAATTTTTTTAGAAAATTTTTTTGTTTTTGGGTTTTTTTTTTTTTTGAATGGGATGAGCTGTCCATTTGTAGATTACATATAATTTAATGAAAAAGGATTTGGTGCTAACGATTTATTTTACTTTAAGTCATACATAAATGAATTCTTAATGGTATGTTCACAATAATAATTTACATAGATATTTGGGGAATCAATACTATAGCAAGAGATGAAAATATAAACTGTAACGCATGACAATCCTAGTATTAATCAAAAATTATTTCCGAAGGAATCCCCTACAAGTTAAGAATTAGAATTCGGTCAGTAAACTAAAAAAAAAAAAATTGTTTCTAGCCAAAATAGTTAGGATAAAATTTGTTTGTACTTGTTATTATAATTATGGCTTTGGCAGCTGAGTAGTTAAGCATCCGAGTATAGTAATGTAACGACCGAGAAGCACGGGTCCAAACCCCCCGTGAGAACTGACAATTTTTCAAATGGTGAAAATTGCTAAAAATGTAATTTTCAATACAACCACATCGGTTCAAATATAATATAATAATTTAATAAACATATATAATAACTTAAAACCAATAAAAAATAATGTAATATACAGTATACAAATACCAAATAATTACTATATAATATGCGAAACACGAATTTTTTAATAATAATTTATTTATTTATTTATTTATTTTAACAGTGGATCGTACAGATAAATCTGCAGGCCAACTTTACAGATCCTTTTCCCTTTCGAAATATGAGCCTTTATTAAATTATATTAATTATTTGGTATATATTTTTGTATGTTATAATTATGTTATTTTTATTAGTTTTTAATCATTATATTTTTATTAATTACTATATTATATTTGTACCGATGTTGTTGTATTGAAAACTAAATTTTTCAGTAATTTTCACCATTTGAAAAAAAATTTCGGTTCTCACGGTGTTTGAGAGTTCTTGGTCTATACATTACTATACTTGAGTTTTTTTACCACTCGGCTACCGAGGCCACGTATATTTTTATATATATATATTTTTTTTTTTATGTCCTCGACAGTTACTTAGATAGAAATACCTTTTCTGCAATTTTATGATATTTCATTAAAAATATACAAATTCTTTGCTATCAGTGCTTGCGGTCGTAAATAAATTTATTTAGAAAAAAGAAAATTTAATTTTTTTTTATCAAACTGTGTGAACAATTCACTAATTTTTTTAAAAATTATTTTAAAGACAGATTAAGCTATAATGATATGATTCAGTAATAATTGTTGTATTTCGTTTGTTTTTTGAGACATCGTGTATATTGTGCTTCAAAAATAATAATAAAACCGAATAATAAAGATTTTCTCTATATGGGTAGGTATAGATTTCTAAAAGAATGGAATAATTTATGTAGCAATCAATTCTGTAAAATTAAATTTTATTATTAATATTCATACGTGTACTTATATAACATATTCGAAATATTTTTGTTTTATTAAAATCGATTATTCAGCTAGAAATGAAAAATAATTTATTTATTAAACATATTATTTTTAAAACATTTTAAATGTTTTTTTTTTATACATACAAATGGCACGAGCACGGCTACTAAATGTTCTGCATCAAAATAAATTCATATACAATATTTTGAAAAAAAAAAACTTATATGAATTGCCACCAAAAATCAAAGTGAAAATATAAATTAAAAATACATAAAGATAAATAAAAAAAATTAAAATTTGTATACAAATGGAAAATTACTTAATAATAATTAAATAATTTAAATAAGTTAAATAATTAAGGTGTTGTAATTCCATATAATAGTGTATAGTTTTTTTTCTGTTTGTAAAATAAATTACATTATAAAATAATTTTGTAACGGATTATACCTTTAGATCCACTAACTGGTTTAGCTTTAAATTTTGTTGTAAACATTATGTTATTCTGATATGTTTATAATACTGCATTAAAAACATTCACAAAAATCTTCAAAAGAAATTTGAAAAATTTAAATATACAAAAAAAAAAACAAAAGAAAAAACAAAAAAAAATATTTAGTTTTCGAAACTATATAATTCTAAATAAAAAAAAAAAAACAGTATGATTTTGAATTTTCAATTAGTTCATCACAATCACAAAGGGAATTTCCATTAACACATTTATTATTTATTTAAATTAAAAAAACTTTTTTTTTTAAGCATATTATTTGAAATTTTTAATTTTCTTGTTTTTTATTACTTTTTTTAATTTTTTTTTTTTTTTTCAATATATTTATTTTAATATTTATCTTAAATTTAACCTTAAAAAAAGTTTTTTATTTTATATTTTAATATTTATTTGTTTTATTTTTTTTTGTGTGTGATTAATTTTTAAAATTAAATGTTTAAAAATTTTAATTTAAATATAGTTTTTTTTTTTTTGGTAAATTTTATTAAAATTCAATTATCAAAAATTAAATATTTAAAATAAACAAATAATATAAAATAAACTAAAATATTTTAATTCGAATAAGAACTAACCCTGCCCCATTTTATTTTGCAGGCAATCTTCGTAATTAACAACCGAAAACTAAATTTTAAGATAAAAAAAAAAATAAAATACATGAATAAATTTTCTTTTCTTTTCTAAATACATCAGAAAAACAAAAAGTTGAGAAAATTTTTTGAATTAAGAATCAGTGACGTAATTGAAAATATACATATAATATATTTAAAACATTTATAATATAAATTTAGAAATACATATAGAAAAACAAACATTTAGATAGAATATTTCAGAGAAAATTTCTGTCGAATAAATAATAAAATTACTATAGGGTAGATTCTAGGATTCATACTACATTACTACATTTTGATTGATTCATTCATACAGATTTTATGTAAATTGAGTTTAGGATAGCATAAGCTAATTATTACTGTTAGATTTTAGTTAAAATAAATCTATTAAAAATATGGAGATATAGAGAGATATAATTCCTGTTCTAATAAATTCAAATTCTGAAAAAGAAAATATTGTCGAAATTTACGATATTTCTTGTTAAATGATAATATTATACGTAAATATACCTTAAATCAAAAAAGGAAATGATCATACTATAACAACCAACAACAAGAAATAGGTCACCCGAGTCGTGGTATCAAATAGACACAATTAAGTGCTAATTGGTTTTCCAGAAAGCCACTGGAATGGCCACTTCTACCTACCTTCTTATCCCCTTAAATCATAGATCATGCCAAAACATTATGTGTTGTATTTAATAAGATGTATACATGATTTTCTTATACAAAATGCAAACAGAGTTTATAGTATACGGTGTAAATTCAATTTAATTAATAGAGAGAGATCAACCTCCTTTTGTCGGGTCCAGGTAAAATGTAATGTCACTGATAGTCAATGTCAATGTCAATGATAGTAAAATTTTATGTAAAATGTCCCACATTCGAAAAGGTCAAATTTTGTCCATTTACTTGTACATATAATCAATTAATCATTTCGATACATTTCGGCAGATGTAACTGATTCACAATGATCGACAATGATGAGTGATGAGTAATCATCATCAATCATCATGATTAATCAATCCTGAAATTGAATATATCCGGATATTTGTCATTTTAAACTCATACCACATTCTCAATATTGCATCTTCAAAAGCAGTTAATTAAAATTTAAGATACCTCAATTTCTATATTTTTACGAAATTTTATAAAATCGATTAAGATAAATTTGATATAATTTTTTTTTTTCATTAATACTTAATAAGTCAACTTGTATATAATATTTTTGGAAGCGTTTTATCATAATCCACTTGGTATTTAAAAAACAAAACAAAAAATTTATTTTTTTAAATCCTTTTTTTTCTAATTATTTTTCTGGATCAAATACCCATACCCTGTACAATGAAAAATTCATGCATTTTTATTATTCATTATAAAAGATAGTTGTTGGGATTATGTTTTTCACAAAATTTTCATTCTGTATTCGACTTTCATAATTAGAAATTATTTTTCTTTTTTTTTTTTTTAATAACTTATATTTTTGAATCTTTCTCAAAAGTTTGCAGCTAACAAAAAGTGTATAAAATCTTAAAACCTAATTTTCATATAGTAATTCTAACCTAAAGATAAAATACGTGTCGATTGTTCAAATTCATTCAATTGTTATAGAAATAATAGAATAAGTCAAAACAAAAGTAAAAAATTAACATTCTCAAATTGTGAGTCCGTAGACTTTTCGGTCACAAAAAGAACAAAACAACATCAATAAAAATATTCAATTTTTAAAATTTTCCTGCTATTATAAACGGATGACTGTTTAAATAATTCTGATTATAAATCATATTTTGGGTGGGTATACAAATTTACGATTTGAAAAATAAAAACAAAAATATTTTTAAATTAAAATGCGCATGTCAATTTTGTTTTAATGAAAACAAACAAATATACATACTATGAAAATAGAAAATAAGACGCACGCTAAACATTAAAATGGAAAAGATGCTATCAAAATGAGATGTCAAATAAATGCGCACGCACTGTATTTTACTTTATAAATCGTACAAAGTATTATGGATATCAATATGTATTCATTAAATTTATATATATATACATATATACACATTGTCTATATCATATAAAAATAACCTACATCTACAATGTTTATATTATAAATTTTTTATTATTTTCTATTTTTTTTCTTCTTGTTTTCCAATTTTAGTTTGTTTTAGAAACTTTTTCAATGGTTTACATACAATATACGCACGCACATACTAATGTATAATTTTTGATCGGAAAATTAGTCCTATTTTTAGAGGAAAACAATAATTATGATTCCAAAAAGAAAAAAAAAACATTTTATATACAAAAAAACAAGTGTAACATTTTGGAATGAGAGAACAAAAATGAAAACTAATAAGCAAAAACTAAAATAAAATTTTTCCAGTTAAATGGAGATATTATGTATGTGTGTATATGCTTGCTCATATATTGTTATATTATATAATTAAGTAAACAAAAACAGTGTTGTAAAATTGATGTGTGTGTAAATAATTAATTTAAGAATTTTTTATTAACATTTTTTTTTTCAAATTTTATTATTTTAAATATTGATTTTTGGGGTTTTTTGCATGGAATTTTTCAATTGAATTTATTTCAAAAAGAATTTATAAAAACTCAAAACAAAAAAAAAAAATATGCATAAATTAATTATTGTTTTTTTTTTATTTTCTTATATTTGAAATAAATGTTTCCTTTCCTTCAATTGAAATTTTGAAAATTGTGAAAATTGTACTTTTTTGACATTTTGACAGTCTTTTTTATTAAAAATTTGACAGATTATAATAAACGGTTATTTATTTAAAGCAAATTTAAATCAATAAGTAAGTTTAGTAAGTCTTAACGTTTATGTCTATATTACTGCAAATATTAAAATTTATCAAAATCCAAAAACTATGATCGACTGCCCGACATAATAAGAATACTAGAGATTAAGTTAGAATATTCTCAGTAAAATAATGCTGTCAAAAGGTTTGCATATACTGCAAAATGTTGCAGACCAAGAAAAAGATGAAAATATAATGTTAAAACTTGACACGGTAAGTCTAAAAATAGTAAATTGAAAAATTAATATGAATTAAAATTAGTAACTGTCAAATTACTAAATTAGTAACTGTCAAATAACTATCAAATTTCAATTTAATTCTGTTAAATATCAAGCTATCAAAGTTGATTAGTTAAAAATATGAAAAATTGCCTTGAGAATTGGAAAATAGAAATAGGCATATAGGTATAGGAATATTGATGAAGAATATAATAAGTACAGATAAGCATTTCTGAATGTTCATCCTTCAAAAAGCCTAATTTTGTAATTTTTTTCCAAAGCAACGTTTTAAATTCTTAGTCAATAAGGATATAGCTGGTAACAAACATTAGAAAAATCAATTTCTACAATTTCTAAAAACGAACAAGAATATGATAGAAATGGAATGGGAAGGGAAACAGAATAGGAAGAACGAATGAAAAATTTTAATATTTTTCGGAATGAAAACGATAAATTGAATTTCCTGTTTTATTATTTTGAGTCATTCTTAACATTTTTAAAAACATTACGAAAAGGTATAATAACCTATGTTACTGTCTAGAACGTAAAAAAGATCTTCAAAGGAATTTATAAACATAGTCACTAACAGATTTTTTTTATTGATATTTACAAAGTGAAACAAAAGGTCTCTGTTTGAGTGTATAAATTAATTTTTTTAATTCTTGAATTGAAGTTTTCAAATTAAAAAAGTTATATTTCAAAATCATATATGCCATATTGAGTCGAAAGTGATGATGATTATTATTCAATTAATTACGTGACTAAACTATAATTAGCCTACCAATGGTATATATAGTTGTACCCCAACCGCTATAGTATTATAACTGATATTTGGTGCCTACAATTCGAAGGTACTAATTTTGAATTCAGTTCCGAACATGGATGTTTTAATGAAAATATATTCTGCTGTATGTCATTTAATTATTATTTTGTAAAAACTGTTTACAAATTAAGTGAATTTCAGATTAATTAATGAAGATAATGCAGCAAAAATTTAATTACAGTTTATCTTAATATATCTTCCTATACAAGAAGATATTTATACTTAGAATAGATTATTAGACGTCCCATCAGAAGTAGGTTTCAAAAGACGATCATAATGTAACATACTAATGTAAACATTCAATATACACGGTAGGATTACAGAAAAATATATAATATACCGTCGAATAATACTAAATGAAGTAAATGCATATACAAAAACTTAAGGTGAACTTAAAGTGCTATAGTATAAAATTTAATTCCGTGGAGGAAGCTTATGCATATATGAGAAGCAAAAAAATGGGTAATGATGATGTTTTCTACTTTGGTACTGGCAACAATATAAAGGAAAATGAACATTGTTTCCGATCGTAAAAAGTATGAGAGAAATTATTCTTAACTTAGGTAATATAATAAAAATAATTTTTATTATAAGAAATAAAACCCACTTTAATTAAAAAACCAAAAAATATTTACAAATATTTTAATACGATATTTGTAAATATATTTCTAATTCGATAATAATTCATTAAAAACAATAAAATCAAAATTGAATAATTTTGTGGTTGTTTATTTAAGATTTTTTTTTTTTAACACTTAAATATGTTAGATTTTATATATATGTATATATATAATCATTAATGGGGCTATTAAAAATATATAATGTTATTCTCGACATAATCTTCTTGCCTTAGTATTTAAAGCATTTTAGTTTTGTTCAGTTAAATAGTTTTGCAAAAAAAAATAGTGATTGTGTAATTTTCTTTTGGTCGTCTCAATGTTGATCGCGTCAATATTGACGAGTTTTAAAAACACAAAATCGTCGAGTCGGTATTAGGTTTTTTGAAATACTAATTTAATATTTTATAAATTTTTTTATATACTATCTACAGATTTTTGTATTAAATATTCAAAATTAGTTCTAAAATAAAATGGGTTGTAAAAAACAATAAAATATGAGTGTTGTAAAGAAATGTGTAATCAAAATTTAGAACAATACAATTTTTTGATTTATCTATTAAAATCATTGGTAAATTACTAAAGATGACAATTAATCAAATCAAATATAATAAATTCAGTTCATTATAATTATAAAATTACGAAAAAAATCATCCCCTAAATTATTTAAAAAAATTAAACAATGCAAGTTAAATTCAATAGACACAAATTATAAAAAAAAAATTAAATAAAATAAAAAATAGTTTAAAACATTAACCTAGAAATTATGATGCTGATTTCAAGGTCTCAGTTACGCTCCAATTCTATTTTGTGGACAATTAGTAAATATCAGACACCTATTGAAAATTTTGGTAATTTTTTTTATATTTGTTTAAACTAAATTTTAGTACATAATTTTACTATATACCATAATATATATGTAATTATAAAGTATTTACTTTAATGTAGAATTTATTCATGTATATACAATTAAAGAATTCATTGTATATAATTTATTATAATTTAAAATGTAAAAAGAAAATTGATTGATTGTTTGGTCCAATTTGAGTAAACTATATGAGTTTGAATTCGTCCTTGAGCATTACTTGTCAATAATGATTTATGTTTAATTTATTCGGGTTTTCCGGCAAACAATTTGTTAGAGATTGAATTTTATATCAAAACCTATAACAGTTATGAAATAACCAAAATCTATACATTTTGATTTCATAGAAAAGTTATAGTAGTTATTTTTATATCGAAATTAGTTGCTGAAATTAGTTATTTACAGCGGTTGACAAAATTATAAAGGAAAAAATTAAATAAAATAAATATCGTAGGTTCAAATTATAGTTTAAAAATAAATTCATTTCAGTTTGATTTGAAGTACATAATAATATGTATTTTTTTGTCAATTATTGTCAATTTCCTTTTTTAAACTAACTTATTTGATGCTCCCAAAGAGTGTTTGTATTGTAGCTTATAATTGTATATCATGTAGTATGTTAACAGATTTTAATTTTAAGTACATTAAATCATTAATATTTTGTTTTGTTAATTTTTATTATCCATTGATTTTTAAAACATTATAAATTTGGAAAATGATAATATATTACTTTTTTTCTTTAATTCTATAACTGTGATTTATTTGATTTCCTGTATTTTATGTTGTTCATTACATAGCATAGTATTTCCCTCTACGCATATTTAAATCTATAACATCCTTGATCTTGTACTGTATTTGATAACTTTTATAGATGACAGGTGTAGTTTTATAATTAACAAAATTATTTTTTTATGCTGACATGTTTTAGATTTCATAAAGTAAAATTTAAGAATAAAATATTGAGAGTTTATAAAATGGAACTTAATTAAAGAGCAATATGATGTATTGTAAACCAGAATGAAGTCAAAATTATTTCCATTATTAAGAATGAAGATTTATAAGCCAAGTACATTTGATTTTAGGTATTATTGATTAATTTTATTTATTATTAATATAATTTATTATTACTATTATTTATTATTACTATTAAATTAATACTATTATTATAAACTTAATTATACTTTTCATACCCCATTTTATAAACTTAAGATCAAATAAAATAACACACAAATAAAATATTTTTTGTTTTCGAAAAAACAAAATAATTTATTTAATATTTTATTTTAAAGATTATATTAGTAACATATTAAAAACTAATTTTAAATTATTATAAAATCATACTTATAATTAAAAAAAAAAAACAGTTATTGATTAAAAGCAAAAAAAAAGTTTTGTTTTTTAGTTTCTGAATTTATTTTAGGTTAAACTGAGTTTTAGAAATTCATATTTAAATCTATTTGGAAATTTTGTTATATAGTGATTGTTATACTTGTGGATTTTTATAAGGGTTGACATGAATGAGGAAAAGTGATGAAAATTGTATGACGAGAGATAATAATATTGGCTAGTTCTGTGTTCAAGGACATGTTATCAATATGATAGAGGGTTGATGTAAAGGATGAAAAACTTTAAAAAATGTATGAAAAGTGACAATACATTGTCTACCTTTACTAACAAGTGTTCAAAGATAAGATCAGTATGACAGAGGGTTGATATAAATGATAAAAACGATAACAGTTGTAAAGAATACTATTAAAATATTATTCTTATTAATATTCAAAATTCTCTAAAAATTAAAACTTTTTATGTATAATAATTTATTTTTGTTTTTAAGTTTCTAGTAGCACCTAAAGCACGCAACATATTAAATTTAATGTTAAAATATTGATATTTGTACGAAAATGAATAATTTAGCAAAATAAAAGGAAACTTGCTGTTTTAGATATTTTCTAGTTCCATATCCCATTGAGAGGTTGAAGGACAATAAAGTCATATTATTTATTATTCAATAAAATCAATAGATTTTTGTTTTCAATTGGAATCAAACCTAAAATCGACAGAAATGACTAATATAAAATTTAGTAATAATAAAGAACTTAGAAAAGTAATTTCAAAAAGCGTCCTTCCCCAATTGAATGAACCAGTTATTTAAATTATGTGAAACTAAAAAAATAACAAAACTTTTTCTGTTCCATTAATCTACTTACACTTTCAATTTTGTGCATAATTTTAATTTTTCTGGCAGTTTCATATGATATATTCAAATATTAACTGGGCAATTAATTAGTCAAGTGGTAAGAAGTTAAATTTTTATTTTAATATGTAGTATAAATTATTTGACTTCAAATGAAAATAACCGCTACAATATACATTTTGTACGATACGACTCAACTTTTACAAATAATTAAATTTTATAAATATGATATTATCAAAAAATCAAATCTTTAAAATTCTATCCTGTTATTTGAAAGATTCGGATAACTTCGATTGTTTTCTAACATTATCAACATTATCAAATCCATTAGAAACCATAGAACATTTAATTTTAAATATCAGTAAAGCAATAAATTGTAAAACATTTCATAAAATAAACACGGGGAAATAATATTTTTTTTGTGTAGGAAAATTCTGAAAAGGATATGAATTTCGCCTGAATGTATGCAAAATTTTCATATTATAAAATAGAAAATCATTTAGGTAAATTTTATTCGAAAATGTTTGAAAAATGAGTTTAACGGTAACATTATTGTTTTCTAAATAAAAATTCAGAAACTAAAATTAAAATTTAAAATAAATAAAATTTAGCGGCACTTAATTCTATTAGAAATGAAATATTATGTATGTAGGTTTTTTTTTTAGTAACAATTTTTGTTGCGTAAAACATTCCAACAAAGCAAAGCAAAAGCAACAATAGCAAATCCAACTAATTTCAAAGCATCATTTCCAGACTCACCATTTGATAAATTACTAATGCTATTTGATAAATTAGTAAAAGTTTTTGTTGTTTTCTTATCATTATCAAAAATATCCAAATCCTTGTGTTCTTCTTCAAATTTCTTAACAAATTCAGCGAATTCAAATAAATGCTTTGGTAAATTTTTTAAATCAGTTTCAGAACGATTTTCAAGAATTTTTATATTATAATCAGATGCGGTTGATTGTCCTGCTTGTTGTTGTTGTTGTTGATGATATAATTGTTGACTTGGTATTGGATGTGATTCTGCACCACTTTCCCAATCACTATCAGCTGGCATAGAAAGTTTTGTGCGACGTTCTTTAACACGACGCAAAAATTCATCACCAATATTTATTGAATCTGAGAATTTTCTTGTATTTTGATTAATGCTAGCATTTGATGTTAGCTCATCACCTGGTTTAGTTAATTTAATAACTTTATGCATACGACGATCTTCACGTTCAGCAATTTTATTAAGCCACTCATTACGCATTTTTTGTTGAAGTGCTTCTTCTTCCGAAAGTGATGGTAAATTCCATGAACGACGTCTCGATTGATTATGTTGATTTTGATTACGTTGACTCATATGAAAACTATTAATTTCATCAATAAGATTTCTACGATTTTCAGCATTTTTTTGTAATTGTGTTTCATAAATTTCTTTTTCTAAAGTTTCATTAAATTGTGTTAAATCTTTTAACAATTGTTGACGTTCATCTTCTAATGCAATATATTCTTTTTTTAATTCATCCTCTTTTCTACGAATATATTCAGCTTGTGGATTAATTTCTCTTGGAAGAGAAGTACGATTTCGATTCTGATGCATAAAATGTGGTTGTTCTGAGTATGGTGTAGTTGGAGTTTGTTCAATCATAGATTGACAACTTGTATAAAATTTACGTCTAGATGTTGATCTATTCGGAACTGTTGTATAATTGAATGGTTCTGGAGGATTGTATTGTTCTGGTGTACATGGCACATAATAAGATAAATTACTTGTTGATGCTGTTAATCGTGGTGCTCTTATTCTAGGACTTTTACCAAAAACACATATTTCAACTTCTTTTTCTATTGGCTTAACAATTTTATCAAATGATGGAGTTGAAACTCTTGATGATAAATCAACAGATGAACGCCATAAATTCGGTGTAGCTGTTCTTGATGAAATATTTTCAGTTGAACGCCAATAATCAGATGTATTATCAGAGCGATACATATCTTCATGTACACTACTAGAATATGTACGCCTTCGTTTTTCATCAGAATGTGCAGGAGCTCGTGGTGGTTCAGGCTTAGATTGTATATCAAAACCGCTAAATCCAGTGGATGGTGCTGATCTTGCAAGTGGAACATCTTCATCCATTTCAATTCTATTCCTCATAAAGTCTTCATGCTTTATTTTATTTTCAGAACCGTTATAAAAATTTCTGTTATCTGTTTCCATCCGAATAGGAATATTAATTTCACGTTTTTCGTGAGTTGATGTTGGAGGTGTTTGAATATTAATTGGAATATTAAATTCCTTAAACGCTTTCGAAATATAGTCTGTATGATCAGATGTGTTTTCAGTTTTAGTTGATGTTTGAGCTTTTGAATGCTCATGTTTAGTTTCAATTTTAATTGGGATATTGATTTCTTTGTGAGATTTTGAAATATTAGAAGTTCCATGTTCTTTAGAAGTTCCTGTCCATATTTGAGAATCTTTTAATTTCTGATTGGATGTATCAGATTCAAAATGAACTGGTATAGTATGTTCAGTTTTTGGTGGAGGTGGAGGTGGATGATTTTGTGAAAATGTTTGAGTTTTTTTCATTTCTCCTAAATGTATTGGAATATTAAATTCTTTCTTTTTGAATTGATCCAAGGATGGTGTAATTTCTTTCACTTCTTCCTGAACAACTGTTTCAGTTCGTGTTTCTTCTTTTGATGTAACTTCATTTTCAAATTGAACTGGAATCTTAATTTCATTTTTCTCTGTTTGAGTATTATAATGAACTTCTGATTTTTTCTCATTTTGAGTCTGAGTGTCTGAATTTTGTGTTTTTGATTCAGTGAATTTTGGCTGGTCAAATTTTGTTGGGGTATTAATACTATCTTTAACACCATAATTTGACCTTAAACTATATGTTTTATTTGCAATATCACGATCTAAATTCTCTGAAAATCTTTTAAATTCTTTAAATATATCCTCAGTATTGAAAATTTCACTTTTGGCTTTATCAGCTCTCTCTTTGGCTCTTTGCCTAAATTCGTCATAAGAGAAATCATCTGATTTGCGAGATTCTGTTTTGATTTGATTTTGCTCTGATTTTTGTTTTTGTTTTTCTTGTTGTTGTTGTTGTTGGATTTTTATTTCCTGTGTTTGTTGTTGCTGTTTGTCTGTGGTTGTATCAGTGGCGGCATTTTTATTTATAGAATCTGTTGTATCAGAGGTATTTTTGAAACTGTTCAAATTATCTAATGACCATTTGCGTTGTTCTTCAATATTTTTATCAGAATTATTTATGAATTTCTTCAAAGATGCTAATGTATTTTCATCCACTCGATCATTATGACTTTTATTTTCAATCTCAGAAACTAATTTACCATTTTCATAAACTTTTTTTGATTCAAATGATGATGTTTCAATATTAGAATAACGTTTTGGTATTGCTGGTGGTTGTGATGTTGTTGTTAAATTTGTTTCACTTGAAAAAATTTTATCCAAATCTGACAATGGGAATTTTTCCACAGATGACTTAAAATAATTTGGATCATTTAAAAATTTCCATATATCATCATTTTTAAAATGTCGTCCTGACATTTCATTATCTGATTTTTTCTGATCAAATTGATCTTGAAATATTGATGAACTTTTTGTCTCATTTTTTTGTTCAGATTTTCTTTCGGTTGTTGTTGTTGTTGATGTAGATGATGTTGAAGTTGATTTTTTCTCTGTTTTCATTTCTGATGAGTGCGACGGCGACGATAACATTGAAATATTTTCTTTGATAGGTTGCTTTTCTGAAGTGTTTCTTATAATTGTTAGCAATCTATGATTGTTTTCGTTCAAAGAATCGAATTTTTTTTGATTTAAAAAATTTTCCACTAATTTATTTTCTCTTTCATATGTTGGTAATGGTGGTACGGGTGGTGGTGGTGGTGTTGTACATTTATTATTTTTGTTGTTTACCAATTGAGAAGATGACGTAATATTATATTTTGATTCTTGATAATTTTCCATATTATTTTTTTTATACTGTGAATTTAAATTTGTTTCTGTGGCTGTGGAAGGTAAATTACGTACAATATTTTCTAGATTTTTTAAATCAAAATCACTGTATCCTGATAATGATGATGGTAATTCATTAGTAGTTTTAGAAGTAGTTGAAATTTTTTTAAGTTCATTTATATAACTTTTATAATTAGGTAAATTTGATCCATTGTGTTTTTGTAATTCACTTGGTAATTTTGGTAATGGTGGCGCTGTTATATCAATTTCAGAATAATTCATATTTTGACGACTCGGTTCAAATCTAACTTCGATATTATGAATTTTTGGTGGTTCTGGTAATGGATAAGGCATATCGATACTATTAAGTAATTCTTCAGATTTAGCTGCTTGTAATTGTTGTACTTCAGCTTTATTGGCGGTAAGTTGTTCTAAACTTTGTGAAACTGCTGCTAATTCTTCTAAAACATCCTTGCCATATGGCATAGATGTAAGAGATTCAATACAAATTTGTTTTAAACTTTTTGCTGGAGGACTATTATTATCTTCTGGATGTGTTGGTGAGCCTAAAATGTTATTTTGTAAATGTGTTACTATAGTGGTTTGATCAAAATTTAAATTTTACAAAAGTGTGTGGAACCTTAAAATTTTGTAATCTTCATTCCCAAAAGGAACTTTAAGTAATTTTTTATTCTTAAAATTTTTAATTAAAAAAAAAAAGTTTAATTTTGGAAGAAAATTTTTTTAATGCAATTTTGGAATTTTAAATTGAATACACACAGTTCTATTTATAAACCTTTAAATAATTTTCAAGGTTGTATGAATGCGATGTTCGAAAGATTTTTAATTTTACCTTGACAAAATAATTTAGAAGTGAAAAAAAAAAATATTATTTGTATTGTAATGATTATTTTTGGATTGGGAATCGTATTTGAGGAAAAAACAAATGTTTTTTTGATATTAAAAATATTTTTGTTGATAATTATTAGAGAATGTGACAAATAAAATATTTTTGGCTCATTAAAATTTAAAAATTTTTTTTTTTAATTTTGCGATGTGAAATTTGATTAGTTTTCTAAGGGTGCGTTTATATTATAGCCTAAATTAACGATAAGAGTAATGTTGATATAAGTAATAAGCAATAAGTGTATAGCATGGTGTTAAGCTTTTATGTGGTATGTATTTATATACGAACTTACTCCCAATAAATTCTATAATAGTAATAGAGAGAGACTATTTAAAATGAAATAATTTTGACAAAAATGAAAGTAAAAAAAAATTTAAATTCAATTTTTTTTTATAGTCAATAAGAGCGTACATAGTACATATCGCTGCTTTTATCATTTATCACTCATCAACGCATTGGTTCAATGTAAGCCCTTCAATAGTAAATACAGTTTTAATTTTTTATAATTCGATAATGCACTACTCTTATCGTTTGTCGGAAACTCCAACATAAGAGCACTGTGTAATCGTGTAATTTTTCATGAGAAAATTTAACTACTTTAATTTTATAATTTTTATCATAAAGTGTTCAAATTAATTTAAAATAAAATTAAAAAATATCATCGCGCAAATAAAAATAATATTGTCATAAAAGTACTTTTCATAATTTTCATTCAAAATGTATCAAAGATGACCTCATAAACTTCATAATTCATTAATTGGAAAAATCAGAACAGCAAATACTGGCCTACTGCACTGTTCTACTGCATTGTTGCGTTAGTAATTACTATAATATTCATTTACATTTTCTAACCGTTAAGAGATAATTCCAAGTAATAAATATTTGTTAGAAGCATGGAATTAATTTATTATTTATCTCTTTCGAGATGGCTTTCGAATTGATTAATTTTTTAGAATTAAAGTTTGACGTAATTTTATTAGAAACCATAAAACAAATATTAAATATGGTAATATATTTTATGTTTAAGTATAGGTATATGGGATTGAGTTAGATTATATATCATATATATCATTTGTCTTCAATTCAGTTAGAACCAACAGTTAATTTTGAGATATATTTTCTTTCAAAAGTTTATAAAATAAGTAATACATTGGGTGCGTTCAGCGGCTTTTATCGGTGAATTTATAATCCATAAACAATTCATGTATGATGCAATCCATTCACTGAATGCAATTTACCGCAATAATACTGCCATTACTGGAAAATATAGCAATTGTTTTTAAAAACAAATGTTAAAACTTTTATTCTGGAAAATTTCTATGGATTTTCCACATTCTAGTCATTTTGAAAATCTAATATCTAAATCTAAAAAATGATGCCGATTTTAATATGATAATTTATAAAAAAAATACAAACATTTCACTTTTTCTACTGTAGGTGTTCTAACATTAAACATAACAATTTTTATTATATAACTTTTATTATAAAATTAAATTTATGAAATGTACCTTGAATTCTCAAAATTCATTTTCATTTACTGGCACATTTACCATATAGTGCAGTTGACCAATTTGGTGGATTTGTAACCCACCGGTAAATGCCACTGAACGCAACCATTAAAATTTTACGTTGTATAGTTTTTAAAAGACAGCTAAATAGTGAGTAGGAGTATATACACCAGGATGTTTTTGCAACATTGTATTTTCACACGTAAGTAGGAACATACTGAACAATGTTTCGTCGTTAAATTTTTATCAGTTTATAGCATGTACAACCGCAACCATATTAGACTTTAAATAAGGCCATTCGATAATTGTTTCAAAAATACTGGCACTATTGTCTTTTGTACTCCATAAGTATAGTAGACAAAATAGGCCTATCTGTATGATAAACACTTTTAGTAAAATTCAAATATTCGACCATTTTCAATAACTAGGATTTTTTCAAATATAAATGTGATCATTATTATATCGTACTTTGAAATTATAGATTGTACAAAATTATACCTTTCATTTTATAGTTATAATTATTTTGTTTGAATTTTAGTTAAAATGCCGGTAAAATTCATTTTAAACTTGTTCAATGGAATGGAAGTAAAAAGGATGACACGAGGAATAACAGAAAATTACTAGAAATGTAAAGAAATCACGTCATCAAACGAAGTACATAAACCAACGGGAAGTAATAAAATTACACATAAATGTTATAAAATTATTATTTTACTTGTATTAATTAATTACCACTACTTGTAACAAAAAATTATTTATTTACTTGAATAAGTACTAGTATTTATTAGATATACATCACTTTTAAAAATTCAGGCTAAATTATGAGTCTTAGCTCAATTAAGAGAAAGTATAAAATTTTCCTCTCAAATGGTGGTTCATTTCATAATAAATATTTTATCTGTTTTTGCGAAAGAGTTAAATTTCACTTATTTGTTTTGTCTCTTTAATTTAATTTTAAAAATTCTTCGCTTTCCGACTACCCTGTTCAGAGTGAAGTGACATAAAAATATATACAAAATATTTTAACAAATGATATTTTTGACATGTTGTTGTCATATAGTCTGTTTTGTGTTCATATTCATTTAATCATATTTATTTAATTAAATGTATTTAATTAATCACGTATTTGTATCCAAGACAAACATTTTTTTTAATGAAATCAAAGTACAATATTTTAAAAAATGTTAATGTTAAAATGAAACAATTTAAAAATATTTTCGTTTTTTGTGTTTTTTTTTTAAGAAAATTAAAAATTTTAAATTCTTCTGATATTTCCATAATAAAGTCATAAAAAATTCTAAATATAACAATTTATCTATATTATAATATCAATCGAATTTTAATGTAGGCTGAATAATTAGTTCGAAATATGTATATAAATAACACATGGCTTTTCTAAAAGCCAATGACGTTAAATAAATTTTTATTTAAATTTTTTGCAATTATCCAAAAAAAAATTAAAAAAAAATAATATTTTATTTTTATAACAAGAACAACAACAACAAAAAAAATTATAAAATCCAAAATATAAGATATATTTTTCAATTGCCGAATTTTTCAGTTGCCGAAATCGATTTTAAATTCATTGGAATTGTTAATTTTAAATAACATTGAAATATGAAATAAAAAACAATAAACAATTTATTTACATATACATGAAACGTATACAAAAAGAATACATAATTAAAAAAACATAAAACATTTTATATGAAATAAAAAAAAAAAGTTTGATACAGTTAGGTTATGTTTACAATTACGCAAAATAAATAATTTTTTTTTAATTAATCAGAGGTGCTCAAATATTTTACAAAATTTGAATTATATCAAAATTTCATAATTAAAACATTTTAGATTTATTAAACATTTAACTGCAAAACTTTTAACTTTTAAACTTTTAACCGCGCGTTTCCTGTTTTAACTATTTCAATGCCGATTTGTTCCAAAATTATATTGTTTGAGTAACAAATACGGTAATAAGCCGAATATGAGTATATAAAAAAAAAATTTATGACGTTTTAAAATTTAACAATCTATATCAGAGCTTTTTGGTTTATTTTTGTTTTTTTTTTCTACTTTCAAATAAATTACGTAATTTATTTGTATTTGCAAAAAAAAATATTATATTTGCAAAAAAAAAAAAGAGTTTTTAAATAATAAATATTATTAAACAGCTGATCCTTAATTTAGATTATGACAACACGTGAATATAAGAATGAAAACGGTACTTCTAATTGTTTTTAAACAACAAAAAAAAAAAACAGCAATCACAAATATACAAAAACAAAAAAAAATCTTATATCATACGGTCACACTTTAAAAATAAAACTTAATTATTATATATATTATATTCTATCATACTGAACTTATTATTATTGTCTATAATTTTATTTGAAAAAATAAATTAAAAAAAAAAAAAAAATTGACATTTAAAAATTTTAAGATTCCACCATTTTTATAAAAAAAAATAATTACAAATTAATTAATTTTCGTTATGATTTTAATTACATACCTTTTCGAATAGCGGTGCACTGACTACTAACAGTGCTATGGCTTTGCGCTGAACAATAACTTTCTGCTGATTCTTGCCGTAATATTCCTTTCAAAGTGTTACCAGTTGTTTTTAATTCATTTGAATCTGCTTCTAAACTTGATAAATTTGTATTCAAATTTACCATTTTATTTTCATTAATTTTATCATTATGTATATTTAAATTTTGCTCACTTAATTCTGTTTTTATTTCACTTGATGATGATGATGATGATGATGATGATGATGCTGGTGGTGCTGATGGTGATGATTTTGATGACGATAATGATATTGTTTCTGTTGTTGTTTTTAATAATTTATTATTTTCAGTAGGTGTTTGATTTGCAAAATTCTCCGCAAAATTTTCCTCTTCTTTTAACTTTGATATTTCATTGGAAACTAATTGAGAATTTTCCGAAATCATAAAATTATTATTACTAATACCTACAACAACAGGTGTCGAAGTAATATGAATTTTAGTAGTTAATTCAGTTTTAGTTGTTATTTTTGTTGTTGTTTCAGTTGATTCTTGAGAAGAAATACTCTCATTTTTAGAAATTTTCTCTGAAATTTTCTTTAAAGAATTTTCTTTGTAATTATTATTATTATTGTTGTTGTTGTTGTCATTATTGATATTTTCATTATTTTTTTCTGATGTAGGAGAAGATAATTCTTTTTGTTGGTGTATTTCTTCTTCTTTTGGTTGTTCTTGTTCTTTTTCAGATTGTATTGATTTTGATTGTTGTTGTTGATTTTGTTCCAAAATATTTTCAATAATTTTATTTTGATTATTATTTTCAATATAATCAATTATTGGAGTTTTTATTCTTGTTTCAGTATCATTATATTCAGTTGCATCATTTGTAGATTTTATATCTTTACTATCATTATCTGAATCAACAATATCTGAAGAGCTACTTGAAGCTGAATTTAAATATATTAATTCAGCTTGTTCAGATGTTGGTATTAAATTTTTTGACCAATTTTTTGAACAACCTTCTTCAATATTTTCTTGTTCAATTAATTTTGTTTCAACAATTGTTTGAACATCTTCTTCTGATATAGCATCAGTAATATGTGGATGTCTTAATCCAATTTTCTTTTTTTTTGAAAAATCTAATTGTATTTTAGGATAAATAGCATTAGCTCTTTGATAAATTTCATTATCATAAAAAACTTCATCTTCCAAATCATCAAATAAACCACCAGTATCACTATTATTAGCAAAATCTGAATCATCTTTTTTATCCACATCACTTAAATCACTATTTTCTTCTTTAATGCAATCCAAATATCTTGGTTCAATAATTTGTGGAAGGAAATGAGTTTGTAGAGCAATACGTTTAGTAGTTTTTTTTGTTTTATAGTCTTTTGTTTGGTCTTTAGTTTGTTGTGTTGCTGATTTTGAATCATCAGATGATGATAAAATTACAATACCATCATCATCATCATCATCATCACTTATATCTTCTATGGTAACAGTATTATCTATTATATTAGATTTTATTTTATTATCATCAACATTATCATTATTATCCACCACATCATCCTTTGATAAAATTTCTTTTGAATTTTCTTTTGAATCAATTTTTTGAATATGTTCACTAATATCTTCAATTGTTACAGAATTCATCATTTTATCTTTTAGATTTTCAAAAGAACTATTTGAACTTATTGGTGATGTAACTGTAAAACTTGATTCTTTAGTATTTAATGGAAATTTATGTGAATCATTTTCTGATGTCAATTGAGTTATAACTTCATCCAAATGCTTTTCTGAATTTGTTTGAATTTCAATTTCATTTTTACTTATTTCACTAAAAACTAGTTCAATGTCATGATCAAGTTTATCGCAATCAGCAACAATTTCAGAAAATGTATCTTCAATATTTTCATCAAGAATTTCAACATTTTCATCATTGTTGATGCTCTCAACTGATTCTATTTTAATTTCATCAGCATTTTCATTTGCAACATCCGATTTTGTTTTATTTATTTCAAGTTTATTTTCTATAATTTCTGAATTTTTATTGTTAGCTGAAGGTTGAATAAGATCATATTCTTTTTTTGAAATTATTTTATTATTTTCAATTTTAATATCATCTTGAGTTATTTCATGAAAAGCTGTTTCAATATCTTCATCTAATTTATCAAATTCGGCAATAATTTTTGAAAATGTTTCATCAATATCTGGTTGAGAAATATCATCTTCAGTTGTTTCTAGCACTGTTGTTGTAGTTGTTGTTGTTGTTGTTGTTAAAGAATTTTTTTTATTTTCGCTACTATCCGAAGTAGTTTTACCGTTTTCCGATTCTATTACCGATTCTTTAACATCTTCATAAACTTTTTTTAACGAATCAACAAAATTTGATTTAATTTCTGTTTCCTCATCAGTTTTGTTAATTTCAACAGAAAAATCGTTAACATTTTTCTCATTCTTATCGTCACATTCAGAAATCTTTTGCGAAATTATTTCTGAGTCATTGGCTTTTTCCTCTTCAATCAATTTCTCAGTACTCATGTCATCTGGTGATGGATTCAGATGATATGTTACAGATTTTAATTGTATTGATAATTGATTTTCACGAGTTGGTGATGTTCGAATGTTATTTTTTTCAACTGATTTTTCATTATTTTTATCACAATTTTCAGACATTTCCGGAATTGTCAGATCTTTAAATATTTCCATTTCCCGATCGATAATTTCTTTGCGTATAAGCGTAACACTGCCAGCAGTGTCATCATTTGGTATTTCAGCATCTTTCGACGATGATGAACCCGTTTTGACCGATGAAAAATTCGAATTTTCTTCAATTAAATCACTTTTGTCTGTTGTTTTGTCTTTACAATTTATTTCACTTATATTACCGTTATCAATCACAATTATTTCGTTGTTAATTAAATTATTATTTTCAGTTTCCGTAAAATCGGTTTTATTATTACTAGTATTATTATTATTATTATTATTTAATATCGATTCGTCGATTATAATCGTTTCACAAGATATCGTTGACTGATGTAGTGGTGATGTTGATTTTTTAAATGCTAATATTGGATGCGATGATGATGATGCATCATCATCATCATCATCATTATGTTGTTGTTGATTGCTATCATGAATATCGGCATCATTTTTATTTGTAGCATCTGAAGCAGCACATGCGAATTCCTTTATGCTATTTTCTTCATTAGCTGTATTCAAAATTGGAGCATTGCCATCAATACAATTTTGTTTTTTTGTGCTCTTTTCTTCATTAACTACAATTGTAGATATATGGGCAGTAGTCGTAGTACTACCATCACTAGTTGTTTCAGTTGTGACTACCACATTCAGTTTTTCATTTTCTTCAAGTGTCTTTTCATTTTTATTATTATTATTGTTGTTGTTATTGTTATTATTATTATTTTTCTTTTTTTGCTGATTATTTTTCTTTTTTCGATTTCTTGGCATATTTTAAATTTAAATTTTAAATTTTTTTTATTTTAATTTAATTTAATTTAACAATATGTACCAAAAATTATTTACAACAAAATAAAAACAAAAAGAGATATATATACACAAATTAAGCAAATAATAAGTAATTTCAATGTTTGCACTTAAATTTGACTTCTTTAATTTCTCCTATTTTTAATTTCTCTCTAGTTTGGTTTGGACTATTGGAAATAATTTTTCTGTTTTACTTAAATTTTGTTTTAAAATTCTTTTAATTTTGAAATTTATTTTTGTATTATTTTTTTTTTCTTTTTGTTTTGCGTACCGGAAAAATGAACGAATTCACCACAAAATAAACGCGAACTCAACTAGTGTACAATCAACAGACGACTCAATTATAAATTTTCAAAAAGAAAAACAAAACAAAAACAAATTGTATGTATATAAGTGTACATTCGAATGATATCGAAACTGTGTTGTGATCGTTTTAGACAAGTTTTGCAAAGCCCTCGGAGAAATAATTTTTTAGAATTTTTTTTTATACATTATTATTATATACATATATACACACATTATATATACGCAATACATATTTATTTATTTTTCATTTTCATATGCAAATTAAAAAAAAAAAGGAAGAGGTGCTCTTTCTGGCTGTCTGTTTAAACACAATCAAAACAGTTTAATAGTAATATCCACACATTTTCATAAGTTTTTCATTCTGTTATGACCGAATAACTGTCCAAATTATATTACCAGATGATGTATATAAAAAGGGAGGACTGGCTATACATGATGTACAATTTTGATTAAATTTTATGAATTCATTTTATGAGTATGTAATTAATATCGTATTGTGTTGGGTTATTGTTTATTGTTTTAAAATTTAATAGCCTTTTTGTTTTTTTTAATTTATTTTCTAAGTTAAAAAATTTTTTTTAACGTATTAAGTTTTGGAATTTTACTGCTCCATTGATGAAATATTGTTAGATGTTTTTTTTTTTTTGGATAAATTAATTATTATGAACTATTACAAGTATCACATAATTTTATAAACTTACAGATCATATTCTTGTTTGAATTGTTAGCATATAGCAATTCAATTTTTAATGAAACAGAATATTTCAAAAAGAATGAAGTTTAGTAGGAGAACTATTTATTTTATGAAAACCACAATACTTTATAAGATTTTCGATGTGGTCTTGTACTCTTTTTCATTGGCATAAAATAAAGGATAAAATAAAAATAATAGGCTCCGAAAGGGAAGGTAGTCAGAAATATTTGCCTGTATATCAATATATATATATAAATTGATATATAAAAAAATTGTTTTGGAATGATTAGACCTTGGGGAAAATGTATAGTTTCGTTTTATTGTTATTGATTATCAAAATACATTCGCAACACACTTTTAACGTACCAGTCTAAGTCGGTTTTGGTAAGTAAATGTATAGTCTATTTTATATTCTATTTGGAAATAATATAGTCTGTTGGGAAACTTCAATGCCAGGTATAAAGTAACAGTTAAGTAAACTAAACAGTTTCATAGCTTTTAGTCAAAACTTTCCTCTTCAGTATTTTTAGAACATTTAAAAATGCGTTGATATGATTCAGTATTGTGTCTCAATTAACAATTATGTATAATCATAATTAATTATGAGACAAACAGACTTAGTTGAAACAAATACTCAACATAAGACGCGGCCACGACTGATAAGAAGATAGAAGATAATGGGAGATAAAAAACGATTGAAATAGTATACTTCTTCTACCCTATGCCACACTGATGGCTAAGTAGTGTTTTCCATAAACAAGCAATATTGACAATATTGCTTATATTGACAAGTATTTTGTTTATAAACAAAATGTTACAAATGAAGTTTGTTCATAAACATTTTTAACTTAGCAGTAAAACTGTAAAATTATAGTAGATAGCACATGACATGAGTTGTGGTGTGTTGCTGTTTTTATTTATAACACAAAACTGCAAATGTGGAAAATTCCGATTTTAAGAACTCTTTAAAAAAATCTGCATCTCTCTGTAACTGCACTATTTTGTTTTTGCAGTATCTGTTTATAACAAGCCCTAGTATTTTTAAATAAAAATATGGAAATAATAAATAATTTAGGTCGTAAAACGTCAGTATGAAAATTGTAAGCCATCTAAAATTTTCACCTAATATTATTTTTTGTGATCAATAAAAATTAAATATGTAGAAAAATTGAAAAAGAAAATATTTTCAATACATTTTTTCATGTTCAGATGGCAACTCCAAAAAAACAAAATAAAAAAAACAAAAAACACTTAGAAATTATTTATTTTTTAAATAATTTCAAAGATTCTTCAAAATGAAAAGAAAAAAAATAATTCATTTTTTTATTTCTGTCTCTTTGTCTTCTTTAATTTTTATATTTTTGATTTTTATTTTTATTAAAATATAATTTAAAATTTAATTTTTTTTTTTTTTCGTATTATTATTATTATATTTTTAAAGCTTTTCACTTATATGTATACATAATATTAATGTTGAAGAATATAAACTTTTTTTTTTTAATAATATTATTATTCTGATTTGATCGACCGACCGGCTTTTGCTAAATCACGTATGATTAATTCAAATTAGGCGCATTTCCTTAATATAGAAGATGACAAAATAACAAAAATAAAAATAAAAATAAATATTTTAAACAAACGAAATATCAGTACTGAATTTTACATTTATGTATTATATTTTTTAAATCGTGTCTAATAAATATGTAAATACAGGATGATTTGGACTTTGGAGGAAACTAAATTTATGATAACACTCTCTTCGACATATTTAATTTTCTTACGAACAATTTTACAAAACACTTCAATTTGCCTAAAATACATACATATAACATACCCGTTCTATACCCACCCTACTTATGAGGTTACAGAACAATGTATCATGTAACATGATTGAGTTATTTGAGTTTTGTAAGTCATTGACGAGTGAGTGAAAAACAGTCGACCATTTAGCTAAATTGTATGTGTAGGCAAAATTTAATATCTGTGAATAAAAACTGAAATGTATTAATACCGAAATGGACAGAATTGTCATAATTATATTCAAATAACATTCTAATGTATATAATGTAATCGTTAAGCAAATCTAGATGTATATAGTACACATACACAACTATGAAGAACTGCTGCAAAACCCAATATTGATAACCTAAGAGTCCAGAACAAAGTCTTCAGGATAATCATAAAATTATATATAAACCAATATTTTATTCTTGTGATAAAGCCGACAAAATGTAATGTTCCATTCAACTCAATTTTATTAATATATACTTATATATATAGATACATATATACATACATTCAGATGATGAATTTCAAGTGTATCTAAACGATCATTCTCAAGTCATTGAAATGATTTGTAAAATAATACTTTGTTCATAAAATGTGTAGTTTACAGTTCTAAACTAGTAAATTGGTGCAGCTAATCGTTGTGCAAGTAAGATCAAAGTTAAAAAAAATATATATATAATACAAATTATATATTATATACCATCATGGAAAACATTTAGATTTGAATATGGAATAAAAACAAAAGAAAAATATGATGCTTACAATTAAAATTCACATTTTTACATCGTGTTAATTGGTCTACAATCTACATACGTTAAGTCATTTGATCGTTTAATGATTATGCTAAAAATTATTATATGTATATTGTTTATAAAATATAGTGCCCGAGTACAATTAAATTGCATATTATGTACATCGAAGTACTCCTGTACATATTATATATATATATATATATATATATATAAAATATATGTATATAATATTATTTATAATCCACTTGAGCAGCATAATTATATGTAGATAGAAATACATTAATAACAGAATTGTGCTCAACTAATTTAAAAATAATTTTTTGTAGTAAGAAATAAAAAACAAAACAATACAAAAAACAAAAAAACTCATAAACAAACAAAATTCATTAAAGGAAACAAACAATTTAAAGATGTTCTTTTATAGAAAATGTGGAAGTCATTTTATTTATCTTCAAATTGTATTCCACGTTATATATTAACGGTAAAGAAAATGAATTTTAGAACCCCCCACAGTTTAAAGACTACCACTTAAAAACGACACAGAATATTAATTAATTTTTAAAATAAAAAAAAAAATGAAAAAACGAAAATATAAAATTAAATTAATTTACTAAAAAAAAAACATTCATTTAAAGAGAGAATAAAAAACGGAAAATAGAAAGAGAACTAAACAAATTATTTTGTTCTGTTAAGTTAAGGGTATGAGAAAGGGGGGGGGGGAAGGGTAACGTTCCATATTTTTTTTTTTCAAATTTATTTATCCACCTGGTTTGAGTTTACAATCACTATCACATTGAATGATCGTGTCTCACCACAATTCATTTAAAAAAGAAAGAAAAATCTGTGAACAAATTCGCTATAAAAAAATTATGTCAACGGGTGTCATAAATAAATTTCATTTTTAAGAATCATACAATTTAAATGTGTGACATTGTGACGTAATCAATTTTTGTTTTTTATTTATTTTTTTTTTTTTTTTCTGTGCTTCAAAGATAATATTTTATGGGAACATTCCTAAAGATTATGTAGATCATTTGATCATTTTATGTATTTTTAAAAAGAAAAAATTTATGATAATTATTTTTATACAATTTTGTATGTGTATTTGTCATTCAAAAATAATAATTTTAATTTTAAAGTCATGTTATTATTAAATATACACGTGTGAAAATTTCTTTAATTTTACGAAATTTATATTTCGTTTGTAATGTTTTTTAATATTAATTATTATTATTAGGTATATGAGTGTGATGCAAAAATTAAAGTGATTTTCATTTTGAAAATTCAATTTAAATTTATTAATTTTTTTTTTATAATATTTTACATTATTTAAAACAATATTTTCTTTTTATTTTACAATTTTAATTTTATATTGTTATTATATATGAACCTAATATTAAATTATTATCTTTCAATTTTTTAATTTGTTATTTTTGTTTTTTGTCGACCCCTAGTCTGATAAATTATTGTGCTATTTTGATGTTACACAAGGAAAGTGTCATAGTTGTATAAATTAAATTAATAGTCTGAACTATGAATTACAGTTGACTGAGAAAAAAAGTACTGTTATTTGCAATTCAATTTTTATGACATTATAATTTTCAAGAATAATATATGTATATGTATATATATTTACTTTGCTTTGTTATTATGAAATTGTATTTATATTTTTTGTGAACAAATAAATTGTTTTTATAGACTTCTAATATTGTTATTATTGTGATTAATGCATGTTCATACGGGTAGAGATTTAGAGAAGTGGTAGAATATTACAAAAACTTGTTAGTGAGGGGTGATTTCTGTAAGGGGTAAGAAAAATGTACTATAATTTAAAATTTCTGGTACATTTTTGACGTTTGAATTTTTTTCTGAGTATATATGTCAGTGTCAAAATATTTGTACTATTTTTTTATGCACAAAGTGCAAGGAAATTGTTGTTGACAACGTAATTTTCGGTTCGAATGTTAATAAAATAACAAAAAAGTAAGTTACACAAAAAATATTGTTGGATTGATATTAGAATAAGTTTTTTTTTTAAGTCAATTGACAATCAAATTCACGATGAAGGCCATTTGACGTTTACACGTCAAATAAAATCAATGATTTTTTTTTTAAGTAAATGTCAAAATTTTATCAACTTCTCTCCATTCCAAATAAACAAAATTAAAAATCAAATTTAATAAAACTGTCAGTACTTTCAAATAACCGATTTGAAATAAAAAAAATACTGTGATCAAAATCAACCTGTGTATACAAACAACAAAAAATAAATCATTGTCAAAATTCAGAGCTAAAAACATAAAATTGAAATAAAAATTTACGAACTCGCCATATTTAATTCACGAACTGTCAAATTTGATGGGATGGAAATTGGATGGCCATCAATTCATAATGTTCCAGTTGTATTTCGGGTTTCGAATTCCTGTATAGTAAAAAAAATTTGCAAAAAAAGGTGTCCAAAATAGTTTATGAAGTTGCAGAACGATCAGCCAAACAGTAAAAAATAATGTTTAGTGCTATGACAAATACACAGAATAAAGGCAACAGAACCGTAGTCCATCAAGTAGATGAATAAGAAGGGAGAGACTAATTTTCTATTATTAAAGTAAATTAATTTAATAGTTATAAACTTTTGTTTAGTAATAATAAAAAAAAATTAAAAGAATAAGAAAAATAAATTAAATAACAAAAATATTCTAACATAAAGAATTAACTTACTATAATCTTCTAAAGAGCTATATTTAAGAAGAATAATGCTTGAAATAATGCCTAGAAGAGGTTTGACTGTGTAATTTTGATTTGTTTGTTATACATATTCTAAAATTTGCTTTAATTGACCTAATAAAGGGTATATTTGATTATGATTAATTATATTTCATTGACCTTGATATTTTGCAAAAAAAATTTTATTTGTTATTTTCTATGATGGACGAGTAGAAATAGAAAAAAACGAATATTTAGCATTTTTTTTATTTTTTTTTTTTAATTGATTTGATAAAAAATTATTTTCAATTATATCACTTGAAATTGAATTCGTAATGCTAATTAGAGATTATTATGGTATTTGGTATTAATTTACTAATTGAATATAAAATTTATTGAATATTTTGAAATATAAATATTTCGTTATTCTCGACAAATTATATTTCGATATTTCATAATTTTAATTTGTATCTTTGACATTCTATTTATAGAGTTTAAGAATTTATTTAATTACTTTAATTACGAAAGATTGAAGAAGCCATGGGTAATGAAGATGGGTCAGAATTTTTTTTTATTATTGATGTTCTTTAATTTATATTTTGTATAATTCAATTCCATTAATTAATTTAATTTAATATAATTTATTTATTTTTCTGATATATAAAAGCACCAAAACAAAATGTATGACTTTTCTCTACTTAAAATCTGGATTTGTTTTTGACTATAATAGCCTGTAATTAATACTTAAAATTGGGTGCTCTGTTGAAATTTTCTTGTACAATATATGTTTGGATATGCTTAATTCACTTTTACACTTCGGAATCATATTTAAAACAAAAACTCAAAATTTTTACAATAAAAAAAAAATAAGAAAAAAATGAAATATCTTTAGCAGCATTTACATATGTATATTAAATATTTTGTAATTTATTGACATAATTTTTGTTAAAAATTGAATATTTATATGTTAATTAAGATTTAAAAAAAAAAATTTTTTTTATTAACAAACTGCCACTAGTCTTAATGTCCAATATTTATTTCACAGCAGTTAATCTGTAAATTTTACATTATCATCATCATATTTAACAATAAATTTATTTCAATTTTTTCAGTTTATTTCTGGATATGTGAAATTTTGATAGATTAATTATCATTATCATTTTATAATATTAATTAATAATCTTGAAACTTTCGCTTATGAAATATTTCATGTAATAAATAAATAAAAAAAAAAATTGATGTAAAACAAAAACAGAATAAAAAATTTATCAATTTAATTTAATTTTGAATTTCATTTTGAAACCAAAGAAATTGAATTTAATCGAAAGTAACTGAATAATGGCAATATATTTACTACATATTTTTTTTTTGTTTTCCTTGACGGTTCCTGTGATTGTTTTTGAAAATCATCTTTTCTCTTCTTCACATTATTATCAATATCGGTTTCATATCGGTTTGTGTTGTTCAGATTTGTGAAATGTTTTTTTTTTGTTTTTTGTTTTAATTGCAACATTTTTTAAGATTAAAAATTTATTATAATGGTGAATTCTTTCAACTTACAATTGTAAGGTAAGTATTACAAGTATTGGATGCTAGGTATAGAGTACTACAGTACACTCAACTCCTAATTTGATTTTTTGTTACACTTTTGTAAAAATTTTGATTAGAGAAAGAAAAATTTGTAATCCAAAATTATTATACCGTTATATACAAAAAAAATCTCTAGTAAGACAAAACTCACAAAAAAAACAATATATATTTTAATTGGGGATTTTGTCTTTTGGAGTTTTACTCTACAGATTTTCTGATAGGAATTTCGAGATGGGGATTTTGTACTTAATCGTTTCTTGTCTTGATTTTGTTTTAAGTCAGTTTTGTTATTATTTTTTATACATATAAGATATTTTCATAATTATAAAAAGAAGTAAAATAATTTCAATATCAAAAATTGATAAAAATTGTGGAGTTCAATTTTCCAGGTTGGAGTATTACAAAGGCAAAGCTTGAGGGTAAACAGGTATTATAATAATTAAAATTCGCAGCATAAGAAATATAAGAAATTAATACTTCCGCTTCCCTGATCCCCCCTTAATTATTTATTGAATTATAAAAAGTTTGTTTTTTCTACAAAATATAATGAAAATCGGAAGCGGGAGCTTTTCGGAACTATTGCTGAAAAAATAATATTATGTACATCTCGAAGTGAAAAATGTAAAATTGAATAAAATATACAAGTGGACAGTGCTTCTCTACTCGTTCGTTCTATACGTGGACCATATCATATATATTAATATAAAATGTGTATAAGTTAATTACAAGTGGGGAATGCGCATAGGAGAAATGTTTGAGAAAGTACAATATAGTATAATATTGTACAAAAAAATTAAGCATAATATTCTCCTCATAGGAGATAGGAATTATGGGGTAGGTAAATATTAGACTGGAGATCACCTGACTTTAGATTTCTTAGAGGACAAAAGTCAATAGTTTAAAAGCCGAGATTTATGTAAAATTTATTCATCTAACTTTTCAATGGAAATATTTCATACTTAAGAACAAGATTGAACTAGATTTTTTTTTTAGTCGAAAAGAAATTAGTTTTCTTAGATCATAGGGTATAGAAATCCGATTAATAAACCTCGAACCCAAAAAAATAGGAATTTGTCTTACATTGTCGAAGATGCATCCAAAGAAATTTTTGTTACAGTTACGCCACATTAGAACCAGACTTCGTCTTCTTCTCTTATAATGTGTGACCATAACCATTTATTTCGGTAAAATTCAGCTTTAAATCATTAGATATACATCGCATAGCGATTCCAATAAATCAATTTTTATTTTTATTTTCAAAAATTGTATTTATTTTTTCAAATTGGTTATTATAAACGATTTTTAAAAATTTATAATATCTAAATAATAATGTATGAACATTTTTATTTTTTTGCAGTGATGGATTCTTAATTGTTATTCTTAGAATTCTCATATAAGCGCATCTAACATATACGATCAACCAGAATTATTTCATTGCCTTCACTTGACTTTTTTTTGCACATAATATGTATACTACCAATACTACTATATTTTTATAATCATATTTTGCAATTGATTGCATAACTTTCGTTGCGATCCATTCATTAACAAAACATTTACTACAAGTTTGGTACAGTCAGTGATCAAATAATGTAAACGATTGCAATTAAATTAAAATATTATAACTGGCACTTGCAGGTTGTATAATTTGAGAATATTAAAATTAAAATTAAGATATAAATTATAAATTATTAATTAAAAATAATAAGCAAATAAATAAATTAAAATACAATATCTAATGACCCAATATCTTCATGTTACACACATTACATACTATGGTTAGTAATCGAGCGTAAACACTATTACTACCTCCAAATTCTGAGAGTATAGCAATTTATTCGACTGTTATCGTATTGCAGTTGTCATTCGACTATTAATTAGAAGATTCCTACCTCTAGTTACGTCATTTGTTTAACTTTAAACTCATTCATTGCAATTGCCACTGCAATTAGAATAGTGAACAAGATAAATATCATAAAAAAAATATAAAGTATTAGTTTTATACAAAAAATATATTTACGCTAGATTATCCAATCTAATTTGATTATCTAAGGCACTAATACAATTTCTTAAAACTATTTTCAATCAAAAATATTTTCTTCAATACAAAGTACATAAAATAATATTTTTGACACTCACTCTGTGCATTTGCGGTGTATGTAAACAAAACATAATTATAATGCAATGCCGGCGGTGGCGGCATTTTATATCTTTGGACTAACAAACGTTGTTTTATTTAATATTTTTTTAATAACAAGAACATTTTTGTTAACTGCATATAATTCAATAAAATGAATCAGAAAGAGAAAAAAAAATTCAAAAAGATATTGTAAGAAAGAGACGGGAAATAATAAAATGATTTCAATTAAATTTTTAGAAATCTAGTTAAAAAGGTCATAAATTTTAACTGTATCACACAATTGGATTTAATTTAACTGGTTTCTGTTTTAAGTTAATATAATTTTAATCTTATCTAAAATTAAAATAACATATGATATTGAATAAGTATGGTGAATATAATTAGTACAGTTATTTTAATATGTAAAATAAGTGATTTTGATTTTTTGAGGTTAACAAAATAATAATTATATAACAGTTTATTATTAGTTGTTTTATTTTTTATTTTTAGAATATAGTGTCGTTGTAAATAAATAACGGTTATTTATTAGTATAATTTATGAGTAAGCCACCAGTATTGTATCTGTTTTTTTTTCTTAACATTTTTTATGCTGGTATAACCTATGTTATTTAATATTTACAATTATATTGCATTTGTGGGTAATATTGTTGTGTACTTGATATTAATTATTGTATTTAAATCCTGAATTATTTTGAATTAATTTATACAAACATAATCTTTCATCAGCTATAAATTACACAGAGTTACAAAAGATAAAACAGAAATTACATGACATTGTTGAATGTATTACATCAGCATAAAATCTATCACAGAGTGTCATGACATCAAAAAGGTATAATCTATTTTTAGTATAGGACTATCTATAGTGCTAATTAATTTTTTAGAAGTTTCTTGAAATAGTATTGTCATAACCTAAATATAACAATCATCGCACAAAATACAAAAGTATAGTGTTAACAAAAGAAGAGTATACGATAACATCTTATAATAGCAATAGAAAAACTTCTAATCAAATCACGTTTTCATCAAAATTTTTTTACCGATTCACATGACTTAAATATAGAACAATGTCGCCAAGCAATAAAATTTATTTTATTATTCATTTGTCATATATAGCTGAAATGATATGAACGAAATAGAAGCTCTTGAAATGTTTGTTAATTTAAAATATTTCCTAAGCATTCTTAGTTTATCCAATAACTTTAAAAATCTTATTAATTTGTTCAAATAACCAAAATTGTAGTTTTGGGAATTAATATACAAAAAAAATTAATATGTCGTTTAAGTCGTTTAAGTTGTACCATTAAAAATATATAATTTAATTTTGAGAAGCATCTACTTCTACCTATACTTTCCCTCCTACTAATGCTAACAGAAACATTAATTAAAGTTAGTTCTAAAATTTCATAACTCTAAATTTACGGATTGTAGCATAAATATTAAATAGATTTAAGAGATATGAACAATTTATTTTGGCTGATAAAATGTCATAAAACAGAATATTACTGCTGTACTATTACGCCTAGTTTCAAGTGTATCAATCTGAAAAGAAGTTACATTTTGAGACATGTATTCAGTAACGTGAGGTTTCAAATTAAATCTGCGAAAACAAAACTTAATTATATTTTTTTGAGCGAATTCAATTCTTTTAATATGCTTAGTAAAAAGACATCCAAATAGGCGAAGCATATTCGAAATGAGGCCGAACCAAAGAACTTTATAACGCTTTAAATGTGTAAGAGTCAGGGTCAGAAAATTGTTGAGAATTTAGCTTGATGAAACCAAGCATATAGAAAAAGCTTTTGAGATGATGAAATCTATATATGAGGAGTGAAAATTAATTTATCTAAGATAACTCCTAGGTCCCTAATTTTATCTACCCATTATATAGTAGAGAATTATTTATTAAGTACATAAAATTTAATAACGTTACTCTTTTTCAAAATGTCATATAGCTTTACATTAATTAATATTCAATTTAAGCCCATTAAACGAATGTCATTCATAAAAATTATCAATATTACTTTGTAATCTAAGACAGTCGTCATATACGGTTTAATGAATGGGGCCATATGAGTACCCTGTGGGACATCAGAAGTGGCAACAAATGGATAGGATTTATTATTCTATATTGATACTGTGATATTGATACATTTTACATGATACCATGAATTCCCAAAGCTTCCAATTTTAAGAGAAGTTCAACGTGATCAACCTTGTCAAAGGTCACTTAGTAATGACAGTAAAAATTACATCGACTTGGTAGCCATTTTCAACTGAATTAAAAACAGTATGTAAAAAAACTGATAAATTGGTTGTTGTGGATTAATGAAGCCATGCTAATTATCAGATTATATTTAATATATATAAACTATACATTATATTTTTTTAAGTTATTTGCTTAAGAAAATTTTACAGATTAATCTACAGACTGTTCCATTTTTTTAAAAAAAGTGTTACATTATGTACTTGTGTAACATTTTTCGTAAAAAATTTTTCAACAGATATTCAAAATCAAAATTTGAATTTTATTATATGCATACCTAGTTGTGTAAAATTTCGAGATAATTTCTAATGAGTTTTGTTTAATTTTTTTAACTATTCATCAATGTTTTTTCTTTACTCTTTTACTAATTTTATTTTTTTTATTTATTTTTATTTTTTATTATTCTTTTAAGTTGATGTCATATTGAAGGAAACTAAAAATAATTTGATGAGATTTCACAATGACAATAACACTCAAATACATACATTTGACTTGACTGAATGCGTTTAGAAGAGTATTATTATTTTTTTTTTTTATTTTTTGTTATTTGATTTTTTGTGAGTACTTTGCGTCGTCTATTATAATTATTATGTCATTCTAAAAATGCGGTCATTTCACAAAAATATTAACGGATTATTGTTACGAGATATTGAATATCTCCTCGTATTTACTATATAGGTAACACATTCTCGATTCAAATCGATTTATGAATTGTTTTTGTATTCTTTTTATTATGAAATTTCCTTTTATGTATTTTAAATATTTTCGTGTTCATATAATTTGAAATTGGTTGAATAGAGTAGAGTAGACCAAATAGGCACACCTGAATCTTTTATTAATTGGTTAGTTTTGAAACAATTTAGGGAATATTTTTTTGTTTTATTTTTTTTCTAATTCTGCCAATTCTAAAAGAATATTTGAACATTTTATTTTGTTCTTTTGTGATTTTAATTAATTAAATCAATGGAATATTAAAAAAAAAAAAAAAAAACAAAAACAATAATAAAACAAGGTTGAACTGAAAATTTGAATGGGAAAAAGAATTGAAAATTTAAATTTTTTGGAAATCGAAACATTTTATTTTTTATTTTTATCAAATTGTAAACAGATGGGATTGTTTAATTTTTGATGAAAATTGTCTATTGTATGATTGAGTTTGAACATTTGATGTAATTTTTTTTATTTTACTTTTTTTTTTTTTTTTTTTTTTTGATTATTTGAATATTGAAATATTTTTTAATGGAAGGTTATCAAAAATTCGTTTCAGTTTTTTAATCTGAAACAAATTGAAAGTATTGGGTTAAATAATAATTATTGGTGCAATTGTAAATGAACTGGGTATAAAATTGTAACAATTTGTAAGAGAAATAAGTATTTGGAAATAAAACTAAAATATTAGTAATTCATCATATATTTGAGTACAAAAGGTTTTATATAAGTAAAAAAAAATAAACTAAAGTATTTTGACAACAATAAGTTTTAGGAGTTGTTTCGTTCATCACAACATCAGTTGAACTCATTAGTAGGTATTTGTAGTGTTAGACTACCTATACAACTCCTGGTTTTAGCTTTGGTTGATTTTATAATTTATTTATAGATATTATTAATATGTCTGTGAGTTATAAAAATCGATCAAATCTTAAAAGTAAAATCTATTATATTACAGTCGAACTCGCTTAAGAGCACATCGAAGATGACAAGCAAATTTGTGCACTTAAGCAAGTTGTGCTTTTAAACGGATAAGTCGTGAAAAGTCTTTTTAGATCAATTTTAATTATGTATATGTGCTAGTACTATGTTGTAAATATAAATATTAGAAACATATTTGGTACATAACATATTATGTCATTTATATTTGAATTTTTGTGGCTATGTATTTGTACATAGTATCCCAGTCGGAAATTTTTGCACTAGTTCAAATTTCATTGATGATTTCATCAATGAAAAGTGCTGAAATTTTCATGTGTTACTTTTGAATCTAAATGTAACATAGCATACGAACTACTTCCAAACATACATTACAAAGTAATATGCAGGTAATTTATAACACTGTAGTCTGATTAACATAACGATTTTTGTTTTTTAATAAAAAAAAAATTATTCGATATAAAATTGAAGACATTTTGAGCTCTCCGTTGTGATAATAAAATCAATTAATAAAGTGACAAATATTGTGGTTGTTGTTTAAATAAATAGAAAATAAATTAATTTTCAAATTTCAGATTTTAAGTTTTTTAGATCTTAAGATTTATAATTAGATATAAAGATTTAGAATAATATAATAATAATTTATGTTTTCACAATAATTTACTTTCACTCTTTATAAGAATTTATGTTGCATTGTTTTAAATTTTATTTTGTTATAAATTGAATTTGTTTTTATGTTTGTATTTTAAATTTTAAGTGTTTTAGATTTTAAGATAATAATAATTAAGAACATTAGGAAAAAAAAATAAAAAAATTTAATATATAGAAAAAATAAAGTATTTTTTTATTTAAGCCCTTCCTTATTTACTAAAGTGAATTTATTTTCATTCATAGTAGCACCTTTTCAAGAATTACATTTTCATCTATATAGAAGTACTTTCTTGTACATGAAATTGTAATGTATAACGGACTACTTACACCCTATGACATTCGTTAAGAAAAGCAACATGAAATCGCAATGGGAAAAAGGAAGTAGTCATGGTGAAAATGTAATGCGTGAAGAATGACTTCGGAATGAGTGAAATTTCCGACTGGGATGTATGATATCCAACAATGCAAAAATTACTAAGCTGTCCGTATTTTTATTAATTCTAAAGTTGCCCGCATTATGTTGTTGTTCCAACACATTAACAAAATTTGGCGTCATGTGCTATTAAACAACGCGAAAAGTATGTAAATTTATAAAATATTATACAGAAATTTATACATTTAAAGTTATTTTGCTGTTGAACGATTTGCTTTTAAACGAATTGAATTATATGAAAAAGTAAAGCAAAAAAATTGCGTTCAAAATAATATGCACTTAAAAGGGTTTGTGTTTTTAAGTAAGGTGCTTTTAAGTGGACTCGACTGTACTATAAAATCAGTACTTGTATAGGTAGGATAGTCTGATGAGTTCAAGCAGTGTTGTGGAGAACGAAAAAAACTCCTAAGACTTATTGTTATTAAACAATCTTGCGAGATGCAAGTAAAATTTCAGATACAATTGTGATATAACTCCTATATCTATGTATCCATGTTTTTTTTTTTTTTTTTTTTTTTTTTTTTTTTTTTTTCTTCTATTACTCCGCGTGGTAGCATAGGGCATGTATCCATGTAAATAAATAAATATAACTTCTTCTGTTTATTTATTTAAAAGTAAAATTCGAAAGAAATTTTAATTATTTTTAAATAAATTTATAAATTTATTTTATATAGTCCGATTCGTAAGCGAACTGATGAAAATATCGATGCTCTGTGAATGATGATAGATGTTGGTACATAAAATTCAGTTAACCCAAGAGCTTAAACAACAATACTATTTATGGTGTAAAAATTTCGATTCAGATTGGGCTTTGGATCAACTTGAAACAGATCCATTATTTGAAAGAATTATCTCGTTTCTGGTTAAATAGCTTAGTAAATAAGTACCTGCTCTGATCCGTTATTATGGCTCCATCATGCTTAAAATTGTCATACATAAATACTGCATAGCACAAATAACCATTACAGCAGCTATAAAAGAGGCTTATATAGTATATAGCTATAGCTATGACAGAAGGCAGGAAAACTTCTAGTTCATATAAAACTTTAAGGAGTTATGGTTGAAAAAAAAAAGGATATTTCTGCAGTTAAATAGAAAAATATTTAGAACAGAAATATACATAGTGAAAGGTTACTATCAGAACTGTCAGAACTGTCAGATCTGTAATAATCTTGAATCTTAATAATGCATACGGGTAGAAAAGTTGTATGGAAATCTACCAAAATCTGTTGATGAGGGGGGTTTTCGGTAAGATGTGAGCAAATCTACCAAAATCTAAAATTTCTGGTAGATTTTTGATTTTTCGATATTTTGATTATTTTTTATACACAAACTGCAAGGAAATTGTTGTTATGAAAATGTAATTTTCGGATCAAATGTTAATAAAATAAAAAAAAATATAAGTTACACAAAAAATATTGTTTGATTAACATTAGAATAATAATAAAAATTAATTATTTCTTTGCCAATAATTTCAGTTTTGGCCATCTTGATATTTCAATAATCTGACAGCAACAATGGCAGAAATCTCAGATTTGAGTCAATCAGTTTTTTTTACGTAGGAACATAAAGGTAAATTTCTTTGGCAGATCGGCGGTAGATTTCTCCCTCGTATAAGCATACACAGGAATTTATTAATCATAATTCTCTGCAATTTCCTAAACAGGGTGAAAGGCTACGTTTTTTTTTTTAAAGATTTTTAATTTGCTTTCAGTACCTATGTTGAAATTGAGCCAATTACAAACTATTTTAATAAAATATTTATTTGAATAAAAATATATTTTACTAAATGGACAGACCAAAAACAATTAACCATTTCTATCTGAAACAGAATTTATTTAAAATTTAAAAATAAACCAAAAATTTAAAATTTTAATTTATGTAAAATTATTTTGATAGAATTTTAACGCCATATAAAGTTTTCCTTTTAGTAAATGACGTGAAAACAAATTAATTATTCATAATTTGAATTTTCAAGTTGACCGTGAAATTAGTTATGTATAGACATACCATACATATTAGTAAATAAAACAAAAAAAATTCAATTTTAAATGTGATGAGGATTTTCGATTAAATCTGATAAATTAGAATTTAAATAAATAAATCTATAGAAACTTAAATAATATTTAAAACTTGTTTTAAAGTTAAAAAATGTGAAAGAATTTGATTTGAAATTAAACTTAAAAATAAAAAAAGTAATAAAAAACAATAATGAATATTTTTTCCATAATAAAAAGCTTTGTCTCGATTATGTAATCAAAAATAGAAAATATTTTCAAAATTTAAGTAATTTTCTAAGTTAATTGAATTATATTTTAGAATTTAAAACAAAAACATAAATGCTATAGAAGATCAAAGCTTTCAAGTATCAATTTTTTTATTTTTTTGGTTATTATTTTTTAAGTTTAACTTTAACTATTGTTATTAAGTTTTTTAAGTTACTATCTTAATTAACTGAACTTACTTTGGAGTGTTAATTAAATTCAGTTTTTTTATCACTTAAAAAGATGGAGTTAATTATTGATGATGTTTATTTTTTTTTAATTAAGCAACAACAACAACAAAAAAACAGGTATTCAAAATTATATCAATTAAGTGAAGAATTCTAATTAGAAAATAATTAATTTTGAATTTAAAAATGTTTCAATGTTATACTTATATATTTGGTGGATTTTAGAATAAAATAAATTAAGGTTATTTACCTGATTGCACAATTCTGAAAAATGTTTGAATTTAAATTCGCTGGATTACAGCGAATTAGAAAACTTCAAAAACAAATGCGGTGAAAAAATATTGAACATCCGAAGAACTAATAATTAAAATCAAAAACTTGTCTCAAGTTAACTTCGATTTCAGTAGAATTCAATTGACAGTTTATATGTCACTAAATGATGGAAATGATGCAATCTATTAAACTAAGCCAGTCAAAATAAGCCCATGTTTTTGAAAATATATTTCAGTATATGTATAAATAAATAATCGTAAGTTAAACATTTTAATAGTTATTAAAATAAAAGCATTAGAAATCTCTCACTAAATTTAATTACTGATGGTTAGTTTTCTATAATATTGATATCGAAATTGAACAGATTTTAATTAATCATAGTCATTAATTAAATTTAGTGAAACATACCTATGGAGTTTTTATTTATTATATGTTTATTCAAATTCTATTATTATTATAATACACTTGTATGAGCTAATAGATCTTTTTGAGAAATAAATAATAAATAAATATATAAATAAAAAAAATAAATACTATAATAACAATTTTGATTTTTTTGACAATAAAAAGTACCTATGTCTGTAATTTTGAGATACAACAATTTTGGTGCATCATTGATGATTTTGTAATAGTAATACCAAATTTTTAAAATTATATTGAAACTTTTAACATACCTAATTAGTATTCGTTTAATATTCAATGAAAAATAAATGATGCAAATGAACTATGTAATTAATGTTGAGCACTACACCTTTGTAATTTTAGTAGCTGATCTAAATTAGTTTCAGTTAGTTAATAAAAGGTTGAATAAATGTTAAAATTTTTTTTGAATAAATCATGGTTTGCTATTTAATTTAAATTTAACCCTATACAATTTTTCAATTTCAATTAGCACTAATATCAGTAGTCTTCAATTAGTTTAGCACGAATTGCAGGAATTCATTAAAAAGGTCGATTCAAATTGTTTGTTGTAATGAATAATATTTAAAAAAAAAATTATGTCCTATGGCTCAATTCTAAACCATTGAAATATAAATATTAAAACTTTAATTAAACAAAAATTAGAATAAGGATGAACACATGAAATAATATTTAATGAGTATATTATAGAAGAAAAATTGATTTAAAATATTTAACTGTTATATGTATCTACCTAGCTAATGATGAAATAGTATAAAAATAAAATTAGTGGACATTTATCAATGATAAGCTGTCGTAGTTTCAAAAATGTTAATTAGCATTTGTAGTCGTCTCTAATTTCCATTCAAATGTCGAGTATAAAATTTGACACAGAATTTTATTGAATTAAAATTTTTCATTCATTAAAGATGATAAGAAAACCCATCATTTATGCTAAAATGGTTGTGTAAGAATTTTATAGATAATTGGTAGATAATGTCAAAAACGTTATTATTTCTTAAATTAAGTAGTTTATAATATTTTTCTTAAATTAACTATTTCAGAACACAAAATTAATACCTTCATTCTTATTCTTTGTTTTTTTTTTTCATTCAGTGTACCAACACTCAGAACAAATGTAATAAACATACATAGTTTATGAAAATCTATTTTTTAATTTTATATTGAAAAAAAGGTTTATTCAGAGATATATTTATGTAGATTATTTTAATTCAATTATATAAGTAAATAAATAAATAATAATATATATAACAAATTTTCGATTAGTAATGTTAAATGTAAGAAAAAAAAAGCTAAAATATTAAATATTTATTTATTAAAAAATTCTCACCCTTGAATCTATAAAATTCTCCGCCAATAAACAAATAATTATTCTTAACTTGTTGAGAAACTATGGTTTATTTTATACGTGTATAATGTATATTGGTACAAATGTACTGTACTACTGTAATTTCAACCTAATAATATTATCTATACCAACTATGTATTTTTTTTTTAGTTAAAATTTCAAAAGACGTGTTCAATTTAATTTTAAACTATACTTTTATGTATTTTCATTTTACAATACAAAATTTTGTTTTTTTTTATTTGATTTTTAAATATTTCGTTAACTAATACAGGTATTCCTATAGGTACATACATTTATATAAATGTAAATTTAAATAGGTAAATAAGATCATGCTATGAATAAATAATTGTTAATAAAATCTTTACTGTCATCACGTACAATTTCATGTACAACATTAAACAATATTATCATTACCATTATCACTATCATCATCATCATCATCATTATCATCATCATCATCATAATCAATATTATTATTATTTTAGGTTTTAAAATATTGAACAATATTTTTATGAATGAAAGTACAACACAATATTTAACATATTTGATTTGTTGATGGAAATCAATTTCACTTTTTATTCAAATCGAAAAAAAAACAATAACAACAAAATATTTACATTATTAAAATACTTGACATTTAAAAATAATTTTCAGATCCGTATATATAAATAAAATATTGTTGATGATGATAATGATCATTATTTTATGAAATTAAGAAATAAATAAATAGTATTGAATAGAAACGGCAACTCGTGCACAAAAGAAAATAAATCTGACATTAATAAAAACAAAAAAAAAAAATGGCTCATGCATTTAAAAAGAAATGAATAACTTAATTAATCATAAGATGCATTTACAATACGATAAAATTATATTAAAATTTATTCAGAAAGTTTTAGGAATTTAAAAGAATGTGGGAGGGTATATATAGGTATTTTGATTATTAATTGGAAAATTATGGGTTAAAAAAGTCGTGATGGGTTGAATATATAGTAAGAATGGGTGGATTTTATAATTCCAAGCTTAAAATTAAGAATTTTATATGAAAACAGATTTAATAAAAAATCATTGGATAAAATAGGAATAAATGGGAGTAGTCCCAACTAACCGAAGTCGATTTTATGCTGTCGCACATTCTAATTCTAATAACTAATTTAGATGACATTGAAAAAAGGATGTACAAATTTTTGGTTTTTGATTAAACCATTGAATAATTTAACGTCACTCTAATGATGGCTATTTGATTAATTTGAAAAATAAATATTCAAGAATAATATATATGTACGTATAAGTTCTATCATAAGACAGATCTGACAAAAATCTTATTTTTATAATTCAATTTATTTAAATATTTGGAATTGTTTTGGAACCCTCAGTACTAAAAAAATATAGTGAAAGATCAAATAAATTTGAACTAAAGAAAGTCTTTAATTTTAATTGTTCTAAGTACAATATTCTCAAAATCGATAAATCTATATATTAATATTATCAAAGATTGTTGACCTTACAGCTTTGCAGAAGTATTCAGTTTAATGTTAAATGTTTCAGTTCAACAAGTTTATAAATAAATGCCCAGAAGTTTATAAAAACAAATCTGAAAGTAGAGTCAACTGATGTTCGATGTTCGATGTAATCGATTCCTGGAACTTGATATCCAGAGACAGATTATGACAATAAATCAAACACATTCAATTAGATAAAATACATATAGATCTAACAAAAATATATTAAACACATACAATAGAATAACAATATATATAACTGAACTTATTTTAACTTTTTATCATCTTAATCACTTTAAAGATTGTTTTTTCAATTAGTACAAAACTCAAATTCTGAAAACTCCCTAGTAGAACAATTAATCAAAACAAACATTAGTCATTCAAATTTTCTTTCTTAATTAAAACACAAGCTTTTATTTACTTATTAGTTATTAAAACTACACAAAGTATTAAAATATGATATATATTTCGAATACATTTGTAAATTATGAATTATCAGATGATGTTGACAGAATACAAATACTAATTATATACAATATTTTCGTTGACTATGCGAATAATCAAAGTCAATAATTAGATGGTCACGAAAATCAATTCTAGATCATCTAGAATTTTTTTTTAATTCTACTAAATATTCCATTTTATTCAGATAACTATTAAGAGTTTTTAGAAAAAATTTTATAAAAAGTTCTTATTTACAACAGACACAAAATCATGAAATATTGTAAATGATTAAATTTTACGATCAAATACGATATAAACGACTCTACATCAGATTGATTACATACATAAAATTTAATAATTGAATTGAATGAATCAGAGATATCATAAAGACTTGCATTGAATGTGTGATTCATAATTATACACATTTTCTTTTTATAATTTTAATTAATTAAATTATTTAAATTGAATTTTATTAAAAAATTTCAAATTCAATTTAAAACATTTAAGAAAATATGAAAGGAGGGTAAATTTAAATTTTTGTTTGAATTTCATGTTCTCAAATCAATTTAGTTTTCTTATGTTCAAAATTTATGTCAACCCTTATTTTAATTAGTTTTAGTTGTAGTTGATTAATTTAATTAGACAGTCATAGTTTAAGGTTTAGACTGAGTTTTAAATAATTAAATGTAATTTTAGAATGGTATATAAATTAAGAAATAGACAGATGTAAAATATAATATTTTAGAGAAGATTTTTAAAAGCTGTGAGAATAAAATTTTAATGAAATTTTTAACTTCAAGCTGTTTATCTATTTAGTTTTCTTTATCAATAATTTTAATCGTACATTTTAATATATATTGCAAAAAATTTGGTCCCACCTTTAAACAATTATCGTCACAATAAAAAATGTTTTGTAGGCAAATAATTTATTGCAAAAAATGATTTTATATCGCATTTGCTGAGGTGTTATGGGATCTGAAACGGCCAGTACTGAAACTGATTTAAAATCCAAACAGCTTTTTTTGCAATTTAAATAATAATTGTGTTAAGCATAATTATTTTTAAAAATAATAAATAAATTATTATTGTCAATATTGATGTATTGTAATTATGATGGTCTTGATACACTAGAAATTTATCTGGATTCGGTAAAATTAGGATCAGATAGTTAGAAGAGTTTGTATGTTTGATAATGTAAAAATTATTTAAAAAATTATTTGTCAGATATCTATGTATAGATATCTATAGATTTATGAGGGCCACTGGATTTTTGCCGAAAAAAATAACGGTTCAATATTGATTGAAGTCGAGCATTATAAGGCAACATATACCCTATTCGTGTTATGATGCTTCCGAATTTCCACGACTGTCACCTTCACTTAAACTAACTAACTAACTGTAGGATAGGCAGATACTCGTATTTAATTTCAATTTTTTGGTAAAAAAGTTAAAAATAAGTAGAGAAAAGATATATATAAGATACTAATCGATATACATATCAACGTGCTTACAATGTATTTTGGAAATAAACTTGAATACATTTTTTCAATCGTTATTTTATATTTGATTATTTGTTATACAGATTATAAATAATAAACCCTTCCCTTTACAAAAAAAAAATTGTTTGATAAAAATTTAAATTATGTCAAATAATTTATTCAATTTTATCAATTTATTATATATTTTTATTAAATCTTCAATAATTTACAACTTCTCATAAAATAATTTTTAATTTTATAATTTTTTTTTTTACATTAAAAGTTGAGTACCTTCTATATATACATAATTATGTGTTGAAGATAAGAGTTATAAGTTATATTCATATCTTTAGTAAAATTTTAAATTTAAGTGAATAACATTTTTTGATTATTTTCAATATTTTTTGATTACACATCAGATATCTGAATATTTGTTATGTTGATTAAATAGACAGCGACAAGAATAACAAAAAAAAAAAAAAAATAAATATGTAAATACAATAAAATATTTGATTCTCAAAGAATAAGTAAATCGAAAATAAACTTGAAATATTTCCTGCTTCAAATGAACTGTAAAATTACTTTTTTTCTACCTTAATAATTCGATTAACACATTCATAACCTTAATTGATCAGGGTCGGATTTTTTCTTTATATAAATTTCAGATTTGAATATAAAATGTTTCTTTTTTGTATCTGTTTGTCCCTAGTTAATGTTTTACAGTATTTGGAATAAGGTATAGGCAGTTTGTCACTACGTGGTGAATAGGGTAAACAGAAGAAGAAGGCAGATTGTATTATATGCTTTAAATAATTTTAGATCTAGATCCAGATTTTGATCGGAAATTATTGTAAAAGAAAATTTTGAAGTATTTACAGTTAGAAAATTTACAATTAGGAAGATAAAAAAACTATGTGTGATTTCAATCAAATCTTTGATTAGAATCAAACAGTATACGGTTTGTTAAATCAGGGGTAGGATAAATGAATCGGTGTAATACATCTCTGAATAATTTATCCCATAAGGTTTTGTAGTTAACTCTACCAAAATATTTTTCTTAATTAAAAATTGTTTATTTAAAATAACAAATTGATATGTGAGAAACAAATATGTAATTAAAAAAATGGTTTGACATACAATTTGAAGTGCCACTTTGGGTGAGCTACATGACGGGCTAAAAACAAATGGCCAAATAATAATCATAAATAGAAATTTTTTAAAGTTTCACAGCCTAAATTAGAAATTTTCGATAAAATAAAACCTAAATTAAGGATCAGATATAAACTAGGAGAAATAAGAAGAAACTATCTGTTGTTATATGTGATTGGAATAATATTAATTAGAGATAGAACCAAAAAGTAAACATATAAAACTATATTATGTGTTTACACTATATGTATAGAACTAATAAAATTAACTAAAATTAATCTACAAACTAAATTACAACTGTAAACAAACTAAAATTAGAGTACCATTTATACAACATATAACATACGAATTGATAGCTCTATTTCTATTGATTCGTATTCAGCTGCAGTTAGAATTGTAGGAAACTAATACTGTTTTTCCACAATAAGTATATTTTCACGAACATCTTAAATTTTTTCTATCATTTTTTTTTTGGCCCAGAACCCAACCCCAACTGTTTTCTAATCTAATAATGCTGTGACTGAAATAGATATTAGAATATATTATATACATATATTGTATATATATATTTAATTTTAACTTTTTTAATTTTTCAAAAGCATTTTCATTTGACTCGAAACGTATGAGATTCGCTGCACCATCTAAATACAAAATTATTTAAATTTTTTTTTTGTTTTTTGTTATTTTAATATTTTTAGTAGGTACCTACTTATATTATAAAGTAAATAAAATGCATCAATTCAGAACCTAATATAATCATATGAGAAATATGTTTAATTTACACCTAGATGTCAATTAAAATCTCATTTCCCAGACACTTTAATAGTTTTACTTTAGTAGGACAAACTTTAATAAAAACTAATTATCTACACTATAAATATAATGTTTATCACGTACTATAATAACAAAAAAAAAAAAAACACAAACAAACAAACAATAATAAATAAACAAATAAGCAAAATTTTACTATCATATCAAAAATTAAATCAAATAAAAAATTTCAATTAAGTAGGAAAAATTATTCTAACCTAAAAAAAATATAATATGCATATATATAAACAATAATAAAATTTAATGTTAAAAAAAAGAGAAAAACAAAAATAAAAATAAGAAAACAAATTATTCAAATTTGTTTTTAAATCTTACCTTATCAAAAAAATAAGTAAATTCTTTTAATTTTTGGTTTGTATTGAAATAAGTTTCTAGATAAAAAAGATTAAAATAGAAATTTACTTAAATTTATGTAATTTAACATTTTTTTTTATTCACTATAATCACAATTAAAAATTAACCTATAATATTAATTTAATCATTTTTTTTTTGTAATTTTGAAATGCAAATCGTAATTTTTATATTACTGGTAAAATAATTTGTTATAACAAAATAACTAACATTGAAATCAATTTAAAAACATATATTTAATTTTAATATAACGCATTTACTTGATAATATTACTAATTAATTAAATTATATAAAAAAAATTAAAATTATTGTAAAAAATTTTATTTTGACGGATGTTTCTATATGTGTATGTATATGTATGTAGTGTAACAGGAATTGTTTTGTTTGTTCTCTTTAAACAAAATTATTATTGTTATTATTATTAAAGTAATTATTTTTTGTTATTTTACGTTATTTAACTAAAAATGAATAATGAAAAAGCTAGCTAGCTAACTAATTGATCTGTGTGGGTTTTTTTATCACAAAAAAATTGTATTTTGATTTTTTTTCTTTTCAAATGTTTAGCTATAATATTTTTGTTTTAATTTATATTTTAATAATTTTTTTATATATCATATTTTGAAATATATTTAATTATCACAATATCTAATGTTAACAATGTTTTTAAAAATTGAATAAATTTCCCTTTTTGTTTTTATTTATTTATTTTTTTTTTCCATTAAATTTGCATTCTTTTAAAATTTATTACCTCTTTAGGAATTTTGCTTTTGCAAATTAAGTATATAACAGTTTAAATTTATAAATAAATAATTAATAAGTTAAAATTTACAATTAAAATATTTTTTTCAATAATTTAATTTAAATTGGTATTATTAACAATTTTTGTTTTGTTTTTAGAATTTAAATATTTTTTTTTTTTAGAAATTAAAGTTAAATTTTTTTTTTTTTTTTTTATGAAATTTTAATTATTTGCAAATATATTCGACCGGTCACATTCTAATCAGAAAGTCAACTGAATTTTTTTATACCGATATGGAAAACTGGAAGTTAAAAAAACAAACCCAACAAAAGTTTAATAGTAACACACAGAACAAAAATTGAATTAAAAAAATAATAATAATAATAAAAAAATATAACGATAATATAACGAAATAAAAATGATTATACAGTATATTCTCTATAAAGTCACAAGCAAACAAAAGTAAAAAAAAATCATACAACACACAACAATACAATCACTAAAACAACAAATTTTATAATATTGTATTGTTTTTCTTTTTTTTTTTTTATTAATGTCGTTTTTTGATTATAATTTTTCATTTTCATTTTTGTTCTTTTTTGTATTTCAAAGTTCTATACAGAGCACGCTATGTTGGGCTGTGCGCGCCCTGAAAATTTTTTACTTTTATTTAATATTTTCCTTGATATTCACTCATATATACATTGTATTTAAATTATTATAATTTGTCTATGTATTTACATATTATATGCATATATATATATATATATAATTTTCGAATTTTAAACTTTAAAATATTGGTTTTAAGCCGCGATTTATTTTTATTATGAATCAAAGTAATACGGTACTAAAATACTGTTTGTTTGCAACAACTTGCGCTTTGTAAAAATAAAAATTAAGAGACAAATCTCAATTCGTAAAAAAAGAATCAACAACAACAATGAAAAAGCAATGAAAAACCCCATTGAATTCAATCGGATCGTGAGAGAGTTATTTTATTTTTATTATTATTTTTCTATATTTTTCTAGTATTACAATCAACTTTTGATATCTCGTTCGTTTGTAAATCATAGCTACATATATTCGTTTACGCTCATAGTTACTATACTATTAAACTTAACCATAACCAAACATCAGCTGAGGTTCATCGGTTATGAAAAAAAAAAAAAAAAAATCATAGTGCGCGCATTGAGAACAAAAACAAAAAAAAAAATAAAAACAAAAAAACATAAAAAAAACGACAATAAAAAACAATTTTCAAATAGGGAAAAACAAAAAATTGTAAACATAACAATAATAGTTAATATTTAAAACTAGGTAGATATGTTTGAAACCGCACCGCACTAACTATAAGGAAACAAAAAACACAAAAAAAGCGAAATGATCGTCACCCACCATTACTTTTAGTCAAAACAGAGATAAAATAATGCTTGTTCTCTGGAAATACGTTATTATGTTTATGCGACAACACAGCACACAAACATATATGTATGTGGTGTTAATATAACAGAGAGTAAGTCTAAGTACTATTAGTGTTTTAAGCTTTTTTCAATGGGTGACAGTAAGACGTACATATATATAAATACATTTATTTTATTATATTAATATATGGATATATGTATAGGACATATTAGGCGGAAGAATTACTTACACTAATCGTAATTATTATTGCGATTAAACACTTTGGAAACCAATAATCCTGTATAGCTTGTGACCACTTTTCTTGTTATTTTAATTATTGTAAAAAAAAAGTAATAATGATAAAACGTATAGGTTGAATGTTAGGCAACCACAGTGGATTATCATGGCAATTTCTTACTGTTTTATTTTTCTATCTAGTTACCAGTAAAATACAGAAAGTCACCAATACACATTATATCAATAATTTTAATAACAACTTTGTTATACTTTTGTTAATAGAACGATTTGATTGAAAAATTCGAATTACAGAAATGTTTTGGGTCAAGATAGGATAAAATAATTAGTTTAAAATATTAGATTAAATAAATATATTAGAAAATTTGAGAAGTGCAAAGTTCAATGAAATAATTTAAGATAAATTCTAGTCAAAAGAGAGTTCTAGTTGTATAAATTACATTGTCTATAGTTAAGAAATAAATGTGTTAAATAAGGTGTCTGATGACATTCAGAAAGAAGGAATGCTTCACATAGTTGGGATCCAAGACCTAATCGATAATAATCTTACTGAAAAAAATCTAAGCTCTTCTTTAGTTATTTTGAAACAATTTTTGGTTTGTATAGAAATTAATTTCTAAAAATTTTTTAGCTGTTTTGAAATAATTGATCAGCGATAGAATATTTCGGGTTAGTAACATAATATAGGTATTCAAAATCCAGATAGGATAAAACGGAGAAAATCCAGACAAAACGCAAACGTGCGTAAAATTCTGTTCTTCACTATTTTTTCATTAAATATAAGACTAAACTTAATTTTTATTTGTTGGGAGGTGCTGTTTCCGACCCCCTCTCCTAATTTATTAAAATATTTTTTTATGATATACAAGACAAGACATTATTACAAAATATTATTAAAAAAAAAAATCAAATATCAATAAAATTGTCTTTTTTTTGTACCGGTGACCAAACCTGACCCCAGTTTAATCTGGAGGAGGTTTTGACAATAAAATGTACACCGTTAGACTTTGAAAAACAAATTATGAATAAATTTTTGTGTGTATCAGCCTGAATTATAAAAAAATCTTGTTATTGTCCTATATGGATTTTGTCCTGCTTTCAATATTTCACAAGTGATGATTTTAATTTTTATTTTTATGTAAATTAAATTCATCTTAACCAATCTTAAATAACAAAGAGTAAATATTGATTTTAAAATATCCTAATTTTAATTAATTATTTTTCTACGTATGCATATGTACATTTTTCCAAAAAAAAACATCAGAAAATTCCCCCTCTTTATTCAATTTTATGAATCTCTATAGTACAAAAGAATTTATATACTCGTATTGTGTATATTTCAATATACTTATATACATGGTTCAAAACGTACATACATATCATTATATAATATCTATAAAATACAAAGAGTTCTTTAACGACTTTTTCAACTCAACTCTAGTCTATAACCATTTTGTTTATCAATTTTTCAAAATTGAAAATATACAGAGGAAATATAAAAATAAAGAGTTGTGAGATGCATCGGGGGTAAACAATGTGTACCATGAAATGATATGATACAATATACCTTCATATTCATCTGAATACGATTGATTGTAATATTATACTATATATGTATTATACAGCATTAAATAGAATCAACAAGTCAATCCAAGATTATGCTATGACGGGGTGTAACTTCTTGTTATATAAACATACAGACATAATATTACATGTATCCATACTCATTTACATTACGTATACAATATATACATATATATATATATATGTAATATAGATACAGCGGAGCTAATTGAATTGGATATTAATGACCAGATGACGAAATTTTTATTATTTTATAACAACAACAAACACAACAACAGTATCATCTATAAGTTGGATAATGTAACAGATGTATTGAAAAAATTTATGATGTGTAGCTATATCAAAGCTATATAGTCAGCTTTTAGTTAACTAGATTTTTTTTTGTTTTAAGTATTTAATTTTGAGTTAAAAAAAAAAAACAAAATTTAAATCATGGAATGATCTCAAAGAATGTGTTAAGTCTAAATTTGAAAATAAGTATATTTATAAAATAAATTCTATATTCTATCTGTACCTACATTTGGAATCTGGTGTAAGACCGATATTGTTCAAAATTGTCATAATTGGGAGGATATTGTGTTAGAAAAGAATTAAAAGAAAAATCTGAGAGCAATTTATGAGCAGAACAATATACCAGAACTCGCGAATAAACCTCTAATGAATGTGTATAGTGACCTATAATTTTGTGATAATGATGTTACTGAAGGCCATAACATGGCATAATTTTATGATATCTATCTAAAAGGACAACACTTATAAACAACTTTCATATTTAAGTATCTAAGAAAAGTTATGACATCAAATGGTAAAATATAGAATTATTATTAAATATTAAATCAATAGGGTGTGGATGAAATGAAGAAATTCTACACACTATAACAAAAAATACAATGAAAAATTTTATTTGGAATTTTATAAAACTACAGTCATGCCTATCTTAATAGACAGTCCAGTAGAGCCAACATATTTTCAATAATCACTTGTAATAGAAATCAAATGTTAACATCAAAAATATCCCCATTAGAGCTAGTCTTAAAATAAAGTTAATAGGTACAAAAATTAAAAAATATATATCTTTGGTATGTGCTGCTCCTAGTGAGTAGCACGAAATATATCTATAGCCGGAGGTGTTTAAGGAGTTATGGAGCTTTACAGATTTGTTCACTGTTGAAATATCTAAGATTCGTATTTTGTCTATCAAATCACAACCATATAAGATATGATAAGTACCAATAACATTGGGAAAGATAATTGCGGTTTATGAAACCCCTCATATCTTCCATCCCTCTCTCCATTCAATTTTTTATTTGTTTGAACGTACCACACTCTATTACCCCCCTGGTTCTATGACTCAATGTTTCTGGGACTGCCAATATATATAATTTAATCCATACATTGTATGAAAACCAATGACCATTCACAAGTCATTTAAAAAAGAGCACAACCTCCGACTGATTGAATACTATAAAATAATGACATGAATATAAACAATATTAAGAACAACCCAGAATAAAAGAAACGGGCGATCAAGTGCAAGAGGTTATTCTCTTGAATGTAAAATAACCCACCCACCCGTACTGACCAATATTAAGATTGCCCTTTTTAATTTATTATTATTTATTTATAGATAAAATGTATTAATATCTTTTGAGCTGATTTGTTTGAATGTGATATCTTATATGGTACATATTGTCATTAAATGAATCTGAAATAAAAAACAGAAAGAAAAAATTATACAAACCACAAAATAAAAAAGCAATATGATAGAGGTCTAAGAGTGTTGAATAATATTTTGATATAAAAAATTTAGGTTTATTGCTGTAACAAATGTGTATCTAAACAGATTCTGTAGACATCAAAAGGATTTTTGTTTACTTTATCGTTCTTGTGTTGTAAATATTAATGTTCTATATATATATATATATCAACAAATTGCATTTTATACCGTTATTATTTGTTGTTCTTGTTTTTCTCGTTATTGATGTTATTATTATTGTTATTTTTTTATTTATTGCTATTTAATGGAATTAGGAAAGCTAATTGAATTAATCGCTTTTTGATTCTTCTAATTTTGTTATTCTTTTGTTTTTACATTTAGAAAATGTTAGTTGACAACTGTTAAAAGTTAATCCAAAACCAATTTGTATTAATTTTATTTTTTCATTTATTAAAACATTAAATTATAAAAACATATATATATATATATATATTTTTTTTTATTCTATAATCATAATTCATGATATTATGTTATTTTAAATTAATACATAAAAAATTAGATTAGAATGAAGATAACTTAATTGAATGTTGCACTACTCTGCTGATCTATTAATAAATTTATATGCATTCCCATTTTCAAAAGAAATAAGAATGAAAAAAAGTGTAACAGAAAATAAAATGAATCTTGTGTATTGCGCAATAAGACAAAGAAATATTATTGTTAATATTTTTATAAGAACAGCATCAGCAGAATTATACAGAACATGATAATACATATATGAAAATTTTTAAAATTAACACTTAATTTTCAATATTTCAAAACAGGTCAACTTTGTGTACACATTCGGATATTACAAAAAAAAAAAAAATACAAAAAGAATTCAAATATTATAGGGTGGGTATGTCATCATTTATATTTTACATATATTATATGAGTGGTAAAAGTTATATTAATATTCTGATTTAGATAGTTTCAGGCAATGAAAATAAAATATTAAAATTATTTTATACCGGAAATTTGTAAATCATATAATTTATTTCTATACTTAGATGTATATAGAGCACTAAATTAATGTATTACAGTTCAGGTAATATAAAAATTACAAAAAAAATGAATTTTAACATTACAGAATATTTTGCAAGACAATAAAAAAAAATACAGAGTGTGCTTAAAAAATATTTCCACAAATAGAGAGTGTCTTCAAAACTTTCTAATCAAGTAACCATTAAAATTTATTTCAATGGAATACAATTTTCGAAAGAAGACTTAAGTAACTTCAAACACACAAGACAAGGACACAGTATGATCCTGCACAAAATTAAACTATATCTAGGAACCGAAGCAATTGCAATGGCAGACTATATTACAAAATCAATTTATTGCCGCAGAAACTCCACTTTACTAATACCTAAAAGGGAAGAAGTCGAAGGTTGAATAAAAGCCTTATGTCCAGAAGCTTCAGTATGATATAATCTCAAAAATCGGGCAAAAAACTCGTACCGGCGTACTTGAATCAAGGTTCAAAATTTAGCGCGGTACTTGGCACATATCCGACTGTTTTTCAATCTGAAAAAAAAATATTGTACCATTATAAATAAGTAATAAAATTTATTGAAATGCTTCTCAAGGAACCTACTGGCACAAAGTGTTTTAATCGTCAATATTGTTTTTTCAAATAAACTATCCATTTTCAAACATTCTGATACCAAATATCTAGTTTTAGTTGAGCGTTCTGAATTTTTTTTAATTGTTTATATTTCAATATTATTTGCAAAGATGTAATCAAACATAACCAAAGTAATATCGAATAGTACTATTCATTAGCCAAATTGAGCACAAACTAAACTTATACATAGCAAGTAGGCATGTAGGCACCTTTATACTTGCGACCAACTGAATGTTCAGGAGTCTTTATAAATAACTTCAGAACTATCTCCATAAAATAAACATGTTATAGATAACTAATTTATTTTCTGAACCTTGTAAGATTATTCTAGAACTGAACTTATGTATAAATGTAATTAATTGACCAATTACTTATCACACTACTTATTTAATAGCTTATGGGGTTTGACAATCATAAGTAGTACAAAAATGTGGTTATTATACGATCATAATAAAAACAATTTTTTACCTAAACTATTATAAAAAATTTAATTATATAATTGTAATAAAAATACAAAATAGTGAAAAAAAATGTTTAATCATCCCAAACGATATTTCTTAATAATTTGTTAACAAATATTTTTGAATACCTTGTAATTACCCTGTACTATTATAACAATATAATCAATTTAAAATTTTTAATAATTTGTGAAAAGAAACATTTTTTTAACTACCGTGTACTTTTATTGCAATTTTTTATGACTATATTATCAAAACTTACATTGTGAACTTATCATGTGCAATTAAAATACAGCTTTGCAGAAGAATCAGTAGAATTTTTTTTTTCTGATGATAACTCATTTTCCTTTTTTTATTTTTAACCGTGAACCGTTAACCAAATTCAGTTGAAAATAGTTAAAACTAAAGAATTTCAGTATAAAACAAGTGTCTTCAAGTTACCAAAATAGATTTTTATAATCTTTTCTAGATATTAAATTTTCTAATTTATTTTATTTAATTTTAATGTCAGTTACGTGGGCAGTTTTCCCAATGCAAGCATTTAGTTGAAATAGAAATAGAAAACAAAAATAAATAACGGTATTAATTTCTGTTAAAAGAAATATAGGTTCGTTTTGTTTTTTTTTTTTAAACAGTTAATCATAACAAAAATTGGGTGTTTTAAATACTGATGTGATTAAGTTGATATTTTCAATCAATATCATTGGTACATAATAAAATATAAAATATAATTTTTAACCTAGTTTTTTTATTTTTTTTTTATTTAAGGGGGAGTTCATAATATATGATTCTCTTGGGTTAATATGATAATATATATATGTATATAATATATTATCTTTGCATGTGATATGAATCCAATTACTTAATAAACAAATAGATTTTTAATTTGTAATATGTGGTTTTTAAAGAAACTTATTGCAAGAATTACTCTATAATCTGTCGGCGCAGATCTTTCGAATTGAAATCAAAATCCCGAACTGAATCCGTTGTATAAAATGTATACTAATCTTTGAACAATAAAATTAATTGAAATTAAAATGCTTTCTTTATATGATTCTCTTGGGTTAATATGATAATATATATATGTATATAATATATTATCTTTGCATGTGATATGAATCCAATTACTTAATAAACAAATAGATTTTTAATTTGTAATATGTGGTTTTTAAAGAAACTTATTGCAAGAATTACTCTATAATCTGTCGGCGCAGATCTTTCGAATTGGAATCAAAATCCCGAACTGAATCCGTTGTATAAAATGTATACTAATCTTTGAACAATAAAATTAATTGAAATTAAAATGCTTTCTTTATCTATGCTTGTTACTTACTAAATGTTTTATTGGATTCTATTACAAGAAACCGAAATATAGCAAAATTGGAATCACTACACTAATTTTAGATCTTCTGTAGCAAAAAGTACAACATAAATTAAAAAATAAATATTGGAGTACTGGGAAAACCTATGATAATTTTCTTCATTGGCGCGGAAGTAAAAGTTAAGCTTTGGATGTCTGTATAGTGTAACCCGAATTTTCTTTGTTCAAGAACTGCATGTAATTCATAGAAATAACAACACATTTTTATATCGAACTTGCCGTTTATCACTGGCTTCGCATCTAAAGTCATTTGCTCAATATCTTTCCCGCTGAATTTGTTCTGGTTCCATGCGTTTTTTTTTTATTTTATAATGGGGAGTTCTATATAAGCAAATTAAAGCCATGTTAATTTTTGCCAACTGGTGTTGGAACATCTATGCTTTCTTAGACATCTGCATAGTTCTTTCAGTTGTTTTTGCGAAGTAGTCTGAAGGTTTTAAACGAGAAAACATAATGATATAACAATAAACTATTTTAATTTGATATTTTATTTGATATGTATACTCATTGAAATTATAAAATATTTTATACTAAAAATGTATTTTAAAATAGATAGTAGTACTAGCATATAGGCAAATTTTAAGAGAAATCAAAATTTTGTTTTGTGCTCGTAGTTTTGTAAGAATGATATTATGACACAAAATGATATTATATTGTAAAAATTTGTTGATTGAATAGCGTTCATATAGCTTGCATTGAATTCATTCTATATGTATCATAAGATTTGTAATCGTGTATATTTTGAATTTAATTGAAATTAAGATAAATAATTGGTTTGAACACGTAATTATCCGGAAATAAAACTAAAAAATTTAAAATTTGATAAAATATTCAAAAATTATGTTTAATCAATAGAACTGTTTATGTTTTGATTCAATTTTATGGATTATTGTTTTATTACATTATATATATGGTATATAATATTTAACAATACAACATAAAAATTTAAATACAATAAATATGTGTATATTTTTCTCTATGGAATATAAATTATCAAATTGAAATCCACAAATTATGTATTGTGTTCTATTTTAAAATAATTAATTATTGATTAATTCATAATTTTGGTCAATTAAATTTTGAATTAAAACTGATTTTTTGTTATATTTTTCAATATATTATCATAAATATTAAACTTAAACGAATTTAGAAATATGTATTTATAAACAACTCAGTTGAATATTAATAATGAATATTTTGTTCTAAAATGAAATTAATTATTTTTATTCAATATAAAATTTCAAATTATTTTTGTTATTTAATAACTAAATCAAATAAATTATAATGAACATTGTTCTTCAAACCTAATTAGAGTTAATAAAAATACCATTTAAATTATAAAATATGTTTATAATAAAAGTGTTGTAACTGCAATTTGGTTTAAGTCAAAAATTTAATTTTTACTGATTAAATTTTATTTAAATAATATTATTAGAGAAATGCAGTAGGTTTAATTAACAATGTCCTAGTTGTATTGTCATTCTATTTACTTTATGAAGCTTATAAATATTTTATATTTATGCAATGATAATCCATTTTATCCTTGAACAATATCCTTAATTTTGAATCATGATATTTTTAATAGTAATCAATCAAATCAACATTTTATTTTATTAGAAAATTTTGATTACGCTTCAATTGCTAAAAAAATGTAAATAACACTTCGTTTTAATAAAACAAAGTTCAAACTTAAACAAAAACAGAATAATTTATTTGTATTGCAATAATGAAATTCAGTAATTTTATTCATGTGGTGCATATCTTACAATTTGAATTTGCTATTTGTCAATGTTGCAGACTGACTATATTATATATCTATATTTGAATCAATCAATATTGATAATTGACATTTGATAATTGTTCATAGCTATGACATTGTTATTATAGGTATTATTAAGTTTGTTCAGTAGATTTAGAACAGAATCGGGCAGAGCAGTTTTGAGAATAACAATTAACTGTCAAACACTTTAGAACCACTTAGAACAGAAAATTCTATTGAACACTTTTCTTGAATTTTCTGTTCTAAAGTGTTCTAAGGTGTTTGACAGTTGATTGTCATTGTCTAAAACCTTTCTGTCCGGTTCTGTTCTAAATCGACTGAACAAACTTATTATTACTGACTATTAATTTATCAATTTTGATTAACTTTGACAGTTGATAACTTACACGTTTCGAATGAATTTTCTAAAGTGTTTGACAGTTGGTTTTCATTGTCAAAAACCGTTCTGTCAGGTTCTGTTCTAAATCGACTGAACAAACTTATTATTACTGATTATTAATTTATTAATTTTGATTAACTTTGACAGTTGATAATTTACACGTTTCGAATGAATTATATATGACAGATCAAACTACAGAATGACAGTATTCTTAAGTTCGTTAAGATGTTTCACGTATACGTTTCACCTATTTCACCCCTCACTTAATATGTCAAATTTGAGCCAATTATTAGAATATTTTGTTAATTTAATTCAAAATTCAATATTTCTTTTTTACCGTCAATTGATCATGAACGTATATAATTGACACTAATTACAATTTTTTAGCCCAACTATACTCATATTTTTATATTCTATTCTAACAACATATTCCTACTTTAATTTACAAAATATTCGTTCACTAGCTGTGTCGGTGCTTTACTGACCCTAAAAAAACTTTTATCAAGCTGTCATCTGATTATATCTGTCAAATATCTACATGCTTTCTAAATCTGACAATCAGCATGCCGCGCACTGTATTTATATATTTTCAGTTTTACTTAAATTAAGATATTGATCTTATTGCTGCGAACTTCGAATAATTTGCTTACAATTGAAGATTGTTACAAACATACTTTTTCGATAAATAATATCCTAACTTAAATTTCAATCTTTGATCTGACATCATCTTTATTAAAGAATAATATAATATTCAAAATTAAATTAATGAAAAAATAATTTAATTTTTCAAAAGCATATTATTTGTTATTTTTTATATTTAAAAATATATAGGTATTTATATTTAATTAAAAGGGTGCGCAGGTACAATAGTGATGAATAATTTCCAACAAGAACAACAAAAGGAGATCAATACATTATTAATAAAAATTTAAATTGATTCCTTGATCTAAATTAATTTTTTTTTTTTAAATTAACAACAAGTGAAAAATATTCTAATTAGAATTGTTTAATATAAAACTCACTAACTTCAAAAATTTGATTTTTTTAACACGCATTTTCTTTCGTTAAAAGAATTTTAATTAGGTACGTATTTTTATTAAAAAACTATTCACTTGTTACCAATATTATAAAAATTCAATATGTAGTTAATAAATAATTGTTAATATAATAAAATAGTAATGGGCGCGTTGATGTTCTCTCTACCTTCATTTTATTCTAAAGTTCTTAAACAATAATTTTGTTTTTTATATTTTTAAATAAAAATTTTACAACAAAATAAAAAAAAACAAAACACAAAAGAAAACCAAACCAGAGCAGAGTAGATCTTTTTCAACCTGGTTTTGATTTTATTTTTTTATTTTTATTTTTTTTTGTGTAAACCTCAATCAATTATTACAAAATTGCAGGAATCATATATGTACTTATATTCGAATCTACTGTATTAGAAAACAATAAAAACAATTTTGCCTATAACACATAACATTGTACAGCTATTTTTATATCTATAGATATATAGACAATAAAAGTATGTATATTATATGGGTATATATATATATATCGAATATAAATGAAGGATCGGCCTCAGTTTAGTGTAACAATAAATTATTCAACTGTAACTATATTGATCAAATTCCATAAATAAAAAAACAACAAAAATGAAAATAATATTTAAATTTTAGGACCGGAAATAGAAAAATATTCATTTGTATTTGTAAATGATGAACATAAACAATAAACGGTTTTAACATTAAATGTATATATATATATATATATATATATATATACATATATAAAAGAATAAAGAAGTCCCATATTATTCATAACAAATTAGCAAATTATTATTATTTTTGTTATTTTTTAAGAGCTTTTAAGAAAATCTAAATGTTAAATTTGGTACATATAAAAGGGCATTCATCATTCTCTTCAACTTCAATTTATCCCTTTTTAAATAATGCTGGTGTACATTATTAAACAATTTCGTATATCAGTTTCTCTTTAATATACCTTGAGAGTTTACAAAAAAGTTTGACCAGAGACTAGACTTATAGTTTCTTGTTTGACATTAGAATCAGAACTTTATTAAAGATCGAACTTTATTAATGAACGATTAATGAATGTCCTATAAGTGTAATAATTAAATTAGGCATCCTTAAGAGTTTAGGTGCATATTTGCATTGCATTGCATACAATAAGTAATCATAATAAGTCTATTTGTGAATGTGGTATGTAATGGGACCATAACTAAAACTTAATTATAATCTTAATGTAATCTTATGATATAAAGCACAAACTTGCATCCGCTGCAACATGATGACTCATAAACTACTTTACTTTCTAAAATCTGAACCGAAACTTCAATTAAAACTAATTTGATTTAAAATTAATTTTCCGGTTTCTTGAGAAGGCTGAAAGATGGTAAAATATTTTCTATTTTATATTAGAGAATATAACCAATCATTTTTCCTTGTCTATCGATGATTTTGATTTAACCTTCAAAAAATTTCGATTTACACAAAAATATTGTAATCCAGCACAAATTTTGTTGTAATTACCGTTTCCAAGAGTTATTCAGTTTTTGTTTGAAATTAACATTTTTTAAAAGATAAATTTGTATGGAAGTGGTAATAAAAATGTTTATTTATAAGCAAGAATTTATCTGTTGTTATACTACAAAAATACAGAATTAATTATGTTTTGTAAAATTTTCAATTAAAAAAATTCTAATATCCTTGTTATTTATCTTGACGTTTAGTACCACAATTACATAACAAAACACAATGAGTTATAATTGTGAAAAAAAAAATTCAATTGAGAATTTAAGAAAATAATTTTTTGTTGTGTATACTTAAATAATTAATAGAATAACATAGAGATACTACATTATATTAGAATCTGTAGATTGCCCCAAATATTAATCGAAAACAATAAATCGGATTTTAACGAAATCTTGTTATAATCTCGTTTATAAAAATAAATGAATTGAAAATTTTAGAATTTTTAAATATTCCCATGTAATTGAGTTCAAATATATTGACTGTTATTCAATTATATGAGTATACAATTCTATATGTGATGTGAGTCCCATTGACATAAAAATTTAATTATAAGCTTTTTCTGAGTAAACCTGTCAAACCAAAAAAAAATTTTTTTTTTAAATCTGACATATTTAGAGAACAATTTTTTTTAGAAGAATAAAAATAAAAGAACAAAAGAATAAAATTAAGTCATAAAATCGAAAATAATTAATCTCAGCTTTTGTAATTTATATTCAATTTTATGATTTAATTTTAAAAGCTTAAAACTAAAAGTTGGGTTTTTGTTTTGTTTTTATAATTTCAAGAATATGGAATGAACTATTTTTACGCAGACACTTGGCACATACAAATACAATACGTGGAAAACTATATCTATAATGGAGTGGAGAGTAAGTTTTTATCCGAATTAATTCTAAAGAAAAATTGAGATTTGTTTTTGTCCATCTACTGAGACGAATTCGAACCCAGGACCTTCTGATTAATACCACCTCACTATATCGATTGACGAATTTTAAATTTTAACAAATGATTGAACATTCTTAATTACTTCTTATCTTTATTACTTTATGAATATTATAACAGTTCTGTTTATGAAATGCTGCTCAGTATTGATATTCGAATGAAGGATAGAATTATTTTCAGTATTTAAGAAGTTCAATACGTTGCCAAATATTATTGGAAATTTAAAAAAAAATAGCCATATTGAAAAATAAATAATCTCTCATTTTTATCAACATCTTTTATTGTTCAAGCGGAATTCATGAGGATTAATGTATTCAACTTTCAAAGCATACTTTAAAATTTATTTTTTCTCCCCTTAACCATTGAACAACCTTTTTCAAATCGCTACAAAATTAAAGTATTTCGTGTTGGCTCATTTATATGTAGCTATACGATTTTTTTTGTGGAGTCGGAATACTAATATCAAAGAAATTGAGACAAACATTGGTTTCGTGGAAGGCAGTCTCGGATAGAATTGTTATAGGGCGATTTCGAAATATGACAAGACATGTAACAATAATTCAATGCTATGCACCAACAGATGTCGCTGAAGACCATATTAAGGATGACTTCTACGAACAAATAGAAACAACGCTAGCACTCATAAATAGGGGAGATATCATAATATTAATGGGTGACTGGAATGCGAAAATAGGATCTAACAACAATGGACTTGAGGAGATAATGGGCAAACACGGGTTAGGAAGAGAAAGAAACAACAACGGGGAAAGATTGATAGAGTTGTGTCAGACTTTCGACCTAGCAATCGGAGGGAGTCTATTTCCACACAAAGATATCCACAAATACACATGGACAACACCAAACGGGATCTCAAGAAATCAGATAGATCACATATGCATCAGCAAGAAGTGGAAACAATCAATGTTAGATGTGAGAAATAGAAGGGGAGCAGATATACACAGCGATCATGAATTACTAACTGGGGACTTCAGAATGAAACTAAGCCAACAAGGAAGAGGCAGAAGATATAGAAAGAAGAAAATAAATATAAACAACTTAAAAAATCCGCAAGTAAGAGCTGACATAGTTACGGCGTTACGAGAAAATATTAGAAATAATAGAGAATACACTTGGGAAGAGATTCTGGAAATTTACAACCAAACAAGCGAACAAAATCTTGGAATTTCACAACCACAAAGAAAAATCTGGATAACCGATAACACATGGGCCTTGATTAAAAGAAGAGGTGAAATGAAGAAAATGATAAACAACAGGATGGCATCAAGAAGAGAATATGAAGAAATAGCGAAAACAGTAAAAAGAGCAGCAAGAAGAGATAAAAGGAAATTTCTACAAAATTTAGCCGGAGAAGCAGAAAAAGCAGCACAGCAACATAACCTGAGAGAATTGCATCGCATAATCAAGAACTTAACTAACCAGTCGGAACAACAAAACAAACCAATTAAAGATAAAAATGGTGCGCTCATCACAAACTTAGAGGATCAATTAAAGAGATGGAGAGAACATTTCCAAGAACTGAGCAACGAAGAAAGTACAAATAATGAAGCAGACATAAGAAACAGAGACAATGCAAATATCTACCCAACTGAGGGACTGCCAATATCTACTCAAGCTCCAAATATAGAAGAAATCAAAGCTACAATCAATATCCTGAAGCACAACAAAGCAACAGGTGAAGATGGAATTCCAGCAGAAATAGCCAAACTGGACCCTGACTTATTCGCAAAAACAATTGAACCCCACATCAGGAAAGCATGGATAGAAGAGAATATACCACCATCATGGAAGAAAGGAATGATTGTCAAGATACCTAAGAAAGGAGACTTGGCAAATTGCAGCAACTGGAGAGGAATCACGGTTCTAAATACTATTCATAAGATAATAGCAATTATTATAAAGAAAAGATTAGAAGAAGTACTAGAACCAATACTACGGAAAGAGCAGGCAGGTTTCAGACCAAACCGAAGCTGTGTAGACCAGGCAAATACTTTACGGGTCATAGTTGAACAATCAGTGGAATGGAATGCCCCACTATATCTACTATTCATAGATTTTAAGAAAGCATTCGACACAGTCAAGAGATGCGCAATATGGAGAACACTTACAAAGAAAGGAGTTCCTGAAAAAATCATCAACATCATCAAAGCGATGTATGAAGATGCAGAGACAACAGTTCAACACAGAGGTAAGATCAGTGATCCATTCTACACCAATATAGGAGTTAGACAAGGATGTCCACTATCTCCACTTCTCTTCAACACAATACTAGACGACATTCTAAGAGAAGTTTGCACTGGAATAAACGGAATAGAATGGGATCTCTTCGGAAACTTAGAAGACTTAGATTACGCAGATGATGTATGCCTCATATCAAAAAATCAAAGGGACCTACAGAACAAAGTCAACAGATTACAGGAAGAAGCAAAGAAATCGGGACTGGAATTAAATATCGAGAAAACCAAAGCAATGAGGACAAACAATAGTTACAGTGAGCCAATAACAGTGAGTGGACAACAGATAGAATACGTAGAAGAATTCAACTACCTGGGGTGCATTATAACATCAAGAGGAGGTGCAACAGAAGATGTCAACAGCCGTATAAATAAGGCAAGAAGAACATTTGGGAGCCTAATGAAGATATGGCGGAGCAACCAAATATCGAGAACAACAAAGCTAACAATATTCAGAGCATGTGTTAAGTCAACATTAATATATGGCAGTGAAACATGGCTCACTTCGGTCAGAATCAAACAGAAGCTACAAGTATTCATCAACAAGTGCTTGAGAATTATATGCAGAATATTCTGGCCGGCAAGAATTAGCAACGAAGATTTATGGATGATAACTGGAGAAGAACCTATCAACAGACAGATAAATAGGAAAAAATGGAAATGGATAGGTCATACACTAAGGAAATCAGAAAGTGATATAGCAAGAAGAGCTCTAGAGTGGAATCCACAAGGACAAAGGAGACCCGGCAGACCATACAACACATGGAGACGCACAATCGATCAAGAATTAACAGTCAACAATTATACCTGGGACGATATTAAGGAAGTAGTACTCAACAGAGAGGAATGGAGGTTCACTATCGAAGCCCTATGCTACCACGCGGAGTAATAGGAGAAAAAAAAAAAAAAAAAAAAAAAAAAAAAAAAATACGATTTTTTTTATCTTAATCTTTAAAGTAGAATAGATTTTATACAAATCGGTTTTTTATAGTTTATAAATGTTTAATTTATTCGACATTTTTCAGAAGCAACTGGAATGATCACTTCTACCTACCTACTCGACATTTCAAATAAAGCCATAAGTAAATTAGTAAATTGCTAGAGGCTGTGAAAATCCTGGATTTTTTCATTGTCGTTAATTTTTTCTATATCCATAGCAGATAATCACATACCAGTTTTTTGATATTCAAAGATTTATTTATCTATAAGAATATCCTCATAGAAAGACTAATGAGGATATTGTTTCCTTCAGAAACATTTTTCGAACAAGTTCAGTTTCAATACTGTCTTAGTTGAAGGATTTCAATAAATTTTCTCAACATAAAGCAGCCAATGAAAACGTTTTAATTTGAGTTTTTGCTTACTAAGTTACGGTCTTTGTTCAAACTTTATTTATCAAAAATAATTCTAAATTTAATTTCTGAGACCTTTGTACAAAAACAATGGGTTAAGTAGAACCAGAAAGTTCTTTTGTACTCATGAATCTAACTTTATTATTATTGATAGTATTTGTTAGCTTTTAATATTCGCAAAATATGTCTAGTTATAAGTTTTAATAAATTATTCAAAGTAAATTCCGAAGGCGTTTGATCCTTGCTAGATCACGTACAAGAATGAGAAATTGTGGTGACTGAACATCTAACTATAATAGTCATAAACAGTCACATGATAAAAAAACCAAAACATTTATTTATAGAATTTATATTTTTATTTCACTTTTTTTAACTTTTATGTTTTGACGTTTTGATATGATTAGGTATGACCAGTATGACCATTATAGTTAAGGTTATGATTGGTTATGATTTTGTTAAATCATATTGAATCAAATCGGCCATTTAACGAAGTATCAATATGACTATTATAGTTCGGGCTATAATCACATGTTAGTCAAAGCAATTGACTTTTGATGCGATGCGATGCGTTTATTGGCTTAAATAGATGAGGTGATATATACTTAACGAAATATCGTTAAGTTTAATATGATGTAAGCGATGCTGCAATTTAGTTTACATAATGTAACTACATACAATATATGCAATCCTATGTTCAACGAAATAAATCGGAAAATATACGAGAAAAATAATTAATTATTAAATTCTTTAATTGAAATACAAAACAAAACAAAACAAATCTCAACACAATAATTTTGAATAATTTCAAAATTTTGGACTTATTTAATTATTTTAAAATTAAACAATGTAAAAATGACAAAATTGGGAATTATTTAATTTTTTTTTAGCAAAAATATTTAACATTCGCTATTTAAGACAAAATAGAATGATTTCAAGTATATTTGACACTGTGGAACATGTTTTAATTAAATCGATTTTCGGTAGTAAATGTTTGACTTTTATTTTCTTGAATTAAAACAACTCATAAATTAATAAAAAATTAGAACTGTAGAGCTGTTTTTAAATAAATAAATTTAATTAAGAAAAAAAACTTACCTTTTACAATTCTATTTGAAATATTTCGTTTTTTTCTAATCCGAATATACCTGCCTTCTACAAGTTTTTTAGTACAATATTCTTTATGTTTTAAAAATTTTTTTTCTTTTTTCTTTAAATTATATGATTTTGGAATTAAAAAGAAATTTCCAATTTTTTTATTCCATGAATAAAAATTGTTTTTTAAATTAATTTCATTAAATAATTTATTTTCATTATTCTTATTTTCATTAATCTCACTATCATCAACTACAACTGTTGAAGTTGAGGTATCAATATTATTCTTTTCTTTGTATAAATTGGAAAAGCAAAATAAACATGGAGTACAATTTACCATAATTCTGTAATACACATTTTGAACTCGATTTTCTTTTTAAATTCTAATTTTAAAGAAATTATTTAAATATTTTTTTTCAAAATAACACTTTAAAAATTTCTTTATTTTCTTTATATTCATCAAAAGTAATTCCATAACTTTCCGATCATGACTGATCTTAAGATTTTGAAATTCATTTTGAAATTCATTCAATTACAGTTAACATTATCGTATAGTTGATTTTGGATTCCGTCATGGATCATGTAATTTACGTCTTAAATTTAACAAAAATTGTCTAGACTAGACCTATTTCTATTACTAGTATACTTCTACAAAATATAGTATAGGTACTATTACTATAGTTGTATTAGAAAAGGGAATTTTTCAATATTGAAATGTTCTGTTTGTTACCGTTTTTACTCCCTATATGTATACAAAAATTTAATAGATTTCAATTTAAAATGAATTGTTTTGGTTAAATGAGTTTCCATCATATTTCCATCTTATACTTGTATATATGAATACACTTCTTAATGTGACATTTTATTATAAATGAATTTGGGATTTAATAAATTCAGTATATTATGTAGGTATGTATTTTAATAGAAAAAAAGGGTTTCAGAATATTAATGACAAATGATTTTTGGATTGATTTAATTATTTGATTTTAAAAAATAGATTAATTTTAATTAGACTTAAGTCAAGAAAATCTCAATCAAATTTAATTAAAGCAATAAATTTAAATTAGAATTTTATTCTGGAATTATTTTCTAAATTTAAAAATACTCGAAAAATTATAACAATAAATTTATAATAAACTTACCTTGTATATTGTTTAGTCTCAATTCGACTGTAATATATCTAAAATAATTTAAAAAAATAAAACAAATAATTTTTTTTTTTTAAATTAATTAAAAATGATTGTATTTACCCGCTTAAGGCTACAACAAATGGTCTTTTTGTAATAAATTGTTGTAATAATTCTTTTTCATTTATTACCGAATATGTTGACACTTGTAATTCTGTATTCGAATTTGAAATTTCTTGTTTTGATTCTAATTTTATATTTGGATTTCGAAATGATAACTGTAAAATAAAAAAAAAGAATGTATAATTAATTAAATTAGTAATTATATTAATGATTTAGAATAGGATCAGTAGTACTCAGAACAATATTCGAATAATATGAATCAAATAATATGTTGTCAAAATTTTATAAAGATCTAAAAGCAACATTCGAATCTATAAGTACATTGAATCTATATTATTGTCTATACTTGATAAAAATTCAAGTGTAGTAGTAACTGAATCTACATTGAATCTACATTGAATCAACATTATTATCAAAACATATTATAGACTTTTCTTTTAGAGTATAGAAAATGGCATATAGCAATGGTATACATTTGGTTGGTATCATTTTCAGAATAATCCAAACCTTTTGGCATGTTTAACAATAAAATAGTGTCTTGTTATAACCCTATTCTAACTAATAGTGATATTCTAACTATACTTGGTTCTGGTGCATTCTGAGTTAAATATCTAAAAGTTTGTTTATGTAAAATTTGGTGCAAATTATCATAAAAAATGTTTATGATCAAAAACTGTTTTAGTATATTATTATATTGATTAATGATTACATACACATGAGTGCAATGAAATTTTTAATGATGGAAAATATGTAAAAAACAAAATGTTAATTAATATAAATTCAGGAATTAGTACAAATATTAGTATTCTCTATATAATTTTAATATCAAATTAGCATGTTTGTATGTTAAAGATTTCCATGTTAATTGTTATTAATGATTACACACTGATCACCATTCAAATGATTCAAATCACTATAACCGAAATGAAATTTTAATAGAAAACCAAAGGTGTTTCATTAACTCAAATATAAATGTCGGATCGTATTTTGAACTTTATAAAATTAAATTGAAGTAATAATTATAATTACCAGTTATCCAGTCTATTATATATTGAAAAAAATTATATATACAGTTTTACTCTATAAATACAAATTACAAATTTAATAAATTGAATAAAATGAAAATTGTTAGATTAAAAATAAATAAAATAAAAATAAAATGAATTGCTCAATTAATTTGAATTCAACCTAAATTACATGCATATCGATTTAAAATTACTATCACTGTGGTTAAAATTTAATAAAATTTAGTTTTATTTTTATTATTTTTACTCTTATAAACTTGTTCTATTTGCGGCTTTAAACCACTATAACTATCAATGAATATTAATAACTCGATGGATATTAATAAAGCAATGTATTTAAAATAATAATTATACGACTTTAATAACAATTTAAAGTTTAAAAAAATAAAAACTAGTTTTTACATCATTTTTTGAAACATAAGTAGCACTCCAGTAAATATTACGCAAATACTACAATTATTTTGCAAACACTTCTTATTATATCATCAAATTAAATAAAATTAATTTCGAAATTCATTATAATATTAAATATAAAATTAAATTAAATTATATATTCATATATATATATATATATATGTTTTTTGTAAATTAAAGTTTAATATTTTATTATACCTTCCTACAAAATGTCAACATCACGTGAAATTTAATACTTTTTACTTTTACGATTTTTAATTTTTAAACAAAAAATTTAATTTTTTTTTTATTAGGCGTGTCTAACCCTAGAAACGTTTTAAAAGTAACTACAGATGCTTTATTTTAGATATAAAATTTTTTTATTAATAAATAATTTCAATAAATTGAATAAAATTGAATCAATTTATTGAAATTATGAGAAATTATTTTGTTATCAAATATTAATAAAATATTTTAATTAGAAATTACAAAAAGGGTGGGTTATAATTACAAATTTAATTTTATAAGTGCAAAATAATAGTAACTATCAATTAACTAAATTCGTTATACTATCAAATATGTTTTTTTAATTTATTAATCGAATATTTTATTTTTAGTGATAATTTAAATTAAAAAATTTAATTGTTGTCAGATTACCGTTCACAAATAATTGAATTATTGAAGGGGTGAGATGATAAAGGTGACAGAATTAAATACAAATAAAACACCTAGGGAATGGAAATCCAGGACAAAAATCAAAAATAAACAAACAACGCACGTAAAAAACTTGTACATATTGTAAAATTTTATCATTAAGAAATAAGAAAATTAAACAATAATTTTATTTATCTAGGGCTGCCTCCTTCAACTATTGCTTTTACTGAAGGTATAGAAAAATAAAATACAGCAAAAAAAAACTAGCTGTTTTCTTTGACGATTTGTCTGAATTTTATCTCTTCTATATTTGGTCAATCTGGATTTTTTAAAAAAAAGTGTGAATTTTTTCCTGCTTCTACTGAATCAGACACTTAAAATCTAAAAATAATACATTAGAGTACGACTGCAAGAGAAAAAAAATGTTGTAATGCTACATGCTGACGATGAATTGATTTGATAAACAATAAGATAGGTCTCTTCAACATTTTATAATCATTTTGCAATCAATGTCATTATAATCATTTTACAATCAATATCAAATTTATTTTAAAGAAACATTCTTAATAAATTTAGAAAATAATTTTAAAATTACTCAATTCAGTTAAAATTTTATTTGATGCAAATGTTACCGGTAGAAACCGTTTTTAATCATATCCAAAAAAAAATTGTTTGAAAAACAATATAATTGTTAATTTTGCTTAAACTAGTTTTTATCCATTCATTGTCTTGCTAATCCTCCATAGAGCGAAGTAAATCTTAACTAGTACAATTAATTCGGTTTGAAATAATCTTATACACAACAGCTCATTTTAAGCGTTACATAAGTTTTTTTAGTTAAGAAAGATTAACTTCATAATATTATTATATTTTTTTGTTCATAAATATTTCAACAGTAGGTCGAAACTTTTAGTATTTTAGTATTTATCTCCTTTAAGCCGAAAGTTTACAATTTGCCATAATTTAAATTTAAACCAATAATAATAATTTTTTTTCTTTTACAAATAGTTTGACAACCACTTACATTAACTTTTTATTCAAATTTTTAAATTGAGTTAAGAATCTTAATATTGTGCAGAAATTTTACTCTTAAAGTGAAATCTGCACAAAATTATTTATTAAAATGTTAATTTGTATTGTTTATATAAAAAGATGCTATGAATTTATTTACTTACCTATTTGAATTTACGTACGACTATTATTATAATTAATTTTTAAACTTATTTAATTATATTTAATTTAATTATATTAAAAATAAAATATCTAATTAAAGTATTTATCAAAACCCAAAAAAAATCTTTTTAATATCGAAAAATATTAATATTACCGGTTAAATTTTATTTACTTTAACATTATTTATACTTCATTGAACACAATTTATTTATTACACCTTTTTTTTAATTTGTTTAATTATTAAAATAATTTCTAAAAATATTATTAATTTATTTCTAATAAGCATATTAAATTTTATTTGAACTTTTTTGTTATCAATAACAGAACTAAATACCGAAAATAAATAACTGACCCATCTGAACTTTGAAGTTGATTTTAGTTCCGATTTATTAATACTACACACACCCAACTTGTAATGAAAAACTAATTTTTAACACTGCAATATCATTACTTCATTCTATTCGAGTGAGGATAATAAAAAATACTTAAATAATATTTTGTTATACTGCATAAAATCAAACTTTCATTTTATATAATCCTTTAATACATATTAAACAGGATGTTCGAAAAAAAATTGTACAGACTTATAAATGTATAAGGGTGCATTCACGTAAAGTTACATCGTAGGAGAATAAAATTCCAAAGTGCTAAATTATAGTAAACTAACCATTGAAAAATATTAATTTTAAAATAAAAAATACAAAAAAAAAAAATAAACTTAAAAAATTAAAACTAAGCTCGTAGTTGAACTCAAGGATAGGTAAAATATATCGTTGCATATTTTAAACAACAACAATTTCTGTCAAGAATATGCTTCGATCTTACTAAGTAAGAAGTAGTCCATTTACATGAACACCCTTTTTATGGTTCATAATTCAAATTTAAATAAGAAATCAAAATTCGTCCGAAATATTTTTTGGCAATTTGTTGAGTTAAACCAAAATGTTAGTATACCATATAGTGATAACATCTAATGTCAGAATGTTTAATATTCAATTCGAGTCATTTAAATTTAGGTGCTAATCATTTTTAATTTAATAATATGTTATTGTAAGCTGGTTGACAAAGTACCCTAAATAATGTTGTAAGCCGGTTGGGTAACAATGACAAATTTTGCCTAAACTAAAAATCTATAATTATAATTGACAAGCATTTAAGGACCTGCGCAGTAGACACCTTTTTATTTTATTTCGATTCTCCAATATATAATATATATAATATAGTATATAAAACAAAAATGCGTACACAGTTGAAAATTTTGTACTCATAAGATTTTATTATTCAGCAAATACATTATGCATATGTGAAATCTTATTAAAATAATAAACAAAAGCAAACAAATCAGTTATTATAATTTATATATTTACTTGCAAATAAATCTATGTACATATGCCAAAAAAAAAAAACAAAAAAACAAATTCATCTAAAATAACAAATATAAAAACAACAAAAAAACAAATCACTTGAATTCTTCCTTTTTATCTTTTTAAGTAACTGTCTCTAAATTTTGGATATTTGTAGTTAGTAATTAGTAAGTTAATATAGTTTTATATACCGGAAACGAAGCAGTATATGAGAGACGTGTATTTATGTGTCCTAAATAAAAAATAAAACTTACTAACCACAAAACTTTTTATTAAACACGAGTGATTTCTGATATATAGTGCGAAGTCTATGTCAGTACGTAAATTACTGTTTTTTTTTAAACTTTAAATTTGACTTCAACTTGAAGTAATGATATAATTACTCAACAGGGGCCCCTAGTAAGTTTATATTAATAGAAAAGTACATAATATAAGAACAAAAGACAATATTATGCTGCAGTATGGTTCAATAATAGGGAAGAATGGTGCAAATATAAAATCGTGAGAAATAAATTTAAAAATAAAATAAAATATGTAAAAAATAGTTTTATAAGACGTAAAATTGACAATTCCTACGATCAAAAATCTATGTGGTGTAATATAAAAAAATATGTATTGAACAAGAAAAAATTTTAAATAACTAACATTAATTTTGATGGAGAAATTATTGATGAAAAATTAAATACTTATTTTATAGATAGTATAGATAGTATTAATAAGATTAATAATGAGATTCCAAAAATTGAATATAACACTATAATTCAACCAGTTAATAATACTTTTAAATTCAAAATAGTTACAATTTATGAATTAAAAAATGTCTTAAGAAACATGAATAATAAAAGAGACAATAATATGGTGAACGCAAAAATATTTATTGGCTCTAGTTTTTTGTTTATAATTAACAAATCTTTCTTTAGAAAGTGGAATCTTTCCAGAGATTTGGAAAGAAAGCATAATAATTCTAGCAGAAAAAGTAAGAGGTTCTTGTAAATGTGAAGACTTTAGACCAATAAATAACATAAGTACTGAATAAAAAATTATGGAAAAGTTGTTAATGTTCAATTAGAAGATTATTTAAAGAAATTCAACTTAATCACAGAAAATCAATCTGGTTTATAGAAAAAATCATAGTTGTGAATCTCTATTAAATTTGGTAGTTAGTAATTGGAAAATGGATGTGCATGATAGAAAAATTATATTAGCAGTTTTTATAGATCTTCAGAGAGCTTTTGAGACAGTTGGTCGCCATATTTTGCTAGAGAAACTAAAATGCTATGGTGTCAGAGACATTGAGCATAAATGGTTTCATTTGTATTTAAGCAATAGAAGACAACGAACAAAAGTTGGTAATGCTATATCGGCCCCAATTGAAGTAAGGTTAGGGGTGCCGCAAGGCAGTATTTTGGGTGTACTATTGTTCTTAATTTTTGTAAATGATATGTCTAAAAATTTTCAAAAGTCCAACTTAGTTTTGTTTGCGGACGATGCTCTTGTTATATGTATCTGGTAATAATATAAATGAATGTAGCAATCTAATAAATGATGAACTGGATAAACTTTGTTGTTGGTTAAAGCAAAACAAACTTAAATTATATACCAAAAAAACTAAATTTATGAAAATTAATTGCAACGAAAGTGTTAAAATCAAAATGGATAATATAATGATTGAAGAAGTGAATGAAATGAAGTATTTAGGAATAATTTTGGATAATAAAATGAATTTTAAGAGCCACATAAACTATTTAGAAAAAAAATTGCCAAGAAGGTATACTTCTTTTCTAAGATCCGGTGTAGAATGTCGTATATGAATGCTATAAAAATTTTTAACGTCATGATAAAGCCGCATTTTTAATATTGTTCAACTATTATATTTATGTCATCACAAGAAGATATAAGCAGATTACAGAAACTACAAAATCGTGCAATGAGAATAATTTTAAAGCTAAACACATATACTGCAATAAGTTTTATGCATGAAACCCTGGTTTGGATGTCGATGTACCAAAGAATTTGTATGAATGTACTAATTATTGTTTTCAAAATGAAGAATAACTTATATCCTGAACACCTGTGCAATAGATTGGTGTATAATGTGGAAATTCATCATTATAATTTAAGAAATATATTTAATTTTAGACTTAATTACTTTAGAAATGAAAAAACCAAGAATATGTTACTATATAAAGGATTAAATTTGTATAATAATTTACCAAATGAATTAAAATTTGAAAACAATTTGAATATCTTTAAAAAAAAACTGTTATTAATTATGTTAAAAATAATTTTTAAAAAAACAATATAAAATTTTATAAATTAGTTGCTAAGAATAGTAAAATTATACTAAATAAAGAATCAATAATAAAATTATATTGTCATTGTATTGTAAGCTGGATGCGAATAAAGACGTGTATTTTGTTGTTTGCCATAATTAAGTTTTATTATTTTTTGAATATAACCCTGTATTATATAATTTGTATCTCTTAGTATAATATCATAGCTGTAAAACGAACAGTAAATAAGTAATTGAAACACACCAGTTCCTGAATTTCACAAAAATTTGTCAATCAATTTGATATCAAGGAATTGAAGTAACACACAATTTCAAACTATGGATCTTGTTTTTTAAAACATTCTGTAAATACAGGAAAACATATTTAGATATATATATTATATATATACGTATATACATATATACATCTAATTTCACAATGTTAGAACTGTCATATGTACATCTGTTTTGATATCAGCTAGCTAAAGCCGCATTTCATAGCAATCAACTGCGCAGAAGTGGTTTTTTTTTTTTGGACAAAAGAGAATAAAAATGATAACAAAATAAAAATTTGATTTTTTTTTAGATTCTCTCTAAATTCTAGGCTCTTATCAAAACATTCTAAACCCAAAGGATAATTCTTACAGATATAAGTATAGCAATAGCATGAAGTAAAATAATACATAAATTTGCTTTCGTAAATTTTCAATTGAATTTTTCTCTCAAAAAAAATTAATTTTTATTTTTGGGGTAGTGAAAGTGAAGTAAAGTAATTTAGATGATATTGGTATGTTTTGGAATGAATAAAGAAGAAACTAGGTTAATGAAATAATTGTTAACTAATATAACGGTTATTGAATTATAATTAAAGTTGTACAAGAATGCATGCATGGTGATGGAAGGAGTATTACTTACAGTAATATACAGTAGTAAAAAATCAATTTCGTACAATAGAAATTATTTTTATTCTCGTATAATAAAACCAATGAAGATAAAGCTCTAAGTAGAAGACTTTTGGTGTTGGTTCTATAGTTTTAAGTAAAAAAAATTGTAATTTTGTTTATTTACCAATTTTGTTTTTTTGAATTTTTAATAAAACTAAAAGATACAAGCATTTATAGGCAATAACTAAGTAACTGTTATATGCAACACGAAATTCTGTTATATTTATTTATTTATCAATTTTTTTTTGTTATATTATAATAATCAGTTAAGTAGAAGAACCATTGACGAGTATTTATCATTTTTCTGGTATATCAATTATCAACTGAAAAATGTGCAAAACCATACAATTGTTGTCAGGAAGTAGATCTTCTTAAATAATAGTAGAGTTTCACATTCGTGAACTCCGAACTATGAACCGATTTGCGTAACTTGTTTTATGTAGTTTTGGTATATTACTAAAATTAAACAAAAATTTGAAGACCATTATTATATTTGTAGCATCTGCTATTATTATAAAGATGAATTAAAAGAGAAAACAACAGTAGACTTCATACCCTAAATATTGGCAGTGATTTTTAAATGATTCATAGTGCTTTATGGTTTGAATTAGCACTTGAAAAAATATTAATTGACAAATTTTATAAACGTATTTTAATTTAATGTTAATATTTCCTTCCTCAAGTTAATATTATATTTGTTTATGATCATGCTTTGTACGACATTTCAATGTGTATCACAAAAACGATTATTTCTTTGAAAATACTATACATCTGAGTTGGATTAAAAACAAGAAAAATATTGAAAATTTTGATTAAAAGTACAAAAATAATCATAAGAAATGTTTACTAACTTATTCGTGTTCTATATTATGACAGGAAATAATATTGGCAATTTTATAAATTGACCAAAATTAATACAGAAAATAAAATTAATAACCCTTAGTCTTACAATCTATTAGAAAAAAAAAAACAATTAAATTTTTATTATATTAAATTGTAATGACAACAACCACAATTTAATAATAAGCGTAGCTTTTCTTTTTTTATTTATTAATACATACATAATGTACAGAAATACATGAAAACATTTAATTTAAGCTATATATATATAAATATATATATAAATATATATATCTTGTAAATATATATATATTAACAAAATATTTTTAAAAAATTTCGCATTTTTATAAACATTAATAACATTTATATACATAGACTTATTTTTATTTTTGTAAATATTATTATATAAAGGTAAATTATTATTATATGTACACCATAAATACATACATACATCTACACATATAATTATATATATTTATATATATATATATTATAAAAATATATATATATGTACATATAAAATTTATTATATAAAACTCTAAAGAGCACAAATTCCATTCAAAAATACAATTTTACAAATATTTTCTACATTATTCCATATTACTGAACCAAAACGTCTTGCAGTATAATCTGTAATAATATTTGAACCACAAGTATTACGCAAACATGATTTTCTATACATAAATAATAAAGCTTCTTCGGGTTTTATATAAGTTTCGGTATGTCCTTCTGTTGATTTCCAAATACCATGTATACCAGCTTCAATAATAGTATCACTTTTAACAATATATTTTGATTTACTACCCTGTGGTAATGGTATTTCAGTTCTTTCAACTTTAGTTTGTGTTATTAAATTACGATTTTTTATTTTCGGTGGTACACTAAAATAATCACTTGGACGTTTTTTATAAAAGAATATTTTACGAAATATAAAGGCACTAGTTCGTTTCTCATCTTTTGAACTAATGAATTCAATTAATTTATTATATTCAAATGGTATTATAAACTCATCAATATCAATTATTGCTGTATATTTAAAACCATCTAAATATGTACGATAAATACAATCAATATTTTGTGCAGCAATATTTGAAAATTCTAAATCTTGATCATATTGTTCAACATTGAAATTCCATGAATTTAATTTAATTTCATTTTTACGATGATAATAATTTAAAATTTTTGTTATATTTTGTGATGAATTAAAATGATAAAAATAAAATTTTTTAACTCCAAGTAATTTATAGAGTTCAATAAATTCGATTAGATTTAAGGAACTATTAAAGTTATGATTTAATCCGGTACTTCCTACACATGCAGCTAATGAATGGGGTGTTTTTTCCAAAATACCTCTTCTTGAGAAACTAAAATTATTAAAATTTTTTAATATTTGAAATTTATTAATATAGTTATGTTAAAAAAAAAAAACTTACTTAATTGGTATAAAAGTTGGCACAACAATGGATGTAGGATTTTCCGTAAAAGTTATAGCAATATAAGATGGTAGTTTAACAATTGTTGCTTTAGGATTAACAGAAAGTGGGCACATAATTATGTAAAATTTAAAATCACCTTCTAATTTCTCATATTTTTTAATTGGTAGAATATCACTAGCTTTAATTTCATATGTATTATTGTTTTCAGATCTGAAATCAAAATAAGAACAAAAACATTTATTTTTTGTTATTTAAAAAAAAAAGATAAGAAAAAATCAAGAAGGAGAATTTAATTTTAATTTAGTAATTTTCAGCATCACTCGAATTAGTAATTTCAAGCTCGGTAATTTATTGAAACAGGATATTTGCATTACCTACCGGTACCAGTTATTATATGGGACAACTATTTTAGGGCTTCACAATATTCACTATATTTAACATATATTACTCAAATGTTGCAAAAAAGTTTGCCCACCTTTAAATTACCACTTTATCATCACAATAAAAAATGTTATCTAATTAATTCCTATCTATAAATTGATTTTATCGCATCTACTGATTTTATCGCAAACCAAATAAACGAAAAGCTATGAAAAATTTGTTTTTGTCAAATACAACACCTATGTCACCTGTAACACCAGCTACTCCAGTGTAATCTCAAATAATTAGTTTCATTAGTTTACAGTTCATCCGAAAATAGATGATTTAAAATTCAAGTTGATTCGACTGAAATCGTTCGATTATTTCAATGTTGGCGTTACTAGAAGTTCTTCAAAATACTGAAACACACCGCTTAATAATTCTGTTAAATACTGCTATTAAAGACTTGAACCACTGTATACATACTTTTCTAAAAGATGAAAAACAACATATTCAATTAATATAAAGTCAATTGAGATTTTCACTCTTAGAAAGGAAACTTTGTAGAAACCCATTTAGTAAAAAATCACAATTTTCGAATACGGCAATCTAATGAAGCCATCCAAATATCTTGAATAACAGTCACAAAAGTATAAAATATGTAATATAAAACAAAATCTAGTTTTCAAAAAAATTAAAATTGTTGGGGCCTAAATTGCAATTTATAACTAAAATTCTACTGTTCAAAACAATCATGAAACCCATATCTAGAATGTACCCAATTTCGATGAACTAAATAACCGCAATAATAACTTAATTCACCAAGATCTGAAGATGCCTATGCAGCAATAAAAACTCTAAGCATATAAATATTATTCGCAAGTACTGGTGAAGGAATTAAGTTGCTTCCGTAATATCGATATTTGTTAAAAAAAAATTAATTTATTCTTGAAATCAATAACTTACTATATATATATATATATATAAATATTATAGTCATTAGTAAATTCGACTTATATGCTAAAGTTTTAATTATTTTCAAAATTTGGGATATTTGGAAAGCTATCAAAGCTTAAATTTTTTTTTTAGTTTCAATACCATTGATCGTTGATGATTGATCGTTATAAGCTCAAATGTTTATCATATCATCAACTCTGACAATGGCTATACGATTCATGTATTGAGTGCTCAGTATGAAAATCTCCTCATATGACAAAATAATTTAAAAAAAATTATTATTTTTTACTTTTTCATTTTTTTTTTATTCTTCCAAGGATACTTTTAAGCTTTTAAAAGATTTATTTTTTCAATGCTTTTAAAATTAAATGTTTCGCCTAAACATATGCAATATTTTGGCACAGGCCAACGAATTATTCAAAATAATATCCAACAGAATTTAATCAGTGATTCATTTATTTAACAAAATGATTTAAATGTATTAAAAGAAGGACGACTTGAAACATTACTATTAAGATATTCGAATCAATTTATTATTAAAAATAAGTAAAAAAAAAAAAACAGTGATATTATTAAAAAAATTTAATTTTTTTTTGTTTTAATTCTACATGAATTGATAATTTGCCAAAAAACATGACGACATTTTTTAAATATTGATATTCTACTGAATAACTCAGTTTCTGATCAAATACAATTAATTTCAAATTCATACTTACTTTATAATACACATTATTCCATTTCTCAATTTCATTGGTAAAAATGCCAAAATTCTTATGGCCCCATAGTAATTAAATTCTTCATCATAATTTTTATTATCTAAAATTTATAAAATTCAAATTAAATTTTTTTTATATTAAAAATATGCTTTTAAATATTTAAATATTAAACTTACTAAAAAGTTCTGTTCTATGATCAAAATATGCTGAATAGATTTGATGACCATATTTTGCATCACCAATGAAAGTCCATTGATGACCATAATTATTGCTAATAAATTGATTTTTTGGCTTAATAAATTGTAATAGCTGTTGAGCTTCCTTTAAGAACACACTTCTTTGATCATGCTGTAAAGAAGAAAAATTGTTTGTAAATAAATTTAAATTTAATAAAAGATTTTGATAAAAATATAAACACATCTGCGGCAACGGAGCTTAATTAATAAACAAAAAACAATGTACTGAAGTTAAATGTTACAAAACAGATTAGAAAATTTGAACAAATGCTTTTATTTAATTATTTATTTTTAAGGCCAGTCATTTGAAAGTCAACCCTTATGGATATGATTAGTTCAAAATAAATGCTTTCGAGATTAAATCATCAGATCCCGAATTAATAATTCAAGCTAATAAAGAATCAAGATCTAGCAGATGAACAAATAAATGAAAATTTTATTTACTTCATTCAATACTACAGTCCTACTTGTTATCTTACCATGTCGATTTTCAACCTAATTTAACATCTACTATATATAAATATACTAAGAAGGTAATTTGTAACAAATAAATCAAGAATTAATAATTAGAAAACATATTATATAACTGTATTTTATTTTATTAATCAATATTTCCTAACGATATTTCCATCAATATTATTATTACAGTTTTCTTACATATTACAATCGGATCGGATTTTATTGAAATTTCAACTTTAATGAATCATTTAAGTCTGTCAATGATTTGTAAGACAAATATTTTAGTTCTTTCTAGTGAACAAGTAGCAGTTGTTCTTGTTCTTATATTGTTCGGCATGAATATAAGACATATATGATCCACAGAGATTATAAGCCTATTATTTTAATAATGATAGTTTAATGCTCTGTAATTATACTCGTTAGTGTATAATACGATCTTCTTTTGTCCCCGATTCTCTATACATTGAGTTAATTTTTCCAATTATCAGAAATTCAATTTTCAATTGAATTAAAGTGAATATTATCATAATAATAATGTACAATTAAACCTAGAATTCAAAAATTGTCATATCAATTTGGACTAAAATTTGGTTATCAATTGATATTGTAAAAGCAAAGTTATTCTAACATAGATTTGTTATTCTACCATAAATTTTCATATTTAATTAGTTGATATCACAAATTCTAAATAAAACAATATTGTATGTAAATGTGTACACCAATTACCAATTACCAAGTTTTTACGAAAAAGTAATTGAGTTCATTTCATAGTCTTGACATTACAAAATAAATTAAAGGAAACGCACGAAATTTGTACCTGACGAATTTATTTTGTACGATAAAAACTTTTTTGCATTTTTATTTTGAAAACAAATAGAATTTCAGTACTATCGTAAACTAAGATACGTGCCTTAGAAAATACTTAATTATCACTTCATGTGAATAAGTAATAAATGTTGTATCGCATAAGTGGATTGTCAAAGAGAAATGAGATGAATAAGTCGGGTTTAGAGGTAACCAACTCAACGAAACAAACTGTATATGAGAATCAAATTAATTAATTTGAAATATTACAGAATAGATTCGATTATGAAAAATCCTTGTAAAATTTTAATTCTTTCGAAAGGCCAAAAAGAAATTGATTCAAAAATAGTTTTTAAGACAAATAAACAAATTAATTATATAATTTAAATTAATATTTTTCATTAAGGTAAAATCATTTCGGTTGAACATAATAATCCCGATATTTAATATATTTTATAAATTTATTTGGTAAAAATAGCGTGTTCAAATCCATAAACATTTTAATTTCACTTTGAATAAAATACAAATTCAAAACACATTAAATACTATGTTCATAATGTATATAACATAGAAAAATCATATTTATTCAAGGATATTAAAGGATATTTAATATCAAAACGCTGTTTAGAAATTAAAAATATGTAAAAAAAAAAAACACAAAAATTAAAATAAAACAAAAACAAACAAAAAAAAATGATTTATTTTTTAATACATTATTCGAAAGGTTAAATTTATTTTACAATAAATTGAATTCAGCACGAGATTTTCCAGATGATTTATTTTGCAATTTAAAATAAAAGAAACAAAATATCTTTTCTGAATAGTTTTTTTTAAAACTGATGAGTACGGTCAATTATTAGAAAAATATATTATACTCAATGATTTTTAATAATAATAATCATAATAATAATAAAATTATTGTCTTTATTTCAACAGAATTACAAAACTAGTAACAAATTTTCGATACATACAAATTAAGTTACAATATAAAAAAATAGAAGGGGAAAGGACCTGTGGACTGCAGATCCCACTGTTATAAATAAATAAATAAAAAAATTATATTAAATAAAAACTTTTGCCAATTTTAAAATTTTCAACTGTAACGAAAATTAAAAATATACTTAGTTTAAAAATTTAATCTGAAAAAATAATAATAAATACTTTTAAACAATACAAAACTATTAATTACTGCAACGTAAGTAAGAAAGTATGTAACACTTTGCGCCAATACTTGTAGTGAACCATCCCACACTGTGGTGTAAGTAAATTTTTTCTATTAAAGACCCGATAAAATATTTCCATATTTTGATTGTGTATGAGTAGAGTGGAAAAAGTCAATTATTGTTTTTATTGATGTCATAACAAAAAAAAATATTTTTTAATTTACTTACAAGCCTCTTCCTTACTGTAATTGCTTTCCGAATAAAAAATGTGTTTTGTATTTGAAGTAATAGTCGTTTTAATTGACTAATTCAATTAACTATACTTCGTTCATTCGAAAATATATGATTTGAAAAATTCTGAATCTGTCTGTTTTAAATATTCTAAATAGTAAATTTAAATAAATAGTGTGATGAAAATCACTACAATATGTTACATATTTTCAAAACATAACCTTGAAAAATAATTAAAAGGCTTGCAGAAATAATTCTAAAAATGCAGATGTACTTACAACAATCATTTGCTTCCAAAAAACTATCATTCACATTTTCCAAGTGGCAAGTCCTTTACACTATATTCTTTTACGCAGAGGATTATTAATATTTTACTTGCAAATTTTATAGGCAGTTAATGTAGACTTTGTATGCTCAGAAGTAAAATCGCTTGCATATTAAATATTTACAATCATAATTTGAAAGGTCATTTACGATTAAATGTGCTACATTATGTCACAAAATTTCTCCAGGATTTGATATATGAAGCATTTGAATTGAAATATTATGATTTGTTATCGAGCTACAGTTCGTTCTACATGAGTAACTGGTATAATAAACAAATTATTTAAATTTTTGAATCTGGAATGAATGAACAACACAGGACCTGAACCTATGAGCCTGTGACCTATAAATTTGAAATATTACATAGAAATTTTTTTTTGTAATTTTAGTTAGTTAGAATAAATGGAAGTTAGAATTTAGTTAGTTAGAGCAGAATAAATGGAAGTACAGCAACAATCAAAAGTCACTGTCATAACACTAGGTTACATGTAGACAAATAGGCAGCATTAATTGAACCATTACCCAGTCTACGATCAAACTCATAACCATAATAAATCCATGTTATCGATAACAGGCACCCTAGATCATTTTGAAATCGTACTATTTTATGTGATCGAAAGAATTAACTTAACTGGATTTTATAAATAATTTATGTTACTTTAAAATTTCTTGTAAGTTTTAAATTTCAAAAGTTCTTATAAAAGTCACTAATTACTGTCATTACTGGTAATTGTTTTTTTCCATGAACAGAAAATACGTTAAATTTTTCAAAAGGATTATATTATTTACTTATATTATGTATACATTTTTATACCAATTTAAATACAAATTATTTATAGGTGTGTAATGTATATATGTATGTATAAACGGTGACCATTTCACACAAAAGAAAATACAGAACAGATGATTTTTTGCTTTATGGAAATTGTAAAAGTTATTTTTTATTATATTATAACATAAATTCATACATAATCTAATATTTATAAATTAATAACAAAAACAAAATGTAAGTCCAGCTTAGTATTGATTATTGAACACAAAAAAGTTATGTGTAAAGGAAAACATAAAAAAAAAAATAAGTCTTCCGGACTAGAAATTATAAATAAAATATATATACAGGGTGGTTTCAGCGCTGTAGTCAACTGTGCACTCGATGATGGCTGGAGAAAAAATTAACAAAACATCATATAAGAGGTTGTGGCCGATTTGAAGCTCATTAGTTTCTATACAGTTTTAAATTATTTTCAAATTTCGAAATGGCATTTTTTAGTTTGCTCATGCTTATAAAATTGCAACCATATAATATGGGACAAAAATAACTTCCAATCGACAAAACCTTGACTCTAATGATTGAAAATATTTTAGAATATTTTTAAAATAAACTTTTTGACGCCTATTTTTGTTCTACGTTATATGATTGCCACTTTAAAAGCTCTACAACTCCCAAAAAATTTCAAAGAGACTTCTCATTCACATACGATTTTTTATTAATTTTAACCCTATCATATTGTGCACATTTTAACTCTATCATGTTAATCTAATGAGTCAGAAGCACTCTGTATATATAGTTAAATTATCAAACATAATGTACGTACATTGATTTATTAAATTTATATTTTTTTCACACAGTTGATTTTTCTTTAAATCCCGCACAAGTTTCATTCAACATATTATGCAACCTTGAATCCAGACAAGATCAATGATAAAAAAGTTACAGTATATTTTATCGAATATGCTATGAGCTCTATATGAAATATTTTTAAATAATAAAAATAAAAAAACTAGGTGGTTCAATCTTATAATAAGATTGATAGACTTTTAAACTGGAAAACAATATAGTACCTAAAAAGCAACTGTTAAATCTTAAATTTAATCGATGACATTGATTACTATGGACTGGTTCCTGTTCTTAGAGTTCAATTTACAAAATTATATACTTAAATGCAAATATGAACTTATGCTATAAAATTATCTCTGTACCAAAATGAAAATAATTGAAAGAAAGCAAGAAAAGTACAGTCTTTGCGACCAATAACTAATGTGTCTTGATTTAACGATAGCTTTAAAAAAATAAATAATTCGATACTTATAGAACGAAGAGAATTGCTATGTTAAAGAAACAATTTCTGGAAAATTTATAAAACATGGATTACATGGCAAATCAAATCAATTAACATTTGTATTATTTAATCTGAACGAATATGAAGAAAGTTCGAAAAAAATACAAACCACCAGATTTAGTATGAAAATTCACAAGACATAAAAAAAATTATTAAATTAATTTATAGCAATAAGGCATATACAACAATATGATCCTTCCTCATCAATTACCTCAATACGTTTCTTTTATTTTTATAAACTAAGCCCTTAATATCTATAGTTCTATTGTGTAAGATTGAATAAAATATCTACGCCTAGCAACTTGTCCGAACGATTGAATAACCTGCAAAACTAACCCCAATGTAATAAAACGGGAAGAGAGAGAGAGAGAGTGAGATTTATTTGGCCCTAAAACACAATCACTTCGGTTGTCTGTCCTGCAAATCTTTTAGAATTGGATCTTCTTATCTGCATCACACTCAGTTTTCTTTATCTATATAAGGCATTGGAATATTTCGTGTACAATTAAGAAAAATAAATCTATGGTAAAATCTACAGCATATACCTACCCCAAGAGGTATTCATAGATCAAAAGCAAAATAAAATAAGTATTCGAATTAAGTGACAATGTGTAGTGTCCTGTATCAAAAGAAAAATCCTAAAGGACTGTCATATAATAAAAAAAAAAAAAAATAGAACTGTCCTCTAAGGTCCTAAAACATCGAAAATTAGTGCTAATTGGATTTGTAGAATCAACTCGAATAGTCAGTCTTCCACTTACCTACTTACCTTCAAAATACAAGATGAATGGTCACAGTAAGTATATGTGGAATGATGTCATATTAATAATTTTAAATTTTAAATAATAACAACAACAACAACAACAATAATAGTAATTATAACGACAAATTTACTTACAACAACTATTTGCATAGAAAGGAATAACATTAATAAAATTAATCCAGTAACAACTACAGATAGTATAAAATATATCCAGGTATATTTACTATCGATATTCATATTCGAAACATTTCTTAATAAATTATATTAAATTATTAAATTAAAAAACAAAAATGATATTAATTATTTAATTAAAAGAAAATTTTAAATATAACCGATAATTAATTCTATTTTCAGAAAATTCTTAATTTAAATCGTTTTTAATTTATTTATTTATTTTTTTTTTTTTGTTATTGTTTTTTAATTAAAATTAAATTAGAAAATCTTGTTTTTATTTTGTTTTTTTATTTAATTAAAACAATTCAAGTAAATAATACTGTTGTACAATAACACTTTTTATATTTCTATATAAAACAAAAGAATAATAATAATAACAAAACACTTTCTATTCTACTTTGAAGAAAAATAAAAAATAATATGAGCAATAGAATAAATACTACAACACGCTCAACTGAAAGCAACTTATTGACTAACAAAATAAAAAAAGAAAATAAAAGGAAAAACTTGTGAAAAACAAAAAATACAAAACACAAAACAAAAACAAAAAAAAAACAAGGGAAAGTAATATTTATTTTTTTATTTTTTTTTATTTGTTATTATTTTTATTATTATTATTATTGTTATTTACAGAATTATATAGCAATACGACACAATTTCATAGTTCACAAAAATTCATTCATTCATTCATTTTCTTAAATAAATGTAAATATATATATATACGCATATTATATACATAAATACAACCACATCCATCATATACTATATATGTACATGTAGACATCAAGTAATAATAAAACGAAAAAAAAACCATTAAAAGAAAAATATCAGAACACCACAACACCACAAAATAATAAAAACAAAAAATAAAAATAAAATAACAGTAAAAACAAAGTTAGCATAGTAAGCTAGTATAGAAATGGACATTAAGGCGCCAATATACATATGTATATTTCGTCCTTTCTAATTTGTTCTTCTCTTTATTATATTCATTTTTATTTTATACTGTTTAAATTCTCGCCTCTAATTCTTCAACCTACCTCCCCATTCCATTAATTCGTAAACTTGAAAAAGAATAAAAAAAAATATAAAATAAAATTATTTGGGAAAATCCTTATATTATAAAATGTATGTATATTATATATATACATACAATATTCCTGCGTGTGTTTTGTTATTCTTCTATATTCATATATAGATACACACTGTATGACAATTATTTAAAGCTACCTTACATATTTTTTAATGCTTTAATATTATTGTAGTTTAATTATAGTAACATTCAGCACGATAATTTAGTATAATGTAAAAATAACACATTGTTGCATGTTATCGGTTCAATCAAGAAATTATTCTTCACACAAAAGTAATTACAATACTATACTTATTATTTACTTCGATCTTTACTTATGACTGGCTATTCAACACTGCTCCTATTTTCTATTCAAAATCTTACATCCTATTTATATACAAAATTATTATTCAAGGAAGGTTTATAATTAACATGCAACTATTTAGAATATTTTAACTGTAATGACGTTAACTATAATTACTACTTCTAATATATTTTCTTTGTATAAAATAAATATTACATTTAACATAACAGGTAACATTATATTTGAATTACACTTAGTTAAACTAATTCTTGTGTAAGTTAATATTATTGTATGACACTTATAACATTTTCTTTATTTAAAGTTAGCATTACATTTAACATAGCAGATAACATTATATTTGTATACCCCTAGTTTTTATGTAAGTTAATATTATTGTATAACAGTTATAACATTTTCTTTGTATAAAATTAACATTGCATTTAACATAACAGATAACTTTATATTTGTATTGTACTTAGTTAAATTAATTCTTTTGTAAGTTAATGTTCTTGTATAACATTTATGTAAGCTATCATAGCTTTGCTTGGGACTGTCAACTATTACTTTGACATTTCATAATTCCTTTAAGTTTATTTGATATTTAATATTGTACATCGACAAAATAATTTATTTTTTTTGCATGTTCAAAGTTGAACTTGGATTAAAAATAATTTCATAATTAAAATTTCCAAAAGAAATATACTAGAATTATAAAGTTAAAGACAAAGAAAAGTAATTATAATTGTTCTCAATGGCTTCGATTTATTATTTTAGACTACTATCGATCATCATAATCGATTTTCTCGTCAACTACCCTAAAATATTTTCTAACAGACTCATATACACATAAACATGAAATCGACAGTCGTGATATATCAATTTGGTTGTAGTTTAAATTCATCCCTCCTCTTTGAAAATGGTGTAAATGATAATTGTAGATATATGAAGATAGGTAAATAAAAGTAATAATACTAGTTGCTTCTGGAAAACCAATTAGCATTTAAATTGTGTCTTTTTTATGACTCGAATGAATTATTTCTGGTTTTTAGTTATTTCACGGGATCACTCTCCCAAAGAATTTAATAATTCAGTACTAGAGCCACACTGTGCGATAAAATGAAAAAATAGTAGTTGTGCCCACCAGGATCAATTAAATTTCTTTGACAATATTATATTTCTTCATTCTTTATGTAAACTTATGTAATGCATTGTCTATCATCATTATTCCTTTTACTTCTCATTTAAATGAATAAAATTAACACTATATTTTTTTTATATTGTTTAAAAGTCAAATTGTTTTTCAGATATAAGTAGTTGGTTGGTTAAGTTCGCAACAAGCAAACAAAATGTTTTCCAAGTGTACTAAAATTTAAAATATGCAAAATAAAAAATGACTCTAAATAAGTGGTTTTGACTGTATATATTAATATGTATATACATATATTTTCTTCCTTTTTTTTGTATATTCCGTCAGTTGTCATTTCTTTCCCACTTCGTCTATTTTTATTCTGTGTTGTCTAAAAAAAAAAATTTATCAAAAAAAAGGAAGAAAATAATTTTTTTTTGTTATCCTTAGAACCAGAAAATGAACATGATGAAATCATTATACGAAAAATATTCTGACGACATTTAAAATCGTTTTGGTACAAAAAACATCATCAAAACAAAAAAAAATAACAAAATGATTGAAATCTATATTCCTTTGATGTACTTTCTATCCGTAAAATAGGTCTCTTTCCTTCATTTTGATTATACCGAAATTTGGATGACTCTTAATGATTTAAAATAATATTATCTATTAAAAAATTCGGGATCGGTTCTAAATTTAAATATAATAGGAATGAATGTATGTGATATAAATTAATAGATCTATAATCTATTTGAGATGCTGTTCAAGTTTTATAAATTCTGCCAAATATACTAACTTTTGATAAATAGAATTTATTAAAATTAAACACACATTCTATTAAATTGTAAATTTATTAATTAGATAATAGAAAAAAAATATACTACAGATTCGGGAAACACTTTTAGACATCATGTCCGAATTATGAATTTTAAAAATATCTGCAAAATTCAAGCTATATATTAAAAATAATATTCAAGCTGCCAACTATCATCCCTATCATTCGATGCCCCTTCAATAATATTTTCTCTTTCATGCCCGAAGAATGCTCAACATGAGCACAAAGCAAATGGCAGCCAATTATAAGAATGTCCTTCAAAAAGATGGAAACAACTCTCAGTTACTGGAGCCAACAAATTTAAGATTACTAATAGATGGAATAGATGGATGTAAAGAATAAAATTCAAACCATCGCAATACACTCCTGTAATTAAAATAATTGATCTTCTTAATCAAAATTATTAAACAAAAAACTGAATTTAACTCCAGTTTTTATAAATTGTTTATAGGTATAGGCATGGGAAAGAGTGCTGTTCCAGTTACTTCAAAACAATTTATATGAAGCTGTTTTAGTAATCCACTTGTTGGTACTGTTTGTTTTAGACGATTTTTTGTTTCAATTGGATAAGCTCTTATACCTATAATAACAATTATCCTACTTTTTCCTATATAAAAGACATATGATGCTGGTACTAAGAACCATTTCACTTTTTATGCCAGAACACACAAAGTCAATTGAAGTAGTAGACATGTGAAGTATGTACAAATACATCAAACTAAAACAACAGATTGAGATAATTCTAAAATATATTATTAAGATATAGAGGATAAACTGTAGAGTGCAGTGGAGTGAAGTATAGGTCATCAATAAGCTACTTGTACCGAACTCTATTAACTACAACGGTTTTGATTTGACATTTCAACACTGTGTCTCCAAGTTTGCTTGGTCGTCCGCCTGTTTTTGTTGATTTCATTCTAACGCCATTTTGAATACAGTTTTTTATGGCCATGTGCTTGCTTGACTTATCTACTTTTTATTTTTAATTTGTGTAACATGGGATACTATTTTAATATTTCTCCTATTCTCTAAAAGATAAATAAAAAAAAGAGGACTTAAATTTCCATCTGATTAATCTTAGAAATCTCGTAAAGTAATTATTTTTGGGTCACTTGTATTTATTGCGCCTACTTCACTATATTTTATATCATTAACAAACACAGTTCTGGATCATCAATCATATTAATACAAATTTATTAATATAATGGCTTGAAAATGTATCAAAAACGAATTTCATCAGAAGGTTCGAAGGTCATTTAATTTTTTTTTTAAAGTTTGGCATAAAATATCATTCATTAAACATGTACTAAAACCAAATAGGTATTATTAAAATAGTCTTTTGCCTATGACGTATATGAGTAGCGGTGACATCGGGTATGATGTCAAGGTATGAAAACCTAATATACTCTAATTTAACAATTAAAACATTAACCAGTGATCTTCCTTAGCTCAGAAACTATACTTGGTTTTAATTACACTTGGGATAAAAAAAATGTTTATGTAATTCATGTAATTGATCTTAAAAATTTTTGTAGATGACTGTCCACTTTAATTTATTGGGCTTCTATTAATTCTTTATTCATATAATGTAAAGAATGGATATATTTTACATTTCTAAATCAATAGTTCAATACCAGTGTTTTCAATTTCTTAAAGATGAAGAGTAAATTTTCAATCACATTTTAAACTAAAATATTGTTAAGTCAAGTTGTCAAAACTGATCAAAACAACTCTGTATGCACACAAGTATTACATATAAATAATACAATTATGTTCAGTATTTAAAAAAATAATATATAGTAATTTAAAATCAATATTTGAAATTCATGATTGGTCTTTTTGTTTTTTTTTTTTATTATCATTTTCAAACAAAAGGGAAAGGTTATCATGATAGTATAATATGGTATGTATATATTGTTGAAATACTTTTTTGAATTTTCTACTAATAGATAGAGTATAATATACATTATTATTAAAGTATTATTAAAAATATTTGTATATACATATTTTAATGTATGGATATTTGTGTGTTTGGTAGCTGTTGGTAGTATTATCCTTAATTTGTATTCCTTGTTATAAAAGAATATTTTCTTTTAATATATTTCAAAATATATATATTGTCAACAAATACCGTAAAATATATCGTAATTTAAGTAATAAGGATATTATTGCTTAAAACATTGAAAAAAACACTTTTTATCGGTATTATTTTTTTTATAAAATATACAATCGACTAGCACTAGAGTATAGAATGAATGAATAAAATATATATAAAGAACAGAGTTGTACTCTCTCTATATAAACCCCATTTTAAAATCAGAATTTTCTGAATATCTGACTCTCTAGAATATGTTTTTTTCTACACGATTTACGATATCAAGGATTTTTGTTTGAAAAGAAAAATGTTTTTTGAATTATAAATTGAAAAAATTTATGAAAATAATTTTGAGAATTTAATTGATTTTTATTTTATTTTGATTTTTAAACATCGATTTATGAAATAATTTTTAAAGACAGACTGATAAAGCCTATAATAGTTAAATAGATTATTCGAGAAGCTTTGACAGCAAAATAAACAATATTAAACAAATTTGACAACAAAACCTAAACTGTCTTAAGACAGCTTAAATATATTGTACTTACCGCTATATATAGTTAAAATCACACTTCGGCTATTGCCATCGTCATTGTGTAACATTTTATTTCAGTCGAGTTACCAACTATATCACAACCAAAGTACCCTTCTTCACGAAGTGTCCAACTACATAGCGTTACTTTTGTAAAACAGTTTTCATATTTTCAATTTGGGTATACTACCTAATGATGCCGAGATTAAATATAAAGTAATACCACTTTCATTTCATTTAATATATATTTTGTTTGATCTATTTTTTTTTATATATCTCACGCGGTTAAATCTATCAAAATATCAGTATTTGGAATAAAATATTAATTTTTTTAATTTGACAGGATAAAAATTGTTTAGAATCCAGCATTCTGAAAAAAAATGTCAAAACAGTTAAATTTAACTATGTAGATTGATAAACTTTTATTGGCAACACTGTGTCTAACATATTGCGTAGATAGATATCGATTGACAAGCATTTTCATAATAGTTGTGTACAACAAATTCATCTGAATATATTTCCTTTCGATATGTAGTATGAATTGCCACTTGTTTCTTAACAAAATGATGAGTTTATCTTGCATTGCTACAACGTCTTTAATTCTTTAATGACTACAAAAGTATCGTCATTCGTATCACGAAATAAGTTTGCTTCTAATGTCCATTATAAAGAAATTTTCAATATTCATATATTGACTTGCTTACGCCCAGAAAGTTAAAGGACAAAAATCCTAGACCTAGTACAATTACGTTCCACATTGCTTTCAGTCATGACCAGATTTTTTTTAGTTGAAAATCTAAAATATTTAACCATCATATTTTCTTACACTTTATTTTCTCCATTATACCAACCCTCTTTATAACGTATTTTCATTAATTTCCATACATTTAGATAATGAAATATATCGATGCTCCACTGTAAATTTAAGTTTCTTTGCAATAGAAATGAAAACAAAAATAAAGTGAAAATCCTTTAGAAATTCATTTTTTCTATTTTATACTTCAGCAACAGGTTTAGTGAAGTGTGAAAATGTGTAAGGATTTTCAAAAGAAGTTTTTGAATTTTATAAGAAGAATTGAATTAAATAATATTAGAAAGGATGATGATACCACCCACTACGAAAGAAATCTTTTGATTCAACAGAAATTTACAATTTAAATTTTTCTTTTTTTAATCCCAAATTGGTTAATACAATTGTATTCGATTTTAATAAAAGATATCATTATACAAAATAAAGTTGGTATCATAATGTAGTGATTATATACTATATATATATATATATATATCCTTTTCTTCTTCTTCCGTAGCCGCTACAGCTCAAATCCAGTTTTAGCCTTCTCTATATCTCTATACTATTCAGTAACATATAAATGTTTTCCAAACTTACTATACGAAAGTGTATAGTCACTTTGTAAAAAATACGCTTGGCATTCATGTAGAATTTTGTGATATTCCTGTACTATAATAGCCGGACTCTGTTAAGAATTGGTATACCGATAAATTACAATTGAATAAAATAAACACATACAAGAATAATAATGTTATATGATTATAAGTATATACCTATTGATAGCAGTACCAACTCTCTATAATGTATTCGTATACACATACACACCTATATAATTTATATTCGTATGTAGATATGTATTGAATTACAAATTAGATATATAGAAAAGGTTAAATTTTGAAGGACAAATGTAAATGAAGATTTTATTTTTACAACAAGAAAAACCAAAACAAAAAAAACAAAAACAACATTCAAACAAACCTACCTGTTGCATGCACACTGACACGAAATATGTGCACAAAGATATTATTTTACAATGTCAAAGTGATAAGTACTATATCCTCCTATGTTTAATGACTGGAAAATATATTTATTTGAACTTTTTCCGTTTTTTTTTCGTAGACAAAAACAATACTTACATTAAAAGGACATTATAAGGACTTAGTTTTTAGATAAGCAATGACAAAAACAATTTATTTTGCTATAAAACTTAAATTTTTTTTAATGGTTATGTATGTTGTAAGAACGATGAAAAGATAAGTTGTTATAAACATTAGCTGATATAATGTACATCATATAATTATATCGTATGTACGTATACATGTATAAACTATACAAGGTGGTCCACTCCGACTTGAAAATCCTTTAAAATAAGATTCATTGGAGTATTTTAGAAAAAACAAATTTTCTAGACAGGGGACAGGATAGGGTCTATTTTACAGGTGTTACAGTTGGATTAAAAAAATCGGATTAGAAAAAGAATATCCAATAAGTTTTTAAATCAAGCTCTTTAGTCCCTTGTATATAGCCTATGTTAAATTGAAAAATAGACCCGATGTGTCTAGACTTTTTTCCTACAATATACCAAAGGATCATCAGCTCTCAAATGATTTTCAAAGTGTTGAAGTAGACCCTGTATATTGTAAATTCTTGATCAGATCTGTGATTAAAAATTAAATGAATTAATTTAAAACAGTTTTATTGCAAATGCTCGTGTACATTTCATAAATTATTTTGAATATTAATGTTTTTAATTAGTTTTAATTGGGAAAAAGAATCAATATGCCAATAGGGAACAAACATCACTAAATTCTAGATTTTAAAACTATAGTTTGAGTTTATTGGATACAGATGCAGAGCTATAACAAAAAGAGTCATATACAATATATCTTAATACAAAGTACCTACATAGTGTGAAATATTTGCATAGCTTTGAGACCTGATTATGTTATAACGTACATAATAAACTTATTTACGAATATCCCCTTTGTTTTTAATGAAATAAGGGTACTGCAAAATATTGAGCTCATTCTTTTAAGGATTTTAACTTTACTAATAAAAATACAGGTAGGAAATTAATCATGTATTCGTGTATCACGTAATCAGTAATGTAATGTACTTATACTAAAAATATAACTCTTTTTAATATTTGACAAGTTTTTGTGTTTTATACAAACAAGTAACAAAACTTCAATTCAAAATAATAAATGTTCTTTCTTCCTTATGTTACCTAAGTGAGAACACAAGAACACAAAAAAAGTCATTTTAAAAAATATTAAAATATCATCAATTTACATACTTTTTTTGGAATTTTTTTTAATACATACTAAATAACAAAATATCTTCACATAAAATATCCATTCATATTTTAAAATAAAACCATCTCAGACACAAACCATTATTTAAAAGGTATACATTTACCATTTCAAAATATCCAACACAACATTTTTCGTATTCAATTAAGCCATTTTCGTTTTTATATGAATACCTTTTTAAGCCCAAATCATATTCAGCTCTTTTTCTCTTTTTTTCTGTATGAGTATGACTCACTCACTGAACTTATTATTGAATACAAGACAATATTAAGAGAGAAGTATTTTTCTCTTATTGTAAAGTAAGCCAAACCAAAATCAAAAGAAAATTGATCTTTATTAACTTTTTTATAATGAATTTGAAATGGGAAATGGTCATGAATGTGTGCATTTTACTAATTTTCATCACACATACAGATACAGCAATGACACGACCACCTGTCTTTTTTCATTTTCAATATTCAGAAAGATAATTTTTTTTTAACTTTAAGTAGAGTTAAAAAAATTGTTATATAAACAAAATATTTTAACAAATTATTATACTACTTAATATTTGTGTATTTTTAATGCATATCATCACATCATGTATAGAAGATTGAGAAAAAATATACTTTAAACACTATGTTTAATGATGAGTAGGGTATGTATGGAATATATACATATAGATAAATGATTTAAATATTTTATATATTGTTTTGGAATTAAAGTTTTATATGTATAATATTGTATAAACCTGCCCATACATTATACAATTTAGTTGTAATTTATAATATTTCATTTCGACCAAGTTTTACCGTTAATGGCTGTACACAATTATTTTAAAGGTTGCAAAAAAAATAAATGATTTTTGTGGGGCTAAAATTTTGAATATTATTATTAGAATAAAAGCAAAGTATAGGAAAAACAAATTGACTAAGCTGTTAGGAGATGTTGTCGGTACATTTAAACAATCGTACATATTCTATTTTAGGTTTAGTTTTTTTTTATATTATAGCCAAAACTTTGGTTGGGAACCTTTGAATACTTTCGTACCGTTTACTATTTGAAAAAGCAAAGGTTAGTTAAAGGAAAGAAAAAGGAAGAAGAAAAGTTTTGTGGAAAAAAATAAACAATGTTGTTACTATTTATCCTAAACCCCTGTAAATCATAAATAAAAAATCCTTCTCCCAATGGGATGTTTCGATTAGGACACGATTTCTCAATCGAAATGTTCTAACTATAATTTCCATAACCGGACTTAAACCATTTCGGAATTTTCACTGTGAAAGGGTGGACACTTGAAGCCTCTCGTGTTATGCGATGGAATTGCTTGAGAGGAGGAAGAAGTGATATATTTATTAAGTGATAATTCCTCGGAACAAGTGCCAACACAAAGTAGATATCTATAAAATAGAGTACGTGATCCAACAATACGACGATGACCAAGTGGTACAAGCTCATCCCTTACATATTTATTTCGCCTATAAGATGAATGGTGTGGTCTTGAACTTTGTCCAAAAATTTAAAACAGTTTTTGGCTCACCTGCCCATAAATGTAAGTTAAACTCGAGTTATACTCATATATACATATATGCTTTGTAGATTTTTACGAAGTCTCGAGATAAAAAATAAGTTTTGCAGCGACTCAAAAAGCCTAAACATTTGGCAGCGCAATATCGATAATATGCTCATTCCATTATATATTTTGATTCACTCGCATTCCGAGCATATTCAGTTCTTTGAGTTGCTGAATACCTTCATTTTGAAACCGGAGAGTTGGTTCGAATGCGGTTAGTTTATTACTAAAGACACAGCTTTGAGTTTTTGAACTTTTAAGCTCGACTCCGTTTGCTTCACCCCAGTTGGCAGTTTGGGTTAGGCCGTGATTGACCGCGCGGTGCCATCATTGCTCTTTTGGATTGAAAGTTAATTTGAGAAGGTCATTTATAAAAATGAGAAAGAGGGTGGCTGCGGACAAAGTCTTATGGAAGACTAGCATTGATTTGAAGTTGGTCAGAAAAATAATCGTCAACTGAAACTATGATAGATCGATTTAAAAGAAAACTTTCAATCCATTTAGAAAAGGTTGAACCAAGGCCTATAGCGTGCCTATAGAATGCCAAACTCGATCAAAAGTTTTAGCTATATCCAGAGCTACCACAGTAGCTTCATCAGATTGATGAAGGCTGGTGTTGAGTTTCTCGCAGATATATGTCATTAGATCACCGGTGGGACGTTGCGCTCGAAAGCCGTATTGACTATCATGAACTATACCTCTACTATCAAGATATTTCTTCAACTTTTGAATGATTAAAATTGCCATCGTTTTTGAAATGATGGATGTACTAGCTATGGGCCTATATTTCGAAATATTGCTTTTGTCACCTTTTCTAGGAATATGATAAACTTGGCCAACTAAATTTCTTAGACATAAGTAAGTGACGTTAATTAGTGAGGTTAATGGAAACACATAGTGAATTGGTGAGTCGGTTGAATAACTCCACGTGGAAAATAAACCATAAACCAGGGTTGTCAATCAAATTGTATAATGTATGGGCAGTACTATGATTATAAATTATGAATAGTGTGCAAATAGTGTATAAGAATGAAACTCCTCCCAACCGAACCAACCTCGAAACTTCTCTCAAAATTTTAATATATTTTTTAGTTAAGTAATGTAAGTAACATAAAGTAAGTAAACAAATAAATTCAGTTCTCTTATTTTGTAAATATAATTCTTAAACTAAACAACATAATTCACGAACACGATCACAAAAAAAAAAAAAAAAAAAAATGATAAAATAAGAGAAAACTAAAGAAAACAAATAAAATTGAAATTTTTTTGCTTATAATAATCTCATTATTTAAAACTGAAAAACAGTTTTTATTAAATCGTTCACAGGTGTGTGAGTCACGGTATTTAGAAAATCGCGCTGATTGCGCATTTAACATAATTATTACAGAAAAAAATTAAATTTATTAAAACGTGTTTTAAAATATAAGGTATCATCTCTATCTCTTTGTTTTTTTAAGTGAAGAAATTTTTAAAGTGATATTTTTAAAATTTTTAATTATTAGATATTTTTTTTTATTGTTGTTTTTGAATAAATCAGAAACAACTAAAATAAATTTGTTTTAATTCAAAAAATTTGTATTTAAGTAATGGTGAATTTTTTGTTAAATCGGAATATATTTATTTAATATGTAAATGACAAAAATATAAATGTTTAGTAAAAAGCGGAAGTGATATTCTAAAAAAAATTTATGATTATTAAGTTTTAATTTTTGTTTTTTATTAATGTTAATTAGTGCAATTTTGTTTTTAGTGCACAAACGACAAAAATAAAGAATGAAAAAAAAATTGCATAGTTAAATTTAAAGTTAGAATTTAAATTAATTTTTTTTTATTACAAAAATTTCTTGTCAGCCACAAGAGAAACCATTTATGAAAGAATTTTCGTGTGAAACGAACCTGAACTACCTGAATTTCTATATAAATTATATAGCTATATATACATATATATGTATTAATTCATGTGTATGAAATGTACCTAACGATACCTTTCCTTAGAATCGAGAATAATCTAAAGAATTTTCAAAATAATTGATCACCTTGTAGTTTTTACAATTTTTTAAGGTTCTTATCCTTTTATATATATCCTTTGAATAATTAAGAGAATACCATAAGTATGGATGGTACCGTACAACATTTAAAATAGGAAGGGAGTGAAAAGGAAAAGGGGGGAGAAAAAAAAGAGAGTTTTATATTTTTATACAAACAGTCAACACAGAACAGAAATCACATGATCGTATTCATTAAACTTGACGGAAATATTTTGTATTGATATTCTTAAATTTATAAAATGATGAATTAATAAAATAACATTAAAAGGGATACTTTTTAAGGATAATGTTCATGTACTCTGAATATTGTACAATAAAGTTTGCCTCAGCAATTAAATATTTGAATCATTTTGTGTAAAATGATCAGTAAATACAATCCCGACTTTGTTCTATCAGTCATTATGAAATATTATAATACAATTTTTCATAAGTATGTATCAAACTGTCAAAATATTTACTCTTATTTTACCGCATTAATTATATATATTGAATTAAAATTCAGACTTCCTTTCACTAATCATTTATTTTTGTTGTGCAAATATCTATATTTCGGAAGCAAATTACTTCCTTCATCAGTTCTGGCGACTAATTTAAAAAAGTCTATTTATACATTTGTCTTACTGAATTACAATTCAAAACAATAAAGCTGAATTTGCAAAATTATTTTGTTCAACATTAAATACGGAGCTGTCAAAAATTCCAAACCAAACAAAACATTTTTTGTTTCAAAATATTTCCGCAGAATATACTCATTATAATAATTACATTTATATTGAAATTATAAATTAAGATCCGTAGTTTTTTTTTGTTTTACTTCCACAAGAAAAACTATGAGATGTTATGAAATTTTGATAGCTTCATATTTAATTCTGAAAAAAATAACTGAAACACCCAGCATTAAAATAAACGTTTTAACAAAAAACTCACCATTCTTTTGACATTTTAAAAATTTTTAAGTTTATTGTATTTTATATCTCTGTTTTAATTTTAAGAGATCTTAATTTTATTAATTTATTAAACAATAAAACTAACTAACACTAATGTAAAAATCGACGACGAAATATAAAAAAATTTCTATTTACGAATTTTCGAATTGTTAATTTTAATATTAAAAATTATTTAAGAAACAAATAATAATATATTAATTTTTATTTTCTATTTTTTGAAGAATTAAATTTAATAAAATATTTAAAATTGAAAAAAAAGAACACAGTAATAATAATAATAAAAGAAATAAAAAACATTTTTTTTAATCTTTGTTTTTACCTTTGGATAATAATTTTTGGAATATATTTTTGTAAAGGTGTATTTTATAATACAAATAAATATTCACCTTTCTCTCTTTCATCATTAAAAGTAAGTAAAGTATATTACATTGTTATAATTTAATATCTAATTTATATATTATTATTTACGAACTAAGAGGTCACAAAATTTACAATTTTTTTCATGATTTAGTTTTTATATTTATATTGCATATGTATATTTTATATTACATTTTTCTATATTTACATTTTTTATTTTATCTCTTCAATTCTCAAATAATTTTTTTTTACTCTTTTTCTTATCTCTTAAAATTACAACAATGGCTTAAATATGAAAACATTTAACATACCTGTTTATTTTAGTGTTGTCGTTGTGTTGGTTTAGTATTAAATACCTTTACCTTTTAGAAATCAAAGCAATAAAAACATATTTATTTATACATGTGCATACAAAAAAAAATAGATATAATTTATGTTAGTAAAAAAAAAATGTTTAAGGTAAGGTATTTTTTAAAGAATCCATACACATACATGCGCACATAAATATCAAATTATTTAATGGAGAAAATAAAAATTTTTATGATTTTTTAACAAATATTATATTTTTAGGTTATAAAACTAAAATCGTCTAAAATATGAAAAACATGAAATAAATCATTATCAATATTTTGTAAATATATTTATGAGAGAATAGAATTATTTTTTTTTACTTTAGAAATATAACAGGTATGCCTACCACTGGTACCTACCAAAGAATTTATAAATTATATTGCTATTAATATTGCTAGTACTTAATGCACCTACCCGCATTTTATGTTTTTTGTATTCATTATAAATTTAAATAAAATATTTATTTTGTGAAGATACAATACACAGTGGTGCCATATCCGAAATTTTTTTTTTAGAAAACAAAAAAAAATGCCATTTCTCGGATCAGAATCGGAAAAAATTTACTAAAAATTCTCTAACCCGCACTCTGCTCCAGTCTTGCAGGACAAGATTCCAACCTAATAGTTGTGTGTTTAACTAATCTTATCTAACTATATATAATTAATATAATTGAATTTCATTTTGTTCTTAGTTAGTGGAAAGAGATATGATAATAAAAAAAGAGGTTGTTGAGAAAATTCATATAATCGTAAGGTTTTCAAAAATATGTGAATATAAAAAATAATATTTATAAGGAAAAAGGTTATGGTATGTTCATGTTGACAATTTTACAATTGTGTGCTTGAAGGTAAAATTAATTTACATTAATATGGGTAATTACAACAAATCCATTTCCAGCTACGGTGATAGAGAGCCAGAGCTTCAATCGTTATATTTAAGCCTATTTATCGATACTTGTGTTTTACAATCACCGAGATTAATTTAAGAGAACTCAGCAACTTTAGTCTTGTTAGCTTCAAGTTTAATACATGTGAAGTATGATTATTTCTTTTAATAACTCATATCAAGCTTTTAGTTTAACATAAGTAATAATTTTTTTTGTCTTACACACATTTGAATAAAATTGAACGGCTTTCTTTACAAAAGCATAAAAATTAAAAAATGAGCGTACATATATTTTTCATTTGAGATAATAAATATTTAAAAAAATACAACTTAGTGTAATTTAACTACCAATAAAAATAAAAATAAGCGCCAAATTTTGAGTCAAGCTTAACATAAAAATGAAGCAAGGAAAGAATGAAAATAATTTTACCACCTACTACAACACCTACTACATATATGAATACCCCTGATATTCAAGCTAAAAAAGTTCAGAAATGCTACCACAATTTAGGAATTTACACGCAGTCTTATGGGAAAAAATAGTGGTAGCACTATAAATCTTGAAATAACTCAAGTTCAAGAACTAGTGATTTTTTTAAATTTTGTTCAAAGGAGGTAATAAAATTTAATCTTTTTTACATCATTTAGTAAAATTATATTTTTTGAATTTAATTTTTTCATTCTAAATAGAATGCATTTAAAAATTTTCAAGTATTTTTCTGATTTTCCAAACAAATTTTTCTCACAATACCTTCATAGTATTTGGATGTCATAGATATTGTATGTTATATATTTATATAAATTTTTAAATTTAATTTTTAAAAATTATCACTTTAATCTCGATATGCTCTCTATTGTGCTCAAACACATATGCAATAAATTTTATATTTTTTCAAAGAAAACTATTAGCCAGAAACTATCGCGACATCTGGCAACACTGGATCAAGATACGCGTGTAAAATATTTGCATACAACAAAAACTTGACTTTAACTTGAATTTATATTTTTTTTTTTATTATTGTTGTTATTGTCTAATTCTGGTTTTTGTCCAGTAAATTGTGGGTGGAAAACTGACTAAACAAATAGAATGAATGGATACGAAATAATTATAAATAGAAAATAAAATATAATATAGATATAACGTTACTATATATACATATGTAAGAAGGTATTTTGATATCCATATATATATGTACATACTTCCATATATACATTCTCGAATTGGTCATTATTCGACTGAAGTAGAACAAAAGGTGAACAAAAGTCGTTCTTTATTTAAAACGGCTGACTTTTATCTGTGAGGTGCTAAAGAAGAATATCAAAACATTTTTTTTTTTTGTTTTCTTACTTTTTCTTTTATTTCGTATTTAAAGATAAACTGTGATGGTAATTTATTAATTACATACACATTTATATTGTATAGTTTGAATCATACATATAATTATGAAATAAAAAAAAAACAAGTTTCTTTGTAGATTTATAAGGAAGTGTTGTTAATTTTTGAAAAAAAAAAAAATAAAAAAACAAAGTACAAAAAAAAATATACTATAGTGTCACTATAATTTAAGTATTAATAATTTGAATTTCGTAATATGAGCGTCTTTAGAAATTACAAAAACAAGAATTATACTAAATATACATCATACGTATTATTTTTCACCCTACACCGCAATGAAGAGATTACAGGGTACTGATAATGATGTATAATTTAACTCAACGCTTATTCTAGCATGTTTTAAGTGTTAAAGGCAACACATTTCTATTGATTCATGAATCAACCTTTAGATTAAAAAACGGTCTCTTCTATTTAAATAAAACAACATTTCCGGATCAATGTATAAACTCGTAAAATACTGCGTTTTTTTTATCTTTGAATACCGTAGATCAATCATATATGCTCAATAAAAAGCTGAGCGATCAATTAAGATAAATATAAGTATATCATAAAATTCGTTTTTGGTTTCATCATCTTTCCGCTTTCGACACATAATCATCTGATCATGCCCACCATTGTTGGATACTAATTTGCGTAGTTATATTTACTATATAATACTTTAAAAACTGTTTATTTCAAAATTTAAATAAATAACTAAGTAAAATTTACTAGATAAATGATGATCTAATTACTTTAACTTATACCACAACAATAGATCAATTCATATGACCTCACTATATGATGAGAAAACAAGCAAAGTTTTAAAGAAACATTTTTTAAAAATATTCACTATAATTGGATTTGAATTTTAGAAGAACTAGTTATTATATAAAAAAAAAAAAAATATTTTGATCTCCACAATACCCAGAATAAATAAATAAATAAATAAATAACATTGCAAGCTAAAGAAAAACAAGTAAAAAAAGTAACTAATCTACAAAAATATATGTAGTTACCTACTTTGCTGACACTATTCAGTTGACTTACTATTAAAATGGAGTCATTTAATTTGCAAACTTTGTAGATACATACATAACTGATTAAGTATATCAAAAAAGGTTATTAATAGAAATGTAGCCTAACATGTAAATTAAACGTCACAAAATTACATATCTATCTATTTCAGAAACATTTTTATGAATTCTATTACTAAGACACTTTAATATCTAAAGAATTCCTACAAAATTTTCAAAGATATAAACATTGAGTATATCTCACTTATTTATAAAAATAACAAAATCAAAATAACTTCATTTGCTTGAAGCTTTAATAACTCAGAAGATAAGATTTATTGATTACGATTTTAAAATAAATTTAAAAAAAAATAAAATTCATTGGAATCAAACAAAATAAAGAAAAATAATAAAAATGTTATTTATTGACTAATTCATTTCTCCTTCTAAAAAAGGATTGGTAGAATTACAATAAAATTGTAATGATTGCCAATCCTATCCCTATTCATACCCCAATACACGTACTTTACATACATGCATACTACACGTCATTTTTTTTATGCGGTTTAAATTTTATACTAACTCTTTTGATTTATTTTGATTGATTTCAATTCGTTTAACTCAAGACAATGTTTTCAAATGATTATACCGTTTTAGCAATAGAACTTTGTAATTTTCTATTTTTTTTTTTTATATATTTACAGTTATTTAAGTTTTTTTCGTTAAGTTTTGTATTGAGCTTCGTCTTGTCTCTATTTAAGTAACTTAAGAAAAAAAAATTCAATTCCTGTCCTTTTGATTACCCTTTCCAAGAGATAAGTGTATACATATAAATATAACTACATATATATGTATATGCAACTGCCATTTATTTAAAAACAAATTATATGTGACGTCATTATATACAATCATTTTTATACATAAATTATATTTAAAGGTAAAATTACAACTTTTTTTTATTAATTTTGTTATCAGCACTCAGCAATCAACTAAATGAATTTTTAACCCCTTCGTACCGTTAACTACGAAACAGGAAAGTGATAGTTTTAGAAAAAAAAGTAAGAAGAAGAGGTAAGCTCCGACAAAAATTTACAAAAACATTTAATTTAATTTTTTTTTAATTTTTTTTTTTTTTTTGTAAATTAAACTTTTATTATGTTCCTTTAATATACAAACTTAAAACTATCTTAGCCTATAAAAAGTTGAAGAAAAACGGCTTTAATGGAACTAGCTACTATTAACATTTAAATATATTATAAATTTTTATGTTAATTCTAATTGCTTAATAATTTTTTTTAAATTAACAACATAAAAATGTACTTCTTGGACATAATAAAAAGTTCACGATTTCAAATTCTAGAAACGATATTATCGATTCAATTAGATGATGAATTGTTATAAACGGTCAGAAAATATTTGCATATTTCCATAGTATTATTAGTATAATTTTCGAACATTTACAAGATATCGCATTCTTCGACAGAGGTGGAAGTAGCTAGTACTATTTTAGGTTTTTTCGAGCATGTATTAACAAACTCCGAGAAACTGAAATAAGTTAAAAGTTAGTAAAATACGTATTAAAATTTTGAGAATAATTTTTTTTTTGGATTAGTATACCTCTAAACAGCCCTAGAGATCCAAAGAGAAGTAAAAGAGAAAAAAATACCTTTAAACACTTAACGTATAATAACTTAATTGTTAACAGTTATTGAATTAAAATAGACAGTTAAAGGGACTGTACTTGTACTGTTGTCTTAAATGACAGTTTACACTATTACTATACCTATTATGGTCTGGAAAACAAATAGAACTAGAAATGCTATTTAAAATAGTTATACAAAATACTTACTTACTTATTTTTACTTATTTTTCACTTATTTATATTTTTAAAAACTCTTCTGTCAATTTCAACTTTGATTGAAGATAATTTCGAACAAATATAGTTATTACATCCAAATTCATTGAATCAATTCATTCATGATCATTGATTCATTCTTTAGGTAATCTACATTTTTTACTTTTTTGATAAAATTTCAGATTCGATAGGTCATTTTAAGTGCCACTTTGAAGCGTTTAACGTAAATGTCATTTATACCACAACCAATTTATCCGAATATGAACCTACATTTTTTATGAAAAAGATAGTTTTCCTGCTAGTTTTGCAGAAATATTTAGAATAAAACAACAAAATACAAATTTATTAAATTAAATAAAACAAATAAAAATCAATTAATTCGTAAAATGTTGCGTTGCGAACAGTTGGGAACAAAATATTTATTTTTCACATATAAAATTAATTGCAATATCTTGTAAGTCGGTTGTTGAGGGAAAAAAAATGCATAATGTTCATTGAGTTTATTTAATATGAATAACCAAGAAATATCTCGAAGGATTTGAATATAGAAACCAAACTCATTGAGTATAGGTTAAGTTATATCTTCATCTGCCACATTATATTTGGTAAGTTTATATTTGAAAAGTCAAAAAGAATCTAGATTGAATTGAATTAGTTTTTCAGCAATGAATAAATTTTTGTCAATCAAAATATTAAATGTAATTAATTTTGGTATACCACTTTGGAAGGTAAATTCTACAGTACTGCATTTTAATTAATCGTGCGCTATATACAATATAATTTTAGAAAAATATGTGATAGAGAAGAGGTGAATAAAGAAATGTTTATTCATTTTCTATACACACAATTCTTAGCTCGTAAATTATAATTTTATCTAATTGTTTTGAAGTCGTCTTTGGACGATATTGACATAAGAAATATTATTACTTATTTCATTTTTAGCACAATCCTAAAATTGATATTAGCATTTAAAAATGTTTTCTATTTTTTATTTATTTAAAAATTGAATAAGTCTAATTCATATGAATTCGGGTAGTATATTTTTAACAACCTTTATAGGTACGTGTATCTTTGAAATGAACTTGAAATAAACTGAAAAACAAACAAATTATGTTTGAATATATATATATAAATCAATTAAAAAAAAGATAAGAAATAAAAGGCTTGGAAAGAAAAAACAAATTTAAAAATTATCAAACCGATATGATATTTTTCTTTTATGAATTTTGTGTTGTAAAATCAAATCAGGTATAGTTAGTTGAAATAATTCAATTCAATTTTAAATTTAATTTTCAAACTTTCTTGGAAGCTAAGGAAACTCGACAACATACTTTTGATGAAAAAACCATAATTTTTAAAAATATAAGTACTTAAAATAATTAATTTTTTAATTAAATTTTGGTTTTTTTTTATTACACTTTATTTTTTCGTTGCAGGAATTTTAATTTTTTGTTTATATATAAAATCGGAAATTTATATTCACTCATGTTACTTACTGTGTTTTAGAAGTTCTGTTCTCAATTTAAAAACAAAAAAAAAATTTTAATTAAAATTTGGACGTTTTTCGCATATCAAATTTTTCAATTTCATGCCCAACAGGCAAAATATTTTAAGTTATTTGATCATCAATTATGTAGTTATGTAGTTACATAACCTAAAAATTTTACTACACATGCATACATCTATTGTATAAATGCATTTGTTTAAATAATGGAGGCTAAGAACCTTTAGGGTTTTTTTTTATTTTTGTAAACTTTAAAAACAATTCAGGTAAATAAACAAAAAAGAAAAATTGTGTAGTTACTTACATATGTATAATTGAGTTATTTCGTTAAATTTGAATTAACAAACAAAAATAAAAAAAATTCTGACAGTTGAGTATGGAATTTTCTGATATTATTATTCATAACATTTTTTTGAAGCCAAACGTATATTCGGGAAATTTAAAATATCTGATTAGTTTAATATAGTTAGATTTTATGAGATTCGTTGTGTAATGCAGGCTAAATGAAAAAAATGGATAGTAAGCACTTAGAGAAAATGGAGTATCAATTACGGGTAGTTATAGTTATCTAAGTTTTGTTATTTCTATTAAAAACGTTTTTTTTTTCAATTAATCAAAGGTTAAGTTTCATTGGTTTGTCAAGTCATAAATTATAATTTTTTTTTTTTGAATTTGCTAACTTGATTCAATTTCTTTTTAAATTTTTTCTAAATTCATTTGATTAATTAAAAGAGTCAAACGATATAATTGGTCTGTATGTTAACTTGCAAATTTATATAAATTTATATAAATTTATCCAAATTCCTGTATGTTTACTTTTTTATTGGCACTCTCTTTACAAATTTTTGAGAAATTTAAGAGAATTTTATGTTTAAATCTTTATGTGACGTCAGAGCTCTCTCTTAAATAAATTTTGGCAAATGAAATTCTATTTGCAAAACTTTGTAAACATTTACTGTCAAATTTTTGTTGTTGTTTTAAATGTCAATAAATATTTTTCATATAAAAAGTTGTATACCTAACCTGAAAACTTATTTATATAACTTTTTACCGACAAAAAGACCAAAACCACGAAAAATTATTTAATTTAATTTTTTCAACAAAAACATTCAATAATTTTACAAAAAAATTCAGGAAATTACTAAATTAATTCAAATTTAAAAAAACTATGTGATATTGATCCAATTGATATTAAAATTAATTAATTGTTTTTATATATTTTTTTGTATTTGATTATCATGATTCTGGATATTAAAATCTGGTTGAGGTATTTTATAATATTATATATTTCTTATGAATAATGAATTACTATACTTCTTTACTTAATCCATGCCGCTTGACCATTTTTTCGATTGTTCTGATTAGGTATTCAATGCATATCTAATATATTAACACGCTAATAATGGCAAAAAATAGTGACAGGAACCAAAATATTTAAATGTTAAGGTATTTCAAAATATTACCGCAAAAAATTACCGATTAAGAATTAAAAAAAATTAAAAAGTATTAATTAGTGTAGAAAAACATATCCAAGTTCCAAAACCCATATAGGAAAAATATCTATACATTTAATACAATAACCAAATAAGATCATCTGAATAATTGCAAAACATGAGAAAATCAATGAAACTTCTCAAATTAGAAGTCATCGAAACAATTTAAATCAACCAAAAAACAAAGCACCAATTAAATTTTTTTTTAAATATCTGTGGTTTGTGTCTTTGAATTAGTCACTTCGAAATGTTTCTAATTGGCCAATCCAGGCACATCTTTAAGTTCAAATTAATGTTTAACTTTGTAAAGTAAAACATTAACAAGCCGAAAAAAAATATTTCTATTATTGCCATCGTGCCATCGTCTTGTTTTGCAACCTTTAAAAATTCACTAGATTTACTAAAAATACTTTTTATAAGAAAAAGATCAGAAGTAAGATATTATAGAGAACTTATCAAGGCCAAAATTGACTATTTTTTCAATTGGGTACTAAAAATACAAAACTACCATCTCCTTCATTTCCACATGGTGTTTCCGTTGTATGCAAAAGAAAATTTCAAACTCGAATGGAAAGTTTTACATCGGGAACTCCACGTAGGTAATGTTATTGAAATGTTTTAAAATATTGTTAAATAATTTAATTGTATCTTTTAATATTTGATTGCAAATATCGATATTGTTCGGAAGCAACATACTTCCTTCATCAGTGCTTGTGACTATAACCATAAAAAATGTTGTGCTTAAATTGGATGATATGTTAAGAAAAACTAATTGTTTTGCGAAAATAGAAAACTTAAAAATTCAAAATTAAGAGGAAAGAAATATGTTTTTTAATGATTGACCGGTGTATGTTAAGCCGGGAATTGCTAGCTCTTTACAAATTTACTTAATTATTTACTTTTCCCTTTGATTGTGTAATCAAAAATAATATATTTTTACATTTGCTTGAATTGATAAATATATAATTATATAAATAAAATTTTATTATTTAATAAATATAAACATAGTTTTAGATTATTTTGTAAATATTTTTCTAAAAAAAAAAAAAAATTAATTCTCTTATCAGTATGTAAATAATATGATAAGATATATAACGACGACAGGTTGTACCAAATAGATTAGAGAAGTTCTAAGCATTTACAAATGAAATGTTATTTAGAAAATAGAAATATTATATCAGTTATGCTGGTTAGAGTTAACTATACATATATTGAAACTTTCGTATTATGTTATTTATGATAAACTATAAAATTATTAAAAATTTTAAAAATTACAAAAATAATTTTCTTGTGTTTTTGTTTTTTGTTTTTTAGCTATGATAAATATTTTACACCTTAGGGATAGACTCCATATAAAATTTCACTGAACTTTCTTCATAAATTATACATTTTTTGTTTTATAGAATAATGGTGATTTTCACTCTTTATGAAAATATATTATATTTAATATTATTGCAAAACAAAACAGAAATATTGGAATTAAGATGTAATCATATTACTGCGTATACACTACACAACAATTTCCTGAAGTTTTAAAAAAAAAATATTTGCTCAAAATATAGGGATTGCGCAGTTGATAATAAGTCATTTAGTTTGAATAGCATCATATGCTACATCAAAAAAATAATTCCTCTACTTCTTCTTTTAATACTTATGCCCACTATCAATCATATTACAAATGGTAATTTTGATGATGATATTAATGTTGCAACTCTTTGCGATGCTTATTTTAATACCCTAACTAAATGTTTTCCACCGATATTAATCACCTATCATTGTAATGTCAATTCAGCTTTGAGTCAGATCTCTAGTGGAAAAAGGTAACATATTTTGTTTGTTTAATAATATGCAAGGAAAATAAATGTTAAATTATAAATTTATTTTCCTGATATTTTAATATCAATATTGTTACTCTAATATTTAGTAAAGCTTAGAACCTTAAATAATAGTTGCAACAAATGATATTTTGGATTAGGTATTCATTATTGCTACCTTTACAGTTAATGTTTCAATCTCATATGTAACAGCAACAACTACCTTGTAGCATTTGATGAATTCCAATCTTATATAATTATATTGAAGTTATTATTAATCTAAGATTTCTTATATTGAAGATATTATTAATCGAATAGAATTTTGTTATTCAGCGCCATTATTCAGTAAATACTGTAAATTTGATAGATTATCAGCTAACAAAGTACATTAAACTCCTTCATTCTTCAACTATCCACTAATCTATACAATACATATCGTCCTTCCTATTCTATAATAATCAAACGGTAGCTGTATCTTTAGAATCTGAAGTGTATATTCAATGTTATCAATTGGAACACAACTATTCTTAATACCTACTTATATTATTTACGATAATAAATATTAATACCACTACTTACTTAAATAATATATTAAATATCTTTGATTTAAAATTCTTAAAATTTCTAATTTTATAATTATTAATTATTTTTTTATTTCGATTACTTAATAAATTAATAAATAATTAATAAAATTGTAATGTTTTGTGAAAAAATATTTTAAATTTGTCTATATATTGGAAAATTAAACAAAGAAGTTAGTTTCATAAACTAACTGACTCATCAACATATTGTATTCTATATAAAATTACAATTTCTTTACTACTTTTCAAACATAACAACAATAAAAAACAACAACATTTAAATTGTTACAAGTTTTTACCATTATTCTTTTGTTTAATTTAGAAATTTTTCCAAATACCACGAATCTTTTATATTTGCTTTTACACCAAAGCAAAAAAAAAAAAAAATCAGTGGTTTTGAAAAAATAAACAGGCCAGTCAGAAATTCTATTCTGTTAATTTGCTTTCCACTTTACGTTTATCGTTTATCGTTTTTCTTTTTGTGTTTTTTTTTTTGAAAACGCATAAACATTGAAATGCATGAAAAGTACTCGTCGTTGTAACTTTGAAAATAATAAATAAAAAAAAAAGGTTCTCTTTTTTCCGGTAAATTTATGTAAGCGCGAATATACCGTTATTCAAGAGTGCTTATTTTAGTTTTAATTTTGTTTTAGTTTTTATATTTTATATTTTGTGGCAACCAGAAAAGTTGTTTTTATTTTTTTTTTCTCTCTTTTCCTGATATCATTTATTTATGTTGAATCAAATATTTGTTTTAGTTTCCTATTGGTAGAACTTTTTTTTTTTTTAATGTAAATAACGGAACTTATTTTGAATAATTAAAAAAAGTAATTTTATATTTAATAGTTTAGTTTCATAGTTCCACTTTATTTTATAGCAATAATCAAATTGTGTCCTCAATTATATTTCATAGAATGCTCATAATTTAATGTTTTTAACGATATCACTTTCCGTGATAGTAGCCAGCAATAAGATAACTCAGCCCGTAGTCGGCAACTATTTCTTGTTTTAAACTAAATTTTAATATTTTTAAAATAATTGCATTTTTACTTATTTAACTCCAGTTGGTGCATAGAATCGAATAATCTATAGATAAAAGTTTAAAAATATTTCCCAGCAATTCAGGAACATTTACCAATTTTGGATCAGTTACTTCAACACTACAATATCAAGTATTTATTATTGCGATAACATCTTATGAAAATTGTTTTCATTATAACACTAAAGATTGTGAAAAAAACAGTTATCAAAAATATTCCAGGTGCATATGAATCGTGTCATTAAATTAAAGTAAAAGTATCACAGGCAAATCACGTGCTAAGTCTAATAAAGCCCTCACTCCATAAGTAATGATAAGAATTCAGACAAAGCCCTCACTCATAAGTAATGGAATAAACATCAGAACTATTTGCGCAGAATATTACCAAAATTAGTATAAATTCTATAAATAAGTTAGTATAGGTGAGCTAGTATAGATTAGTTAGTATATATATATATATATTACAGATTAAGTCACTATAACACGAAAAATCTGCAAATAAAATAGTTAAAAAATTATATTTAAGTAATAATATCAACAATCAAAACAATACCAGAGGCTTGCTTTCATTCAATCAAATTTTTCTAATGAAAATGCATAACAAATTATTTTAATCGACAATACAGAGTGCATCAATCCTAATTAAATCTCTAGTTTAGTTTTCCACATTTACTGAGTTGATAAGCCAGTAATTTGATAAATAAATGCTCGAAATATTGTATAGATATTGTAGTATAAATTGTAGTACGTACCTACCTATAAGTTACTGTCAAGAGCATAAACAAAAAATTGATCTACTTATTTATTTTATTTTAAGATTCAAGGCTTAGAATGTAACCTTTAGTACTTCAGAAAGTTTTTGTATGTATATTATATTGTATGTATACGTATATTATTACAAAATTGCAGAATGAAGGGATTAATAGTTGAAACAGTATCAGAGATTGTGAAATCTGGACTATGAATGAATTTCCGCAATCTGTTTTATGCCAATTTATTATTTCTCGTGTGCAGGGTTGGATTACATAAAGTGTATTACTTATAATTGTGTTTTTTTTCTTTATAAATTAAATATGCTAAAAAGTATAAATTCTAATCTAGACTTAGACTTCGGAATTTAGACAAAAAATTCCAAAACAATACAGAAAATATCTTAGGGGAGGAAAATTAGAGATTTGATTGACTCTTTGGATTTAGCAAGGATTCTATAAAAAAAAAAACGGTGACATAAAATAGGGTCAACTTAGTGTCAAATGTTTTTTTTGTTAAAATCTTCTAAATTAACCGCTTCCATTATACTACTATACCTTCCTACCTATACCATTCTAATGTTTATGGCTATATTTTTGTAAAAAATTAAATTTATATTAACTTAGATCACTAATATTTCAGGTCAATAATTTCTATGCCCGATTTCATCTCTAAATTTAAAAAAAAAAAAACTATTTAGCCGTAGTACTTTAACGAGTATCATAAATTATATTGGTACAATAAATAAATTTTTAATTTTAATATAAAATATCCTCCTCATTTTGGAGTATTTTCTGATTTTTAAAGAATTAAAAAACAAATTTTTTTTTTAATTATATACATGTTATATATATATAAGCATTTGTAAAAATGTGTATTTCAAAGGAAAGAAAATCAGTTTTTCATCAAAAAAAAAATTTCTTTTCATTTTCTTATAACCGCACATTGCAATTGAATTAAAAGGAAAATAAAAAACAGAAAAGGAACATAAAATTTTCAATTTATTTTTTATTACTATCACTGCCATCTTAAGTATTTAAGTACATACATTAAATTATTATATATTTCTATTTATATATACATATATATACACATAAATAATATATGTATGGCTAAATATTTAGCATAAAAAGATACACAGTATTTCGGTATGATGCACATAATTACATACATACATGCATCTATTTATATATGTATGAGTATCAACTTAAAAAATTTGAAGTGTACAGTGAATCTGTAGATGACTCTCTTAATAATTTAAAACATTTTCTTTATTTTTTTTTTAAATCTGAAGTTTTGTACCCGTTCATATCTGTTTTTGTTTTCGTTTTGACTTCTACCTCTAAAGTAAAGTAGGTATGGAGTTTAAAATTTTGAATAAAAATACACGAACAAATGTAAATATGTATATATATATATAACGGGTGTATTTAATATATATACTTTTATAAGATATATTTTTGAGTGGGTAACATTAGCATCATCAATTTCATCATTATTAAAATGGAATGAATATACAGTCATCATGATCTTAACAGCGCCATGCCATTTTTTTTTTTTTTTTTTTTTTTTTTTTTTTTTTTTTTTTTGAGTGGTGAATATAAAAATATACAACTAGAAGAATAGATTAGAGGACTAAGAAACGAAAATTTGCAGAAATAACACCATTCTAAAATACCTTTTTTAAATTTGATATCAGTTTCGTGTTGCCAGATGTGAAGATTTTTTATATTGTAATGAATGAAGATTTTGTTTGATATACTTAATTGATTATTAATAAAGGACAAGATTGAAAATTATGTTTGATTTTCAAAATTGAGTTACAGTAAAATAAAATCTAAAATTTCGTCTTACATTAAGCTCCAATCAATTATACAAAGTAACGAATACACTTGATATAAACCAACTAATCTACTTCGAAAAATGTAAATAGGTACATTTATAATATGTATTTTAAATAACAACATGAAGTCCAATTTAATTCTTAAAAATAGGCAGAATATACATAATTATCTCACAAGAATACGTAATTATATCGAAATACCTAAGGCTAGAACATCCAAGAAATTGAAAAGCTTAAAATGAGTAGTGCTATTAAACTTTACAATTTTCTATCACTCCAAATTAAAGAAACTAAAAATTTAGAGTTGTTTAAAAATAAAATTAAAATGTGTTTTAAACAGTTTAGAAATATATATCAAAATTTAATTAAAAAATAATATAAAATTAAATATTAAAAGTAATACTAGGTTAAATTCAAAACTGTTTAATTTTTTATTCTTATATTGTAAAATTATCTAAAATTAAAAAAAAGCAAACTTTTTTTTTTTAAATTAATCGTTAAGCTACTAATTTCATTTAGCACCAATGTCCATTTAACACTAATTCCGTCTAACAACATTCTATTTTTTTATTTTTTTTTTATTTTTTATTACTATGATACCAAATTAAAATCTAATATAGTATTCAATCTAATATTTCAAAATATATACTTAAAATCTAATGTGTATACTTATAACGTAATCTATATAGTACTTGTATATGACGTTTTTATAGTTCAACTCAATTAATCCTTTTAAGCTATATGCATTTTGTTCACTCTCGCATAAACCAAAACAAAAGTGTTTACGCTCATCGTTCTCTACCACTCTATTGCAAAAAAGTTGGCCCACCTTTAAATTTATCATGACAATAAAAATGTTGTGTAGGCAATTAAATTACTATCTACAAAAGATTTGATTTTATATCAAATCTACTAACATTTTATGGGAAAATGTGAAATCATTAGGCCAGTACTGAAACGGATTTAAAATACCAACCAGATATTATTTAACTTTTGTTGCAATAGAGTAGTATCGAAGGCGATATATACATAACACAACCAATCCAGAGTAATAATTTGTTGTAATCAAAGCTAAAGTATTTCTTTCATACCGAGTCGACATCTATTGATAGAAAATATTCCCACGAAATCAAAAAGTATTATAACAAAATCGTTATAATTCTTATAACTGTTATAAACTCTTACTTTACCATATGATTCCGACCTGCATATAATACCCTCACACATGTTATATATGGAGTCATATATATCTATATGAGATATACATGAATATGTGGGTAATGTTTCGAGTTAAAATTTTTGCATGTATCCAATGTATATATATATATATATGGTTTTTGGTGTTATATAATATACTTTTTTAATCTATTTTTCATATACAACTTTAATGATATATATGTATGTTAATACCTAGTAATTCTACAGATATTTTCAAAACTGACTAAAATATTATCAAAGTTTTCATCTAATTTATATAAAAGCTTACAACCTTAAATAAAGATTGAAAGTAAATCTGAAACTATGATCTTAATATGATCCATTTTCTATTTACGACTAGTTACGTCAATTGTTGCCACGTTCTTTTTGAGGATTCGCTGTGAATAATACTATTGTCCTAAAAATTCAATTAAAAACTTTGATTCACAATTTGATTGTCATGTTTCATAAAAATATTTATTTTTATGCAAACGTTTTTACTCTACTATCATTTGGTTCGTTTTGGTGACAACAACTGCAGTTAATATGGTGAGACTAGTATTTATATACAAATTTATACAATTCAATGCAAAATGGCAACACTGCTTTTGAATTATTAAAGAACAATATCTTAAAAGAAAATAATGAATAAATTATATTTTTAATTTAAAAGAACGTGTTCAATTTTAATGGTTTATTTATCTTAAGATGTAAGCGACTTTCAAGATTGAATTTATAAATACGATATACATTGTCGAGTTATGGATGAAAGAAAGTATATAAGTACATAAAACCATAAACAAAGAAAATTGAGTACTTTATTCATGTACCTAATATCTTCTGATTTTTTATTGAAAGCCTTCAAAAACGAAATTATATTAATTGTTCTTTTGTATTGTAAACTCTATTAAAATGTATATATATAAGTATATATATATACATTTCATTATAACTGTTTTAATTAATAATTTATTTTATTATGTTAGTTATTCTCAATAATATTTGTATTCCTATCGTATTGTTTTATCCCTTTTCAATTTAATTTCACTCATGACTTTTTTTTTGTAGTTAATTTGTGTCATTTCTTAGAGCAGTGAAAATATGACAACACACAAAATAAAAGAAACTTTTTAATGCTACGAGCGTTTGTGCATATATTTTTTAAAATTATATAAAATGTTTTTTTATTATTATCATTTACGTACATTATTTGTAGGTTTTATAAATGTATGTATTCTGAAGTAAAATACCCATAAATAGTTGTAAAATACGGTATATATATATTTATACTTTTATTTATATATATCTATATATATATATATGTATATATAAATATATAACATAAGCATTTAGGTGTCAAATAACATCATCCATAAGATAGGCTGAATTGGATGTGAAGATTGAATTCAATTTTAAATTTATATGAATGTTACGATCATAAGATAATATAGAAGAGTCTGAGAGTTATTAAAAATAATATGCGACTAAAATGAATTGACAAACACACCTCTATTACTTATGAATCGTTCGTTTACAATTCTTGTTATTTTAAAAAAAAAAAACTTTTATTTTTTGTGGTTTTTCTTTAAGCGTTTTTATTAAAGGTAAATAAATAATAAATTAAAAAATAAGAAAAATTAAAAAAATGATGGAAAAACATCAAAAGTTGAAAAAAAAAAAATTAAATTAAAAAACAAAAACATAAAAATCAAAAGATTAAAATTGGGATGTAATAATGACATCATGCGATGCATTAAATTTATTTAAAGGTGACAATAATAATATACCACTTTTACAGTTTAAGTTTTCAATATAAAAGTATTGGAAATCTATGTGACTTTTATATTGTAGGTGTTAATTATTCTTTTTGTGTTATACAATTTAATTTTTTTTTTTTTTAAATTAGTTTAATTAATTTACAAAACAATGCGAGTTGTTATTTTTATAAAAAAATTACAAATCATACAAATTAAATTAATGTCAAATCTATTATTAATAAAAAAAAATTACGATTCTGTTCCGTTACGTCATGCCGCGATCATATTTGAATTTCAATACATTACCTTTTTAATTACCTACATATTATTATCTATAAAATACCTACTTTTATTACATATGTTATCTACATTATCTAAGTACCTACTTTCTTACTCAATACATTGCTAATTTCTGTAACAAACTACGTCATAAACTTTGTAATAAAATCAAGTATTCTAAGCCCTAGTGATGTTTACATTATTACTTCCTCCCTATATTTAATTTGCAAAAACAATCAAATTTTAGCAAATTAAAGATAAATTAATAAAATAAATAATTTAAAATTGTCGAAAATAGTCGAATATTTTCCTTTTGATTTTACTAAATATGCTTATCATACAGATACGCGTTTGTTTTGTTTTTTATGTTTTTTTTTTCAATCTTCTTAATTTAACAAAAACAAAAATATTTAATAATTAATTGAAAGAGTAAATTTAAGATATCGTATTTAATAGTTCATTCCAATATTTGTTACAAAAGCATGATCAATTGAATTTTACTTTCAACTAATTTAAAATATCAAAATTTGAGTTTATTAAGTAGTTAAATTATTTCTGCAGAGTCTGCTAAGATGAAAAAGTGAACGAAACAATCGTCTTTTGCATATATATGTCAGTTTGCTTATTTAAGTTTAATTTTTTCGTTCGGATCTCTAACTTTACCATAATTATGTATTGCTAGAACTTAGGGATTTATTTAATTTCATAATAAATGATACGCTCTCGAATTTATATTTTTTGACAGTTTTGTGTTCGAAGTATGTATATACGTATTTTCTCTTTAGCACCACAATTTGCGTTTGATCATTTTAAATTTTATAGTTTATGAAGTGTTTACCATATTACAAAATAATAACGAAACATAATCTGAATCATTTGAGTTGATTTGACACAATCACAATCAAAAAATGTTGAGCTGCTTTTGAGTTCATTCAAATTCTGTTGTGGGTGCATATATCTTCGCTCAAAATAACAATGAACTCAATTTAATCGATTTCAGATGAGCCATGAGTTTTACTTGCCAAATGAATCGTTCCATTTACAACGCCGGTAATTAAATTAACTGTCTTTATATCACCGTAAACTATTATATTTACTCAAGCATTACAATAGTTTAATTTTGACATTATACTTATATAATTAAATATTTATAAATTATTATTCATATAAGTGCATACAAATATTATTTTTTTATATTATATGTTAATTGTACTCAAATCAATATCTTCCGTGTATGCATCATGTAGGTTGATAGAACAACGAAATAAGCTTAAAAGTAAATAATTAAATTCAATTAAATTGATCAATATATATATATATATATATATATGTGACAAAAAAAAAAAACAAGTACTTAGAAATAACATAAAAAATTATCTCTTTAATATTTAAATAATTACTTAGATTTTTTTGTTTGAAAATGTGAATAAGCAATTCATTAAAATTGCATAAATATATATATTTTGTAGACTCTTGAATTGAAGATGACCTTCATTTTTGTTAAGGCGCAAAAAAAAGTGTTGTCGTTTCATTGAACTTTATTTTTATATTTTTTCAGATATTTTATCTTAGTATAAGCTTATCAATATTTATTTAGTAACAAATAGAAAATTTTGTTGTTGTCTCAACTCTACGCAATCTACATTTAATTATAAAAGAAAGTAAATTTTTAATCTAATTAATAAATATTTTTATTATTTTTAATTATTATATTGTTCGAATGGATTTTTATGTTTGTTTTTTTTTTTATAATTTGAATATTATTAGGTTGCTGTGGAAAGCTCAATATCCGACAAACAATAACGATTTATAATATATATTATAAATCAAGAACTTTAATAAAAAAAAAAGTGTATTAAAGGTCAGTTGATAAGAAAAACGAATTAAAAAGTTCTTAAAATACTTAGATGTTATCTATTTTTATGAGTATTAGACTATTAAAAATATTACTTAAAAAATAAAAGTATTTATTATTTTTCAAATTTTTTTATTTATTTATTACATTTTTTTTAATTAATATTTAGATAGGTAGGTAAGTGGAAGTAGCCATTTCAGTTGCTTCTCTAAAAGCAATTAGTATTTAATTGTGCCTATTTGATGTCACAACACGACTTACCTATTTGTTGTTGTTGTTAGTTTTAGAAGAGATCTCTCCCTCTATGTTGGAAAAGGCCTCATCTAAAATTCGAAATCTGACTTTATTAACATTTAATCTGACTTTATTAACACTAGTTTCATTCTGGGAAGACATCTTTTGAAGAACTGGCAACTAACATTAAAAATAACTTTTACATATCCATATAATCCAAGTTTTTGTTTTTGGGTGATCGTAATTTTATGATAGAAAAACATAAGTTGAAATGTTCATTGATTTTTTTTTATTTTGATTTATTTATGAATGTAGTCAATTATTGTTAAGTACTTGTTATAAAATTCAATTTGTGTAGTTTTACTTACTTTAGTAGCATTTCATAAATAAACTTGTCAAAATTTCTGACATTGAAAATCTTTACTTAACATATTGAATACATTATAAATGTAAAAATACTATTGTAAAATTTTTGATAATTTCAACATGTAATACATTTAGAAAATACAACCTGGTAAAATTATAACAAAAATATATTACTTAAATTGTACAAATAGGGTTTTTGCTACATCATTTTTTCATAATTATCCATGAACTGATCAGGAACTGATTTTAAATTAAGTATATGCTTGTCCTGAGTACTGATGTTTTAACATTTTAAGCTTATACATAAATTTGGTTTGCTATATAGATATTCAGAATATATACAAATGATATAAAACTTGTGCTATGTAAATATAAAAGAAATAGTTATGTTTAATTTTCATCTAAAGTTTGTTTTTGTTGATTCTATAAGCGCTTTGTTTAATCCTGTATATACTTTTTACTAGTAAAGAAACACTAAAAATTTTATCTGAGATCGTGTAAACAAATATATTCTGTATTCTGTGTCAAACGATATCAGATGTATCAGACGATATCAGGGTATCAGATACAGATTAGATCAATCTTCAAATGAATTTAATATACAAAATTGCTTCTGTACATATGCATAGGGCTCTCCTAGTAATAATTTAAATATTTATTAATTAAAAGAAACAAATAAATCTGGCATAATGTTTAAACACATCAAAAGACTTAAGCTAGAAACTTGAAATGAAATTAAACAATTAAGTAAATTTTTTCATAACAGTGATTATATACTAAAAATTATATATGTATTAGTAATTAGGACAGTAACTAATACTTTTCATATATCAAATACGGTACTTCACAATACAATTTGTTATTTTTATATATTATATTTATTAATCTTATTACTAATATTTTTGTGGCTAATATTTTGAAAATTTACTAAGAATTAAAAATTACATCCTGAAATTATTTTTTCAAAATAATAAAAAACAGATAAAGATTAACCAGACCAGGATTTTAACTACTTTTGATGATATGTCGGGTATCATAATCACTACACCATATTTCTGGTACAAACAAATTCTTTTGTTTAGTTCTATAATACAAAATAAAAATTTTAAAATTAAATTATATTTTTTGTTTTGAAATAATTTTTGAAATACAATACAAAATATTAATAAATATATGAGCAGTTCTATTAAATTAAGTAAATATAATAATCATTAATATTTAATCATCAATAATTAAGTAATAGAAAATTTATTAAAAATAAATTATAGACACAAAATTACAAGGACAATTTTAACAATACAACAAATAATGTAAATGTGTTCATTTCAATTTAATTAAATTATTTCCGATTTAATAAAATAAAAATATTTTACATTAATATCGGAATTAAATATATGTACTGAAAAACTATAAGTAATAATTATCCTTCAAATAATTTTAAATTAACTAACAACTGACAAGACACATAAATTAAAAAATTATTTGTGTACATTCACCACCTTCAATTCTACTTCCACTTCTAAGTTATTCAAATTTTAAAATGCCATTTTGTGACAACAATTCTAATTAAACGATAGAATATTATATTATATGTATTATATAAATTGCAAATTCAACGCAATATCATCAGAAAATATAAACAAAAATTAAAAAAAACAACAAAAAGAAAAAAATAGAAAAAAATAGAAAAACAGGTTTAGATTAAAATGTGTAAATAAATCTAAATATGTACCTAAATAAAATTTTGCAAATCAGTACAAAATAAAAAAATCTTAGATTTATTATTGACTGACTTAGAATTCATGTGATCTTTATAAATGATCAACTTCACAATAAAAATTTATTTTTATATACAAATGGGTACAGTGAAGAAAATTTCATTTGTTTCTTTTCTACACAGTTGGTCGGTTACAAAATTATTCTCAAATCGCAAATAGTATCCTCCTTGTTTGTTTGTTTTTGTGTTAGTAAAGTTTAAGCATTGAAATTAAGGTGTTTACATAATATAGGTATTATGCGTGATTATGACAAATTTAAAATTATATGTTCACATTCAGATCAAATTTATTTTTCTAAGCCCTAATTTTAAAATTTCTGAACGAGTTATAATTTTTGAAGTTGTAAAAATAAAAATTTTTCATATGTTATATTTCAAAATAAACGTTATTAAAAAAAGGCAAAAAACAATATTTTAAGTTATAAATTGAATTTTTGAATCATACAAAAAGATATCAATTAGAAAGACATTTTAAAAAAAGAATTGATAAGGAAAGTTAATTAAGAAACTCAGAAGATCAAAAATTTATTTTTTGTTCAAATATTTTTTCAAATAAAATGTCAGTTTTAAAAGCCAAATGTCGTTTTTTATTGATACTGCAGCCATATTATGATCACATATAAGTGGTCTCAAAACTGGTATTTTATTTTTTTATTACCGATATAAACATCCAATTAATATCGATCATAGATATAAAATTAGATAGCATAGATATAACATAGATTTTGTTTAGACATTTTGACGTTATTTATGTTTGTTTTGTATTTCCCAAATAATTTATCTCATTATATGTTAAGCTCGAAAATAATTAACGTCATTATGTCAATATTTTCTAAACAAAATAAAATAATAATTCTTTGACGTAAATTGGTTTTTTTTCCTATTCCAGACAATTGATAAGATATCAAAAAGGACGATTATAACACATATTCATTGTTAAATTTAAATAATTTCGTAATTATTAAATCATAATTGTATACATTAATCAAATTTTTCTAGTATTTTCATATAATCTTACTATGATGATACTATACAACATGCTACGATGATAGCATCATTTAATCAAAAATAAGATTGCCATATTGAAAAATTTAAAATATTCAATTTATAGACCAGGGCGACCTTAAAAAGATTACCAATTTGCGAATATTTATATGAACTTTGTCTACATACATTATTTTTAATTGAAATTATTCCTTTTAAATGTTTTGCATTAATTTTATGACTTAATAAAATATTTTGGCGCTATAGTTAAACTTATAAAATAATAACTACCCTGAATCGAATATTGATGTCATTTTAAACAACAACAACAATTAATAAATTATAAATTTATTCGAAATATTTTATTTATTTATTTTACTTACACATATTTTATTCATTCAATTAAATTCAGATCACGTATTTGTGTAAATAAAAAACATTAATAATTTATAACTAATTGAAATTGAAAAAAAATACATATATGTACATACATATATATTTATTTAGAATCCAATTACATCATTTTCTAATAGTAAATATTTATTTAAAAAATTTGCATATGAATGACGTAAAATTTAATAATTCAATTAACAAAACTTCCTTAAATTCTATTAATCGAAATTCCTGACCTCTTTATTATTTCATTATATACATTAATTTAATATATATATATAATTATACATATATGATTAAGACAGAAATATCAGTAGACATTTTTATTTTTATCTCTTTTTGATGATTAAAACTCTAAACAAGGTAATTGCGAATAATATAAAAATATTGGATGAATTGTATAAGTATATATAGACTCGTAAAATAATACCGTGAACTTAGACATTGTAGGTAAAGTACAAATAATATACATTATACTTGACTAGAATATACTGTAAAAATACAGTGAAGGAAATTATTAAAATAATTACATTTACATCAAACAAAATTTGTTTATTAATCTGAAATATCCTTCATAATTATTTAAAAAAAATATGTATAGATATATGTAGAGACTATGGAATAACAATTTTACAACTTTAAAAAGAAAGAAACAAAACATAAAAATTTCGAATTTTACAAATATTTATTAAGTAACAAAATTTTCGTTCAAAACACTGAAACTTTGAATTGATTTAATTATAAGAATAAAAGAGTATAAGAGTAAAAGAGTTTGTATTTTTTTTACGTTAAATTTTAACTTGAAGGTTAATTCGCCCTCTATTAATCGCCTATATTATGATACAAATAGATCAATTTTCAACTTCAATCGGTTTTTATTTGGTCGATTATGTTTTCTTATTTATTAAGAATTCCACATTAAAACTTGGGTGCTGGGTTTTAATTGACCATTATAGTATATCTATCTCCACTTTCTACTCATGATTTATTTCAATATGTCTCATTCGGCAGTTCCTGAAGTATTTTTATTGTTTATTTGTTTTAGCCCAGAATATTCGTAAAACCATGGTAAAACTAAATAAAATAAGTAAATAAAAATAAAAATTTTCTTTCAATCCTGTATCCTGAATAATTATATTTTGATTAATATTCTGTAAACATTTGTTTTTGATTATTTATTTTTATTTATTGAAATTTTCTTCAAAAAAAAAAAAACAACAAAAAAAAACAACAAACAAAAGTTGAATGAAATTTTTCAAGTTAATTTTTGTATCCTGATCATGTAATATTTATTATATGCACTACATTGACCCAGTGCCAATAGAATCGTTTATAAATTTTTGTAAAATTCATTGCCATTATCATGTATTTATAATAAATGTGCGGAAATAAATTCCAAAAACAAAACAAATAAATGAAAAAATTAAATTTTCAAAATTAATTTAAAATTTTAATATAACAGTATTATGCAATAAATTATTGAACTATCTGAGAAGAGTTCATTGTCTTGTTCATGAAATTGCAAGTGGTTCGGTTGTAAAGGAAAATCGCAAAAACAAAAAACAAACAAAAAATACAAAAGACTGTAAGCAATTTATTGGGTATTTTTAGATGACTAAATGTGAAACTTTAATATTGAAACAGCATTCTATGCGTATATATTATATACGGGTATATATATTAAAATTAAATAATATGCCATAATATAAATAATACGATTTTCATTTAATTTTTGATATGACAAATACTTAATCATAAAACAAATTGGTATTATACTTAATTATTGATTTGATTTTTTAGTGTAATAAAGAAAGTTAAAGATTTTAAATCCATTAGACAATCAAACTGGAAAATAAAATAGATATGAAAGGTCGCAGGTACATAAAACTCCCACCTTAAAAAAAATAAACAAAAAAATCGATTAAATTGATATTAACTATTTCATTTCACATAACACATGTTTAATTTTAATCCATGAGCTTTGTTATATCATTTCACTTTATGATCTACTTCGTTATCAATCATATACTACGCCAAACACTCACTGAATTCAATTTTCACTAAGGCCGGACAATCTCAGAGAATATGAATAATATGTCATGTGTACAAATTCAACCATTATCTGTGCTTCAGACATGCTTATTGGAAAAATCGTGACATATCAGTATACTTAATTAGTAATTACTGTTAGTTATAACGTTTTTTTTTATCTTTTAATATAGTATACTTATGTACTTTAAAAACAGTGACCATAAAAGAAAATATGCTCATTCAAACGCCGACATTACTGAGTGAATCACTGTTTTGGAAATAAATTAGTTGAATAATTTTTATTTCGATATTATTAAAAACTGTGCTTTCATTTTATATCAATAGTGATAAGGTAAAGGAAATTGGGAACTATATTTAGATAAACTTTCATTTATTTGTGTTTTTTATTTTTTTTTTTATTACCTACATTTTAGACAGTCGGTCTGATTATTCAATTTTTTGTATTTTTGATGTTTATTAAATGAGTAATTTTGAATTACCAACCATTATAAAAAATCAATTTACTCACTTTGATGATTTTGCTTTGAAAAAATTTTCTAAATTCATCAATGTGGAAATTTTTAAATTATTTTTTGTTTGTTTTTTGTTGTTTTTTTTTTTTTTTTAGTAAATTGATAAATAATAATATTATTAATAAAAAATTATTTTGAAATTATATGAATCGGTGACTTGATTTTAGAATATTATCTATAGTTATTATATGGAACTGAATCTACTTATATAAATAGTTGAAATTTAATTAATAACAATTCTGTTGTATATTTTTAGAAATTGAGAAAAGAAAATTTTTTTAAAACTATATTTTTCAATTCCGAAATATGTAAATATTTTAATTAAATTTTTAAAAGTATGTCATAATTATTATCAAAAGTGTAACTATCAAATGAGCTTTGGTTTTTCCATTAAATTATATTTGAAGCAACACTGATATCCACTTGCAGCTTTCGTGCAATATTTATTAAATATTTACGATTTATCTCCTTCTTGGTTTTTCTTCTACCTTGAATAAGAATAGGTTTGGAGTTGAGTATTTAAAATTGCTCTCTTCCTTTTTCATTTTAATCTTTACACTTTTATAAATCGAATAACAACTTTATTTACTTCAATCAACGCATTAAATTCACTGTTCATTAAAGCATTTACAATTATTGAAAAGTATGTTCACAAATTATCAATGTGGTCAATTATTACTGTTGTCAAGAACTAGATGCTTATAAACAACACTGTTCCATTTTACTTATGTCATTACCAAATTATACTCTCAATAAATTTTATAAAATTTCATTATTTTATGAATTAGGGGGGGAAAAATTCAATTTAACATTCCAGAACGCGATTCGAACTACACCATGTAGGTCTGACCACTACACCATTTAGGTCATATAAGGATTCCTGGATTATATCTAAAATTTTATATTACATTTACTTATTACAATATCATTTTCAAAATTTATTTTTAGTTAACTAACGTTTATCTTACAAAACTAATATCACACGATTATTCAGTGTTCAAAGTCTTATCAATTTCTCTGTTTTTATGTACACAAAAACCCTATGATATTTCGCTTAAGTACCTATAATTTTGGGTTAGCAATTAATTCAAAAAATATTTTTACTTATTCATAACTATTGATTTTTTTTTATATATATATTTAATTTTCTCTTGAATTGTGAATATTATTATTAATAATTAGTTATTTAGTATTAATAGAGATGATCAATAAATTAGTATGTGTTATAACAAATCATAGTCATCATAAATTTAATAATACGTAATTAAATGTCACGAAAATGTTATTAAAAAAATAAAAAAGAGTATCTCTATGCCAACGCAAAATTTTATTGAATTTTTACCACCATAAAAGTTATATACAATTGTTGTATTTAGAAAAAATAATCGAATTGAGGTTAAATAATTTAAAACTAGGTACTTACTTACTATACAATTTTCAAAGCTATTTTATATATTCTTCCACAGCGACAATATTTCAATAAAATTATCTCTACCAATCATCGTTATTTGTTTATTGTTAAACCATTGTTAATTAATAATGGATCATAACTCCTATATTTATGTTTTGTAGGTGTTATAATTATTATTGTTCATATTGTTATTATTTTTAGTTGGATGTAAAATTTATGAAAGATATTATTACCTTTTGTTTATGTCTATAAACCTTTTTTTATAAATTACCTATTTAAATTTCATTGAAATTTTGATTTTGCGATTTCTTTATTTGTGAGAGTTGGCATTTTAAATTTTTATTTTTTTTTTTATTTTATATATACGAGTACCTACTCTGAATATTTACTTGAATTGTGCAATATTTTCCTATTTGAGATATATATAGTAGTTTGCAGTTGCAGTAGTAATTCATCTCCATAACATTTACTAAAATTAGATTTCTTCTGTTTTACGTAAAATTATTGAATCAAATTGAATTATTAAATTTATAATTGAATAATTTCATAAAATAAATTTATTATTCATATTATTTCCTTATTTACAATAATTAAAACTAGGGGCCCCTGTTGAGTAATTATAATTCAAGTTGAAGTCAAATTTAAAGTTTTTAAAAGAACAGTAATTTACGTACAGACTTCTTACGATAAAGTAGAAACCACTCATGTTTTCATAAAAATTTGGTTAGTATGTTTTATTTCGGAAAGATAAATACTGTTCCGTCATATACTGTTTCGTTTCGACATATTCCCTATAGTAAGTAGCATTAATGGATAAAATTACTAAAAATGAAATATTTTTGTAATTAAAGAGGTAGATATATATGTTACGGTTAATATAATAAATCGGGATATTATTAATAATAACCGGTAATTGTTAATAATAGCCGCGTATTTTGTCTGGTTATTATTATTAATAATAACCAATTCATTATTTTAACCGTAACATATATACAACTTAATGAGTTCGTTGTTAAGGAGAAGCGAGATAAAATGAAAAGGTGTATACGCAGGTTCTTAAATGCTTGCGGTCCTTAAATATTTTTAATTAAAGTTTCTAAAGATTCGGTATTTTAGAATTAGACTAATCTAGCTCTCTAAATATCGAAGGCCGCCGAATCCAAATATGAATTCGATTCTAAAAACAAAAGCATTTATATTTTTAATTTTTTTTTTTTTTTTTTTTTACACTCTACAGTAATTTAGGTAGAATCACCTTTTCGTGCTTAATTAAGTACGGTACTGCAATTTTACACTGCAATATCTACAATATTTCGAGTATTTATTTAACAAATTACTTGCTTATCAACTCATTAAATGTGGAAAAACTACTGCTATTGTCAGGAACTAAGCCTTCTTCAATAGAATAGTTTCAATTTTATTTAATTTGTTACCAGATTATACTCTCAATTATTTTTTGCCTTTTGTTATATCCCAATGACAAAGAGTACTGGACCAGGTCGAAAAATCCATAAAGCATTTTTTTTTTTTTGCTTCATCGGGAATCGAACCTGGCACCTTTCGGTTGAAATACCTACTGCGCCACCCAGCGTGTAAATTAACTTTTGAATTATTATGATTTGATCAACTATATTTGAAAATTAGATTATAATAAAAAAGCTTAAATTATGAATCGTAATTCATTTTTATGAAAAAATACATAATGTACAAAATACAAAACAATGTACATATTATGTATATAAAGAACAATCATATTAAATACAATTATATATTATATATAACAAATATAAATAAAATTATACTACATTTTTAAATTTTTAACTATTTTGGTTATATAAAAACTTTCTAAAACAATAGTGAACTTAGCGATTTGTCTGATAAACGAAAGCGAACCTTAGCATAAAAACTGGTAGATTAAATGATAAAATGAATGCTTCATAAAGCTTCTTTAATTCATTTTCCTGAAACATAATTAATTTTTTTAGGGTGGTGGTAGGTGGTCGTTTACAATTGTTCTAAGAACTAACTACCTTCTGCTGATGGAAACTTTCAATAATTTTATTATTTGAAATTTGAATTACTTATTAAACCTCAGGGTTGTACAGCGTAATACACTAATACCATATTTGTTTTACTGGGCAATTGATATACTAGGATAATTGTTTTAATTATGTTGATTTTATAAAAATTGTTTGGTCATTGTAAAATTCTTGTTAAACTAAAAAGAGTGTCAAACTAATAAACAAAAGGATAGCAAATTTGTGTATGATTTGGTAAAATAAAAAAAATTTGATTGTCAAAAAAAGTTGTTAGTTAGGACTTTGGCACATGAAGAGGAAATCCACCTTAAACTGAAAAAAGATCTTTCAGTCTTTTATATTTTCTTCAGTCAGTCTATTTTTTATTTTTTTAACCAATCTATAGTAAAGGTAAGCAGCACTACGACGTAGAACAAATTTTTTTAAATTAATTTGTATGTAAATGTTGTAAAATAGAAATTTAATCTCTTCAAAATAATTTCAAGAATTTCTTCAATTTTTTTTTTTTTTTTATTTTCAATTAATACTTGGAATTTTTTTTACTTAATCAAAAACATTTTTTTTTCTGATTATTTGACCAAATTTCGTGATTACTTTACAATATTTTAATAATATTAAAAAAATAATATATAAATTTTATTTCCTTAATTCATTATCAAAACACTTGAAAAAAAAAGAAGTTAAATATTTGAACGTACATGAACTTTTGACTTAATAATAATAAAAAAGCTTACAAACGTACCAAATTGAATTATATCTTTCGAATACAAGATTACAAATAAATACGTGACCAGATATTAAAATTTAATTAATACATATATCTATTTTGCACACATATACATATTTTGTACAACGTATGCTAATTAGTTAAATATATGCGAATTAATTTGCACTAAACCGTATTGATAAACAATATATATATATATACAAGGTGCTTAGGAATAATAATTGATAATCTATCTATTATCCCAATGTACTTCATTCCATTATATTTACGAGATTTTTTTTTAATGTCAAAATTCTATCAAAATGGAGATAAAAATTCAACTTATTATCCAATTATCAAATTCAATGATTTCATTAAACTGGATGTTCAATATTGTTTGACAGCATGTTGTTATAACTTGTATTAATATAAGATACAATTTTTTTATATGTGTATTTATTTCTAGAATCGAATCTCAGTGGTATTTTCAATGCTTATAGTAAACATGGCAAATACTTTATTTTCCTTAACCCTTTCACTACCAAATTTCAATTCAGTAAAACAAATGAATTCCTCCTTATTAAATAAACTGTTTAGAGTTTTACTTCGTTTACTTATAAGAAATATAGGTATGTATAGATAAAGTGTTTAATATTTTTTTTTTGGTAAATCACTGAACCCCTTAGTTTTTAATTTCCAAAATTATATTTTTTTGATTATTCGTAAACCACCCTATTTATTAAAAAAAAAAACAAAATTATACGAGATTTCGTAACGTAAGATTCGTAAACCACCCTATTTATTAAAAAAAAAAACAAAATTATACAACACTGTTTTCTGTCATCGTTGATTCTTTTCCAATACAGAATAAATAAAAAAAAATAATAAAATTATCGTTGTTTTCTTTATTTTATTTTTATTAACTTTATTATTTAATATTCTTTGTTTTCTTTATATTAAAAATAATAAAAATATATTTTAAATTACTTTTTTTTTTTTAATACTAATTTAAAATTCATTTAATTTTTAGATACTGTTCAGTGCGGTATTTTTCTAAAGGTAAGAATATTTTTTGTACAATGGAAAAAAAAACAAAAATGGAAATTAGATTTCTAATAATTTATTTTAACATTTTAACATTTTAAATATTTTTTGTTTCATATTTCAAACTAAAAAAAAAACAAAATATGACAAAATATGGCTTTATATCTAAATAGTTTGCTATTAAAAAAATTTAAATAAAAAGAGTTTGCGTAATTTACGTCAACGTTGACGTATCAAAATATCGTAGCGTTGTGCATTTATATGTTATTATATATATACGTCTGAAACGTATATATTTGACAGCAAGACGTCAACTTTTACGTAAATTACTCAAATTACTTAATGGAAAATTAAAATCACGTAATTATATAAAATAAAAATCTTCTTCTAATAAACCTAATAAAAACGAAAGAACAAATCAAAGTAAAATCCATCAAAAGGTATATATACATAATACCATAAAACTGTAAAAAAAATATATATATTTTAATTACTATTAGCTACTACAAATTCTATATTTAATATAAGTTTTTTTTTTTTTTTTTTAATTAATTTAGGAGTGTCAATTTTTAAATAAAATTTTATGAATTATTTCTCTTATGTCATTTAAATGGTATTTATTTAAAAAAATTAAATTATACATATTATAAAATACTTATTGGAACTGTAAAATATTTCTATAGTTCAAATTAATAAAATAGACTAAATAGAGGTGAGGTTAAAAAGAAAAATAAAATAAATATTTAGTGTGGTTCTATATAATATAAATAAATATGTATGTAAATAAAAACAACTTTCGTTTTAAACAAAATAATTAAAAAAAATTTAGCGTTTATAGAATTAATTGACTTTTTGTTTTCGAAATAAAAAAAGTTAAACAAAAAAGTATAGAACGATAAGTGTCACAATTTCGGTCGAAAATGTAAACATCAATGAATTGGAAAATGTTTTAAATTAGTATTATTTAAAATAGTTAAGAAACGGATAAGGCATCGCAAAATTTATTCGCTTGTTTTTTTTGAACAATACCATTTTCAAGAATTTTTCGTTCATCGCACATCGTTCAATAGCTTTAATCTGAATCGAACACTGATGAACGATTTGAATTTACTGCCTAAATTATAATAATAGATTCTGTTAGTACAGTCTGTAGAATGATATGGAACGATTTAGAGCAAAAAAAAAAACACTTTTTTGAATTCAGTAGTTTCCGTTAATCGAACTTTTTTGTCCAAAAATGTTCTGATCGGTGTTCAGTAGATTGTCCAAAACAGTTTTAAACTGATTTTTTTTGTTCTGAACTTTTGTTATAACAGATGGGTAAATTTTTTGTTGTTTTATTATTTTTTTAAATTTTGACAGTTAAATAAAGAAATGTTAATGCAAACAAGAATAAGAACAAAAAAGTTCAAAAAAGTACAAAAAAAGTGTTAAGGAGATTTTTCTATTCTAAATAATGCTAAAATGTTTGACATTTAATTATCACTGTTCAAAACAGTTCCGTCCGATACAATTCTAAATCAACTGAACAAACTTAATGTAGTATACAACTTAGTACACTATTGATACTACTTGTATTTTGAGTTATATTAAAATTACTAGTTCCTATTATATTAAAATTAATTTTGTAACAAAATTCGAAATTATAATTTTAAAAAGTGTTCTTAATAAACATTTTTTAATTTCATTTGACATTTTATTGTTATTTTTTTCAGTAATGAAAAAAGAAAAATTGAAATAAAACTGAATCTCAAATCTCTAAATACCTCACTGTAAAGCAATCAGTACCAGTTTCAAATTATTCATATTAGGGATGTCCCTTATTAATTAGAGATGTATAGAATAAAAACATTTCGAAAAAAAAATAACCTTTTAAAAAACAGTTCTAATACATATACCTGTTTTTTTAAAAGATTATTTTTTTACGTAATTTGAACTTATTTTGATCGGAATCAACTTGAAATTATTGTTTCGATTTCAACGAAATTAACTTTAAATTAAAATATTGAAATTCGAAATCCAAATTGGAATATGTATTGCCAATTTATGAACCTTAAAACACATAAAATGGCATTTTGCGATCTATATTATTAGAAATTGAAATAAATTTAAAAGAAATTTACAAGACTGTACAAAAAATTTGTTTGATAATTAATATGCTGTGAATATAATTTGCCAAATAAAAAAACATTATAAATGTAAATTTAGACAGGTAGGTTGACACTTGAAATATTTATTTTGTTAATTGTTGTAAAAGTATATAAAAGTATGTAGCTATGATTAATTTAGTTGACAACTCTTGTTGTTTAATTGAATAATTTACAAACACAAAATATGACAATAGCAACATGACGTTTCTATGACATTTATAAATATGACAGTGCTAACAAATACATAAATTGGTGAAAAATATAATGAAAACTTTGTTTGTGTTAACACATTTTTAAGTTGTTAGAAACACATCTATTTTATATTATTTATTTGATCGTGTAAAAACAACATGCATTTCAATATCACTATTTTTTATTTTACATTTTATTTTATATACTTGAATCAGTATTTAAATAGTATGTAAATGAATTATAAAAAAATTGTTAAAAGACCCATATTCTATCCAAATAGAACTTTACCTTATCAGATTGATATAAAAATTAATTATTTTCTGTATGTTACTAAACATTTTTTTTTTTTGTGGGAAGATAAAACATTTTTTAATAATAAATAAAACAATCTAGGTTTTTTTTAACCATACAATTTTATATATTAATTAATTTGGATAATTATACTAATCATCAGAAACGATCAATCAGTCATTATTCGAAGACTAATTAATTTAATTTTGATTTTACTCTTCTAGTGATAGTTTAATGGCCAAAATCAATAAAATAATAAAATTTAATTTCGATACGAACCTAATATATTTTATTAATATAAAAAAAAATTAGTTTCCACCTAATAAAAGTTATTGAACAAACATTTATAAAGCTAATTTTTATAGTTTTTTTTTTATCATAGAAGTCAGTATGCTCGTATAATATACATGTTATGTAGTTGTATTCTTCCATTTTTCATTTATAAAATCTTTTTTATTTTCTTCTAATTTATATTAAAGAACTTTGACTATTAAATAATTGTACATAATTTTAGAATAGTATTTAAACAGTTTCAAAACAAATTTATTCTTTTATTTGAATCATCAGTAACTTAAGTTTTGCTAATCTAATTTTTGAAAACTTGTTATGCAAAAACTATAGAAATGATCAAAAGGCTTATAAAATTTAAAATCGCTCAAAAATAGTTTGGTTTCAATTCAAAACTATAAATTATTATATTCGAAAAATTTGTACATAATTAGTGGTAATAAATATTGAAATAAGTAGGACAGCCTTAACAAATAAAAATCAAAAAATAAATATCAGAAAAGAAAACTGCTTTCTATAAAAGTTTGTTCTGCCAACAGAATTCATTCGTGGAACTAAAATTTAAAATCTTAAGGCAAGTGTTTTAAAAAAAAAAAATATTGTCATCTCTACTCTTAGATTACTTAATTCTAACATAGGCTGAGTACAAAACAAAAAAAAAGTGTATATAGGAGAATGACCTGATGACGTCTACTAAGTAAAAGTTTAAATTAAGGGTAAAAAAGGTGGGAGTTCATAAAGCACTTAGCAGCGGTGATGATAAATTATTGATCATAAATTTTTATTTTTTCTTTTCATATTTTTATTTGCTATACTATTAATATTGCATAATACTATAATAATTACATTTAACATGCACTGTCATCTCTTAACATTACAATAAAAAAAAATAAATAAAAAAATAATTGCATAACATAGAATACTAAAGAATAAACTTTCATAGATCAAAAGAGGTGACTGGAAAAATTGAAATTAAACTGATGAGGTACAATTAAACCTTTTTTTTCACTCTTCTTTTATTTTCACGTCTGTGAAACACACAAAATGTAGAGAATAAACTTATAATATAAAAAAACAAAACAAAAAATACTTTATATAGCAATAAAAAATGTATGCTAATATTTTATAATTTTTTTTAAAAAAGTTCCATTGAAACAATATTTAGTATGACAATTTTGATCTTCGGGGACACAATAATGAACTACAAAACAAAATTTACAGGTTTAATTTATTTATTTTTATTTTAAAATTATACTTTAAAGTTTTTTTTTATACTAAATGGGTTTTATTTGATAATTTTAAAATTCTGACTATAGTTTTATATAGTATTTTTTTTGTAAATTTATTTTTATTTTAAAAAATTGCTAACTGATGTAAAATATAAAAAATATCCGAAAATATGACAAATTTTAAACTCCTTCGATACCAATTTATCAGTGACGTTTAATAAAATTTACAATCGATCAGAAAAACTGATATTTCTGACAAACCAAGATAGGACGTATCAGAATTTCTGAAACTAGTCATAATCATAAAAACTGATAAATAATACTGATAAATGACAACCACGATTGACCTGTTAATAAGCTTCAATGTGTATGTACATATATTTATTTAAATTCAACTATTTCTTTAATCGAAATACTTTTACGATATCAGAATGTTACTATTTTTTTATTAATTCTATTAATTACTAAAAAACAAAATTAAAAAACAAGTGATAAAATCTTTAATAAAATATAATTTAAAGACAAGATACATTAAAGAATTTCTGGCTAAGTAGACTTTATGTTGAAAAAAATCTATAATACGTCCTCAAATATATTGAACGATTAGAATATTTCTCAACACGATACATCAAACCATCAGCTGATTGATGTAGTTTAGAATCTCTAGCTCTTTTTATACACAATATTTATGTAATAATAATTGATGTTGAAATTAAAAATACCGTTAAAGTGTTGTAATGACATCACTATGTCACAAGATATATTGGTACTAATATTTTTTTCATTCTAGAACAAATGAACGCAATCCAAATCGCTAATTTTTCTACCCAAGATTTCCTCTATACTGTTTAAAAAGTCAAATTAAACAAAGAGTTTATCTTTCAAATATATACATACAACAAAAACTGTGATTTATAAAATTTTATTTAATGTGTGATACTAATCCAATAAATAATTCTCAGGAAAAAGTATTCATACACATAAAAATACACTATGTCGGTCTCATTTCAAACAGAATTTATACAGATTTTTTATTTTTTTATTATATTAATGATTCATCCATTTAAATAACAAAATATTTATTAAATCCAGTTTCTAGTCAAGGTCACTTTAGCTTCATTAGATACTAATTATTTTTTTTTTGTTTTTATTTATTTATTTTTTTTTGTTTTTCAGTTTTTTGTTATTACAAATTTTGATACACAATAGTATAGTTATCTAAAGTAATAATAACTGAATTGTTAAAATTAAAAATAACGTTTAAAGTTTTGTAATGATATGGCTTTGTCTTGCCATAATTAAATTTAAATTCATTTCATTCATTTATAGAATCATTTTTAGTGACTGCAATGCTAAATGCATTGAAAGTGAAATTTTACAAATTTTATATGAATATATTATATGATATATTTAGGAAATATATATTTATAGTATATATATATATGTTTCGGGAGAATTTGAAATGATAGAAATAAAAATATTCACTCACCACCGTTAAAAATATTTGCCAATATAATCAATTTATCGATATTAATCAAATTAACCGGAGATTATACAGATAATTTTCTAACCTATTGGTGGTAAATTAAATAAAATAAAATCAATTTTGATTATGCGTAGCCGCTGATTCAATTCATAAAAAAATTATATTTATTTTTTCCAGACTTTTTTCTTTAATTTAATTCACCGAGTATATGAATAATTCTCGCAATTATCGACTTTTACTAGAAATAGAATTATTCTAAACCCAAATTTATACAAATATATTCAGTTCTATGTATATACATTAAATACCAAATGAATATATTCTATATTGAATTTAAATGAAATTATGACGTAAAACATTCTTAATTAATTTGGGGGGATTTCCTATTTTTCAATAAAATTCACAAGATTGTTTATTATTAACCCATATAGAAACTATATTGAGATTTCATTGATTTTTATTAACATTTTAATTATTTCTGGAATACTGTGACACTAGGTTTATAAAAATTGGCTTTTCTTTCTTTGAAAATGTAATCAAAACATTTTTTGCTTCAGAATTTATAAAAAAATAAATACGAAGTCTTTTCGGTAGATAAGAATATAGAACTGTCAAATTGCAGGTGAAAAAAGTGGAAATCCAGCTTTGACAAGATTTTGACTATTGAAGTCGTAAAATATTAAGGGTATATTCACGAATATGTTTAGATTGAAGGTGTATAGTCTTGTAATATATGTGTAGAATTATATTGTCCATGTCATTGTAAAAATTGGATATGAAAAAATATAATTGATTTTTACAAAACTCAAACCTATTGTAATTTTAGTATTTGTACTTTAGTTGTCATTCTACCTTTTGACATTTGTAAAGTCAATACATGTACATATTTGGAAAATGGGATAAGGACATATGTAATTTTTTAAATTAAAAATTTAAATTGAAACAAAATTTTAATTGAATTATTTTATCAATGTAGTTACAAATTAAAAAAAATAAAGTTGTTTCTCTCACTTATTCTCACAATTATAAATTAAATGCATTATGTAAACAAACCGCTGTCACAATTCTACATCTAGTACAACATCAAAAGTACAAGGGTGCGTTCACTAAATCGTTACAAATAATTGTGGATCTACAGCTACTACACTTCTACATTTAATCGTGAATACCCTTATAATATATTAATCCCTGTGTAAACGTTAATTTTGATACTTTCTTAAAAATTTCTTTTAGGTATAAAAAAATGTACATATCTTAGATAATTTGTCTATTGATAATATTTTCTAATAGGTACACATACATACATACATAAGCTAATATGCATTAGACATTAAATTTGAAGCTTTCACTCTTTATATTATTATTGATCATTACCACAATGTATTACAGATTTTGAATTATAAGTAAATGTTATGTTAGATTATTTGTTTTAACATTTAACAGAAAATAAGTTTTATTGTTTTTGTTATGTTAAATATTGAACCACTTTTAGTACTAATTTTATTTTTAAAATATTAAATAAATATTTTTATAATAAATTCTTTTTATTTTTTCCACTTGGTTCTGAGATATTTAAAAAAAAAATATATATATTTTTACTATTTATGTAGATTTATTTTGAAATGTGTTAATTTTTTACAAATAAAGTTATTATAAAAAATAGGTCGTGCAATGATATCAATAATGGTAATAATAAGTTAAAAAAACCATTTTCGATTTTTATAAAAACAAATAATTAGATACATATACATAGTTAGTTGATATTATAGTTAAAATTGAAAGTACATATTTAGTCTAATTAAATATAATATATTGTTACAGTAAATAACGTCATTTATAATTTTTAACAATGAGTTAAAACAAAACAAAAAAACAAGTGTAATGGTTTCACACCTTCTAAATTTTCTAATTATGGGTATTGAATGATTGATGTGTACTTTTTGTTTATGTAAAAAGTATAAATTAAAAGTCGAATATTGAAAGCATTTAAAATTACATATTTTATTTTTATTTTATAGAAATATTAGTGGAGTTATTTAGAGCTAAAAATATTAACTGAACTATAACTTAAATAAAGAATACTATTTGAAAAAAAAGTTAACTAAAGGCTGCAGTTAAAATGTATATTGAGTAAAATATTATTTATTGAGGATATAAACATCAAACAATATTACACCGATAACCCTAGCAGCTATAGTACTCACTTTTATTATTTTATTTTAATATGTTCGTGATTTTGAATTTTATACAAATTAGAACTTTTACGATTAATACGAATACTGAAATTTGACAATTACTCGCAAATATGAATGCGAATACTCGGGGCATACCTAGTGTGTGTGTGTATATAGAGAATTACATCCAATAATTTTCTATACTTAAAAAAATAAATTGCAATCATGTTTCATGAATTTAACTACCTAATTCGAGCTTGAACTCCTTCTGTTGATCAATTCTATACAAGCTATAGTATCTTAACCATCGCGACTACCTAGACCATACTGTCATAATGTGTTTTCTATAATTGTTCATCGAATAAAATTCTATAATTTCATGTTTTTGTGACTTATTATTGAAAAATCACAAACGTTTTCCGTATGGGTTCTAACTTTTGTAATTTGATAAGTTACTGAGTGAAATGCGTGATAAACATTTTTTTCGAAATTATTTTTTCATAAGACAAAGAACGAAATATAAACAAGTAATTAATATTTTCTACGAGCTACCTCTACTGTCACTCTTTGAGATATATTTACAGAATAATAATTAAAAAAAATAGCTAAAATATATGATTTTTGCAACTATAGCTAGCTATACTGTTATTTTATTTCGAAAATAGTTTTATTCACGCGCTTTTCATTAGACGTCGACAACATCAAAGTGAAAGAAAGTAATAATCGTTTTCATTCGTTTCGTTTTCCGTTTCCTTTCCTATTATCGTAAATCCTTCATTATTTTATTTTATCATACTGGCCCTACCCTTAACTAATTACAAATTCTTAACTATTATATTTTTATTAAATAGTTATGAATTTAATTATAGATTTTAAATTGTTTACATAAATAATTTACATAAATTTCGCCAAGTAAAATTGTATCTATTGAAAAGAGTAAAAATAAAATTTTACTAATTTATTCAAGTTTAAGGGTAATATAATTTAAAAATAATATTCTAAAAATAATTTCTTCAATGTTAAATTTCACACATGACTCAACTCTGTAATAAGAAAAAATCATTATCTAAAGAATGTTGCATACAACCATACTAATAAGATATACGAAGATGGTATCATTATATGATAATATTTACTTTTAAAATTCGCATTATTCACAAGAATTTTAAAAAAAACAACAACAACAACAAAATTAAATGAATTTAAATTTTCCATACCCGAAAAAGGGTATCAAACTGTAGTAAAAATATTTTCATATTCAAAATGGAAATTTTCGGATTTATGAGTCTTTATATGTTTCCTTGTTTTTTTTTGTTTTTTTTTTTTTTTATGCTATGTGAATAGTGATTGTCTTAAGACAAGAGATCACCTTAAACTAAAATTGAAATTTGCACATTGAAGTTGTCATCTTCGCCAACATAAAAATTAAAATGATTTTTTTTATTTTTTTTTTTTGTTTTTTTTTTTGCAATATCGTCTCATCTTTTAAATATTACTTTTAAATTATTCTCAATTCTCTCATATTATAATTTCAGTTCTTTTATTTTTTAATACTAACAATTCTTCATTTAATTTAAAATTTGTTGCGGTTTTGTCTTTGAAAATAATGTAGGTACAACCACTAAACCAGGTACTGTTATTGCTATCTTGTATGCTTCAGGATTTTATATTATAAAGCATTTAAATTCAAAATAGCTATATTGTTAAGTTATTAAAAAAATAAAAAATGATGGGGAGATGAAAAAAAGTTAAGTTCGATATTGAATTTTCATAAATCATTTTTACAAACATACATATTTTGCTGAAATATTATAATTGGAATTCAAATTAAAAACAAAAAATAATAAAAATAAATGGTTGCCATTTTGATTTCAAAGACAAATGGTACAGTATTAAGTAGTAGAGCAGATTAAATCAGAACCGGATCTACCAATTTTTGGAAGTATATAATTTGTTTAATAATATAAATATTAAGTGGATATAAAATCAACTCAGTTAAACTTATAATTCTGTTTAAGTTTAAATTGTAACAATTTCATTTTACCTGAAATATTCTATCAGTTTTTATATTATATCAATGACTATATATACATACATAAGACATCCAATCCAATGTAAAAAATGTTTGTAATAAAAGCAAAAATATTAGGTTTTCTCAAATACCGAGTCGACATCTATTGATAGAGAATATTACCACGAAATAAAAAAGTGTTATAACAGAAACATTTATATTTAAAATAAAATCGTTATAATTCTTATAACTGTAACTGTTATAACTGTACTGCATATAATATTCTTACACATGTTATAAATGTAGTCATAATATATGGCGTATACATGTACAAATAGTCATTAAATTCGATAAACATTTCGAAACATTCTGATTTGGGCAATCATATAGATATTCATATATTATATTCGTGTAAACCTTGATACAAAGCTCACTTGAAGGATGTATAACAGAATAAAAATTTATCAACATTTATGAACATTTTATCAATCATTTTAGTTATATTGATGTCAATACAGGTAACTGCTACTAATATAATTATTATTTATTTATTGTACGATATGCACTTATACAAACTGGTTTATAGCTTCTGCAATTGCAATCAGTTTATAGATTCTGGTATTTCATTAAAAATATTTTCTGCCTTATACAAATAAATTTGAAATCAGGGACATATATTCTCCATGTGTATTTGAGTATAGTACTCAATTGTTCATCATATAAGACCATCGACTCTATTCTGATTTTGGTCAACTTTGTTCATTTTTCTAAGATTTGAATAAGAATATCAATTAATTTAGAAGTGCTAAACTAGTTTTACCATAGAATTGTCATTTTCAAATCCGAATCAAAACCAGATCAAGTGATTTGTTGAACAAGTTTAATAATAATTTTTTTGAACTTTTAATTATACATTACTCTTATTATTTATTTCTAATTTAAATTAACATTAATGTTAAAATCAAAAAATTAAATTTTTCATATTTGTTTTGTTTTTGTACCTACCTTAAGTTGATTTACCTTCTAAAGGTCATTTGAATACAAAATAAGAGAGTTTCTCTGAATTTTACAATTAAATAAAGTTCATTTAACTCATTTTTAATAAACTGTTAGTATTGAATATTAATTTATGTTTTTGTTATTCAATTTATGTTACCAGCATTTTTAGCAAGGTTACACGCGCAACAACTTTTATTTCTTCTATCAGTTCAAAATACATTTTTTTTTTCATTTCTTTTAATTCTAACTTATGTCATATGCCGGTAATCAATATATAAGTACATATTTAGTACAATATTTAGAATAAATTAGTTTTCGTATTTTAAACTGAAATTAATTGGATTTTTAACTTTAATCGAACTTGAAATAAAATAACACCGTTAAAAATAGTTTAATGTTCTGCAACATTGAGAGGATTAATTTTTTTTTTTTGTCAAACTAATGAATTTGTGAACCATGAAAATTAACTACTGTTCAGTGTTGTTTTTCATCAATTATCTATCATTTTAGATTACTTTCAAACTAATTATGTGGGGAAAAAGTTTTAATAGAGTTTCCGAAAAGTTTTCGGAAGAGATTTACATCTAAATTTCATATTTTTTTTTGACATTATTCTCTGTAGACAATCGTTAAGAATCTATTTATGAATTGGTACATGCCATGAAACAACATAGAAAAAATTAGTGTAATCCAAATTTTGTGAATCAGAGATCGTTAATTAAGTGTGAGTGATCGTTAATCAGTGAAGTTAATTTCCTACATAGTTTTTCTTCTTTTTATGTGAAAATTTATCATGAATGTAACAATGTATAAAAATTATTAATTTCTTTCGTTTTTCTAGGCAATATATTATTTAACTAAATATTGTTAGTATATAACTTAACGAAAATATTGTCAGTATTTATTATCAAAACAATTAACAATCGCCACATAATTGGGAATGAAATTTTCGATTTTGAAGACAGGGTTCCCTACCTAAGATCTTCTAAAAAGGGATATTTATTAATTTTAACTGTGTACACTGAAATATGTTAAATAGTGGTTATTCAACTGGCTTGATAGTTTGAAGAAACATTTTAATTCCTTGAATTAATACCAGATTATGAATATAATTTATTTCCATATTTTGCAGAATTGAATACTGGGGTGGAATTCTGTATTGTGATAATCACGCTGCGACTGTCGCATATCTATAATTGGTATCCTATATGGTGATTGTCACAGTGATAGTCGCTTTTTTTTTGTGATGTTAGGGTGACAGCTAATTTGGTGTCACTCATGATAAAAATAAATAAAAGTTTGGTTGTTTTTTAAGATTTAAGTTTTTTATGGTTTGGTTTTTAAGATTTATTATGATGTAAATTTAAAAAAAATGCTAGTTTTAGAATTAGAAGTCGCTAAAATTGGAAATGATTTTAAAATAATGGAACTGAATAAAAAATGCTGTGATTATGTGTTAATTTTTTTTTTAATAAGTTTGAATTTTATTTTGTTTTCAATTACATATAATAAGTACACATTTATATTAATTAGTCATAAGTTTGCAACTGAATTTTACTCAAATGTGAATATAATTTTCATTTTCATTTTATTAAATTTGTTGTAATGATTTTCACTTTAATTTTTTTTTATTATCTACGTCAGCAATAAATTTTGTTTTATTTTTTAAATATACATTTTATTAAATTAGTTGTTGGAAATTTACTGGTTGTTTTCGTTTATTCATTCCGAATATTCGGAATATTCTGAATATGTCAAAAGGCGTTTTTTTATTCATTCGGAATATTCCAAATATTCTGTTCTGTATTTTTTTATTTATTCTGTATATTCCGAACGTATTCTTTTTGTTCCATCTCAGAGTTGGAATAAACAGAATAAAATTACGGAATGACAGTTCACTTCTATCATTCTATACAGTACCTAATAACAATTTGACTACCTATATTTTATTTTAATTTAAAAAATGGAAAATATTGGTTAATTAAAAAAAGGTTTTTAAAAAAATATATATATATATATATAATGAATAGTTGTATAAATATTAATATTTATATAAAATTAGTAGTTGTATTTATTATTCAGAAAATAAAGTTTTTTAAAAGTTTTTATTATTTTTTTTTTTTTCAAGGAATGAATCTATATAATGGTTATAATAACTGTTATAACTATACTATATTAACTATATTAACTAATTTACACAAATTAAAAAATAGTAAAAACTTTTGTTCACAAAAATTCATAAATAAATAAAAAAGTAAACAATGACAGTTTCTATTGTTTATTCTTTTTATTCCATTCTGTTCGTTTATTCCATTCGTTCGGAATATTCTATCGTGACGTCATCAAGTATTCTATTCCTTCCATTCCTTCTTTAGAATGAATAAACGAAAACACCCACTTTTAAGTTTTTTCTCTTTTAATATATAATTTTTTTTTTTTTTATAATTTCACTTTATTGATCAATAAGTGTAATGCGCTAATAAAATTTACAACTTATTTTTGTTTTCTATTGTTTTGACAATTTGACATTTAATAAATCACTTGTGCTGCCATTTCCGAATTGTATTTTTTAAGATGCTGCCGTTTTCTTAAATTCTTCAATTGATCGTAATACAGAATACCAAAATTTTTTATCGCTAATCACAATACAGAATACCATTCCAGATTATCCTTTAGGGGACAGATTTCCAATTTTTGTTGAGATTTCAATTTTTGCATTCAAAAATTACTGAGGTTTAATGACATTGATTCTACTTCTTTTAGATTACTTTAGATTGATCCATTCCATCTTCCAAATAAATTTTAAAATTAGTTATATATTATAATATTAGTAATATATTATCAAGCTCTTTTTAATTAAGCTTTGCAAAATATTTAACCATATTATTTATATATATATATTTATCCTATTATTATAATATATGTATATATATTTATATTGTGTCAAATTAGAAAAACAATAACCTATAATCCTGAAATTTATTAACATGTTTTAAGTCAGTATTAAAACTTTGTTTTTTGTTTCCCAATTAGCGAGCTTATATCATTCTATTGATTTGAAACTATAATGTATATATTTTAAGTTTGTTAGCAAAAACTAAATTAAATTTATATTATAATAATAATTAAGTAATTTTTAGAAATGAATATAAATAATTCTATAATAGAGAAACATGATAGAACCGGATGGAATGGGTTAAAATAATTTAATATAATCTAAAGTAGAAATATAAAGCCAGATATAAATAAAAAAGCAGAAATATAAAACATGTATAAGCTACCAAAATTTACAAAAATAAAATACAAGAATATACTACTACGAACGGATATATAGAGTAAATTTTTCCACGCGATTGCAACTCCCCTTTTTAAGTATAGAAAAGTCTTCCCAAACCTCTTATTATTACGAGTAATAATATGTTTTCTGTAGACTTCCTTCTTGCACCTATTCATTTTTAAATTACCAAAGTGTTCCAGTTGTTGCTATTACTATGTCCATATATTATATACATTCATTCAATCCAATAGAATTTATTAAAATCAATAACTAAAATTTAGAAAAAAAATAATTAAACCTTCCTACGAAATCAATATACTAATCTGTCTTTTACGTGATCCATATTAGATACAATAAATATGAATAATATTTTATTTGTATTTAATTTATGCAGTTCCATTTTTTAACTTCACTAAAATAAAATTTGAATAAATTATCATTGATTGTACCAACAATATCGTAAATGGTATAATTTTGAAGTCTTTATATTGTTTACTTTTAAATTGAAGAAAATATTTTAAATGTAATTGTCTTGATTTGAGTGAGAATTCAAATATAAAACTGGTTAGGATTATTCGTTGTACATTATGATTAATTTCACCTATAGTGTTTTATTTAAGATGCATAGACACAAAGTGATGCAAAAATCATATATGTATGCATTTTCTATTATATTTTTGAAAAATAAAATGTTGTCTTCCATTTAAATTTGTTTATTTTTGATTTTGATATTTTTTTTTTGCTGAATAGCTGAATTAGAAAGAAAAATTTATGCAAATATTCTGAAACAATAAATTAAAGGAAAATAAAAGCATAGTTAGATAACGAGATATTACTTGGGTAATTTCGTATATCTCTCTTCAGATGTCAAAATATTGAATATACTCTTAAATAGCTCTCTAATTTATTTTCATTCAGTTTCGCTGAGTTCTAAGTCTTTAAATTGTTAAATTTGAATTTATTATAACTTCATTTTTACCAAATTAACTTATTACTATTTATTTATTTATGAGCTTAATTCAAGCAAGCTACAATGATTTATTCTTAATTAATTTAAAAGCTAAAATTAAACATTCCAAAAATAATAAAGAAAAAAAATTAATAATGAAGTTAACTATGAACTTAAGAACTATATTTTAAAATTATACAATGTTTTCCTGTTAGAAATCGTTTTTAAAAGAATCTAGTTCTGCCTAACATAATTTCAGACAAAACTAGTTCTGAAATAATTTGGAAATAAACTTTGAAAAAATGGTTTACCCAAAAATGAATCTTACCTAAATAACATAATTGGTAAGTGCTTCGATACCTTCAATAGTAGGTCATACTTTTGAAATTGAATATAGATTCGATGCTGAAAGGTAATTTCAAAAAGTTTCATAATCATTACTGTTCAGTCATTGTATGGGACATAAGGCGGACAAAGGAAATTTATAGTTCTTTAATTATTTTTTATAAATTAGAAATATTAATTTCGTTCCCAGAAAAATGAGAATGTGGAACAATTTGACAAAATATCAGATGTGCTCATTTAATCTATATTCCACATACAATTCCACAATCTGATTGCAAAAACTACATCTAATAAAAATAATCCTACTCTAATCAATAAAGCTGTTAGCTCTTCTGTAATAACTAAGGGTACTACAACAATTAATAGTATAATTAATAGTTATCCTACTAATAACACCGAATCACCATCTCTAATTAATTCTGAACCATCTATTATTATTTCAGCTACAAACAAGAAAAAAAATAATTGAACGAATTTAAAATATAATTTATAATATTAAAACAATGATTTTTATACCATCCTGTGAATCATCATACCTATACAAAATGTATTAAAAACTAAAATCATAAAATTCAACTCAAACTTCTTTTGAAAATATTTGTTCATGGCTTTAATATAATTTTTACAAATATATACGTATATAATATGTAATGTACTCGTATAGTTGGTACCAACTAGTTTTATAAAATTAATTCTTTATAATATCGGTTTCATTGCAAATAACTGAATTTAATTAGAGTTCGCATCTTAATTAATTAAGAAAAAAAAAATGTTTTTATTTGTCATTCAATCAAAATTTTTAATTTTGTTAACTATAACTAAAATTTTATTCTGTTTTCCATTCAAGAAAAGGTTGTCAACCGATTGTGTAACAAATACACTTTTTTTTCTATTCTTTAAAATTCTAAAATAATTGCTGATTGTTTCATTTATCTGAACATAATATTGAATTCTAGTTTAAAAGCTAGAATTTATATTGGTATGTACTGATGTACATATATAAATACGTATATGTAATTGCAAAATAAAAATTTATTTTCGCATAAATTATTAATATATATATATATACATATATGTTTGTACATACCATACCTGGTCTGGCGTCTATTCAAGGTAAAATAAATTAGTGTGAAATTGTTAATAAGAGTATATCTCAGCAAAATTGAAATTTCTATTTCAAATAAAATGTACGTACAATAATATGAATTTAAGTGTACATCAGTACATACATATTATAATATGTATTGAGAAGTTGTCGACCAAAACAATATAAGCTTTTTGATATAATGTATAGTACCATATTATAGGAAAAATCAAAAATGAAGTTGCTGACCCAAGTATTTTTCTACCACATATATCAATATGTATGAGTCGTCTGTGTGGGTTTGGAATTTATTTTATAAGAATATTATGTGAGTTAAGATGTTTATTTATTTATTTTCATTTTTATTGTTTATTTTGGTTATTTTGTTTTACTTTTAAAATTCAAAGAAATAAGTATATATACATATCTTATTTTGAATTGACTATAAATTATGAAATTTAAATTAAAAAAAAATTTAATATTTTTGTTTCTATATTAGAGATTGAAATATTGTAGTGTTTAAAAGAGTATTATTGAACCTATAAAGTATTACTTAGCCCCTACCTACCTCTTTTATACAAAATTATTAATATATAGTTTTAGCACCTACTTCTATTATACAACATTGTTAATATTATATTATAGTTTCATTGATAAGAAAATAACATTGTCATTGTCGACAGTTTTATGTCCGACAACTATGAAATAAACGCTGGTGTTCCACAAGGTTATGCTTTATCACATATTCTTTTCTTGATTTTCATCAACGATTTACTCTCTTCAAGCCTCAATCCAATCCATAGTTTTGCTGATGATAACACATTGGTGGCATTCTACGACTTTTTAAGAAAATCTATAACATCACCTCTATCTCAATCAGCTTGAAGAGAAACATAATGACTAGCTCACTTAACCATGTCTAGCAAAAATAGCTAACCCTGCAATTTCAAAGAGAAAATCTACAACGGTCTGATGGTCAAAATCCAAAATCGCACTTTACGCCTAACTGGTGACCCCACCGTCCAGTTAACCTTTACTCCTCTTAACACACTTAGAAACTTTGGAGCTCTCTCCTTCTTTTAAAGATGTTGGAAATGACACTTGTCTATTGAATTAAAATTAATAATGCCTCCCTTCAAACAATTCCAGCGTAACACTAGAGAGGCTTCAAGTACCCATTTCTAAACTGTGGAAATACCTAGGTCCAAAACTGATTTCGGAAATTTTTTTTCTCATGTGAGACCACACTGACTAAACGCTTGTACAAGTGCTAAAATTTTTAAGGTTAAATGAAATGTTTTAGGTTTCATCAAGGTATAAACTATCATTTCAGGGTTAAATCAGGGTATAAAAAACTATACATTTATTTCTGTACTTATGACTGTTTTTTCACACTGGATATACTCATTCGAAAGCTTCCCGGGTTTTTTGATTCTTCAGCACAATGCGGTTTGCAGCCTTTTTTATAATACAACTATTACGAAAAATTAATTAAATTTAATAAAATAATTAAAAATTATGTTCAAAATTAAAATTTTAATCTAATTTTTGTAGTATTCTGAAAAAAATTTTTAAATATAATTTTAAATACCAAAAAAGAAAATATGCGAACCTAATGTAATTGGAAAACCCATATACTTAATGTAATTTAAAAAACAAATGTATTTTTCTTTCTTTTTCATTGTTTTAAGAACTTATATAGCCACATTTGAAATTTAAAACGAATCTGTGTGGTAATTAAAAAAAAATTCATTAAATTTATATTGACTGTGCATTCTGAATTTTCGAAATTACATTGAAAAATGTGAATTCAATTTAAAAAATATTAACATATTAGTAGGTACACTTGAGATTTAGAAAAATGGATTTTTTTTTATTAATGTTATTAAATTTACAAATACAATTTCAGATGGCTCTGGATTATAGCTATAAAACAAATTCGATAAAAATAATTGTATTTGAAATTTGTTTTAACGTTTGTGCCTGTTCCCACGGGTATTCATGATGACATACATTGGCATACATTTCATACACTCTCATCAACACACGAATATAGAAAATCCACTCCACAAAATTTCTTTGTTGGTGAAAGGTTGTGAAACGTATGATAAGGATGTCATTATGTATACTCGCGAAAACAGAGCCATATTGTTATAATAACTTTCTATTTATTTTTAAGAGCCATAGAAAATGTTGTTGGCTTCAGAATTTGTTTTTGTTATACACAAAATTAATAATTGTAAAAGTAAAAATGCTATCGAAATGACAATAATTCAGTAATGCATAGATAAGTGTATAATATATATATATAACTGTTGATATCCAACTGTGTATTAACCTGTGTTGACGACGAATGTCTAATAAGGCCCATTCGCATTAAAGTCTCTGCTACTCTCTAAAGTGAGAGCCTACCAAATTTTCAAATGGAAAAATTTTTTAAAGCGAAAATAGCAGTATGTGATTAGGACTTGACAGGCCATTCGAAATTTTATACATTTTTCCATCAAAATTTTGAGATTATCAATTTTTTTTTTTTTCAAATTATAGTTTCAAATACTTTTCTATATTTTGTAAAAGTCTCATGTTTTCATCGATAGTTTTATTTATTTTTACTACAGTAGTTCTAAAACTTCTCACAAACAATACTTGCAGTAATTTTTTTTTTAATTCCAATAACTTCCTCAAGTTTCAAAGTTAAAAGAGTTTAAAAACTTAATAGTAAATATTTTATGGATTTTTAAAAATTCAATTAGTGAGTTATAATAAAAAAAAAATACCATATGTTGATTGCTGTTGTGGAATTAATTTAATTTGTATGTATAATGTATATATACATAAATAAAATACACATTTTTTATTCAAAAACTTTATTCAAATGTGATATTCCAGTCTACAGTCACAATGTTTTAAAAAAAAATATATTTACCTTTTCTTTTGTGTAGTGATATAGGGCCTCTTTATTAAATAAAATAAAAACCAAATTTCGATGTAACAACAATATAACAATTGAAGAGGCTAAGTCAAGCATGAGAGAATTTCTGTTTTTTCATTTTTATTGCAATTTTGAAATAAATAAAAAAAAAAAACGGTAGTGTTGAAATTGGGCTTAAAAAAATAAATTTGTTTCACTAAATTGACCCCTTGAATATAAGTATGTATATTATATGTATATATTAAATTCTGATTTGCACCAACAGGTATGTATAGTTATTTGAGTATCGCAAAAAAATTGCAAAAAAAAAGATTAACATCCTGGAAATTAATTATACAGACACTTTAACAAATTTTATTGAATAAATATTAAAGGAAATTCGAAACTTTGGTTTTTTTGTTTGATTTAAAAGAGATTTGATGAAATTGCATTTGACAACTATAACTTAATACTAAAAAAAGCATATAATCAGTCAGGACGACCTAATTTTTCTACAAAATGAATATGATTTTCTAAATTTAAAAAAAAATTAATTACTTATATGTATTTATTTTTTTTTAAATGCAAATATATATCGAGTATATATATGTGGTAATAAATATATAACCGCTTAAGTCGAAATTCAAAACTTTTCAGTTCTGAAAAAAAATGAAAAAAATTGGGAAGACATAAAAAGTTCAGTGTTTGTTCGTAATATTCATTTTTATTGAATTTAAAATTTTAACTATATTTGGTTGAATAATATTCATAAATTGTAAGTAAGTAAAAATTAAAAAATAATACAAAAAATAGCTGCTATAATATAGGAGCAAAATGAAATTATAAGCGCTAAGATCCATTTATAGTTAAGGTACACAAAATAAATTTGTCAATAATAATAATAAGTCAATTTCAGAAAAGTGGTATAGCAGAACAAAATTTAGCTAAGATAATAGATAATTGCTAAACTTAATATAAGCTGTAATATTTTTCTATAAAATATTTTGCATATATATATAGATAATTCATTATATTTGATCTGTATGTTAACTCGCAAATTTATATAAATTTATATAAAATTATCCAAATTCCTGTATGTTTACTTTTTTATTTGCACGCTCTTTACAAACTTTTGAGAAATTTAAGAGAATTTTGTGTTTAAAACGTGACGTCAGAGCTCTCTCTTAAATAAATTTTTGCAAATGAAATTTCTATTTGCAAAAATTTGTAAAAATTTGTAAAAATTTACTGCCAATTTTTTTTTGTTGTTTTAAATGTCAGTAGAATATTTTTCATATAAAAAGTAGTATACCAAAATAAATAAAAAGTTGTATACCTAACCTGAAAACTTATTTATATAACTTTTTACCATATAAGTAAAATAACGACTTAAGTTGGTGTATGTGCAATAATCACATGTAACATCGGAAATGTACCAAAAAAATTTGAACTGATACAATGTACATACAAATATAATATGTCAAATTTTCTGAACTGAAAATATTGTGTTGGCGACACAAACACAATATACTTTGCTTACAATTCCGATCGCTCTAAGCACATTGTCTCTGAAATAAACGTCAAATCAAATGTCAAAATATTATACTCTTGTGGATACATTTTTAAAATATTTGAATAGAATATATTTGTTAAAGATGATAGGTATATGGCGACTTAATATGGATAATTTTTAAAGAATGTTTTTTTTGAAGAAAAATCTTCTTTGTGCTTTAACCTTATAGTTAATAAAAGCATCTTTCTTTCGTGAGTGCATTTCCTATTAAAATTAAAGTAAATTAAAATAAAAAAAATAAACATTTTTAAATTTATTTTTGAAACACGAACTAAAATTTATTCTTATTTTTCTTTAATTTTTAAACTTATTGCTTGATTAATAAATAAACTCAACATAACTGTACCTGTACCAAACTATACTGTGTATATCAACAAATTATCGGATACATAATTTAACAACGCATGTCATGAAAATGAGTCGCGGAATACATATTTTCTTTTATAATTGACCACAGTTTAATTTTGAATTTTTAAATAATATAATATATTACAAATATTTTTTTAAATTTAATTTTAAAAATTACGTTGTTAATTTCTCTTTTTAAATATATTAGGTTATAAAGTCTAGGATTAAGTAATTATTTTTTTAATCTAATAACTATACTAATGGCCCGTTTATGGAGCACTTTAGTATATTATGTTTTATAGTTTACAACTCTTTATTGTTATTATTTATAATTAAAAGTTTTTTTTTAAAAAACCAAATTTCCTTTTTTTGTTTTATAATATTACAATTATTTGGTAGAATTTCAGTACAGTCCAGTCCAAATATTTTTTTTGTTTTTGTAATTTATTGCCAAATTTTCTTTTTAATTATAACACAATAAATTTACAAATTTGCAAATAAACAAAGCAAATTCTAATATTATTGTTTATTCTATATACCTACTGACAATTGTATTATGTACAATGTACATACTCTAATAAATTAAATTATATAGATCCAAATGAAAAGTGATTTTAACAATATTTAATTATTTTTATTATTTTATATATGGGAAATATTTATAGAAAGAGTTGAATTATTTTTGATGTACAAATAACTGCAGGTGTAATACCATTTGTTTGTATACCAGGTGATTGTATCATTTTTCTTCTCCATTGTTCTATAGTTCGATTTGAGCTTTGATATCCGTCCAAATTTTTCTACGTCTACATTTAAATGTTCTCCATCAATTATTTATACCTAATCTTCTGGGTATTAAATTTGACATTATCGAGTCACCATATTTTGGGTTTCTATACTCAATGCTTGATGCTTCGTGCTAATACACGAACTTCCATTAAAAATTTTACACAAAGGCATTTTTCCGTCCGTTCTCACAACATGTTTTAATCTTCTGACACATTGAAATTTTGTCTGCTTTTGATTAATTGATTAAATTACTGTACAACGTTAGTGATATATTTAATTTATGAATTATGAAAGTCGAATTTCCGTTCACTAATCATTTATTTTTATTGTGCAAATATCGATATTTTGAAAGCAGCTTTACATTCTTCATCAGTGCTTGCGACTAGTTAAAGGAAATTCGACTTTTAATTCATAAATTAAATAAATTACAACGTTGTTTATTCTTCATTACTCCGGATACTGTAGATACCATAGGATAGTCTTTTGGGATCAATAATTTTAATAAATATCTATATCTTCCGTTCGAATGCTTCCAGTTTACTTTCGTCAAATTGTTTCGACTTCTACGTTTCACAATCATAGATTATGATTGGCCTGTCGATTTCTAATTTTCAGTTTTCGTGTTATTAAATTGAATATTTTGTAGAATATTTTTTAGACTAAAATAAGCATGTATTTTCTGTCTTAATTCTTTCATTTATTTTAATGTCACATCTCAAATAGTTCTTCCGCGGAGGAACAAGAGAGTTGTCGATCATTTCACAGTGATATTCCTAAGTAGGTCAAAAGTGGATGGTAGAAATTTGTTTGTACTAAGTTTTCTCAAATACGGAACAATATTTCAAAGAAGGTTTTTCGACAGTCCAAAAATTTATCCACATAAAAATCTACAAAAGTTCAGGAGAAATATTAATAAGTTAATTCATTCCAAATGTATTCCTGTTAATCATAGCGGTATTTAGCTTTCTCCTCTGAAGGTTTATTCTGAACTCATATTTAACTTTTCAGTCAATTTCTCACTTACTCACAAAACTGAACGTATTTCTCATTAACTCACAAAACTGAACGTATACCTTTAATTTATCTCAATGACTCTATAAAAACTGATTCTGAATATTATACTTTATTGTAACTGATAATAAATAAATAATATTATGTAAAATAACAAAAATGTTAACACATGTGTAATTACTTTATTACTATAATCGATTGAGATATTTAATCAAATTTATGAAACATCATACCTCTAGACTTTTAATATTATTACTTAACTGGTTCTGAACTTATAATTCTATCAATTTTGGTATGATTCTTGAAACTGAATCTGAAACGTTTAGTCTTACCTATAGGTACTACTGTTTAAAACTTAATATTTCGTTAAACTTTGCAAAAAATTAGACACTACAGTCATTTTCAGCTAAAATACTTGAAATTTGATACGGACTCAAAAGTATATTTGTCAAGGGTTTTGAATGAAAATTAATATATTTTATAGAATATGCTGGTAGGCTCTAGGTGAAACATTCTTAAAATTAAATAAATATTAAAACTATAGGTAGGTATGTTTGACAAATTTAATTTAAAATCTTAACCGATTTCGGTTATTACGCTTATTACACTATCATCAGAAGACTGACATCATAAAATTTGTGAAACATACCTAGAATTGAAATATTTATTTAATGAGTCTTAAGTGCGTATATTTATAATCCACATTTCAAAAATTAATATAGCTAATAAGCTTATATAATATAATAAAAATTCTATAAACTAGAAGAGAAGCAGATGAAAGTGGAGAGAACAAATGTTTTTTAAATCGCAGTGCTTGACTGGAAAAATTCTAAATTAAAACGAAATATAGAAACGGAAATTTTATTAATAAAATATTTTATTAAGCAAAAATTTCCACAAAATTTTTTTATTTATTTTTTATAACCGAAAACAAAACTGTTGATTCCAATTAAAATAAAATTCTCCGTCGTTGCAAATTATTTCATAACCTGTAATATTTTTTTCCTGATTCATACATTCTTTTTTGAACTGATTTGTTTTTTTTTTTTTTTTTTTTTTAAAGTGTAATCTAAAATATGACATTACGATAGCAGAAATAATTAATTTAATTTTTATGTTAATGTCTTACCATTTTGACAAAATATATTCGCACATCTAAAATGTTTTTTCTCTTCTTTTTTAAATTAAAAAAAAAAAAAAATTAAGCAAATTTTGTTAAAATATCAAATTAATGTTATGACAATTAATTATTAAATATCAATTTACGAAATTTGATTTTCAACTTTAATTTTCTTCTAGGTAAACCGTACCAAATTAACAAAATTAAATTTTGTTGTTGAATTCGATGAATTTTTATTTATGAATTTTTAAATTTAATATGAAAAAATTATAATTAAAAAAAAAAATGATTATGATTGATTTTATGGCGAAAATTAGTGAAAAGAAGAAGAAGGAATTTTATTTATAATAAAAAAAAAGTATTTTCAAACATATGTTTGATTATTTTTTTAATATAAGCTTTAGGCTTAATTTTTTTTTTATATGTACATAATTGCATATAGATACAGAATCGATCAATAATCAACTGATATGAAAAACTTTAAAAAAATAATATCTTAAAAATTAAATATAAATTAATTAATTATTAATTGTGTACCTATAAAATTGTTCTGCAGCATCTAATCATAGAATCAGCCACACGCTGTGGCACAGTAGTTAGCACAGCACCAGTCTTTTAATTGAAATGTTCAAGGTACGATTCCCGATGAAATTAAAATGTTTTATGGGTTTTTGGATCTGATTCAGTACTCTCTGTCATTGGGATAAAATAAATAAGATTACAATTTGGGTAGGTCTAGGTACGCCGTAATAGCCGTAGTTTTTCACATTTATGCAGTTGATATGCCACAAAATTGAAAAATAAATACTCGAAAAATATTAGAACTACAGTAGTAGAAAATGAGAGATACGATACACAATTCTTCTGACCTCGATTTTCAGATAATCGGAACTCTTGATGTTTCTTGTTTTTTTATTTTTTCTTTTTGACATAATGACGTAAATTATTTCCGAAGTTTTACATAAAAAATTAAAATGACTTATGTTACTATACCTTATGATAATGAAAATATAACAATGCCAACATACAAAAATTTAAAAAAAAACATCATGAGCTCGATTAAAATTTAAATATTTAAGGATATAATTTTTTGATGATAATCAAGTTGTGGTGGGTGACAAATTGTGATTAATTGGTTTTAATTTAAAAAAATTGTCGAAAATGTATAGAGCACACCAAACAAAAAACACACATTTTACTTTATTAGTTCTCTTTATAGCCTAATCGGATATGGGTATACTTACCTTAATCATAGAAGTATCTCTTCTGCTAGTCGATATGTGTTTCAAAACTCTTTAGTCCTAGTATTTCTTCTTATTTCTTACCCTTGGTATAGTACCAATCAACGTTCCCTCTAATTTTTTTTTAGCTGAGCAAAACAAAAATAAATTGCGCTATGAAATTATTTAAAAAATTAAACAAAAATTTGGTAAATTAGACATTTTATAAAAAATAAAAGTTTTTTATTGCAGTTTTTTAAGTTTTTTAAGTTTTTTTATTGTTTTTAAATTTTTTTTATTAATTACATATTACATTATTATTTTTTTTTATTAACATTTTGTAAACGGAAATATCAATACTTTCATCCACTATTAAGCAATAGAATTGTGCCATTCTTATTTCTTGGACTGAGTTCATTGAAAAATTCATTTTAATGGCAAGAACAACATTATTTATTAAAATTTTGATGTTATCTTTACCAACTTTTGTTCTAGGAATGGTTTCTGTACAGTTTTCTCGATGTTACTGATTAATTTGGCTATACTATTTAAATCGATAACAATTTGCACAGCCTACTAAGGAAGTATTATTTTAAATAACTAATATTTACAATAAATATTCTAATGCGCAATTAAAAAAAAAATCCGTGCGCAATTGCGCATTTGCGCAGCTTAGAGAGAATGTTGGTACCAATAATAATACACTAATTTTTTGAAAAAAATATATTCTTCATTTACTTTAAAAATGTATATTTTAACAATTAACAAAAATATGTTTTACGAAGTGATTAATGTATGTGGATGTGATATTTACGAAGAAAGCTATGAGCTTATAGAATATTTTACTTCCTAGTATTAGCTCATAGCTGTATTAGAAAGGTGTTTGAGAATGAAACACGATGTTTACCTTAAAGATCCATTTCTTTATTCCTTGATTCAATTTAATTGAAATGAATTTATTTGATAAATTACAACTCTAGTTAAAATCTGAATAATAAAATCATGATGTAATCACAACATCTTTAACAAACATGAAAATAATGAAAAATTGATTACTATTTTTGAATTTTCACTTATGTATACATGTTAATTACCTTTATTTATCTAGTCTTTATCACTATTCAAATAATCAGTTCATTACCTAAATTAAAAAACATGAAGAATTTATTGAAATCAAAAACTGATTTTTTTTTTAATGTAATACAATATTTAAATGGATTTCAATTTCACCATAATATGTACGGTGTATGAAATGCTTTCAGCTTTTCCTTTCAATCTAAATTTGTGATAGACATTAATAAACAACAATATTAACATCTTAATACAAATAATATGATTGTTTTGTTAATGAGTGGGTGAATTTGAATTACAAAATTTATTGGTTCAGTTTTATTGATCACTGTACAAAATAAAGTTTGACTCTCTAATAATCAATAATATATTATTTATGAAGAACCAGTTCTCTTTCAATTCAATTCAATAATATTAAATATATATTATCGAAACAATAAAGAAGAATAAAGTAATTTTACTGGTTTTTAACTCCACCAATATTATATTAATTTATAATATACAATACACATCATCAACAGAATACCACAAAAAACAATGAAATATAAATAAAATTGGAAAGATACTTCATACATATAGTTATACTTACTATAGGTATATATATAAATACATATACATACATGAATTAAAAATAATATAAAAAACTAATTTTGTTTTGTTTTCTTTCGATTAATAATATGAATACGAATATTATGATGATCGTATGATATTAAATAAATTTTCCATTAACCTAAGCTTTAAATTTCCTTTGAAAGACAATATAATAATCATGCAAAATTGTAAGTATACCTTGAAGTCAATTTTAAAACTATATATATATTGCTGCGTGTATTCGTATTTGTATTGTATATTTTATTTATGTTATGTTGTATATCAACGTATATAATATTTTATCGTATGAGAAGAATTTTTATATCTTCTTTTACTCAAATTTGAAAATCAAAATTAACTTTTTAAAGTAAAATGATATTGATAATTTGATTTAAAGTTTAAAATAACTTTCACAGATCATATCATTTAGGTATTTTGTTGAATAAATTTATAATTAAATAAATCGATACTATACCCAATAATGTAGATTGTAGATAAATACCAGGCCGAAAGAATTTAAATTATTTAAAGTTTTCCCTTAAAAATATTGAAATTTTCTTTGATAAAACTTTGAATGGAAATTTTTGAATGAATATCTAAAAAAAATATTTAAAAGGGTCGTATATCATAAGAGTCATATATCAAGGAGTTAAATCACTACTATGAGAAGAGTTATATCATTTTCCTTCTGTTTGGTATATTAATAATATAAAATTGAAATCTCCAGATATGATATTTCTAACCTGTGTAAATTAACTGATAAAACGCATTTAGAATTGTTTAACTGTTTCACTATCAAATTACGATGAAAAAAAAGAAAGATTTTTACTTGACAGCAGGAAATTTTAGTCAATAACGGAAATGAATTACAACAATCAAAAACAAAAATGATTGTCGATCAAAAACCCTTGACTCATTTTCGTTTTGATTGAAATTAGTTTTTTTAAAACGAATATTTCCATATAAATTTTGTTTTTACTTGAATTCGTTTTTGTTTTTGATTGAATGATTTTTAACTGAAATTACCCTCTATAACTTTATATTTTCTTACTCTGTGGAACGTGGAACGAAAATAAGTAAAATGTTATAATCTTAATTAAAAACATACATATATTTCCTCTATAATGAACTTTGAAATGAAAAAAATTAATAAAATAATTAAATACTTAATTTCAAAATCGATTATAGTGATTATATCAGGCTAAAAGATTGTAAATAAAATAATAAATGAAAATTTCTATTTTGTCCAAAGTCAATTATTATTGAATCATAACAAAAACTAAAATTAAAGAAAAATATAGCTACTAATTTTACTTACTTTTAATTTATAAATTCCAGTTTTTTTATATTTTTTTATTTCATTATTTTGTTATACATTTAATCCATAAAAAAAATTACAAAAAAGAGTTGCTAATCTTTATTTAAGGTAAATTTTAAATATTTAATTTTTTAATTATTTAGTTATTACTCTCTTCTCGTCACATATCAGTATTTATAAGCATTACATTAATATAATATACCTATTTTGGAAAATTTGGTAAAAATCACAATAATGATAGATTAAATAACAAAATTTATACCAAATTTAACACCTAAACTAAAACTAACCTAAGTAAAAATACAACACAAAAATTTCGAATGTTTCGAATTCAGGTATTGATATGCTCATCCTTATCAGGAATGGACCTATCATATTTTAAATAACTCAGACTCAATATTATTAGCATCATATTCAATTGGCTTACATGTAGCCTGCCTATTATAATCATACTAGGGGCCCCTTTTGAGTAATTATAATTCAAGTTAAAGCCAAATTTAAAGTTTTTAAAAGAACAGGGATTTGCATGGACTGATATAGACTTCTCATTGCAAAGCAGAAAACACTAATTTTTTAATGAAAAGCTTAGAAATTAGTATGTTTTTGTTAAAAAGCATAAATACCTTACTTCTCATTTTCTGTTTCGTTTCTACCTATTTCTTAATGTATTTGGTGAATAATAAAACCATATGATTAAAAAATGTTCAACTGTGTGCGCATTATTGTTTTATTTACAACTTGCTTATTATATATTAAGAGTTCATTATGGAGAAGAGAGATAAAATGAAAAGGTGTCTACTGCGCAGGTCCTTAAATGCTTGTCAATTATAATTATAGATAACAGAGGGGGATATGATCATGGTTTTGAATATAACCCTTAGAATCTATAGAAAAATATAATGTTCGGGCGCTATAAAACCCATTTTTAAACAATTTTTAATGTACTTTTCATTATGGTAATATATGTTAGATATTAAACCATTTTCTTTTGTGTTGAGAGTTATTTTAAAGTGATTTCTGATTAATTTTATTAAAAAATTATCGATTCTATGTATTTTAGCTCTACGGTACAAATATTTATTTGAGTAGAAATGTTTGTTTCAGGTTTTCTGCGTAGGTTTGAACAAGCTCTTATGCATTTTCGTTAAAATTTTCTGATATTGTAGAACTAATTGGCCTAATAAATGCTTGATATGCGATTATTTTGACTCTATTGCTGATTTTATTGTTATAAACTCCTGTTGAGACATAGGACAAGGAAGAAAAATATACCTGAACTATAAAACTAAATTTGTTTAATTCCAATCAATTCCAATTTTATGTATCATATCTCTAACAAATGAATGTTTAGATGTCTTATGAACGAAAATATTAACTTAATTTTTCCAAACGCTTAAATTTGGTAAAATTTAAAAAAAAATTTGAATTTGAATAGTTAAATTGATTTTTTTTGGGACATTTTATTTTTGTTTTTTTTTCCTGTTTTTTTTTTAATGAATGAAAAATTTAGTCAAATGTATAATAATGTAAATGATGTTAATTTTATGATTTTATATTAATGCAAATTAATTATTGTAATAAATTGATTAATTATCTAAACTAATTAAAATAAATGAAAAATTAAAAGTTTTTGATTATAAATATCAGTTTTAGAAATTTGTAAGTAGAGAAATAATAATGCTAGCGGCATAATATTATAAATTAAAAATAAAGATAATAATTCATTAGCATACGAGTACAAGAGTTAAAGGTATATCTACTACACAGGTTATATACATCTAATATGATATACTACTATATGTAGTACATAATCTAATGTTGAAATCATTCCAAAATCTCCTCCAAACGGTGATGATAAAAAACCTAATATGTACATATATATACATATTACAATTGTAAATCTGTTATGTATATATATATATATGTATTTTCACATCATTCAATTGTTTCAGACAGTTTTAAAGCCAGCTTTTTACATTTTTAGGTCTTTTTTTTTTGTTATACTATTTATGACTACGTATTATTATTAATTTTGGTTAAGTACAGCTGAATTATTTTAATTTTAGTTTTAAACAACTTGAGATCTAGTATCAATTTCAATTCTCCTGGCAAATTATTATAAGCTTTTAAGAAATCATATAGAGAATATTATTGATTTGATGGCTTATTTTAAAGAGAGACGTATAAAATCCAGAGTTTATTTCTAGTATTATGATTATGTATATCTACACTTCTATTTAATAGGAAACTGTGCTTAATTTGATTTTTTATAATTTTAAATGCAGTTGTTAAAAGTTAAAATTTAATAATAAATTTGATAAGCTGACTTAAGCTGGATTTTCAGTATACAAACTGCTAGTAGGATGTAATACAGGAAAGTCCTGAGCTATTTTTATGTATTTTTTACATACTATATAAAGCTTGTTTGTGTAAATTTGTGAAGCCCTATCCAAATCGTGTTAAGGTAACAAATATGGAATTTGATGAGCGATGAATATAATATAATAAAAATAGCGCTATCGGTTAAGAACTTGCGTTAGTCTTCTAATTATAAATACGTATGTAATAGCTCCAGTTAGACCTACTGTCTATATATAAATCAAGGTAATTAAAATTTTTAACAATTTCTCAGTATTGATTTTTGAACAAATCAGATATATATGTTCTGTTAAATGGTTTATTTTCAAAAGTAAGTGCTTTATTAAACCGTTCGTTAGACAACACTTAGTTAATGTAGTAGGAACAGAAAAGAAACAATCAGTTTTATTAGAGACGAACATGTGATTAAAAAATTTCAATATAACTCATAAACATAGAATAAACAAAATAGTAATTAATTCATTTTTATTAATTTTAAATGGTAATAAAATTTGATTAATTAAGACAAAATTTTATGATGAAATTCATTTTTTTTTGGAAATAAAAATATTTAAGTTTATTTTTCGGTTGGTTCTCTACTATTTATTATATATATATTATATATATGTAACTTATTAATAAAATTAACATTTTTATGAGTTTAAAATTTGTCATTAATAGTTAAATTTCTATATTTTTTTCTGATATTCATCACAATTTTTAATGTTATTATAATATGTGTTTTTTCCTTCACTATTAGAGCATATTAAAATATGTTTTGCATTATTGTAAAAAAAATAAAAATATTTTATTTTTTAATTAATTTTGAAATTTTAAAGTTCTTTCACTATAGTTAGAAAAGTTGTTATTTTATCGGTTTATTTTATATAATAAATGTTTTTGATTAAAGATATATTAAAGACAGTAAATATAATAAAAATAATGGTGTATGCTTGTTCTGTTTTAATATGAAATAGTAAGATCGTAAAAATGTCACACCATCTCAACTCTGATCTCTATACGATCAAACTACTTTTATGTATCTTTATATTTACTGTTTTTGACAATATTTTTGAGGTTAATTTCAGATAGATAAGAATAATTACAAAGGACAGTCACAGTAATAAAGATGCACAGAGGTAGTTTGATCGTGTGATAATCAGAGCTGAGATGGGGCATTTTTACGATCTTACTGTTTCATATTAAAAACATAATACGAGTCTAATTTGAAATTGAGAGGTTAAAATACCTTTACGGGAATTTTATAAATACGTTTAATTAAATATAGATAGATAGATTTTGAATTTCGGAAGGGATTCAATCCCTATATCACTGCAGCCGTAAATGGGCTTATTGTGATAACCCGTGTTTAATATTAGATGGGATTTAGTCTCGTGAGTCCTTCATGATACTTTATTTTGTGCTAACACTCAGGATATTCTTCAATGGTATGCTGGATAGCTCCCATTGTACAGTAATTAAATATAAATATCTATATCTACTAAATTATTTAAGTTCTTCATAGTCTGTTCTCAATATGTGCACACACGTTTTTGAACCAAATTTCAAGGCTTATAGTTTTTTTAAGCTAATAACGGTTTCAATAGATTAACGAAATTTAAGAGATACCTACATTCAATAATCAATTGTATTTGTTAACAAAATTTGGATCTTATACATGGGACATTTTGATCTTATAAAATAAAAATAATTGTGTAAATATTTACATAAAATAAAAAATAATTAAATAAAAATCAAATCAAATATCATTAAATTAAATTTTTATTCAAAAATATGGTAGTTTGTATATTGTTTTTATCGATTTTTACTTTTTTTTTAGAAATTATTGTACCTTTATAGGTACCTAATATGAAATATAAGTAAGTTAATTTCTATTTTTCCTATTTTCATATATTAAGTTTATACAAATGTGTACAATACTGCGCTTAACTTTTATAGGCAAATTAACTTAATCGCAACGAAAGCTAAACAAAATAAAAACAAATATGTATTTTGGAAAATGAAAAAAAAAAAAAAAAAACTAGTTTCCGTTTATAATTTTTTCTTTATTTAATTTTTAACCTTGTTTAATTTGAATTTAAAATGCATACTCGAAATATAATATGTATGTAAAATAGGCATATTTGTAAACTAATGTTTTGTCATATGTAAATTAAAATTAATTAATGCTGATATCAACAAAAAAATAGAAATAGGTATGCATGTATAAAAATTTTCAAAAATTAACATACACATCAAAAGTTTGTTTAAAATTGACACACATAAAATGATGTATTAAAACATATATCATAGATACTTGCATGAAAACATTAAACCTGAGTATAATAGAGTGTGTGTGTGTAAGAGAATATAGTAAGTATCGTAATAGAAATTTATTTGTTATTATGCATTTTATGATTTATTATTCATTCATTCATATATACCTACATATTCCTCATCCGGTAGATTAAAAAGCAAGATTGAAGCAGTAGATTTAGCTGATTAAAAGTTACTGACCGACTTGATATAGCGATTATGTTGTTTGATTACTAAAAAGAAGGTTAAAATTTTTAATGATTGTGTTAAATTTGTTAAATTAAGATTTTATTAAATTAAATTTTTTTGCGTAATTAATTATTGATCAAACTCTAATTCACAACATTCATCTTTTTTATCTTTTTTCAAACATTATTATGTACAAATACTTTACTTGAATTGTATACATAAAATAAATAGAAATGTTACCTTACAGAAAAGTACTAAACAGTAGACCGTTGCTAAAAGTAAACATGAACATTAAACTTGATAGTAAAAAAATATATATATAAAATCACAAAACACTTTTATAGCACGGAAAACTCTTAGGAATACATATTATAAAAATATAACCGTTGTGAATAAAATAACATACATAATATGTACCATAGCAGAACATAATTTGAAACATTGATATTTGAAAAATTACAATGTATTTTTTTTTTGTTTATTCTCGTATAACTAATTATTCTCGTATAACTAATAAAATAACTATTACAACATTTAATACAATATATATATACAAAGATAAATTCAATAAAGAATCTAAAATAAAATAAAATAGTTAGTAATCTTATTTGTTTAACCCTTTAATAGCGTGGTGGAATATTACTGCGGTAATAGCGTTGTGAGTCCAACGGACGCCTATTTTTAATTGTCATTAAAAATATTATTGAAATGTGTTTTATAAAGTTTTTATTTTGTATTTATTTAATTTGTTTTACATAATTTAATTCAATTTTTAATTAAAAGACACAAAAATTAACACTTATTCATAGTATACATTCAAAAATTTTCACTCGAAATTCAATATTAAAAAACATTGTATTCAAAAAACAAATTTCCAAAATTAAATTAAATTTTTGAAATATATATCTTAACATAAATTATTTCAGTATTTCCAGCGGAACTAAGACTATCACATTTTTTTGGGCGGTATTAAATTCATTAGTTTTGTTTATTAATAAAAGCACGTTTTCCAAATTATTTTTAAGCAAGTTAAACAAATTGGAGTTTTACATATATTGCACAGATGGTAAATATTTGCTCTTTTACCGGAAATACAGAAAGTACATTTCTTTCTTTTGTTCCTTTCTAATTTGTTTTCTTCGTCAGATTCAGAAGTAAAAGGTTCTTTCAAAGCTTCAGAAATATTTTGCCCGATTTGACAGGCAATCTTTTATTCATCATCCTTTCTCGGAGGTATGGTTCGCAAAGACTTTTGGCCAATCCTTTTAGAAAGTTCAATCTAGTCATACTCGAAAATCGAAGTTGGATTAGATGTATAACAATCACTCTAACAGTCTGTAAAACATTGCCATACTCCACCGACGCGTTTTTCTATTACCTGAATAAATTGAGCAGATTTATCCACCCCTCCTTTGGTATTATTATAATGGTTTACATGGTATATACATTTTAAATTTATAACAGTCTCTAATCCATTAGCATTTCGTCTATGTCTCTCTAACCCATATTAGCATTTCGTCTATGGTGCCGCTTGGAAGCGCCAGGATTAATGGCAGCGCCAGGATCTACTTTTCTACACTCTTCTTGACCCAAAAAATTCTCGAATTGTATAGCTAATAATAGCATATAAAATCTCTTTGATTTGACATACCAAGTCTGAAAATATTCCGCCCCGTACCATCAGGGAAAAATAACGACAAAACTGATTCATGATTTGACTTGAACATGGACGTGTAAATCAGTAATGTTAAATTCCTGTAATGTTAAATTTCGCAATTCAGTTCATCTTTGCTTTATATTTTAAGCGTAAACGGTCAAGTTTTTAATTGGTTCATTTCAATAATTAAAATAAATATTTAATTACTTACTTGTTATTTGAAAATCAGTTTAGCTTCTTACTTTCGTTCTACATAGGTATATTTCATTATGTTCTTAATAGAACCAACTGTGGTTAGTATATTTAAAAGAATAAATTTTCATAAAAATTATTTATAATTATAATTTTTCTTGCATTGGACCTTAATAATTATTTATTTTAAGTTCAATGTAAGAGGTACGATTTATCATTGAGGTAACCCGAATTAAATCAAAAATAAACATTTGAACATAATTACCATTTAGTTTAAATTTTTTAATTAATGGAAATAAATAAAAATATCAATCAATTGTCTTTAACCAATTCTGATAAAGTAAGTAGTTAGTTAGTAGCTTTAACATAATTTCGAAATATTTATTCAAATGTTGAAATTGATTCCAATAACACTGTTATAACTACTCATCTATAAAATATTATTGTTTTTTTTCTGTTAATTTTTAAAAACATTTTTTTTTACATATGATTTATATTTTTTATTTATTTTTTTTTTTTGTAGAAACATACAAACAAACATAAATCATTAATAACAAAAAATAAAATAAAAAACTAGAATGGAATCCCGCCATTTATGGCTGCTGAGTTTGATATGTACAGCGATATTGATTATTTCAATCAACGCTAGTACAACATCCAAATCAATTGAAACAACAAATATTGATCATAATCAGAATTTAATTGAAGATGAACATGATATAAAATTACAACATTTAAAAAATGACAAATTACCATTAGCACTTGATCCAAAATACAATAAAATGTTACCATTACCCAAATTTGATGATGATGATGATGATGACGAGTATGATGAAACATCTCCAAAATATATGAAAAAACCAAAAAATTCGATTTCATTTGATTCAAATTTGAATAAAATGTTACCCAATAAGTTCAAATTAAAAAGTAATAGTGATATAGAAATTACAAAATTGCCGGAAACTAATATTAAAACAAAACTATCAACAAAGAGTTCTTTAGGTGATTCGAAAAAGTATATACCATTAGCAGATGATCCAAGGTAAGTTTATTGTAAAAAAAAAAAACATTTTTTTTTGTAGAAATACCTTTAAAAATCTTTGTTATTCATATTTATATATATATATATTTAAATATTCTATAAATGTAAATACTTATTCTTCTTCTCTTGGACGTCATAACCAAAATAAAATAAAGCAAATAATCTTTATTTACGCAAATTTGTACAGTTCACGCTTTAAATACTTACATATACAGATTTTTTATATCTTAATTTCGTTAGTGGACGATTTTTTTTCAATAAGACGAACTAGAATGATATTTGATTTGAATTTTCAAGTTTCTTATACATAATTAAACTCAACGTATTAAGCAACGTATTGATCAAGTTAAAGTTCAATTTTAGAGATTTCATCTACGACCAACATCATTATAACTATAAATTCAATTGTCGTTATCGAAACCGTAATGTAGGTACATTATTATAATCCCAAAATTTCAGTTCCACTCTGATCTTACCCTTCCAATTGAATTTCTACATTCAAATTAAAAATTTTATATTTAAGTAGATTAAAAAAAATGGTTTAAACAAATTTACTTTATATTTTAATAAAACAGATTCAATAAAATGTTACCAGAAAAAACTATCATAAAGGATAATTCTAATAAGGATTCGAAAAACGATACAGAAACAGATAGTGAATACGAGTATCTTGATGATGATTATGATGATTATTATGATCAATTATATGATGAATCTTCAGCCGAAAATAAAAATAATAATAAAACTGTGACTACACAAAAACCTAAAAAAGAAATGAAATTGAAACCGATCAAAGGAGATGACAAGGTAGTTATTAAAAAATTAATTAAAATAATAATTTAAATACAGTATGTATGTATGTATATGTGTGTATAATTAAATAAAATTAACATAATTTTTAGGGAATTCCTAAACAAATTAAAAAAAATCAAAGTAAAGATGATTATGGTGATGATGACAATGATATAGAAGATGAAGAAGAAGTTATTTATAGTAATAATGTACCATGCCCCAGAGATTGCATATGCGATCGAAATTTAAATAGCGAAAAAGTTGCAACTTGTAGCAGGTAAATATTAATTAACTATTATATATGGATTAATTAAATTTTTTCATGAATTAATTTCAAATTTATATACTAGATTGGATGCTGATATACAAAAATTCGGTTCAGATATAACAGATTTAGTTGTTGTTGATGTTGGACCAAAATATCCAATAGTTTTAGGACCATTATTTTTCACAAATATTGGTTTGAAAAATTTAAATTCTTTGAAAATATCTAATTGTACATTAGAATTATTGCATCCGAGTGCATTCCATGGATTAAATGAATTATTTGCTGTTAATTTAACAAATGTTGGTATAACACACATTGATCCTGATACTTTTATTACAAATAAACGTTTACGTTTATTAACAATTTCTGGAAATGATTTAAGTTCAATGACAGCACCACGCAGACGAACAAAATATTTAATTAAGGTATTTATTTAATACATAAATGTAAATTTTAATAAAATATAAATTATATTCATTTTTTTTTTTGATTTTCATTTAAATTTTTAGTCATCTAGTATCGAAGAATTGGATTTATCAAATAATAATTTTAAAGAAATTCAATCAGAAGCTTTTATTAATTTACCAAATATTGTATACATTAACTTGGCACAAAATGATTTAAAAACTCTACCAGAAAATCTATTTAATTCAGTGGAAACAATAGAAGATTTAGACTTATCATATAATAAAATATCATTATTACCACCAGAAATATTTAGAAGAACTGCATTGGCACGTTTAGATTTAAAAAATAACGATATCATTGGTGATTTAAGATTTGGTACAAGTGATTTACAAGAATTAGATTTATCTTATTGTTCAATAAAAATAGTTAATAATCATATGTTCAGTAGAATGACTGGTTTAATAACATTAAATTTGAAAGGTAATGGAATTACAAAAGTTCAACCAGATTCATTTACATCATTAAATTATTTAAGACATATTGATTTATCATTTAATAATTTAGAACAAATTAGTTCTATGTTATTCTATAAAAATCCAAATCTGGATGTTATACGTTTAAATGATAATGCAAAATTAAGTGAATTACCTCCAGATGGATTTGATAGTTTTACCCGAGTATTTACTGTTTATTTATTAGATATTTCAAATTGTGCCATTAATTCACTTGGGGAGGGTACATTTTCTCAAATGCCACAATTAACAACATTAAAATTATCATGGAATAATATTAATAATATGCATAAAAATACTTTTATGAATTTAAAACAATTAACTGAATTGGATCTAAGTAATAATTTAATTGTAAAATTAGATGAAGCCATTTTCAAAAATAATAGACAAATTTCTAAGTTGAATTTATCTGGTAATCCAATTCGTGAAATTTCAACAAGACTTTTCCAATCAAATATCAAATTAAATGAATTAGATGTAAGTGATTGTGAATTGCATAATATTTTAGAAGATTATTATTATGATAATCAACAAAATTTAACGACAGCCTTTTTTGATACTTTACGAGTATTTAATGTTTCATTTAATAAAATTAAGAAAATATCAAAGAAAAATATTCGTTTCTTTAAAAATTTAAAGACATTCTCATTTGAAGGAAATCCAATAAAATGTAATGATGAATTTAAGATTTTAATTAAATATTTAATACAAAAGGGGATCTATTCTGGTAAGGTATTTGAGAAATCAATACTAGAGATACCATTTAAATTACCAGCACATACAATGCAAGGTTGGGATGAAATTACTCAAACAATATGCAAACGTGAAAATGAAAAATTAAAATTCAAAAATAATCCGAAAACAAATCGTTTCGATGATGATATTGAAATCAACGAAAATGATGAAAACAAAAAAGAAATAATTGCAACAAAGAAAAATGTTCCAACAAAAGAACTTGGAAAAAGAATTTTAGATGGATTAAAAGAAGTTGATGGTAAAGATAATGCAGCTGAAGAAAAAGAAAGTGATGAGAATACCGAAAATGAAGCAGATGATGAAACAGATGACGAAGATGATAATGATGATGAAGAAACAGATGAGGATGAAGAAGATAATGATGAAGATGAAGAGAATAGCAAAGAAGATAATGACGAAGAAGATGATGAAGATTATAATGATGAATATGATTATGATGAAGATAAAAATAAAAATAAACAAATAAAAGAAATTCTAGTTACTAAGAGACCACAAATTAAAAATCATGGAATATTTGTTGATGAAGTTAACATTATTAAGGAAACAAATGATAAATATTTAAGAGGTAAATTTAAAACACCATAATAATTGAAAATGTTTAAAAGTAATTTATTAAATACAATGTACCATATCTATATGTATGTATGTAAAATATGGATTAATATAAAATTGTTTATATGTATATTTTAGGTAAACTTTCTGATGATGATTTAGAAGACGATGATGAAGAAATTATTATTGAACGGGGTCATATCTATTATGAAAATTATAAATTCTTAAAACCAATTGTCATAATTGTTGCAATATTTATAATATTATTATTGGCAATTATAAAACTTGTATCAATTATAATGAGAAAACGTGGTGAACGTTATCGTATGGCAATATTGGCATCGAAAAATTCAATTGTTTATCAAAAATTATCTGAAGAAATTGCAAAACCAGTTAATAAAAATCCAAAAGTTCATCGATATTCAAGAATCAATCAAGTGTAAACTTAAATTTAAAACAGAAATGAAAAATCATAAAATAATAATAATATTAAATTAATTTGTTAAAATGTACTTACTTTACTTTTTGAGATATTTACTATATATGTAGTAACTCCTTATACATATTAAAATTTAAAATTATGTAATTTTTATATAAATGATTTTAATTGTCATTTTTATATGAAAATGAATAAAATATTATAAATATTTTCCAATCAACTTCCGTTTGAAGAAATGTTATTAATTAAGTGATTATAATAATAATTATACAATTATATATTATGTTAGTTTATAAAAGATTTTGAGCCATATATATATATGTATATTTTTTAATTTAACATTGTTCAGATTTTTTTTCAATATAAAAGAAGCTTCAAAATTTTTAAATTAATTTTAATAAAATCAATAAAGTAAAATAATATTTTGGATAATTTTAATATCAGTTTTTAATTAGTTAAAATATTTTTAAAATATGTAATTGTTTTAATCGTTTCTTACTAAAACACTTGTTTTTAGTTTGGGAATTCTTTTTAAATTTAAATTTGATTTCAAATCGAAATTTCTAATTAAAAAATATATCAAAAGGCTCGTTTTCAAAAGTTTGACGATTTAATACTTTGAAAAAATTACAAAAAATTGTCTTACCGAAACTTATGTAAAGAAAACCGATTTCTGTGTTATCTTCCCGAATGATTTCTAAATTAATACTTAATACATTTGTGTTCTTTTTTAATATTTTTCATATTAATTAAAATTACATATGAAACAATATTTATATATTTTCTTCACCACATAAATACATACATGCATTTATACGGGCAAATATTTATCTTCAACTAAATTGTACTTAATTTGATTTGATAAGAACACATCATGTCGTCAACCACTAATTACTAATAATTTTTAATTATTTTAATTTATAAGAATATTTTATAGCAATATATTTTGAGAATTTTTTGTAATCTTAAATTTTAGAGAAAAGAAATAGAATTTAATGTACTCTTTTTGTTTTTGTTGAAACAAAACAAAATTTTAGAAATTTTTTTTTTGTGGAACCATCTTACATTCCCTGATATTTTATAACACAAATTCAATAAAAAAAAATGTAAAATCTAAATCGTTTTGTTTTATTTTTGATTTGAAAATGGACTAATTTAGAAGGCAATACAAATAAAAATTACATACAATTGTTTTTTTTTTATTTCTTTTTTTATTTCAACAATTGTGTATAAAAATTATATAAGTATATGTAATTTAAAATATATTGGTTGGATAAATGAGGTCAATTAAACTTTAATAAATTGTCATCGAATTTTCAAATAAAATTGACAATTCTTCTGCGCTTTGTTCCTTAGGTGCTAATTTTATAATTCGTTCCTGAAAATTTAAAAATTATGCATTTTATTTTTATTGGTATTTTTCAACGTAGTAAAATAATTGTAAAAACTAAGTTCAAACCTGAGGTAATGTTCCTTCTACTAAAGCCGGTATATCAGACTTAGTAAAACCTAAAGCATTTAAACCATTTTCAATGTTCATTTTATACATATATTCTCTAACAACATCAGCTAAAATTTTTCCAGAATCGACCAATTTAGCCTATGAAATTTTTTTAAAACAATAATTATTTTCGATTCAAGTTTTATATAACTGTTATTTTTAATACCTTTGAAACATCTTTTCCCAAAATGCTGGCCGCTTCTAAATGCCTTTCTGGACATGCTGAAGCAGTAAATTCAAAAACACTTGGTGCTGTAATTACTACAGACAAACCATGCGGAATAATTGGATGATCTTTTCCATAATCATTTGGAAAATGATTACGTACTTTACCTGATATTGGATATGATAACCCATGACATAAATGTACTCCAGCATTTCCAAAACCAACTCCAGCCATTGTTGAAGCTAAATGCATTTGTGAACGTGCTTTTAAATTATCTGGTTGATAAACAGCTGATTCAAAATATTTCTTTATTATGTCGAGAGCAAATCTTGCCCAAACATCAGATATAGGATTACGACCTTGATATGGTGGTCTTAATTTTGAATGTTCAGGAGCTGGACCACGCTCTGTATATGGTATTGCTGTAAAACTTTCTAAAGCATGACAAAAAACATCAAAACCAGAATAAGCAGTAACACGTTCTGGTAATGATACTGTATGTAGTGGATCTATTAAGCCTTGAAGGTACATAAATTAGTAAATTAAAATAAAATGGAATGAAATAAGTTTACCTAATACAGGCTTTAAATATTTACTAGAAATACCAGTTTTGACATGCATTTCCTTAAAATCAAATATTGCCACTCCGGTTGTTTCCGAACCAGTACCAGATGTAGTTGGAATAGCGATCATTGGTTTTAAATTACTTTCTATCTATTACAGTTAAGATAAAACGAATAATATAAAATTTACTACAGTTAAAAATTCTTGAAATTTTATTTTAAAATTGGTTAACTGGTTTTGATTTTCCTATTGGGGCATTCACATACGTTAAGAATTCAGCATTCGGATTACATGAATATAAATTTGCTGCTTTACATGTATCAATTACTGATCCACCTCCTATAGCAACAAAAGCATCAAAATTGTTTGATTTAGCAAAATTAGCAGCGTGCCAGAAACTTTTAGCAAAAAATTAATTTAAATATTAAATTGAATCAAAAACAGGAAGTAAAAATGTATTATTTTTTTTATTGATTTTAATTTAAAATAATTATACCTTTTGTCTGTTGGTTCAACTCTGGTTTCATCGTAAACTTTATAATTAATTTTATACAATGATAAGGAATTTAAAGCATTTTCAACACTTTTTAATTTAATTACATTTTTATCAGTCATCAAGCATACTTTCTTAACACCAAGCGTTTCTAAATCACCACCTAATTCCGATGAAACTCCAGGACCAAATCGTACTGTAGATGATGACATCTAAAATAAAAAAAAAAACAATAACAAAAATTTTAAAATAAAATACATTTGTTATCAATAAAAATATCACATGATCCAAATTATTTTTCAATTTGATATTTGTACTTACTTCGAATGCATATTCATTTTTTTTCTTTTTATCTACAGATGTTTGATAACTAACTGAGTGAGCAGGACATTTACATCTAATAAGTTATTCCCTGTGATAGTATTAAATGTTTTTTTTATTTAATAATCAAAATAACTTACGACGTCGCAGATATTATCTTCATCAAATCCACAACTCGTTTTTTATGAATCATATTTCAATAATAAAGCAGTTCAAATTCAACAACTTTTTCTGTTCAAATTCACTCCAACTAAACACTATGCCAAAGGTTGTATGTAATTTGTAATGTAAAACATAAATATTAATAAATCTAATGAATTAATGAGTGCTGTGATTATGATATGATGTTGAATTTTTTAAATTTTATATTTTTCCTATTTTTCTTTTTCTAATAAACTTTCATGACGTTAATTGTTTCGTGACAGACGCCAGCTGCGTTTTTGACATTTTGGATTTGTCGGCTGGGTGATATTTTTTTAGAAATGAATTTCATATTCTTTTTTACACCTACCTTCTATGAGAGCTTTACCCTCCTCAATACTCATAAGTTTAATTTTTTTAAATTACTTTATATACTTTTATTTTTAATTGCCAGTACCTATTTATTTATTTATTTATTCATTTAATAATTGTCTTATTATTTTTACATTTGGCTTTCTCTAAAAAAATTATGCTATAAACAGAACCAAGTTCTATATTCTTGCGAGAGAGGTTATAAGTAGCCCATTTAAAGTGGCGTTTTAATTATTTTGAAATATTGCCTTAAAATTTGAAAGAATAAAGTATTAATTCAAAATATATAAAAAATATTTACAACTTTTTTTTATATTATTCTTGTAAATTAAAAATATCCCCTAAAAGTTAGTTGGTTTAATTGGTATAAAGTTATGAAACGTATGAGTTTGCTTATGATATGATGAAGTATTCTCGAAGTCGTGCACAGGACAGGCACAACACAACGAAACAATTCATTATATTTGCCGCTTTGAGAGTAAAAATCCTCTTACATTTGTCAAATAAATTTCAAAGGCAACACTTAATTTTTAACAAATAATTTGGAAGGAGGTGGGACTTGGAAATTAGAATTGACATTTGACAAATTGACATAACAATTTTGTTGATTATTCTTTATCGCCGCATTGAGTATTTCTATTTTGTACATGTGCTTTTAGATTTATTGAGAAAACAAAATTTTGTAAAATTTTGTAAATATAATTCTATTTTAAATCGCAACTTATTTTAAATCACTGATATTTTCAGAACTGAATTTATTAAATTAAACAATAAAATGGTTTTTTTCACATGCAATCATTGTGGTGGTGCTTCTAAAAAACCTGCTGTGGCTAAACATTATGCGTCGAAATGTCGAGGATTGCCAGTTTCTGTAACTTGTATGGATTGTCAACAGGTACGTGAAAATTGAAACTTGAAAGCAAAATATGTTGAAATATACACCCATATTCTTGAAGACTCATCGTGTCAGTGATGAAAAACTCACCTGCTCCCACGTCTAAATAATCTGTATTTCTAGAAGACTTATTAAAAATATCGTTATGTTGATAGTCAAAATAACGAAATTTTTTAAAAATATCAGAAAAACAAATTTTTTTAGACGTGGAAGCGGATCAATTTTTCATTAATGACTCGATGAGTCTTCATGAATATGGGTGAATACTTGCATAAAATAAATTATTTTCTACAATAGTCTAATAGGTATTTTGTTTTTAGGATTTTCGAGGTGAAGAATATACGAAACATAATAAATGTATAAGTGAACATGAAAAGTACTCAGCAAAAGATAGTGTACAAAAACCAGGATTAAATAAAGGTCAAAGAAAACAAGATTTATGGATTGATACAATCAATTCTATTTCAGAAGATCAAGATGTGAAAATGGATCAAAAATTGAGATATGTTTTTCAACGTTTACAAACATATGACAACATACCTAGAAAAAAAATTAAATTCCAGAAATTTGTTAATAATAGTTTTAAAATCCCAATGAATACTGCTATGGAAGTTTGGAATATATTAGAAAAAGCATTAGAAAAATTTAAAAAATCAAATGAAAATGGACAAAACCAAGTTAATGGAAAAAGTGAAACTAAGAATGAACAAGATAGTAAAAAGTCTGAGGTTTCGGAAAATCAAATTGAATCAGAGCTAAATGACAAAGTAAATTCAGGAGAAGGAGATGCTTCCGTAATTGAAATGGGAGATCTTGAAAATGGAAAATCATTGAAAAAGAAAAAAAAGAAGAACAAAACAGAGATTTGTCTAAATGAAGAAAAAGATGAAGCTGAAAACCCAACATCAAATGGATTTAAGAAAAATAAAAAAAGAAATTTAGAAGAAGGGAACGCTTCGGAAATTAACACGGAAGATCTCGAAAATGAAAACTCATTGAAAAAGAAAAAAAAGAACAAAACAGAAGATTGTTTAAATGGAGAAAAAGATGAAGATGAAAAACCAACTTCAAACGAATTTAAGAAAAATAAAAAAAGAAATTTAGAAGAAGGGAACGCTTCGGAAATTAACACGGAAGATCTCGAAAATGAAAACTCATTGAAAAAGAAAAAAAAGAAGAACAAAACAGAAGATTGTTTAAATGGAGAAAAAGATGAAGATGAAAAACCAGCTTCAAACGAATTTAAGAAAAATAAGAAAAGAAATTTATTTGAATCCACAAATGGAGTTGAAATACATGAAAATGAAAGTTCACTAAGCAAAAAGAAAAAACAAAAGAATGAAGATAACTCAATTGAGTTAAAGAATAATGACGAGAATCAAAAATTTGATTGGATTTCAATAATAGGTGAATGTGTTGCTGATGGAATGAATGCTGCTAAATTAAAAAAAAAAGTATTCAAAAAGTATTCAAAACAAAATCCTGACATTGAAATTAGTAATAAAATAGAAAAAACATTTAAAAAATATTTAAAGAAATCAGGTTTCCTAATTGAAGACGATACTATTAAACAAATCATTCAAATGTAATAATAACTATGTTAAGAAAATTAAAAGGCAAAATAATGTTTTAATTCAAAATAAAAAAAATAAACTTTGTTATTTAACATATTTTAAAAATATCTAAGCTCTTTCATAACAGTTTCCTTTCTTATCTTAGCAACCAATACCAAGTCGGTAAAATATTCTTAGTAAAAAAATTGTAAGATTGGTTAAAATAGATGCATTCGTTTTGGCGTTTAATTGATCTAAAAAAAAATTTGTAATTTTATATTAGTTTCTTGTTTAAAGTAAAAATACTTCTTCTATAAACACCTTAAAGCTTCGGACGTTAAATGTGGGTTTTAGTTGCTAAAAGTTTTAAGGGTGAAAAATAGTAGTAGTATTTTGGCTTTAAGGAAGTTGAATTTTTTTACTAATAAAAAAAATAGATGCTGTCGCTTTGCATGTCACTGCAAAGAATTTTCTAAATTTTTATTTGGAAAATTTATTTATTTCGAACGGAAACATTGGAAAGTCGTTAAAACTATCTATTGAGAAATTAAAATTTTATTTTTATATACTCAAAGAAATAGAATAGAAAATATCCTAATCAAACGTGCAAATAACCCAAATTAGTCTGAAAATATTCCATGTCAGGTCACCAGTAAAATATGATAACTTACTGCTCTTTTACAAATTGAAATCACATAAAATAAAGCCATTTCATGTTATGCATCTTTTTAGAGCCAACAAAATATTTATCTAAAACCAGCTTTACTCAACATGCTTCTCAACATGGTAATACCAATTATTAACAAGCTTAATTTTTCGATCAGAGGTTTGATGGTTTACTTTTTGCGATATCCTTCCGCTTCCATATCCGAATTGAGAACCTTTTTAAAATTTACATCTATGATCGACATGATATACATAATTTATATTGATGGAATTTGATATAAGGTCGTCGACTAGCTTATATCTTTCTGCTTTCTCATCCGAGAATAAGATGACGAATTTTTGGTTTATTCTGTTAGCAAGCTATTTCATTTATTGCGAGATTGCGACTGACTTTATTTTTGTTTATTCAATTCATTGCATGTCTTTATTGTGCTGCCCTACATCGCCTACATACATATATATGTATATGTGATATATACACTACATACATACATACATACTATGTGCATTACATCTAACTGAATTTTCTGAAAATAACAATTAGAAATACACATTTTGAGCATAAAGAAATTCATACATAAGGTTCAAAACAATCAAAACCGCAATTGAAAATAATCTAGGTCACAATAGCAATTAAGAAGAAATAGAAAATATTCGAACCAATATTAAAAGCCAACGAAAACGCTGCTGATACTCATACTGATATGACAAACGTTGGTTGCAGTAGGGTACAGAAATTCGTTACATTGTTCGCAAAAATTGGAAGGAAAATGATATGTAGACACTACACAGACTAAATAGTTCGAATGAATTAATATAAAAATAAATAAACAGCATACTTATGTATATGTACATAAATTACTTTGTGGGAAAGTGTTGGAAATTAAAGTAAAATTTATATATTTATTTATTTTCTGAAAAATGAAGATTTCTTGAATATTTGAATGTCGGGCTATAATTCCACTCCACAAAAAATACTAGAATGCAATAACTATCGCAGAATCACACTAGGTAGCACAATTTACAAATTTATCGCTTGGTTGTAAATAAATTACAACGCAAATAGTGTGTAATATCCGGCCGATTTAACACCGAACATGATGTCATGCCATAATTTTGATGCATCAAATTTATTTATCTATTGTAATGCAGCATAACCAGAAAAATGGAGTTAATGTAAAATTCGTTAATTTAGCAGCCACTTTACAACTCATAACAGTATAAGCAGAGTTAAAATACACAGGTGTACCGTGTACGGCAAACAGACTGCATTCCTTCAATTTCGTTTACATTTTGTTGTTTAAATTTTTATTATTTTTCTTTTATTCAACAAAATTATAAAAGAAACAGATTTAAGAAAATGGTAACAATTACAAAGCGAAATGATCTCTCCATAAGTGAGAGTAAAACAAAATTTTTATGCGCCAAACATCACAAAATATTGAGTCCACCTCAAATATCAAGTATGTATTGGGCTCAACTAGAACTATTATCCCTGAAAATAAATGTAGTGTTGAAATATTGACCAACCGTCCAATTTAATCAAACGAGAATAGAAAATTATAGTTTACAATAGTTTGGCTACTTGTTTAGTATTCAATGTAATGTACATATGTATGTACTTCATTTAAAAAAACAATAATGCAAATCGGTTTTGAAATTGGTACTGTAAGTACTGCACTTTTCACCAATATACGAAAAAATATCTTAGAAAAAATAGGCTAGAAGCATTATTTGACTTTGTCCCGACCATAAAATAATCAATGTGGTGGATACGTGCTTGTCAGCACTTAAGCAGCTTAACTTATGGCTACTGGTATAGATGACACGTACAGGTTTTGTTACTAATGTATTTCAGTTTTATACATTTAAATAGCAAAATCAAACAAACTAAAAATTTGTCAAATAAGCTGTTTAAATCCAAATGTGATCAATTATTGATATTTCAATTTATAAGTTGAATATGGTTAAGTATACAAGAGCAAGATACATAATATTATATACAATTAGCATACTATCACAGTATCAACATTTAATCGCATCTAACTTTTCTTCGAATATGACTATATACCCTTTTCAACCAGCTAATTGAATCCTATTACAAGATTGCAGATTTGGTAAGTTCACCAACTGATGATTTTAAGCCAAATCAGGAAAAAACAAATCAACACTATATTTTTGATACAAAAGAACTATATTTTTGATACTATATTTTTGATATATTGTGTCCTCAATTGGCAAAAGAAAATTATTATGTTAATGTAATGTAATTAAAAACTATTCTTATGAAACTGTATAACACATCATATTAACACAAATTAAGCTAGAATTAAAAACTCTAATTACTAAATTTTCTCTAGATATAGAGAGCCTCCTATTAATAATGAATTAATGACGAATAATGTTACATACAAGATTTAATTAAGATTTACTTTTTACTCAAAAAAAAGATCGAAAAATCTTCTAACATATAATTTTCAAATAATGAAATAAAATATTTAAATTGAAAAACGAATGCAATCACTATCAAAATGAACTTTACACAATGTAAGTATAACAGATTTTAACCATGAACTTTTTACAAATTTATAACAATGTATTAATTCTACAACAGTATAGTTTTCAATTTTTCGTATTTATTTCTACAAGATAATTACATGTTATCATTGGAAATTGATATATACAATTCTGTACTCTAGAAAACTAATATATATATTTTTTTTTTGAATGCATGCATGCGCTAATAACTCTCATTTTCATCTTGATTTTATTATAAAAAAAATAGCTAACATACTAGATACTACCACATATATTTGGAATCAAATTACATTAGAATACCTACATTTCATTCAACATTATTATTTTAATTTAATTAATAAATTATGTAAATTTAGAACATTACCTTAAATATATATACGTATAATATTTAATTCTACACGTCTGTACAAATATACATACAATATATATGATCTTATTTTATGGTATCAATTACATTATTAATTGATAATAATATATAAAGGGTATCTAAAACTCTAACTCATCAGTGTTCAATTAGAACTACCATAAATCAAACTGCAATTTTTTAAATTACAAAAATAAAAAATAAAAAATTAAACAATATGAAATTTTTTAATATTTGTTTACCAATATTTTTTGTGTTGATGTGCCTTGCAAGTTTATCAACTGCTGGTTATATTGTTAGTCGTCCAGTTGTTGTAGTACGACATCCACCAACTATTGTCAAAACAATTCATCCAGCTGTTGTAGTTCACAGACCAGCTGTTGTTTATGGACCATATGCTCATCTTTAAATTCAATTTCAATCTGGAAAATTGAATCACAAAAATTTTCAAACCATAATCATTAAATTGATGATAATCTTAATCCTAAAATAATTTTTTGGAAAAATGATATTAATTTTTATTTTGATTTTGGTTTAATTTTGTTGAATAAAAGAAAAATAATAAAAATTTAAAAAAAAATAATTATAAATTGTTTTATTATTTTATTAAAATATTAATTGTAATATGTATATTTATAATTTCAATGTTTCACCAGAGAACCACGTAAAATAGGATGATACAACTTTCGGTAAAGCGGACAGAGACTTAGAAGAAAAAAACTCTTCAGTTTTAATTAAATTTACAAACTTCAATTAGTCCAAGCTGTACATTCGTGTGTAAATGTATCATTTGAAACCTAATGTTTGGTTTAACTTAAAACAAAAAAAAAAAAAAAAACTTTTTTTTGTAGTACGTTTACATATCAAATTACGTATCAAACGTTTACATATCAACCACTTCCACGAAAACAGTTTTTTAATAACTAGAGCTTTCTATACAGCTTACAGTAGCAGAATAGTATTTCACAATCTTCTTTACATTAATATATAAAACTATAGTCTAATCTACATAATACTTCAGATTACTGGTCTACGAATAATAAGAAGGTAGAATTTAAGCCTAATTTAAGCGTATATATATTGCGATTAATCAAAATATTAAACGAACAAACAAACAATATTTAGATTATTCTTTACAAAACCATGTCAAGTTTAATAAATAAGATGCTAAGCATGCACATATATCTTAATGAAAACAAACTTTCCTCGCAAAATATGGTCTACCACAAAACTCAATACTTCTTCTCTTCAACTGAACTATACATTTACGATATACCGGGGTCCGAGGATACAAAGTAGAAAATTTCAACTAAAAACAAATTTAATATAAATCAGAAGTTGGTTTCTACAACCTGGATACAAAAAAAACAACAGCAGGCTGAGCTTGGTGCATTCTACAACAGAATACGTTTCAGCTGTATAACTTAAACAGTACACATACAAAATGTATAGACAAAAACATATAAATATGTAATTCTAAGTCTATGGGATGAACAGAACACCATATGCTGCTTTTACACAGAGATTTGGCATACACAATTACATGCAATAGTTTTTTACATGTAATAGTACAGTTCCATTTTATTTTTAGTAAAAACCAAAACTCTCAACTATTTTTTATTATTTATAAAAAATGCTTTAACTATTTTTTATTATTTATAAAAATGCTTTTTATGCTTTAACCCATAAAGCATTTTTTTGCCTTAATTGGGAATGGAACCTGGAACCTTCTGTTGAAAGGCAGTTCAGGCAATTCATCAAAATGTTTGAATTCCTAAACACAAATCAATCTACTGTGGTTAGAAATTCTTCACTCAACGCAAACGACGGTTATGTTAAAGGATTAACTATTTACATAATTTAAATTTTAATTGGAAAGATTCATGACCTATAATGGTTTTCAATCGGTAAATTTGTTCGTGATAATCGGCTTAAATAAATTATATTTGCTGAAGAAAATTTACCAAAACCATTCTGATTTTCTTTTTAGCACACACAAAACGACTGAAACCAATATTTGGCTTTAACAACACATTGTAAAATTCAAGTGAAATTCACGAAACCGTGCAAAATTTATCAACTGTGGGGTGGAGGAATTTATCAAGTATTCCCTGAATAAATTTTTACAGTTACATTTGTGAACTTATTTTATTGGGATTTATTTCACACTGTGCTATGAATAATAATTTTTTTAATTTTAAATTTATTTTTTTTTACAACTAAAATGATTTTAATTAGATTTTTTTAGTACAATTTATGTTCTCCAAATTTAACATGAGAATTTCTCATATTCAATTTGTATTTCAAAAATTGTCCATTAACAATACATTTTGTGTTAATTGTTTTATTATTAAACGTCTAATTACTGTAATTGAAAAAAAATTGTTTAAGTTTCAAAAATTTATATATTAACATAACCGGTAAATTATAAAAACAAAAAAGCTTTACAGTAGTTTTTCGAGTGTAATATAATGTTATTAAGATAAGCATCTTTATATTTCTATAGTCATTTAATATTATCACACTAGGCAGCTGAATAAAATACATATTGTGATTGTCAAAATGATCGATTATCGACATAAATGTAGACGCAAGAAAAGTATCAAAAGCTAATAAAGCTATTGGGAACTTAAATTTTCTTTATTAAAATAATATAGGTACAACAGGGTAATTTAAAATAAGTTTAAATAATGTGATGTTACATTTTATTTACCTATAATTGCTAAATTTAACATCTATATCAAAAATAAATCTGATTATCAAAAATAGAGCAAACATCAAATTTTATAAGTTTTTTATTTATCTGTACTCGGAAAAATAACAAATACTTTGAAATTTTTGATCATTCTGTATCTGAAGGAAATACCAAAGACCGTTAACAAAGACCGTTAACAAATACCGTTAATATATAAAGATACACAAAAGTAGTTTGATCGTATGAAGATCGGAGTTGAGATGGGACATTTTTACGATCTTACTATTTCGTATTAAAAATACACACACATATATGTAGAACAACAATAACAAAAAAGGAAAAATAACACTATATATTATTATTTATTATACATCAATACCACTCCAAAATATAGTATATGCCTTTATATTTGAAAAGCCCCGAAACTAATTTTTGCTTCGTGAAAAAAAGATTTTATTTGTATGAAAAAACGAAGATTTACGAAGATTTGCCATACAAATAAAATAAATTTTTAACGAAACAAAAATTAGTTTCGGGACTTTTTAAATATAGAGGCGTTGTATATACATAAAAATACAAATAGAATTTTATTTTTTCTGTTCTTTTCAATTCTCCTAGTAAAAATTTCGTTATATTAACGGTCTTTGAAAATACTTTGTACCATCTTTGTACCATGAAATTTTAAGACCAATTTGTTTCATGTAATAATTTCTCATATGCTAACAAGTAATTATTCAAGTAATTTGATTTTTTTTCGGTAATCATCATCATCATCATCATCTTACAGCGCCACAGCTTTTGGTGAAACTTCAAAAAAGTCGATCTTCTTCTGCTTGTCTTCAATTTGGGATTTGTATGGCTTGAGCATCGTTTTTCACATTGTCTGCCCATCTACTTCTTGGTCTTTCTCTACCAAAACTACTATCGGTCTTTCTATTGAGCACCACTGCTTGTTTTCGACCTTCATGCATTCGACTTACATGCCCAACCCATCTTAGTCTTTGGGCTTTTGCAAACCGTACAATGTCCTCACCATCGATCATACTATTGAGCTCGCTGTTGGTTCTGATTACATTTTCTCCATCTGTAATCTATTTGGACCTAGTATTTTTCGGAGAATTTTTCTTTCAAATATGTGTAGGCTATTCTCCTCGGCAACGTTCACAGTCCATACCTCGCACCCATACGTCACTATGGGTCTTATGAGACTTTTATATATCGTCATTTTGGTCTTTATTAATATCAGTTTTGATTGAAGCAACTTTTTGTTTGTATAGTTATCATCTATTTCCGGCATGAATTCTGTTATGAATATAGCACTGTATACTACTGTCACACTACTACAATCACTTGTTATTGTTGTTCGAGGTATGTAAAACTTGTAACTCCTTCAAGTTATACCCTCCCATTGTTATATTCTGATTACTTTTTTTTTTTTGTTCATTTCTTCATTTCTTGACATTTTTAGATATTTTGTTTTGTCTTCGTTGATTTTTTTGGTAATGCATTATGTAGTGCATTATTTTTGAATATATTTAGTTCATTATTTTAATGAATTATTTTGAAATATTTTCTTATTTCATTAAAATAAAAAAAAAAATTTTAAATTTCTAAACTTATTTTATATTTATTCAAAATAATTATTTCAATGCATTATTAAAGAAATTAATCCATTGTATCTAATTAATAATTACGAAAAATAATGCATTATAATTCAAAATACCCATCCGTTTTATTTACATTTTTTTTTTTTTATTTCAATAAAAAGATATAAATATTCAAAATTTATACAAAAAAAATTTTTTTTAAAAAGAAGTAATTATAATAAAATTATTTACAAAAATAGCGAAAATTCAATTAGAGTTTGAAATAAAAATAAATAATTTTATACAAATTTTGTGATAATTCAATTTTATTATAAGTAAATATAATAAAAATTTTTACGACCCTTGCATAAGGTGTTGCGCCTTATGATATGTTATTTCCTTCTTTGTGTAATAGAAATCGTTTAAATAGTAATAGTAAGTATATAACGGGTGTTTTTTTTAGAATGATAGAACTTTCGATAGGGATAACTGTGATTTGACAGAAGATATAAGCTATGTAGTTTTGACATTTCTGTTCAGTAAGCATTGACAAATTATCATGGAAAGACTCACGCCGCAACAACGTTTACAAATTGGTGAAATTTATTTTCAAAATCAGTGTTCTATTCGCCAAACTCAAAGAGCACTTCGTGAAATTTATGGTTTACATAATCGTCCATCAGAGCAGATTATTCGTCGAACTATCGATAGATTTCGGACAACATTTTCTCTACTCGATGCAACAACAACAACAAGACAAAGAACTGTTCGTACAGAAGAAAATATCGGTGCTGTAAGAGCTAGTGTTGATGAAGATCCAAATTTGTCTATTCGTCGACGTTCACAACAAGTTGGACTGTGTGCAACCACCACATGGAAAATTTTACGTAAAGATCTTGGTCTACACCCATATAAGACAACTGGTTCAAGAACTTAAGTGACTTGACCATAATAAGCGTCGTTTGTTTGCTGATTGGGCTCTAGAACAGCTTCAAGTTGATCCACTTTTTTATCGAACAATTGTGTATAGTGATGAACCTCATTTTTGGTTGAACGGCTACGTAAACAAGCAAAATTGCCGTATATGGAGCGAAAACAATCCTCAAGAAATTCTGCAGGTTTCATTGCATCCCGAAAAATGCACCGTATGGTGTGGTTTACACGCTGCTGGTATCATCGGTCCATATTTATTTAAAAACGATGCTGGAGCCAATTTTACAGTGAATGGTGCTCGTTACAGATCAATGATTAATGATTTTCTGTTTCGAAATTTGAATGGTATCGACCCGGAAGTGTTTTGGTTTCAACAAGATGGTGCTACACCTTATACAGCTACGGCAACAATTGATTTATTGAAAGAAAGATTTGGTGGTAACATTATTTCGAGAAATGGTCCAATTTATTGGCCTCCAAGATCATGCGAAATAACACCACTGGATTATTTTCTTTGGGGTTATGTGAAGTCATTGGTTTATGCTGATAAGCCAGAAACAATAGATGCTTTGGAAGCCAACATAACCCGTGTTATTGATGAAATAAGGCCTGAATTACTCGAAAAAGTGGTCCAAAATTGGACTGATCGAATGCGGTTCCTCAGAGCTAGTCGTGGTTGACATATGCCGGAAATTATTTTTAAAACGTAAATTTCATAAAATTATCTTCCAAATAAAAAAAAATGTGTCTTCATTCTTAATTTAAATGTGTTTTATTTCAATTTAAAGTTCTATCACTCTAAAAAAAACACCCTTTAGTAAAATTATGTGAATAGTAATTTTATCTATCTAATCTATAAATTTAATTGTTTTTTCAAAAATAGGATCTTTAAAATACATTGTTTTTCACATCTGTTCCGAAAGAAAATGAAAAGTTGAAAGCCACTGATTTATTCTAACTTCTCTGTATTAAATATTCTCATATTAAAAATCTCATTACAATAAGAGAACGTAAATTCACTTGCTGTGAAAAATAATTCCAATTGTATTAGGTACAAATAGATTTTTGTTTTATTTGTAAGTCGACGACAGGGGTCGACAAATTTTTTTAAGCATAAATTAAATGTAATATTTTTAATAATTCTAATAAAATAATATATGTACATAAAACATATAGGTACTACGTACTTTTTTTTACTTTATTTTTTATTTACAAAAATAAATTTATATTTACGCAATAATATTGTAACAAAAAAAAAAAAAAAGAAATTTAAAATTGAATTGTGACAAAATGTATTATTAATTATTAATATTATTTAGGTACCTGAATTTATGTCATATTCTTACAATACACCTAACTTTGATATTTCCTGTTGTTGGTTTTTTTTATTTAGTTCTTATTTAAAAAAAAAAACAAATTTAATTTAAAATTATGTATGAGAATTTTTATATTTTATTCATTAAAAAATTATCAACAAATTCTTAAAAATAGTATAAAAGGAATGTTAAAATTCTAATTTTCAATTCAAATATTTCTCTTCATTGAGTGACTTAAACGCATCTTAGAATTTAATAAATTATTAAAATTAAATAAATAATTTTGAAAAATAATAAATTTTTTTTCGAATTTCTAACAAAATGAAGTGGTTATCATTTTTCTTCATTTTTGGTTTGTTGGCAATCATATCAACAATGACAATGGCTGAACCGCTCGGAAATGCAAGGAATAAGCCAAAACCAAGACCACAAGAATCACATATTGTTGCTGAACCCGCCGCTGCTGGTTACAGATTCTGATGAAGCATTTTTTTTTGTTCTTGTTTTATTTACGACAGTAAATGGAAATTTTTACCAACAACTTAATCCTTGATTTTATTAAAAATGGATTTAAAATAAGAATAAAACTTTAATTTTCATTTTATTTCATTTTATAAAATTACATTTGATTACAAATAAAAATTGTTTAAAAGCAAATAATATAAAAGTTATTTAATTTTATTATTTTTAAATTTTAATTTTGAGATATAAAATTTTATATAGGACTAGGATAATTTACCAACAACGTAAGCTCATTATATGATGTAAGCTTAAATGTGAAAATTATCAGGGAATATTACTGTTATGCACAAAGGAATAAGATATTTACAATCATACTCCAAAATCGAACTGTACACTCAATGTTCACTGAAAATAAAATAAAAAATGACAAGGAAGCTTTCGATCTGGGCATTTAACAACAAACCCAATAAACCAGTTATTTGTAGCCAAACAGTTATATGAAAAGTAAGTTGGGAGACATAATGTCGAAATCGAAAGTAGAGGATAATTAAGAAATTATTTTTTTGTTATAGGCCAAAAATAAAATGGAAAACTTTTAGAAAATCTTATGTGAACTTATTAAGGGGTTACAATTTTTGCACACAATAATTTAAAATTTTTCATTTATTTTTATTATATTTATTTTATACAATACAAAGTTAAAATTACAAAATTTTATATAAATATAAGGAATTGTGTTAAGTTCAAGCATTTATACCAACCCATATAGGATATATTATAGTATTTGGTAACTGTGTTCAATTGATGAAATAGTTAACTAAAATGGTAATTGATCTATAGATTATTTTCTTGGCAGTTGGTGAAACATGTTTATTCATTATTTTTATTTCACAAATCTAATTTTAATAAAAAAATTATATTACCTGATCAGTTTCGTCCTTTTCAAGAACATTTTCAAGGAATACCTAACCAAAATTATTTAAACTGAATTAATTATATCGGACGGTGCAGAGCATGCGTATCAGCTTTTTAAGAGGGAAAGGAGCCGTTATTTTAGAAATAAAAATAAAAATTTATTAATCAAGTCGAGGGTGTTCTATTGGTCGGTGATATTTTTAACTTCCCGGATGAACCGGTTAAGCCCGAAAATCGCCGAAATTGGCCGAAATCGAGATTTTCAAATAGGAATTCGGATTCGGATTCATCAAAAAATCAGAAACTTTTGTTAAATAATATTTTTTTTTTTTTGGTTTTTTTTTTTTTAGTTTAAACTATCTAGAAACCCTAGACTGAGATAAGAAATATAATAACATGAAAAACAAATTTATTAATAAAAATGTTTATTATTAATTTTAAAGAAAAATACTGAGAAAACAAAAAAAAAATCTTTCAAATTAAGTTTCTTATTTTTTGTCGTAGAATCCGAAGTTGCAAAAAAAAATACCCCTTCCATTTGAAAATATCGATTTCGGCCGATTTCAGCGATTTTTGAGCTTAAAAAAACCTTTTTCGGTCCTTCCTGGAAGTTCAAAATATCACTAATCAATAGTACACCCTCGATTTAGTCCATATATATATTTTTTTCAATTTTGAAATAACGGCTCTTTTCACTCTTAAAAAGCTAATACGTATGCTCTGGAACACCCGGTATATATACTTATATTTATAAGAATTTGCTTTTGATTACAAATATACGAATTTATTTTCAACATTACAGCCTCTCATGAGTCAAGTAGTGTTAAAAGGACAAAATATTCCTGTATATAATTTGGACTGATAAATCGACTTTAAATTCAAGTAGATCTACGATGAATGTTTTCAATTCGAATTAAATAAAAATGCTTTGAAGAAGCACTTGGCTTCCTCTTAAATGAAATAAAAGAACGATTAACTCGAATAAAAATTCTCTAATAATTTGTTAAAAGTAATTATTTTTGTTTTGTGCAAAACAAAGTTCAGAATATTACGGAGATTCGATAATTTACGTAAACTTTGACGTAAAGTATATTCAACCATGCATATTATATATATATGCACTTAGAAAATAATACGCAAAGCGCAAATTGAAAAATACGGTATTTTGATTTTTTTACAAAATAAAAAATGTCAAAAGGTGTTCCCCTAAAATTTAAAAATAACAAACTTGTTTAATATATGTAATAAAATATCCCGGATATAATATCCAAGATGACAGCGTTTCATTCATTTGTAAATTAATCATTTAATGACTTTAATGACTCTCAATAAAATTGCAATTGCAATTGGAAACTTGAGTATGTACAATAAAAGTTATTCAATTTTTTATTTTTCTAATATTCGTCAAAATACATTTTTAACGTTGTAAGATTGTATGTATATATTTTTTCAAAAAAAGTTATTACATCATTTATATAAATTCTAATTACATGTTATAGGTTTATATTATTGGTTATATATAGCCCAGTCTTTTCGGGTTTTTTTTCACATTTCTACTAAAATATATTTTAAATTTGTTCTATCACTGTCATTCATTAATTTCTATTAATAATAAAATTATATGAATATAAATAAATATGTTGTATAAAAATTCGATTAGTTTTACTATACTTACATTATTCCCACCATATATTTTAATTATATTAAAAAATTCAAAATTTGTATATAAATCTGTTGATTTTAATTATATTTCGCCATTTAGTTATTATTAAGAATCGTTAGAATATTATTTGTTTATAAATTAAGAGTCGTTTTGATAAAATAATAATCGAAATTATTTGTTTTTAATATACATAAATAATATTAAGCAGCATCGCGATGAAATTTCTATATTTGATACTAGCTATTATGATACTCATTTTAGTTGAATATTATCCGGTTAACGGTACAATTTTTAAGAAATTTGGTGGAGGTGGATGTGGTGGTGGTTGTGGAGGTGGTGGTAGAGGTGGTGGAAAAGGATATGGTGGTGGTGGTGGTAGAGGACATGGTGGCGGTAGATTTGGGGGTTATGGTAGCAGCTGTGGAAATCAATGTGGTGGTGGTAATAAATTTGGTGGTGGAGGTCAGGGTGGTGGATTTGGTGGTGGCTTTGGTGGAGGCTTTGGAGGTGGTTATGGAGGTGGTGGTGGTGGAGGTGGTGGTGGCGGTGGTGGCGGTGGCGGTGGTGGTGGTTATGGTAGTGGATTTGGTGGTGGACAAGGTCATTATGGTAAAAGATAAGTTCGAATTTAAACACAATCACAGTTATTTCACATATTGAATTTCAAACACAAATAAATGGATAAATAATTAACTATAATATAAATTAAATTTAATAAATGATTTAAATAGACTGTGAATTATATTTTAAAGTAAACGTAATTTTTTATTAAGCATTTTTGTGTAACTTTTGTGTAAATTTTTGATAACTTTTAATTTAAAATAAAAATTGTGAATTTTCTTGAAATTATTTTAAAAATTGAAATAATACAGATTTACATGTTGTATTTTTTTTTACTGAATAAGAAAAAAAAATGTTGTTTTTATTTATTTATTGGGCAATCATCAATAAAGACTTATATTACTGTTGTGTATACATATATAGAATATATTTTTATGTATAGATCATTTGGATATTTAGAACCGCAGTTATTCAGACGATGAAAAGTATTAAATTCAGAAAAGAAAATGATAAAATGGTATCTTAAAAATTAAACTAATCTAATATAATATACAAAATGTGCTCCAAATAACTTACTTATCATTAGATAAAATCGTATTTAATACTTCTTTTTTACTTGGATGTCATCAATCATGAAATTAGAAATCATTATTTTCATTTGATAATGTTATTATAATTTTGATTTATTTTCATTTTATCCTGGATATATTTGAACTGTATTTGAACAGAATATAAGTAAAATAAAAATAAAAATAATTTAAATCGATTTGCATTAAGAAAATTAGATCTTTGTAGAAACGATTGTGTGAGACAAACCTAAAAAAAATGTCATTGAATAGTTCTTCAATTAATTCTTCAATCATATAAACATCATAATCTGAACATCATAATATCATGTTTTATTAAAAATGTTAAGCTTATAAACGATATTATTAAATTCAAAGTGAAATTTCTTTTACTAAATAATTAATTTTCAAATATTGGTGTAAAGTATAGTTCAAAGAAATCAAAGAAACAGTAGATGAACAGTAATTTAATTTAACTTTATTATTTGAACTGATTAATTCTTACATCTATTTTTAATACTACTAGTCGATAAGTTAAAATCCTACCATATACTCAAAAAAAAAATCCCACCACAGCACTAAAGCGAATGGGAAAGTCAGAAGTTCGAATAGTAATATAGTTAAGCTTTAGTTAGATGATAAGCTAGACTAATTTAATATTGTAATGTCTCCTCTTTATTTTTAGATTAGATTTGCTGGTTATGGTTTTTGTTCAATTTACTAACGGTATTTGTGAGCTGGATTGCTCATTTTATAATGCGAATGATTCAAAATATTACCATAGTAAATTTTTAATTAAATATATTTATATTTACATTTTGACTATATTTTCTTATTTTTGCACTTCATAATAATTTGATTGAACAATCCGAATGATGCAGATTGAAACAATAAATCGTTGTTTCCGCTTTCGGACAATTTTCAAGTAACAGGTAGAATATTAATTTTAATGCATTATTACATAATATTAAATGATATTAACGATCAATTGTTGTTAGATACTGATGTTAGGTATATCCAACATTTTAAAAGAAGTATAGTGATCTAGAAGTACTGGATACTTCTGAAAATGCAATTAAATACAATTGAACTGAATATATTCAATTCAGAAGCTCTTAGCTTAATATAAGATTCACATCACCATTAACATCACATATACTATAAGTAATATTAAAAATCACAGCCTAAAGCTTCCATTTTTTTTTAATGTTAGTTTTATTTTTTATTCCAAAACTATATAATTATTTCCATAACTTTACAAAGAATCGATGGTTTTAAATATCCTCCTTTTAGATACCCTCTTTTAAAGAAATAACTTACTTCAATGAATATTGGTATATTTTAAGCTGTAAGTGCAGCTCAGCTGAACTGTATAGAAACTTTACTGTAAAAAGTTTGGCTAATAAAATTTATTTTTGAAATCAATCTGCAATAATTCTGTTATTTTGATAAAACTAAATGTAAAAAAATTTTTCCCAACAAAAACTCAACTAAATCTGAACCCAGAAAAATATTCGGATATAAAATTTTGAGAAAATTACCAAAATTATTTGTTTTTTAATTAAATTTAAAATTTTGTGCTTTTTACCATTTTACTATATACGCACACATTTTATAACTTTCGTGAAGTTTCATACCACCACAGTTACATCTTCTTCTTTTTACATAGTTCCAATAGCACTAAATTAGGGCTCTCAGACGTCCCGGAAAACCGGGATTGTCCCGGTTTTGAACAATTTGTCCCAGTGTATCGGTCGCAAGGTTTTTGTCCTGGTTTCGAGATAAAAAACCTAAAAAATATTTCTTTTCTAATTCAAAATTTCCGTCCAAAAATTATTGCTCAATAGGAAGACAAGAGCCATCTATGAATTTGAAACCAATATTTAATAATCCATTAAGCGAAGCATATTTTTGGTTTATTCATAGCCAAGCTAGTTAGTCAGTTTTCTAATTTGAAAAATTGAAGAAAAAATCAGTCAGTTGTTGAAACCTTGCTTGTATTAAAAGAAACTGTCTCTATTTTTGAAGAAAAATTAATTCAATGTTTTATACCAATTGATCGAACAATATTAAAAAAACTTCTAGATTCGGGAATAATCACAAGCTATTGAAAACCAAGATATTGAAAAATTTAAAAAAGAGGTAATATGTTTTTATGAAACATTTTGTGATTATTTAAAGAAGTGGGTTAAACCATTAGAACATTTTGAAATATTTTCCTGGATGCTGCTGGAAAAACCTGAATGGAAAGATGTTGAATTAGTATTGGATTATTTTAAAGAAAAGGAAATTGAAATAAATGATACACTTTTATTCAATCAAATCCAAATAGTGCGCACAATAGTTGACTCCGAATCAAAGCAAAAGCTTGATTGGAAATTTAAAATAGCTTCGGAAAAGTGGGTTTGTGTTTTACAAAAAATGGACAAAAACTTTCCTGAACAATATATTGATCTATTAAAAATTTGTGAATACGTTTTTGCTATTCCGGTACACAACGGAAATGTTGAGCGTATTTTTTCGCTAATGGGAATTCAATGGACGGATGAAAGAAATTCACTATCTAGTAGCACAGTTGAAGCTATATTACAATGCATAACTAACTTCGATCTAAACAGTGAAATGTATGATTATATATTATGTAAAAAAGAATTACTAAAAGCGGCTAAATCTAGTAATAAATACTTATAAATGTAAGAAACAAAAAAAAAAAATTTTCTTAAATTTTGCTGTTTTTCTTTATGTCCCGGTTCATCTTGATGGAAATCTGAGAGCCCTACACTAAATACTAATCTATCCAAACTAATATTGTAGTCAAGATATAATTTAAGGGTATATTTTCTTTAAAGTGTCATTAATTACCTAAAAACTGTATGAAAACTCAGCTTAAACATATAATAACAATTTTCAATTATTCATCGACTGTGAGAGATCAAGATGAAGATAAATTATTGAATTTCATTTTCCTTTAATTCCATTTAATTTAATAAACTGAACAAATTAAAAATTAACACGAAGTTACTTTTACTTTTTTTTAATTATATGCACTGCTTTAATTTTTAAAGTTAAATAAAAATTTAATCAGACATTTTAAAGTTTAAAAATAAAATTAAAGCGTGTTGAATTTATGTAGATAGTTACAATAAAACAGTGCTTCTAAACATATATTTCTTTCACACGTAAAAATTACAAATTATAATATCAGCTTTCTTCTAATATGATCAAAATAAAATAGTTTTTATTCATGATATTTGTATACGACATAACGTGTTGCAAAGAAAAATCTATATTTAATAACTTGTTTAATTAAAAAAAAAAAAAAAATTGTGTCACAAAAATAAACTTTATTCTTCGATTTTTAATATTTAGAAACTCTGCATTAGAAAATAAAATTAAAAAACAATTTTATCAAATACGACATGCACTCTACCATGTTCGATCAAATATAATAAATACACATTGTCAGCTTTTTAATTGAAATTAATTATTAAATATACACATGTACATAATAAATATCTAAAAAAAACACTGTTAAATTTATAAAACTGATAAAAACTGCTTTTGTTTTTTCCTCAATCCTCATAATAAGCTCATCATAATTAATTAGAATATTATCTAATTAATTTCCGTTAAATTTGTTTGTTTAAACATGCACTTGAAATATTTCAAATATAGATCAGCTAAAAATAGATACTCTTTAGTTGTAATGAATTACTACAGATGAAAAGATGAAAATTTTAATAGTTTTAATTATTTTGATTGGTATTTTAATAACTTTAATTGAATCTACTCCTTGTCATCATAGATATTATGGTAACGGAGGCGGTGGTGGTGTAATGAACACTGGTGATGGTGGTGGTGACGGTGGTGGTGGTGAAGAAGTTCCAGGTGAAGATACTGATGCAGCTCGTCGTCGTCGCCGTCGTAATAGACTTGCAAGAAGACGAGCAAAAGCTATGAGAAATGCTCAAAATAAAAAAAAACAATCTAAAAACAGTAAAAAATCTAAAAAAAGCGAAAAAAATACAACTTAAAGGAAGTTAAAAATTAATTAAAACCTAATTGAATTTAATACATATATATGATGAAAATTAATAATAATGACAACCAAATTTTTATTAAAATAAATTATGTAAATTAAACTATTTTTTTTTTAAATTAATTTTTATTGTAGTTATGTTGTTGATTATGAAAAGCTATAGTTAAATTACATCGAATATGAAAAACAATTAAAAAAAAATAATTTTTGATTTCTAAAAAATTTTAATAAATATAAAATTGTTACTTTATTTTTTTTGACTTCATTGGTTTTTCGAAAATTACCCTATTAAAATTAAAAAAAAAAAAACTTAACAGTGCTGGGTGATTACAGTAATTAAATATGAATTTGGCTTTAATTCCTGTGATTTTATTTCCGAGAACTATTTCATTTATTTACTTTTAATAATAATCTTAAAGGTCCATTGATAGAGAATTAATTTTAAATGTTTTTATTTTTTCTTTATTTTATTTAAAGAATGAGAAAAAGCAAAAAAGAAACATCAAAATAACAAAATTTAATAATAAATAAACACATTTTAAATTGTAATTCACATGTATTTTCATCACCAGAGCGGCCATAAATGTTTGGTCTCATAATTTGTACAATATATATACAGAGCGATAATCTCCGTGATAAAAATTCTTTAAGAAATGATTAATTGGAATGATTTAGGAAAAAAATTTAGATAAAAATATGTTTTTTCTATTTTGAAATTTAACCTGTGCTACAAAGGGGTTAAAGAAAATCAGATTAGGGAAAAATAATGTATATCAAATTAAATTTTTGTGAAAAACGTTAATTATTTCGGAAAAATTGGCTTGTATTTTTTTTTTATTAGTTGTTTTTATGCATTGAACTATCCTTTATATTTTCTCGATATAAAACTTGCATGTCAGATTTGCTGTTTCTCAGATAAAGTTATGTTAAATATTCGGGTACCTAAGATTTTAGTAAAAAAGAATATTAAACTGAGGCTTGCTTGTAAAAATTTTGTTTTTTTTTTAATCAAAATTTTTCAAACTACTAAAATTATTGAAGTAATTGAAAATTAGATATGACTTCACCTGAGCCAAATTTGACATGAAAGTTCTGTATGGCGAAAATGGCCTCAAATCAATTAACAATAAAATAAAATGTAAGCGAACTTTTCCAAGATAATTAAAACTTTGGTAAAAATTTCAATTTTTTATACCAAAATTTGAAGTTTAGGCAGCTATTACTCGAAAATGGTAGCTATAATGCTCGTATATTAGTTGGGTACATTAATCTTAAAAAAATAGTACTTATATCGAATTGTTCAAGATATACATACAATCTATATGAAGCTGTAGTGGATATTTGTTTGTATTTTAATTTTTAATTCGATTTTCTTTAACTCTTTTTTTTCTGAAAATATTCAAAGAAAACATCTTTAAAAATATGTTTATATCGGAGCATACCACCCTCAATTAAATTAATAAAAATTGTTTAAAAATTGTGTGTTTTCACATTTTTTATATTTGAAAAAAAAAACTTGTTAATAGACAATATTAGTAGAAAAAAAATACTATTTAGTTAAAGTTCGCAATAAAATTACAAAATTTTGTGTAATATAATAAGTATACTGAGTATCAGAGGACGATTGTAAAGAAGCCATTACCATTATTACTTACTTACTTGTTGGACGCTACAGACCTTGAAGATCCTGGGTCTGGCGCAATATTGCCCTCCACTGATTTTATTGTCCTAACATTATTACATACCATTTATTTTACCTTACTTTTTACATTACCATTATATTTTAATTTACCGCATTTCCATTATATTTTAATTTAACATATATTGTAATAACATATTTAAGATATTTTAAAAACGTGTCAACTACAAAATTCAGTTTTTCCTAAGTCGTTCACTCAATTATAAAGAATGCCATAGGAATAAATATTTATTAAGTCATTTAATTAAAATATCCAAGTGATATTTTTTTTGCATTAATCAAAATAAGAGTTAAACACACTTTAATAACTGCCGAGAATTTAGAAATGGAAATCTAAAACTCACCTATAACCAAATGTATGATATTATACCCAATTTCTCTGCTAGACGGGGTCTAGTATAAATTAAAATTTATAAAATAATTGTTTTTTAATCTTCCCATATACTCACAGCATCGACACAATATATAATGCATACTGAAGTCATTAATATTTTAGTTTTTTTAAAATTACTTCAAATAATTTTTTTTTTTATTTTTTTTTAATTTTTCTTTATGTTTTAGTTACATATTTGCAATAAAAATATTTATGTTGATAGATTTTATACATATGTATGTATTTTTCTTATCCATGTTTGCCACCTTTTCCACCTTTACCACCGTAGCCACCCATTTTTTTTGAACCTCCGCCTTTCTTAATACCTTTACCGCCTGGTAATGGATTTGGTATAGCAGTTATTAAAGCTGTCATAAGTGTTATAATTAAAATTATAAACGAAAAATTGAAATATTTCATTTTTCTTATTTGATTTTTTTTTTAATATTAACTTGACTAATAAAAATAACTTTAGTACCAACTTTTGGTGTTATTTATGATATTTTCCAAATAAATCACTTTAACAACTGATTTGAATTGATCGGTTAATGCCATCTTTTATATCTTTTTATTTAATTATAATATAATTGGAGATATTAATTAATCATTGTTTATTTTTTTTATAATTATGTATTTATTTTTATTAAAAATATAATGTTTTTTTCTAATTTACTTTATTTAGCTGTAATATACATACAATAGGGTAAAGTATTCTGAAAACAAAAAAAAAAAAACAAATTTTGAAGGTAAATAAAATAAGTAACAAATTATAGTATTGATTATAAATATAATTATATGGAAATTAATTGTTTACGTGATCAATTTATAAAAGATCGAACCGAACATATGTTTTGAAGTAAATTTAAAGGGAATTCTTCAAGTACAGTACATATTTCATAAAAAATACAATGGTTGAAATATATAATTCCAGTCATAAGATTAATATCTAAGACAAAATGTAAAACAATTTCTTCACGCCCGAAACAGATTCTTGATCCCATAAAGAAAATTTGTGATTGTGAATTTTTAATATCTTTGAAAATATTTGTATGATATGTAGACGAAAAACGTGAGGCGCATGCAGTAAATAATGGTAAGGAAAGGGTATAGGAAAACTCGCACAACAGTTCATGTGATTTGCAATACAATAAAATTGTTAGTGACTTAGGTGAACTAATATTCATGCATCAATTATCTAGTGCCCCTTATTATTTGTTTTCCTCGTTCCATTCATCAGAAACCATTAGAGGTGATAAATTTAAATCAAATTAGTCCAGTCAGTAAAGCTTGATAAGATATGAATTTTGGTCTAAATAAGGGCTTTGGCCAAAAAGATGTTATCATCGGAATCTATACTGCGCCCAAGTCTCTAGCTCATCCGAGGTATATTCATCATCATATGTTGATAGCTTATTCTTCATCATATGTTGACCAGGTCACATATATAGAAAAATAAGAATATAAGATATGCATAAGCTTGAAATATTATAATCTTTAAACTATGTTTTGTGTTCCCATTTACTTGACATTTTTCAAGGTACAAGTAATATTAACTGAGGCAAACCTATATTCTATCCTATATTGAATTTTATTATTAACTGAACTAAATGTACTTAAATTGTGTAAAAGCCAAGCACTTAAGAGTTTTTATTCTATTATTTTGGCGTCGTTACATGTAAGGATACACTTCAGGAGTATGAATCATGATGAGGGATAACTTTGAAGAAATCTTATCTAACTGTATATAATCACAATAAACTATTGTATACGATCAGCATGACATTTCCAGCTTAAAGTCAAACCTGATAATGTCTATTACACTCGTTTCTGTTCTCCAATTATATTTCAAATTCACAATCAACTCAAAATTCTTAGAAGAGAATATTTATTTAATAATAATTAGATACACTATACTATACTTAAGATAATTTGATGACAAAAATTTACTATGAAACAATTTTTTTTTTTTATCATATTATGATCAAAATTAATTAATGTTCGGGATATACCTTAAAACGCATTCCAAAAAATTAATAATGAAAAATAATGAAATTGATATTAAAATTCAACTATGTATATACAAGTTACATGTGTTAGCTTTCTTTGGATTCGAACAATGAAGATCTGTGAAATAAATTAGTATTGTTTACGTCATTTATATCATTCACGTCATAATTTACTTTAATAATAAATAACACATATTTTAATTTGATTATATTTAGGAAATTATTTTTATTGTTTTTTTTTTATTTAATTTTTAAGTTGATTGCGGTAATTAAAATAATATTTGTAAATATTATAAGTAGCTTGTTTAAATGTTTTTTTTTCATATTAAATTATCCATGCCGGCTTTTGGTATATTTAAACGTAACACAATTTTGTTAAAACCAAGATTGTTCAACTTGATCATGGGAGAACCAAATATAAAATTTTTTAAAAAAAAATTTCTGGAAGATATCAAATAGTGAATTGGTGAACTAGTTCTCTTAATAAGAAAAATTTTAAAATTAAAAGCATTGCTAACAAGACTATATATGGTTTTCTGAAAAGCAGCTTGTTTTAATAAAATCAAAGCTTTGACGTTTTATTGATTCAATGTAAAATTTTAATATAAAGAGACATTATTTATTACAAATTATGTAAAAATATTATTTGATTTAATAAAATGAAAAGGTATGCAGGGTATTTTAAACTTAGCTCAGTTCTGTATTCTTAAATAATCTTATGTAATAAGTGCTACATTTTTTTAATTAGAAGGTAGGTGTTATTACTAATAATGGCTCTAAAAATTATCTCATCCTATGCATACTCTTAAAAGATTAAAAATACGAACTCTTATAACTTTTTTAAAATCATTATTGTTAAACATAATGAATTAAATTTTATTAAATTTTTTGCCTTAATTAACTTTTGAATGTTATATGGTGGTAGTAAAACCATTAAAACTAGACTCAATCATATTTATTATTATATATTAAATGTTATTTATTAATTTATTCGTTTGGTTATCGTAATCAATTAATACAATTACCTTAGATACATAAATTTAACAATTTGCTCCTAATTAAAATTAATTTTTTTATAGGTATTCTACAATTTTTTTTTATTAATTAATTTTTTAAGATTGTTTTCTCTACTTAATTCATTAGGTAATTCATTGAATATTTTTAATCCATTACATAGTAACATGCTTTAGTTCTTTCATCTCTAAAAAAATATTAACCTGAAATTAAATATATATATAATTAAAAATATATAGACGTAAACTAGTCTATCACTAAATATTTTGGATAGAAGTAAGTTATTTTTATAATATCAATGTCAAAATTTTCTTTTATCACTCATTTCATCTGCACCAATTTTCCTTATCTTTTAACTTTTATCGTAACATTAAAATTTTGTTATTATTATTCAATTTTCTTCTATATAATTTTTTCACATTCCATTCTATTTTTTTGTAATGTGCATAAAATTTTTGTGTAAGAAAATTTAATAATAAGATATTTTTTTTTTATAAGACATTTCTTATTTAAAGATTACGTTCATGTTATATACATATGTTACATCAATCTAACTAATGTTAATTTTCCCTTAAATTTCCCATAAATTAAGTTTAAAATACTTTTCTTTGTATTTACTAATCGTTTTTAATTAATTTGTCATAATTGTGTTGGTAAATAAATATTTTAAGCATAAATATGTATTTTCAATATATACCTAGGTACAATTAAATTCATTAGGTGCCTACATGTATAAATAAATTTTCTAATTGTAGATAGGTATACATATGAAAATAAAATATTTCATTTAACTTTTTTAATTTTTAATTGTCAATTTATATTTTTTGTATTAAAGAGAATCAAAAAAAAAACTTTTTATTTTTATACAAAACGAATTTTTTGAATAATTGAAGTAAATTGTTTTTTAAATTTAGATCTTCACACATGCAAACCTACATACATTTTTACATATATTAAAAATTAAATACAAAAATGCTTTTTATACAATTAGATACTCCATATAAAATCGCCTATATTCATTCATAATTTTTCCTGACGTATATACAAAAATAGCTTTTACAGATATATTTTTTTTAACATCATTTCTACATAACTTTACTATTCAATTACAAATAATGATATACATTATTTATATAAATAGTCGGAAAAACTTTATATAACTTCCCAAAAATAAATGTATGAAATGTACCCACATATAGTAGCACTGTATTTTTATAACTTATATAAATAAATACGCGTACCTATATAAATAAAATACATAAAAATACATTCTCTCTAGATTATTAATACAGACGAAAATTTCGTTTTCATTCAAACTGAAAAAAAATAATAATAATGGTAATAATTTTTGTTACTTTGATTTTTCCTTTTTTGAATTTTCTGGATAAATAAATAGATACCCTGCTAAATTTTACTACTTCACTTTCCTAAAAAATTTTTTTGAGAAACGCTTACGCAATGTGAGTATTGTTTGTATAATGTATATAATATACATACACATTATCCAGCAGCCAAATACTCTATTAAAAAAGTAACAAAATAATAATCAAATTCATTATGTTCTTCAAGAAGAGAAACAAAAAAAAAAAACAAAAAAAATCACATCCTTATGAATTAAGAATCTCTTGATGATAACAATAAAACAGTATAAAATATATATATATGCACAGACAAATGTTTATACATAAGCAATATAATGTACATACATAATTCTATAGTGAATATTAAATAATAAATACAAACAGAAACAACTAAGCGAAAAGATAAAAAAAAAATTTTGATTATGCATATTAGTAACGGTTCTTCTTGTTGTGTATATAGTAAACAGGAAAATTTTTTATCAATGCAATGACGTCAAAGGATATGAATGAATTTTGCGCAATGCACAAACATAATAACACATTAATAAAAAAAAAATATCCTGGTTAAGTGGAAAATAAAAATGATATGTATTTCAATCCACATCACAAATACATATTTAGAAAAATAAAAAAAAAGGAGTGTAGAGTGTAGACTGTAGATAAGGTAAGTCAAAGAAAATTCTTACAGTTGTATTTCATATCATTTTTCCATTATCTATTATTTTTCATTAAAAAAGTTGATTTTTTATAAATTAATAATTCATTTTATTCCGATTATTACAATAATATACAAACAATAATATAATAAAAATAAATTAAATTTTATTAAATATATTTATTTAATAAATATTTAAAAATTAAATTAACGTTGCATTTTTCTTATAATAAACGGCAACACTCTTTCAATTATTTCAATTAACATCAACGCATTTACTTGAAAATGCTGCCATTATTAAATGTCAAAAACAATATTTAGTTCCACATTCAAAATCTAATCATAAAATAATTCTTATTTTTTTGTGTGAAAAATAATCACTTGAATAATTTTATTGAGAAGAGGAAAAAAATATTCGCGATATAAATTACTCTTAACATTTAATTTCATTGTATCGTTTTAATAAAAATAATAATGTAATAAATAAATAGTTCAATATAAATATATTGAAATAAAATCTTAGTGAAAAAAACGAATTACAATTAGCACAAAAAAAAAAAATTAAAATCAATTAAAATGAAAACGATGTGAATTTATACTCAAAAGCAAAAAAAAAGAAAAAGAAAAAATAAAATAAAAAAAATATAAAAGAAACAACGAAATTTAAAATGTCAAAATTTAAAGAAAATCAATTTTTCGTTATCGCTTGCAAAAATGTATGATAATTATGTATTTGGTTTTAATCACAGTCTAATGTTGATTATTCTAATGTTTATGGGTTAACCCTTAATGTAAATAAAAAACAAAAAATATATATTTATTTTGTAATGTAATCCATTAATAAAATTTGCAATTAAGTTTAAAAAACATCGTATCGTGTTTTAAAGAAAGTGAAAATTTAATTAGCAAAAAACTTGTGCGTTTGCTTATAACAATTAAAAAAAAAAAAAAAAAAAAAAGTAGCATCAGGACAGCTGCTTTAATTGCCTATCCACCTCTTATCACCGCGAATTTTGTTTTTTGTTTTTTTTTTTTTTTTTATCATAGTCAATATAAATATTTTAATAATTACTATTATTAATATTTTTAGTTAAAATAATAATAATGATTTCATAAAGTTTTAAGAACTCAATTCAATTAATTTATCATTTTAAATGTACATAATAAAAAGTAAAAATCTACTTTTAGTTATAAAAATATGAAGTTTGATGTGGTTTAATTTTATTATTATTATTTTGTTAATTTTCGTAATTTAAATAAAACAATTTAGTTAAAAAAAAATATATATATATACTTATATCTATATATATATATATATAATTTTTGTTATTATATATATTTTGCATAAAAATATAAAATATATGTTATTTATTTTACATAAAAGAAAAATAAAAAAAGTTTTGAAAAAAAGAAAGAGTTAAAGTTTTTATATTTTTTAACTACATAAGACGTCTAAATGGGAAATTGTTTTTTTATTTTAAATAAAGCTCTGTATTTAAAAATTATATATTATTATAAAGAAGTTGATAAGAAATTCAAATATTTACATAAAATACAAATTTGTTAATTTTTAAGTTGTTAAGTTTCGCTGTACAATAACAAAATAACAAAAAAAAAAGTTTTTAGAGTATATATATACGTATATATATATTATATAAAATATATACACATATGTATATATAATACAAATTACGAAAAAAATGGCTGAAAATTATAAAGTTCCATCAACAAGCAAAATACTAGTTGATAAACTGGTTCGGGTTGGATATTATGAATTGGAAAAGACAATTGGAAAGGGCAATTTTGCGGTTGTGAAATTAGCTTCAAATACTGTCACAAAATCAAAGGTATTATATAAAATAAATAACAAACATTTAAATTATAATGAATTTAAATTAAAATTAATAACTAAGTATATAAATCTTTATTATTTATAATTTAAAATAAAATATTTGATATTATTAAATATATATATGTATATATCTTGAGTTATAATTTTTTTTTTATAAAAATTAATTTCCAATACATTCTTAATTAGTTACAATAAAATAAATATTGACATTAAAACGAAATTTATAAAAGAAAAAAAAATGTACAATTAAGATCACCTAAGTTCAAATACACTGTATTTTCTGTTTTTTTTTTTTTGTTGTTTCTGTTTTGTTTATGAAGTTGTATTTAAAAGATAAACATATAGTTATAATGTTGTTAATTTTTTCTTATTCACCTGTGCTTACTTTACAATCAATACTCGCTACTCATTAATTCACATAACTTGGGTCGTATCACTTTAAAATTTCCTTGATTGATAAGAATAGTTATTGTACCTACTTATAGTTAATTGTTTATTTTTATTCAAAAACTATAGTTATAGGCAATTTATAACATTTTCATATAATATGTAGATATATATAATTAAAATAAAATAAGGTCAATTATTAAGTATTTAATTTACATTATATTTTTTTTAAATTGGTACATTTACAGACTTAAATGTTTTTTTTTTTATATTAAGAAAAATTAATTAAATAATTGTTACCTACATTTTTTTTGTTTGCCGAAAGGTTAAGTTATAAACATTTGCAAAATGTATAGTTTGAATTTGGAAAATATTGGATCAATGAAAATGTCTTTAGCGTCAATATCAGTAAATCAGCGCAAATATTAGTAAAGGAAGATGATGGAAACACATTTGTTAGAATGTGCTATCATATTCGAGAAAATATAACCGTAAACGAATTTCCATAGTAAATTTAGCTACATTTTATTTTACTTAGGTTATATGTATAAGTTTTTCACTTTCAAACTGTTTTAAAATCACCTCTATAACTTAAAAAATACGTAAGTAAGTATGTATCATGTACATATCACGTATTTTTTATATGTAGTTATCTTTTTTTTTATATAACTACTTTTTTTGATTTCAAGTCTATGGAATGAACACCTAACTGTTTTTGCGCAGAGATTGGAATACACAATTAAGTACGTATAACTATACAATATTTAGAATTTTTATGGTATAACTACTTATCTATACTAATTTTAAATGTGGAAAACTATATCTATTGTATAGAGTACTTCGCCTTCATTAATAAGCCATAAGCCAATTTCATTTTTTTTCAGTGATGACCAAAACTCTCAACTAATTTTTGTCATTTATTTTGTTCCATTGACAAAGGATACTGAACCAGGCCGAAAAATCCAGAAATTATTTTCTGCCTTCGTCGGGAATCGAACCTGGCACCTTTCGGTTGACTATACCTACTGCACACCCAGCTTATACAAATAGAAAACTATCCTGTTATATAAATAGAACACTTCGCAACTAATATTTTCTAAACATTCTACTTTAAACTTCTTGGGGAAAAATAGATTTTCTTCGTTGATGGTGTAACAACCGAAATCCATCAAGAACTTAATTAAAATTGATGAAACATACTTACCTAGAGTTTATAATTTTTATTATTTAAAAATATTTCATCTAAATCCTAAAACATATTAAAACAAAAACTTTAAATATACAAAGCCATAAGCGTACTTCGAATTTATTACTAGATTTTATTACTTACCACTAGACCGTGACAAACAGTATATAGTTATATATATATATATATATATATATATATATATATATATATATATAGATATATATATATATAATTAATAGTTATACGAAAAAAATGTGTAAAAAATATACAGTGAGCTGAATCGCTTTAAGTAACTATAGTAGTTAAATTAATTAAGTATACTTAGTTATATCCATAAATGGATAAAGAAAAGTAAAATAGAATTCATTAGAATTGTTTGGCAATACTGAAAATATTCACAAAATTTTCCTTGCTAATTAAGTAACTAAAAGAAATATATGAGATATTTGATTGTCTTCGTATATCTAAGAAAATTTAACATGTTAGTTGAATCCAGATTTTACTTCATTAGGTATACCGGGTGTACCAGAGCCGGAATACGGAAAGAGCCATTTTTTTAAAATTTAAAAACAAATTGATTACTTTGACTTTTAACTGACTTTTTATTGAATTAAATAAGCTAAGTAACTAACTAATTAATTAAATAAATAATTATGTATGTACTTTTATATCATAAAAAATAATATTTTAAATCTGAAATTAAGTACTTTATATTTTTCTATTAATTTGTTACACCAGAAATCAAAAAAATATATCTATCTATCCTAAAAAAATGATTGTTAACTAAAAGTTATTAACTAAAAATGTAGATATATTTTTAGCTTAACTAAATTTTACATTTTAACTATTAGGTATTCAAATAAACTTTTACTTATTTATTTATTTAAGTATTAAGCAGTGAACTTCAGAGAAATCTGCGAGCCAACTTAAGGTTATTTTCCCTTTTTTTACTTATTCTCAATTCAAGATCAGTAATTAATTATATTCCATGACAAAAGCTAAATTAATTATGTATTTAATATTATAAATACTTAGTTTAAAGCTTAATGTAATCATAAAAGTATTCTCCGAGTTAAGATTAAATAAATATCAGTTTGATAAGAATTGATAACATATAGTATTTAGTTAACTTACTGTAATTTGAATTAAAAATATTTTAATTGATAAATGTTTTGCTAATGACTATTTTAAAATTTACTTAACAATATATCTATAATACGTATAAATTACATAGATAAGTACTATTATGATGTCGTTTACAGAACGTTTAACATCATAACAAGTAACTAGTTATTAACTATATGGTTATTGATTCATTTGTTAACTGATAATACTGTTCTGTTCTACAAATGGAACACTTCGAAACTAATTTTTCTTAATATTATACTTTTAAAGTCGAATAAATTCATCGTTTTATAAGAATATTTACATTTTTGAATTGTATTAATAAATCTAGTTAAATAAAACGTATACTTATATAGTTAACTCAAATTAGAAATTAAATTTCAAAAATAAGAATACTTATATATGGAAATACTCTTATAAACGAAGGAATTCATTTTACATAGACATGTTGAGATTATAATGGTAATAACTAACGTGATGAAAGTAAAATATTTAACATTTAGGGTATGCCGGTTGTACATAAAACCTAAACAATAGATCATAGTTAGTACTAGCATATAAGTCTTTGTAACACATTCCCATTTGGGTTATTGAAAAATAAGTAACATGAATAGTCATTTGAATTTAAATTAAATTACAACAATAGCCTTTATTGTTCTCCCAAGTAAAACTAGAGTAAATCTATTTATGATTATTTATATTTACATATCATATTGTAATTATATGTAATTAGTTATATAAGTAATAAATTGGTACCCTTCGTAAGTAATTCTTTTCATAAATGATTTAATTTCTAAAGCGTTGAGAAATGTACAAAACTTCTTAGAACTAAAATTGCCTGAATGTGAAAGTTTTTAAAAAAGACCCACGAAAATGCTTAAACAATCTGATTGAGTGTAATAATTTCAATAAACACTATTTAACTTATCATCAAAAAAAAAAAAAATTAAATACTTACTACTTACTTATCTATAAAATATTTAATTTTATATCGCATCTACATACATCTACTTATATCTATTAAAACTAGTCTTTCGTAGTAACCGCCAATTTATACTAACCATCTAGTACTAAATATTTATTATCAGTTCAAACAAAGCAGTCAGAAGAACTGAACTGTGGAAGCCAATGTCCAACTGCAACTAAACCGTTACACAAAGAAAATGAGATAATTGGAAGTCTGACAACAATGTGAAAGTATTAGTTAGTGCTATTGACAAACTGCATTAGAATAGCAAATGAAAAGTTAGAAACAACAAAAACAACGCTCAGGTGTCTCCCGATACAGAATATAAATGAATAAAATGAATGCTGCATCAAGCCACATAGTATTTTTTTTTATAATTCCAAAACTATGCGATGAAGTTTACCTTTTTTTTTAATTTTAAAACTAAATCTATTGTAAATAGATTGTTGTCATAACTTCAATGAAATTCATTTTATTTTATTTTAGTGATTAATTACCAAGTTGTATTTCTAAGAAATTCCACAACACCCTGTGTCTGCATCCTGCCTGGTGCAGTTGATAGGGCGCCTGCCTTTCATCCGAAAGGTCTTAGGTTTGATTCCCAACGAAGACAAAAAAATTGTTTTATGGGTTTTTCGACCTGCAGTGCCCTTTGTCATTGGGAAATACGTTAATGATAAAAAATAGGTTATAAAATATGGAATTGGATGTAATTACTAGTTACTTAACTATGTTTTTATGATTAAATTAGTAAATTTATCATAAAAATTATAAAATACTGCATATATATTTAATTGTGTATACCAAATCTCTATGTAAAAACAGTTAAATTATTCATCTCATTGACTTAGAATTATATAAAAAAAAAAAAATCAAAGAAAAGTTGGAAGTATATATATATATATATATATATATATATATATATATTATATACTTAAGTACTTACTTATAAGTAGGTTTAAAAAAAATATAGTGCATAACTACTTAATATCCAAATCAATTTACACAAAACTACCATCTACTTTGTAAAAATACATTAATACTTAGATGTCTAAATTGAAGTTTGTGACAGTTAATATTCGCTGAGTTTACAATTGAAAACATAATATTTTTCTCTCTTGTTTTATTTTATTAATTTAAATCAATTTACATGTTAATCTTGAATTCCTTTTATCATCTATCAATTAACATCTATAAATTTATTTTCACAATTTGAAGTCAAAAAAACAAAATGTTAAAATCAAGCTATAAAACTCAGTTTGATATTATATAAATTTGAATACTTAAGAAGGCTTCAACAAATGAATTAGTAGCTACTTAAATTTTTTATTTTCAATTTTAGTGCAGGTTAGAAATGGTTAAAAATGTACTAAAACATAGTCGAGTACAAAACATTGAAAAAGTGTGCAAGTTGTAGATGAAATACACGTTTCTGTGTGATAGGCATACTTATTTAGTAAAGTTGAAAGGAAAATATTCGACTATTTTCAACAATTAAGTAGGCATACTAAAACATAACTACTTACTTATAATATCGTATAATAATTTTACGAATCGCTATAACTATATATATAACTATATCTTATATTTTATATTCATTCGGCTTAACCCGAAAATCTGGGGTAATTCCTTGAAGTATATTAGAAAATAAAAAGTTGCTGTAGACAAGAGTCATTTCGAATTTGAAATAACTTTAATAACTAATAAAATAAAATTGTTACAATATTCAACCGTCAGTTTATGTTTTCCAAATATTTTACCTTGGAAACGGTGAGAAGCTCCAGTCTGTATATGTTTCGAAATATAGTAAACATTTGCTAGACATAATTTTTCCAATTTGATTTTCTTCAACCCCTAGTAACCTAGGTCAAATTTAAAAAAAAACGCGTTACCAAAGAATCACCCGCTAAAGAATTTTTTACTGAACAATCTTCTGTACCAACACACTCTGCAAACTATCATTCGTGGGTCTATACTATTGATATAGGTTTGATAAGTTATATACTCAAGTTGAAATCATGTTTTACCGAATTATGTTGAATTATACAATTTTCTCTGCACTGTTTCCTAACAAGGATCAAAAGTAAAGTTGGTATTAGGTATAACTAAATATCTTAATTTTGAGAATAATGTAATACTAGGTAATTCAATTAAATGTAATTTCGAGGTTTAGTCAATAACCAACATAACTAACTAATTAAACTACTCAAACCTGTGAATAACTGTGCAAACATTATGAATAACTGTGCAAAATTTCTGAACTCTATCTTTAAAACTGTGGGCGTGCATAGCGAACAAACAAACAAACAAACTTTCCCTTTTATAAGTATAGATATACGTACGTCAATATATATATATACATACGTTTTAGATAAAATATATATATATGTACTTTACTGTCAAAATTAACATGTTACATATTTTCTATATGTCTAATCTACGTACCTATATTTAACAAAATTACGTCTACTCAAATTTGCCCAACTCTCTAGTATGTAAACATTTAAAAATGTTTGTTCTATTTTTTCTTTTTTAATAGATAGTTAATAGTATTTTTCCATTAACTATCTACACCTAGTTACGCATATATAATCCTGGAAGGTTCAAAGGAATTCAAGATTTATCAATAATATTCATGTACCTATAAATTCTTAGTTAATTAATTATTAGGTACATGCTTATTAAAGAGAATAGAAAATTTAAAGTAGGTACATAATTACATACAACTTAGGTACTTAAATATTATTCATACCGTGAAATGAAATCTTAATAACTAGTTACTATAAATATTTGATTTTATAGGTATATAATTTTTTTTTTCTAATTGTAGGTAATATAAAAATTAAATAAAAATAAAAAAAAAATAGATATGTTAGTATAACGGTATAACTATGTCGAATTCGATAGTATTCAAGAAATCGAAAATTTTCCTAAACTTTTTTCATTCGCTTTTTTATTTAATTCTAATTAGTTATGCCATGTGACATTATTATATATCATGTGAATTGATATGTAACTAGGTAACTACTTTTTGACAGAAATTTCAGAAGATAGTTAGTTAGTTATTTTAACCTTCCTGCAACTAAATTTCAAAGTATAATACTTTGTATTTATATATAATATATACTTATGTTGTGTAGACTTATGTATATTAACTTATTAAAATATTTTTATTAAATAAAATATTATTTTTTATACCTACCTAGGTACTTATCAAGAAAAAAGCATTTAACTACTCAAAAACTTATTTTAATTAACTAAAAAAACAAAAAAAAAATATAATTAACATTTTATTTTTTATTTTATACATTTACATTTTAGAATATTAAATCCTTAATAAAAACAAAAAAAAAATTATCTTTCCTTATATCTTATATTCTTATCTGTTAATATAAATCAGTCAGTAAATCGAATTTACTTTTATATTTAGGTGAATATGCATATATATATATATATATATATACGTACATTATATATATATATATATACAAAACACAATAATATGTGTATTATGAAAATTAAATACACTTACAATTCTTTAATAAAATTTTATTATTATAATAACAAATCAAAAAAAAAAAAATATATTTTTTTTTAAATTACTCTCTTTTATTTTATTGTTGTATCGTATCGACCAAGAACATGAGAAAAATCTTTAAAATTTTAAGATATAAAGCTTTACTAATTTTCATACATACCTTTATCATTGTATAAATATATATATATATACCTATGATAATATTTACGTAAATTTACGTTAGTATAATTTATCTATCTACCAATTTTTAAATGTGACGTCAGTCCTAAACTTGGGTATGCATACATATACAAATTAATTTATCTTTACCAAGTTTTCAATATCTACTATTATCATAAATTCATTAAGAAAATGAAATTTTTTTTAATCATTCAAAAAAATATAACTATAACTATATATATATATATATTTTTTACATAATGTAATCATATTTTCATGATACATGTTATATATTATATAATAGCAACAAAAAAAAAATATTTGACGCAATGGAAAACTTCTATCTATTATATAGTTGCTACGAACAATAACATAAAATAAAAAATATAAAATTCTGGCTGGGTATATAACTTAAATCGATCTGTATATATATATATATTTAAGTATGTATATATATACTTATAAAACTTATTTTGTTATATACTTACTTGATAAAAGTTTATGTACCTTAATTCCCATATATGGCTATATATTTATATATATATTTATATACATATATATAAATGATATAAACATAAATTATGTAATATCAATATAACCTATATATATTTATTTATATATGTATAATATATATATGTAAAGTTTTATACGATTCACAAAAACAAAAAATATATTATAATTCCTTATTGCAAGGATTCCTGTTATTATATGGTTTTTTTATGGGATCATTCAGGATATCTACAAACAAATTATTCAAATTTTTTTTACAAGTGTAGTTAGGTTATATAAATTATAAGTAAAGTATGTACTTGTATAAGATGATACAAGCTTTAAAGTGCAAAATGTAAGATTTAAGATACAAAAAAAAATGCTTTTTTCATTCGTTAAATAAATATTGACAATTTGTGTATTTGACACTACTATATTTATTTCAATAAATTTATATAAGTAGAAGAAAATGGAATAAGAAGAAAAAAAAACTTCAAATTAATTAGTTATTCGCGATTTTATTTATTTTTTTAATTGATGGGTAAAAATTTTTGAATGGTTTACGTACGAATGTACTTCCTTTGTATTGTATAAGAAATGTATGTAAAATAAATTTTAAATAAAATATATTTTGCATTGACGTATATATTATATGACAATAAAAACTAAACCATAACGAAAAGTACATAATTATAAGTACATATGTACTTAGTAGGTTTACAAATTTTATTAGTATGTACCTACTTATATTTCTTCAAGATGATCGTGTATCCTAAAGATTATTTAAATCCTTTAAAATAATCAGTAATTCCATAAATCTAATTGAAAATATTAACTATCTAGTTATTCATCAAAAAAAATTTGATATTGATTTTTTAAGTTCTATGTAGAAGTTTTGGCATTTTCAATACATTTTACTAAATTCATTTTTTTTTTGTTTCACATACTTAATTATGGTATGAATCAGTTATTTTAATGTTATATTTTTTTTACTTTAGGATCTTTTATTATATATATAATCTATAACTCTAAGGCTTCCATTAGTCCCATTGACTTTTTATTTTTTATTCGGTCTTGGTAACAGAGTGTCAAACATTAGATGAGTATATGTACAAATCGAGAAAGTTAAGTTTGAATACCACAGATTGCGATTAATTTTTTTTTTAAATTGCAATTTAGACCTACTAAAAAAGTAACACGTGTAAGATAGATTACATTATTTATTTGATTGTGAACTTTATATAACAAAAAATAATTTGATTAGAACTTTAGTAACAGTGATTGTCGAAAAAGTACTAGGTAAACGAAAGAAGTTCATTTCAGTACCACTAAATCTAAAATTTACTCTGACATAGTTTATATCTCTCTTATTAAGCTGATTCATGCTTTTTACAAAACGAGACGAAGATCTTAATTTTGGTACCTGAAAAATTATCCAATGAGTCTAGAAAGTAAATTCTGAAATTCAATTTTCTGTTATAGCTAATATAATATTTTTCTAGACACTACAAAAGTAGGTAAGGAAAGTTTAAGCCAATAAGACAGTGCCTTGTTATAACAAGTTAGTAAAAGTTATATGGGCCAATAACATTTTCTGTGACCAAAGGTAAATATTTGAGTTGGCTTGGATATTTAGATTGCTAATGCAATAAATTCATGGATTATGCATCTGAGATAGTAAATAAGTGGTCAGCAGTGACCAACTGAACCAAACCTCTATTTTATAGCGCTAATATCTTGAGAAGATGGACAAAAAAGTCCACTAAGTAACATTTATGCAACTCGGTTTATTACTTCATACGTACTTATTAAGTTTTACTTAGTATTGTCGATATTAATATTACCCACGGGCAGTTCAAAAAATATCTGCCATATGATTATAATTTTATTTATTTTAAAATATTTGGGATTATATAAATTAATATAAAAATTCTGACATTCAATTTTAAATATAGAAGTACAATAATTTAGGAACTAAAAATTATTGCAATTTATAGCCCCAAGAAAACCCATCATTAGGTCTTGATTTGTATTAAAAATTTCTTTTAATTTGAGTCAATTTTTATAATAACTGCTTAGGGACACTTCAAAAACTGTTACGCTGTGGACTCAAAACGTGACCTAAAAGACATCATACATATAAAAAGTTTAATTCATAGATAATTTTTTTTTTTTTATATAATTTTTTATAAACAAACAATTTGTACTTTTCAGTTTACTATTATTTGCTTTGCGCTTTTCTCTGCATCGACGTTGCCGTTCTGCAGCTGTAATTGCCATTTAGATTTGTTCAAACAAACATGCAAAAAACTACTTCTACACAGGTATCTTTATAAATTTTTATATAGAAATTCAAAAATATGTAGTTATTTGAAAATATTGCCATAATAAAGCAAAGTAATAATAACTAAAAAGTAGCAAATAAGTAATTTATAATTACTGAATTCCGCTACGTCACAATTGGGTCCACTACGTCACTTTTTTAACTGTGACGAATTGGACGTGTGACGTAGTGGAAAAATGTCGTGAAAATCTAATTATTATCTGCATATTGTAAAATATATTTTAATTCCAAAAATTAGTACGTCCAGCTTAAATTATAATAGTTAATATTATAATAAAAAAAAAATGGCAAAAATTTAATTACTTATCGAAAAATCGTTGTGACACAGCAGAAGCACAATTAATACACGCGTTGACTACGGTGGGTTAACAAGTCCTAATTTCACAAATACTCACAAAAACTTATAATTCCTATTTACTGCAATATAGTTCTAATATTACTTCATCCTTTTTAAATTTGGTTGGAAATTTAAAATTTATTTTTTTGAATATATATTATTGTAACGAATTTTTAGTGACTTAGCGGACAAATTACATGGACAACGTTTGATTGAAAAAAATTGGTATTTTTTATTATTTTAATAAAAGTTTATGTACAGTAAATCAAAAAACTAAAATTTAAGAAGAAAGTAATGTGATTTTTTGTTTTACAATAACTTTGTATTTTTTGCAATAAGCATTTTTGCTAATCAACTTCAGTTGGGGACAGGATTTTTCGTCATGTGAAAAATTTTGTGTCCAAATTTTTCATCGTTCTAATTTAATTAGTTTTTTTTACCTTCACTGCAAATTCGTAGCAATGTTTTCTTAATTTACAATTAACAATAAAAGTAAAACTAAAATTTTTTGTAAAATCTTATAAGTGTTATTATCTAGAGAAGTACAGCAAATATGGATGGCTACGAAAAATGTTATTGGCCCATATACTATTCTATGTAATAACATCAGTATAATAATGAAGACATAACTAATGAGAAATAGTTATACGGAGACACATGTAGTTAATTATCAAAAATAAAATTTTGTGTCCTCATTAAACAAGAGAAATTAAATGATTGAACGACTTTAATATGATTAATAGTTTTTCTTCCTGTTAACTTTAAAAGAATGATAAATTAAAACCTGAAAAAAAGATTTAAGTAAAATCTTAAAATAGGTCTTATTAGACGATGTCAGCAGTTATCGTCAACACAGGTCAATACTACATCAGCTTGCATTTACACGGTTTGATGCCAACATTGTCACTACCTATGGATTAGTAAATATATATTTCTCATTTCGAATTTAATAAAAAAATAAGAATACATTTTTAATTTGCCAAAATAACTAACTAGTTAGTAAATTTTTGTATTAAAATAAATTAATTTTTGTACTAAAAATTATCTACTTTTACACCACATAACTACGTAATGGATATTGTCTACTTATCCATTCGATGGTTTTGTTACATACTTTTTACATTAACTATTCCAATTTTTCTTTGGTCAACTATATATTTATCAAAGAGTTGAATGCATAATACAATTACTTTCATTCTCAATCATTAAACTTTCATAATATAAAACCAATTCGTTTATTATTTTGAGAATTTTAATAATTCACGTTGTTAAGATGTATTTTTGTTTTGCTGTACGATATTTTCACAACAAAATCAAATAGTAAAAAAAGTGTACATACTTACGATTTTGTATATAAATTTTATGTAGATTTGTACAAGCAATTAGTTGCGTTCTATGAGTTTTATAGGAGTAACTAAGATTCAGAAAAAGATGTATTTAAATTGTTGTCGACACCATTTACTTATGTCAAGAAATATAGTTATGCGAACTTAAACATGTAGGGAGTAATTAGGTCCAGCTTAGTTTGTTTAATTTCAATTTGAAATTTTCCAAATGATATATATGTATATAAGCTTTTTGAACGACAGATACTTAAGTATAGAGAATTAGAGTAATTTATGTAGATTTTATATAAAATACTAGCAAAGTTATCCGACCTTGTCCGGGTCAAACACAAAATGTTTAGAAATTATTTACTTCAATGAAGTTTGATTTATGAATCGAATTCAAAAAAATTGGTTTATTAAAAATAGTTTTTATAAAAACTTGTTTTCCAGCGTTAGAGTAAAATTTTGGTATAATAGTGAAAATAGTCGAATATTTTCTTTTTAATTTTACTGATATGCTTATCATACAAATACGTGTATTTCGTCTACTACTTGCAGATTTCTTCAGTGTTTTGTACTCGACTTAAAAGGAAAATATTCGACTATTTTCATTGTTATTAAAAATATTTTAATACTTTTTTTTACTACAATAACAAAATCAACAATACTACAAGTTAAACTATAACTACTTAAATATTAGGGGCTTATGATTGAAAACGAAAACGTTCAATCGTTTTCCGAATCACTGAATCACTGACGTTTGTCATTTGGTATGACAGAAAACGAAAACGGAAAACGTTAATTTCGAAAATAATTTTTCATATGATTGAAAACGATCGGAAAACGTTTGTAGTGCAAAAATCAAACGTTCAGTTGTGTTGAAGGTTTGTATGGAAAAAGTTTATAAACATAAACAAAATACAAGTAGTTTTTTTTATATAACTAATTTAGGTGTTTATATTTGTATTTTTGTAAATAAAAAATTAGAATATAAACTTAGAAATTATTTCATTTATATTTATTTGTATAATAAAACATTTAATTTGTAAATACAAATAAATACATATAAAATAAAAAAAAAAAGTGAAATTTTAACGTGTATTGCATTTAAAAAAAATTCTTTTCTATATAAAAGAAGAATTGTTTGTTTCTTTTTTTTTAGTTTTTAAAGTTTTTTTTCTTTATTTTTCTATATTTAACTATTTTTTTCAATTTATAATTTATGACACTACACTGTGCTCTACACTATTCTTTTTTGTTTTGTTGTTTTATTAAAATTTATGTAATTGTTTAAGTTTAATTGTTAAATTTTAATTCAATTTTTAATTATAATTTTGTTTTATAAACTGTTTGTATAAACTGCGAAGGAGTATAAATAAAAAAATAAATCAAAATAAACAGAAACACAACCACAAAAAATTGAAACATATGTTTTTGACAACTGTCAGTTAAGTTTCGAAAATTTGCGAAAATGTTTTTATTCGCACGTCTTCAATCATATCAAAATGTGAAGAAGGTGATAGTGATGATCGTTTCGTTTCGTTTTCCGTTTCGTTTTCAATCATAAGCCCCAAAACTATTTCTTTGTAAACAATATTTCGGGTTTTTTTTATGGAGTATAAACAAACACGTTCCTTGCTATTGTGGTATTCTTGAAATAAAGATATGTTCGCCTTTTCCACAATCAATTTGATTTTATGCTTCGATGAAATGAGGATGCAAAATTCTTATTTTTAATCTAGTACCATAGTTTTGACTGCTTCGAATTTAGTACAAGCAATATTAGACCTGTTACTTTTAATTCGAATTGGTGAGAATGAAACCGTGAAAATCCAACGAATAAAGAAAATTTGTTCGGTAGTTAACAGCATCATTTTCATTGGTAATTGTATCTATCGATTTGTATACATGGACCCCCTCTAGAGTACCCTGCAGTATTTTCTGATTCTGACCAAATTTTCCAAATCGGTAACAGTCGTATTTCTTTATTTGTGAAAGACTATCTAAGCGTAAATTTTCATGCCTGTAACACAATTGTTTTTGATATATTCCTGACAGGTGTTAGAAGTTGTACAGCAGCGACCCGAACCAGTTCAAATTTTCGAAATTGGTAATAATCGCATTTCTTTTTTTTGAAAGAGTACCCAAGCGTAAATTTTCAGATCTGTAACACCTTTGGTTTTTGAAACATTCCTAATAGGTGCTAGGAATTGTATGACAGCTACTCAAACCTGTGAATAACTGTGCAAAATTTCTGAACTCTATCTTTAAAACTGTGGCCGTGTATAGCGAACAAACAAACAAACAACCTTTCAATTTTATAAGTATAGATATACGTACGTCAATATATATATATACGTTTTAGATAAAATATATATATATACGTACTTTACTGTCAAAATTAACATGTTACATATTTTCTATATGTCTAATCTACGTACCTATATTTGACAAAATTACGTCTACTAAAATTTGCCCAACTCTCTAGTATGTAAACATTTAAAAATGTTTGTTCTATTTTTTTTTTTTTAATAGATAATTAATAGTATTGTTCCATTAACTATCAACACCTATCTACGCCTACATAATCCTGGAATGTTCAAAGGAATTCAAGATTTATCAATAATATTCATGTATAAATTCTTAGTAGGTATAATTAATTATTACATACTTATTAAAAAGAATAGAAAATTTAAAGTACATACTTACATACAACTTACTTAAATATTATTCATACCGTGAAAAGAAATCTGTGTTCTTACTCATATGTACTTACCAGTGTTTTTTTTTTTGTTTTGTTTTACTCTTTTAAAAAAATAAAAAGGTTTTGATAAGAAATGTGTCATAATAGCAACCGTTGCTTCATTTGTTCGTTCTTTTTTTTCTTTTCTTTTTTTTTCTTATTTTATTATGAATACTTACTTGTATTTTAAACAGAATTTGGAAAAGTAATAAAGGTAAATTAAGTACTTAATAACAATTTCAATGAAAATAATCAATAATTCAATAATTCTTTTTGTTGTTTGTTTTTTTTTTGTTTTCTTTTCTTTTGTTGTGGAAACAAAGACTATTCATAATTTTCTAATTAATAATATCTGAATTATTGTATACATATAGTTAGTATTAATTTTCGTTTTCGAATTTATTTAAGCACTAATATAATAAATTAAATTTTATATCACTTTCTATTGATATAGTTATAATAAAATGCGAACGTAAAACTGGATTTGAAACTCATATTTTACCTATAGTGAATACTTTAGTACATGTGAGTACGTAACTGTTTAAATTACCTTTTATCAAACTTAAGTATGTAAGTAATAGGTACTCACTTAATTTCAAATTATATTTTTGACACGCTCTTAAATTTTATAATTACTCGTCTCTCTATAATCGAATTATTGAATCACAAAAAACAAAATATAATAAAAAAAAATATCAATTTTGTGACGACCGCCACAATATGTGAAAGATAAAAAAAAGATAACACAAAGATTGTATAAGGTAATCTTAATACTTACACTGTAAATAATATCAATCACCAGATAATTTTTATAATCTAATTTAAGCGCGGATAACGTAAATGTACCTAACCCAAACCACTTTTTATTAAATTCAATAAATTCTAGATTTTAATTTTCTAATTTTTTTTTTTACAATGAAAAGAAGTACTTACTTATAACTACTTATGTTATCTCCTTCTTGTAATGCAAAACAATATATATATATACTTTTATTTATTTTCATATTATTTCAAATGTTAACATTTTTTTTTATTTTGTTAAAAGCATAATAATTAAACTATGATGCTGAACTATATAAGTAGGTACTTATTATTAAATAGATTCTAAAGCAGGCTTTATTAATAAATAGATTCTAAACGGTACAATATTGCATCAATATTGTATCAATTTTGATTGGAGCAACAATATTGTTGCAGTATTGCATGACAGTATTTACATCATGATTGACATTTTCATACAAAATTGATTCAATATTGTTGTGAAAGCATATACACAATATACAATTAACAATTTTTTGTACTATGAGATTTTCATGAACATGTCTGATTTAGTTGAGCAGAAAAAATTTGTATTATTATATGTGGTGCGTTGCTAACAATAGAAATTGATTCAATATTTATGTATATACGTCTACATATGAAGCAATATTGTTACAATATTGTGAAATTTAGGATCAAAACCATACAATCAGGTAGTATTGGCTCAATATTGAATAATAGCATTTACACGCAACAATTTTCATTCAATATTGATGCAATATTGATACAATATTGTACCGTGTAAAGCTTGCTCAATACATAGATACTTTCTTCAATTTGTAAATATAAAAAATATTTAAAAATGATAATTTTTTTTAAGAAGAAATTAGGTGCACGTAAAATTATGTTGTATATGTATATATATGTATGTATATGCATACGTATATTTACGATCGGCCGGGTGGAATTATTAAAATGATATATCGAAATACTTAATTAATTAAGCTTTTATGCTTTCACTTGTACACTCTTGGTGAAATTTAATAAACATTTTTAAAAAATTAAATACTCTTGTTAATTTCACAAAATTATTTTATTACGACACGTGTTTCGATCTTTCGGTCATAATCATGGATCATAAATGGATGTGAAATAATTTTGTGAAATTAACAAGAGTATTTAATTTTTTAAAAATATTAATTAATTAAATTATTCAATTATTTTTGATTATACCGGGTGTTCCAGACCATGGGTATCAGCTTTTTAAGAAGGGAAGGAGTCGTTATTTTAAAATTTATTTAGTTAACAGTTTGGATTTAGTTAACAGCTTGTTAACTAAATCCAGGGTGCTCTATCGATTGGTGGTATTTTGAACTTCCGGAAAGGACCGGTTTTTTAAGACCAAAAATCGCCGAAACTGACTGAAATTGAGATTTTTAAATGGGAAGGAAGTCAGATTCTACGATAAAAAATAAGAAAATTATGTTAAATGATTTTTTTTTTCGTTTTATTAGTATTTTTCTTTAAAATTCATAACAATAAAACAAAAATGCTCAATATTTTCCTTTGATAAACTAGAATTTATGATAATAAGTTTTATAAATAAAATTGTTTTTCATGTTATCATATTTTTTATCTCAGTTTTGGGTTCCTACAAAGTTTAAACAAAAAAAAAATTTACTTCACTTAAGTTAGTTATTTTTTGACGTAGAATCCGAATTTGGATAAAAAAGTACCGTTTCCCATTTGAAAATCTCGATTTCGGCCAATTTCGGCGATTTTTGGTCTAAAAACACCAAAAAGCTGATTTCCCTTCCTTCCCGTAATTTGAAAATATCACGAATCGATAGAGCACCCTTGATTTAGTTAATAAAATTTTTATTGAATTTTAAAATACCGGCTCCTTCCCTTCTTAAAAAGCTGATACGCATGGTCTGGCACAACCCGGTATAAGGATGCAATTGGAAAAATTCAAATTGAAATTGAACAAACTAAACTGGAACAAATTATAAATAAGAAATATTAAAAAATGATAATTTTTTTAAGCAGAAATTAGGTGCACGTAAACTTATGTTGTATATGTATATATGTATGTATACGCCATACATATATATTTAAGCTCGCATATGTATTTTTTGTTACAACTAAATTTTGAGTTTTGATAAAAATTTGTATGAAAAATCAGATTCATAATATGTACAATGTGTCCTAATTGTGAATTAAATATTTGTATATAATATTTTCAGTAAATTAATGTTATTTCTCCTCGTCTTATATTTTAAAAAATCTATATACTTAATTAATGTTTATAGCAATTAAGTATATGTACTTGTTTTTTATTTAAATTCAACAAATCTCTGAATTTATCTTGCTATCAAAATTTTATTAAGGTATATGAAATGAACTAACAAAAGACTTTGTTTATAGTACTTGAAATCCAATTTTATGAATCTACGGATTATGCAAACATTTTATGTAATTTTGATATTAATACAGAACATCAAACTAAGCTTGAACATAATTTAAGAAGCCTAGACATATCTTTAAATAACATTGATGCCAATTTTCAAAAATAATAATGATATCGATCTAAATGAATCCAATATAGCGGGCAAGTTGAATTAATAGGTAAAGAAAGTGATCAATCCCCAGATGAATCCATTAATACATCACCAGCATTTCATAAAAGACTTGAAGAAAAAATTTAAACGGAATTTAAAAGCAAAAACGACATTGAACGTAGCTTAAATGAAGAAAAAACTGCTAAAGTGCATTGTTACAATATTTAATTGAATTACGACCTTATAATTTTTTGATTTGTTTTTGTTTGGAATACCTGGTTATTAACTATAATAAATTGATCTGTTTTATAAATGATAATAAATAATACTACTCAAATATTATTTATTTATTACAAATTATAGTAGTTATGGCTGATTGAATTTCTATTACAATAAATATTTCTTAGTACTTAAGTACTTATATTGATTGATACTTAAGGGTAAATTATTTAAAAAATTAATTATTAATTTTACTCCTATTAATTATTTTAAAGGGATTTCATTAATAAAATTGTAAATTGGTACACGTAAATCGCAAATAGATTCAAAAGACGGAATTAGGTATACTTATATCTGTGGGCGGAATTGGCTCATATTGAAAATTTCGAACGGAAATATGTGCAATTAAATTTTTCTTGTTATTCTTAATATTTTATTATTTATTTAGGAAACATTCAATTATTTAATAAAAAAATTAATTGTATTTAAAAATATATTAATTATTGCAGTTTAAAAAAAAATTAAAAAAAGCTGATTTTTCGAACCTAAACGTAACTTTTCCGTAAGGAAATACTATGTACATTTATGTTAGTTGATGCTCTAAAAAGAAACAGTAAAACCAAATGGGTCACTCGACTTTTGTAAATAAACAGTTACAACCTAATGCTAATTATCTTTCCAGAATAAACCGAAATACCGAAACTTCCACCTACCTACACTATAATAAACAAGAAAATTATAAAACGAATTAAAGATAAAGGTTTAGATTTCGATAGTCATCTCATAAAAATGTGAATTACATACTAGATAAATAATAATATACATATATATATATGTAACTAGTTATAGTTTATATACTTAGTTAATGTAAAATAAAATTATGAGAATAGAGTTGAACTACTCAAAAAAAAAATTATTAATCATTTTTTTTTTGTAAATTTAAAAAATTTTCATCAAAATAACTCACATTTTTTTTTAACAATCTTGTGAGATCTAAAGATTCTTTCGACCTAAAAGACGCGATCTGCTTATACACAGACGCAGCTTATACACTCATGTGCACTCAAAAATCCTGTCAAATCCGCAACAACTTTACAAATTAGATAAAAACTATTTTCACTAAGTAATTGTTCTTAATTCTTGCTCGAATGTCCTTAAGTTTCAAAATTTTAATGTCGTGTCATAAAGAGAAAGGTGCCAGGAAGATAAAGAGAATTTCATCAACGTTTCTCTGGGAAATAACTGGCAATGTTTGAACAGTTAGATTTTTTTTATACAAACCGGTCAGAATTTTGAAAACTGACATAAGACGCATTTGTTTATTTTTGAGATATATAGTACCAAAAAATCAATTTTTCAGACGTACGTATATGTACTTAAGCTCATTGTATTCAATATTACGGTATTCAATAATTCGTTAATAATTAAGTATCATTTATTTATTTAACATTTAAATAAATGATAAGATAGTTAGTCATAGCTCACACAGTCCAATAGATTGAAATTACTCGAATTACCTATATATATATATCAGGCACGAAGCTTCCATATATTGAGTTGAATGAGTGCTTCCCCAAATGAAATATTATTTATTATTTTTTACAGCTTAATATAAAATATATATATTGAATTTAATATAAAAATTATTTAACTACAAAAATTTAAATCGTATGACAAAAAAATTTAAGCAAAAATTATATGCATAGATATTAACTTGTTACATTATGTATGTTTAGAAAATAATGCCTATGTAAACATCATTATTTTCGAGATATTCAACAGCCACAAATTTAAAATATTTGAAAATAATGCCTATTAAAAATTATTATTCTCTTACCAATATGCTATAATCATAATTATACATTGCATAAAAATATAATGACAAATTAAATATCATTCTCCTCATTTACAATGTACACACACTCAAACACACTGTCTCTATTTAGTTTCTAAGCAACAACAACAAAATAATAAATGAAGGGACTATAAAATAAAATCTTAAAAGGAAAAAAATTGAGTCGCTGATATTCATTCCAAATCTACCTGTTATAATTAGAATATATCTGATAGAAAATAGATTATCTAGGGAAACAACAACAAAATATCGCATGACACAAAATTAATTTACAAAGAAAAAAAGTAGCAAGGAATGAATTAATTTTGTGCATTATTGTGGTTGTTGACTTAAATGAGAATTAATATTTATATAAATAATGTATGTAGTTTTGGGTTTTTTTTTAGAGAGTGGTATTGATATGCGTTAAATAATTCTGTAGTTTTTTGTTATTGAATGCTACATTGTTTATTTTCAGCCATAATCTTGTTTTATGCAGTTTTGAAACAATTTGTTAACAAATGTAAAAATTTAAAATGTTTTTTTTTATTAAATAATTAAAATAGATAATTGTAATTGAGTTATTGAAAGCTTAAGACAAAATCATTTTCGGTTAGAAGTTTTGAGGAAAAATTATTAATTGTTAAAGATGGTAAACCAGTGGTCTACTAATAACAACAACAACAATAAAACGATGTTATAGCATTTTTCAGTAAAATCTTTTAATTCGTATACGTGGTATTTTCCAACATAAATATAGAAAATATATATTCACATTTTTTTACATTGCTTTCTTAAAGTCAGAGCTTAAATTAAAGTAAAGTCAGAGCTTAAAAAAAGTTAACAAAAACAGTATCTGCGAAATATTAACATTTTTAATTGAAACAGAATTCTTTTAATATAAATTCCCAACTTTGTAAATTTATAATAACACTTCATAATAACTACTTCAGTTGAGCGATCGTTTTTCTGCCTAAACAGAATTAAGACTACTTTGAGAAGTAGATATGAACAATTTTAACTGTCGAAATTAGCAAAAATTTCAATAGAAAAAGAAAAGTCAAAACAAACTGATGTTTCCTTTTATAGTGCTTCACAATTGAAAATTCCACGCCCCGTCACTGATATATATATATATATATATAATTATATATATGTACAAGCATTGAATGATTAATTTATTGTTGATTATATGCAGATACAATAAAAAAATATTAGAATGCATTTATTTTTTAATATGATTTAAATTCCAAATTAAAATCTAAATTTTATTAAATTCAATAATTAATTAATTATAAGAAAACAAAATTTTCCCTGATTACATTTTTATTTTATTCTGTTGAATTTTTCTCAACTTATTTAAATACATATATATATACTTATGTATTTACTTAATCAATAATAATTTTGTTTGATTTTCCAATTCAATATATTCATCTTTTAATTCATTCATTTCTTTTTTATTTTTTTCTCTTAATTTATTTAAATGATTATTAATACCAAGTATACGTTCTCTTATATTTGAAATTGGACATTTTGTTAAACTGTCTTTATCGTTAATATCCTCTTTGATGGCATTAATAAATATCCACATGTCATTAAGATCACGTGCTGCAAAACTTTTATATTCCTTTAATTCATCATCTAGGGAACGTCTTTTGTCTTCAATTTCTTGTATTTTACGTTTTACATCGACTTCATCATAATCATCTGAATTGAATTTAATTTGATTGCATTCTAAATATTTTCTTTGAGATTTTAAACGTGTCAATTCACACAATAAAGCCGTTGATGATTTTTTAGCAAATTTTGATGTTAATGTACTAATACTAGCGTTATTTTTACATTCATTTTTTATATTATCAGATAAAGATGGTGATTTTATTAAATTAATATTATTTTCTTCTATTGGAAATGATAAATCTGTCATATTTTATTCTATTTTTGAACAATTTTGATAATAATAAAACTGTTTTTATTTAATTAATATGAAATTTGTTTTAATATTGTTTAAATTAAAACCAAAAATGTTAAAATGTCAATTTAATGTCAAAGTAAATTATCTTAGTTACTTAGTTTAAAATTTAAATTCTTTTGAAAATTAATTTTACCGAGTTAATACGAATAATAGAAATGTAAATTGGTTACTAATATTCTGCCCCAATAATATCAAGTGTTGTTTATGGTTACAATAGAATCCACACATAGTTATTTGTTTATTAATGCAATACAAGAAGTTTAATCAATATTTATTTTACTAATAGGTAGTTATATTAAAGAGCGAAGAAAATGAAATACATAAGTATAATGAAGTTAACATTAATAAAGATGCTTTTTAGTTTGAATAATTTATATATATATATATCTATATATATACATACCTACTTATATATAAAAATTAAAATTCAAACCTTAAATAAGTAACTACTTAAATTGTTTTGATATTAATTATCGTAATTGGTTGAATAACGTAGTGTGAAGAATGAAAAACTAATAATTGGGAGGTTCATTGTTTTTTTTTATACATAATTGCCAAAGAATGTAATTAGTAATCTGGTTCATTTACGCAAAGTCTTTGACATAACTAGGTATAGTTAGTTATTAAGCATCACACAAAAAATGCGTTTTTTCTTTTGAATTTTTAAATGTGAAAAACTACATCCATTGTAGAATGACTTTTTTTGTGCCCTTTATGAGTCAACTAACGACTTGTATAAAAAATATTTTTGAAGTTTATTTACTTATATTACACCTTTGTATCTTTTTTAAAGAACCTAGTTATAATAAATAATTCATCGATGATAATCACGTTTATTGACAAAATGTTCTTATCTGGAATTACAATACGTTTTTTTGTTAAATATTTTAAATATCTTTAACTATGTAAAATTTAAAGAAAATCGGATATGAAAGGTTTTCGAACTCGATTGAGGGTTGTTTGTTATATAAAAACTTTTTTAATAATCTTGTTTGCTTTAACTTTTTTAATAATCTTGTTTGCAAGCTGAACAACCTCTTTCTCGTATACGTTTTCATTAACACGAATAAATTACATGCGAAACGCACAAAAATGCAGTTACGTTGTTTGAAATACTAATTTTAAACATTAAACGTTTCACTTGCGTTTATTTTTTCTGTAACAGGTGTTAATAAATTTTGTTTTGAGACCATAATAAAAAAAACACGTAACCTGTCAATTATGAAAGTCCATTGGAATTTGAATTTTTTTCACTTTAGAAAAAAGTAAATTTTTGTTATTATGAAAGTCAACTGAGTTGTTATAAGTCAACTGGGTTGACAATTTCAAGTAAACCATAATTTTGTTGTTGACGTTGTAATTTGCTGTTGACTTTGTAAACTACTTAGATAGATAATTATTAAAACATTTTTTTGGAAGATTTTTAGCAACAAAAGGCAGCCTGAAAAATTAGTCAAAACCTATTATTTAAATACACAAAATTTTAAAAAAAAATTTGGAAAAAAAGTATAACAGTAATAGTACAACAGATAGGAAAACTTGTAAAGAACAACAAATATTAAAATCTCTAAAAGAAAAACCAGTTCATCACTTAAAAGCAGAAAAAGGAAACAAAATAGTCATTAAGGATAAAAAGGAGTATGAAAATCTGGTAGAAGAAAAACTTAAATCCGGGAATTTTTTCGAACTTAGAAAGAATCCCTTACCAGATTCAGTAAAAAGAGTAGAAAAAATTCTAAAAGAATGTAATGGTAGCATAGAAAAGATAACAAACTTAAGAATGCCGAACCCTTCATTGCCTAGAATTAGATGCCAACCAAAAATTCACAAAGATGGGAATGAAATGAGGGAAATAATTGCAGATTCTAACTCACCAACATACAACATAGCGAAATGGTTAGTAGCAGAGTTCAAAAACCTAGGAAGAGAAATGAGCACAAGAGCTATAAAAAATACAACTGAACTGATCGAGACAATAAAGGATACCGAAATAGGGGAAAGTGAAGAGCTAGTATCATTTGATGTCAAATCACTTTTCCCCAGCATACCAGTTAAAGAAGCCATTATAAAACTAGAGGAATGGAAATAGATGATTCGAGGGAATGGAAACAAAAAACCAAATGCTACATAAAATTGGCAGCCCTTTGTATGAATGAAAACTATTTCATGTCTAGAGGGAAGTATTACAAAACCACAAAAGGCACAGCTATGGGAAATCCACTATCCCCTATATTGAGCGAAATCTTCATGAATTTTATAGAAGAAAGGATAGTAGAAGAAGGAATTATGCCCAGGATCTGGATGCGATATGTAGATGATATTATCGCAGTAGGGGAAAAAACCAAAATGTCAATAACATCCATAACAACATAACTTTCACAATGGAAAATGAAAAAATTGGTGAAATCCCGTTCCTAGATATCAAATTAATTAGAAGGGAAGGAAAAATAAATTTTGATATGTATAGGAAAATTACGACAACTAAAAGAACTATTACTTCCGATTCAAACCACCCGCATGGACAAAAGATGGCAGCATATCAGCATATCAGCATATCAGCATAAAAATTATACATTGAAGACACAGCAAAAGTAAATGGATTTATGAAAGAAAATATTGAGAAAATAATAAAGAAGAAGATCCATAGAACTGAAATGGAAAATCTCTCAACTTTATTCGAACAAAACAAAAATATGGAGAAGCCAAAACGAATTTGTGTAAAACATTCCGCATACACAAAAAAATTTGGCAATATATTTAAGAAATACAACTTAAATGTAGTAACTACTAGCAGAAATCTCAAATTATGTAATCTGTTAGGATCTGCTAAAGATAAGAAGAGCATAGAAGAAGTAAGTGGTATATACAAAATATCATGCCAAGATTGCACAAAAACTTACATAGGACAATCCAAGAGTTTAATTACAGTTAGATTCCAGCAACATATGAGGGAAGCACAATTGGCGAGGAAAAGAAACTACACGAATTTTAGGTCATCTGTAGCTCAACATATAGTTGAAGAAGAACATCATATAAATAAGAATAGTTTAAAATTAATAAAAGAGGTAAAAAAAATAATAAACTAGATATGTATGAAAGTCTGGCAATATCTAGAGAACCTGTTAACAACAGACTTAATAATGATGTAGGTAGTGGATTCTCACCATTATTTAGATTACTTTAAAATTAAAAATCAGGTTCAGGTAGAATTAAGATCATAAATACTAGAAGAAGGGTTATTACGTAAGACTAGTTTAAATTCAATAAATAATAATTATACAAAAAAAAAAAAAAAAAAAAAAACACTGTAGATTAGGTAGCACTGTGAAGGAATTACTATTGTTAACAAAATGAGCATATTATTAAGGGTTCAAATTATATAATTATATGTAAGGATTAGTGTAAATACTAATTAGCCGCAAAGCACTGATGAAGGAACTAAGTTGCTTCCGAAATATCGATATTTGCAAAATAAATACAAATGATTAGTGAAAGGAAACTCGAATTTTATTCCATAAATCTAAATATATCAATGAAAACAAATCTGATTATCAAAAACAATATAACTAACTAGTTATATATACTTATTTAAAACACAATTTATAGTTTTAAAATTGAATGAAAAACTATTATTATTATAAGTAAAACTAGGGGGCCCTGTTGAGTAATTATAATCCAAGTTGAAGCCAAATTTGAAGTTTTTAAAAGAACATTAATTTACGTACTATGACATAGACTTCTCACGAAAAGTTTATTTAGGAAACATAAATACTGCTCCCTTATATACTGTTTCGTTAGATATATAATTATAGATATCAAATCATCATTTATAATATTACAATATATTTAAATCATTAAAATATACCTTATATATACCTGCTCAACCAATATTATGTTTTTTGACAATGAAAATTTTTCCTACAATGCAAAATTTCTAAACTCAATACTATTCATTTCAGTTGACTTTCATGATAGCGATAATTTTGTTTGAAAGTTTTGAAAGTTAATTTCATATTTCATTTCACTGGACTTTCATGATTGTACCCAGTTATGTATAGCATATGAAAAAATAATAAATAAGTAGACAATAAAAAAATTGCAATGCCACGTCTACTTTAAATGACTACACTTATCCATAGTCACCATCAAAATTTAAGACCTTGAAAACCCAGAGTAATTGAAATATTCTTGTATAAGTAAGTAGTTATAAATTGAATTTTCAAATGTGCTTTGACTGAACTTTCTTCAATAATTTTATGACAAAAAAAAATATTCTCAATCAACGAAAGATATTTTATTGATATTTTCTATGTTATAAACTAAATGGCGAACAAACTGAAAATACATAACAAGTTAAGTGTTGTTCGTATTTACTTAAGTATAACAACAAAACATAATTAGTTATACGATTATTACGAGTATAGTACAAGTACAAGTACATAAATAGTAACTAGATTTCTGTATAATATTTGTTATCATAAGTATATATACTTAACTTAAGTACACATAAAATTTAAAAAACATGCGTAAGTACTTAATTATTTAATTTGATTTGATAAATTTTCATCCCTTACAAAATTTTGTATATGTAAAGCAAAACTTTGCAATTAGTAATATATATATATATATATACCTAATATATAAGTAATATAATATAATATTTATTATAGTTACTTTATTTTCATATTTATTATTAAGTAACTCATGTATTCTCAACTTACTTATTATTTATAAATAAATCATAACTAAGTACTTATAAAGTTAGTAATAGTCTTCCATACTGTGTATATGTTGCGGTTAATGTAATAAATTGGTAATTATTAATAATAACCGGTCATTATTAATAATTACCAATAGAAATTTATCACATAAACCGGTATATATAATTATTAATAATTCCGATCCATTTTAGGTAAATGTAATACATAAATATTATAAAATAATTTTTAAATTTTTTTAACCAAAGGCCTTAAAATTTTTATTTTTTTTTATCATCAGTACAATGCATCTTAAATGCAATGAAAGCAATAGGTCCGGTCCGGGGTCCTAGGAATTGGGTCGAAACTCTATATCACGTGTTTTAATTGTATTTTTCTGAAAAAAGGTTATTAATAATTAATTTTAAAAAAAAATTGGGAAAGGTCCTACATTCCGGAAGTCCAGACCAAAGACCTAAATATTTTAAAAAGATTTTATGCTTCCCTAAAAGCTTGCCGTCTGCGTTTACTTGTCCTTCTGCGAAAGCAGGATTTCAATAACGAAGTAGCAGGGGCTTTAAAAATCAAATCTAGGTGGTGAAGGATTTCAATACTGTAATTGTAAATTCAATTTTAATTCAAATCGCTTCAAATGTAAAAAGTCAAGAGTGGTTCGAAATCAAGTGTAATTCCAAATGTCATAAAAGTTCTTCCTGTAAAAATGAATAAATTAACTTCGTAGAAATAAACGATTAAGTGAACCATAAAAATATAACTTTTGTTTTTTGGGTTTTGTTTTTTTTTGTCATAGTTTTAATAACAAATATAAGAAAATTAAAATAAATAGTTTTAACTTTAATCACATTTACTAATCCATACAGGTAAATATTAATAATTACCGGTAAATGTAATAAATTCTACTTATTTATCACATTTACCAAAATACGAGGTTATTATTAATAACTACCGGTAATTATTAATATCATATCGCATCACATTAACCGTAACATATATTTAAACATAAATGTAACGTATATATATAACTAATTAAAATCTAATATACCTACCAACTTAAAGTGAAAACTTATCAACTAAAAATAACAAAATAGTTAGCTATGTATATATATAATAATATAATCCGATCATTATAATTACTTATAGTTATTTATATCAGTGATCCTCAATTAGATTTATGGGGAATTTCTAAAGAGTTTCATATATGAATTTGAATTTGAAAATGATATTGTTAATATTCAATACACCACCAGCATGCTCTACACAGCTACTGTATAGCATACTTGACAAAAAGCTACTGTAATTCTGGAATAAATTTTTAGTAAACATTTTTTTGAATTCAGAAATCATATTATGTGACTTGAAACTGCATATCTATTATATGTACACATACTTAATGCATATTATATAGTTATGTAGGTATATTTCTAAAATAAAAACAAAATACCTATTCCCAACCCACATAAAACTACACACCTTTGTATTACAATGCCTTACACTACAACTACTATTTTACATATGTGTACATATTGTAATTGTATATTTTTTTTATTCAAATTATACTTACTATTAATAAATATTACCGAAGGCTGAAATACTGTATAATAACTTGTTTCTTAAAATTTTAAAAGGAAGCATTGTCCTTAAGAAAATGACAAAAGAAATAATTTTTTTAATGTAAATTTAAAAAAAAAAATCAAGAATAATTCAAAAATAATTCAATGTCACAACAAAACATTTTGTTTTTTTTTTTTTTTTGTTTTATTTAATTTTATTTTTACAATTTTACTACTCGTATTTGAATTGAATACTATAAATTCAGTTTATATAAATATTTAGATTTAAATTAAATTAATTTTTTTGAAACGAAAAAAAAAACACTTAAGACTTTTAAAACTTATTAATAGACTTAATATGCATTTTGTATATATATATATACTCCTTTTAGTCATTTTATGGTGGAGGACATCATGAAAATTAATGCAAAAAAGAAAATTCAATCAAAATAAGTAAACAATGCAATACACATAGTTATATATATATATATATATATATATATATATATATATATATATATATTCAATAATATTTGTTATATTTTTGTAGTTGCATATAGGGACTTATATGTTGTAAAAGTGCCCTCGTGAATAATTTCATATTTAAACTTAAGAAAATGAATATGAATATTAAATATATATATAGATATATATATATATATATATGTATATGCATACGATATATATATAATAAACAAATGAAGTTTTCAAATTATTCAATTAATGTATATGACAATAGAAATACTAACTAACTATAACTAACTAGTTAGTTTTAGTTACGATAGAACAAACTAAATGCAATAGTAGAAGAGGGTAGAGAATAATCCATAGAAATTATTTTGAGTTTTGTATATATATAACTACTTTTTACTCAAATAAATATATATACTTATGTGTATATCTATTTATGCTTTTTTAAAACCATTACAAAAAAATCTAATTTTAAAAGACAAGATAAGTACTGTAAAAAATATTATAAAATTGTTATTTTCTTATTAAGTAATTCATCCTCTCCTTCATCCTTTTCTACTATGCATATATATTAACTTAAACCATTCTTAATCTAAGATTAACTATTAATTATTATTTAAGTAATTTTATCTAATTGTTAACATCGATACTTACAATATATTATGTACTTCCTTTGGCTTGGAACCTCTTTCATTCATATTAAATTTTATGATGGTATTTTTAAGAAAAATTAGACACGAAGGAAAGTTAAATATTAAATTTAAAATATACTAGACATAATCTAAAATGTGTAATAAAATAACACACACATATTTTAAATTAATTGTAGGATAGTAGGCCTTGCGTCCCGTTGTACAACCTCTCAATGACCTCACTTCTGGCTAATACCTTTCATGAACCGAAGCACTTCATTAGGTTTCCTGTACCTTACCTCTGAGAAATTTAGCCAATAATACCCTTCTAGTATTCTTGCCCACCTTGTTCGCGTTGCTCTATTATTGCCCTCTATGTCTGAATAACCTGGGATCCATTGAAGTAATACCCGTTAGATTGCCCTAGAGAGTTTAACATTCTTTTACAGTTTGATACTGTGTTTGATTTCATTATTGCATTGCTCAATGCTTTAATACAGCACCTTGACTATCTGAATAAAATGCAATACTTCTTTCGGTTATTCCTTTGTTTAGAATTAATTCCGTTGCTACTTTTATAACTATGATTTCACATTACAGAATTATAGCCGTTCCTACCCCTTTTTCCGATTTCGCGATTCCTAATTCATTGCGAAAAATTCCTATTCCACAGTTTTCGCCTTTTTTCGCTCCATCTATATATATATATATATATATCATTATTTGGTCATTTTGACCCTCGTGTGTGTTGTTGACCCAGTTTTCATTTTGAGTTTTTCGTGTAGTGTTTTTCTTTGCAATGTTTTCCATTCACCTGTCATACGTAGTCGTATAGACCCATTCAGTGTCATATGTCTTACATGTATTTCTATTTGTGGTATATCTAGCATGGTTTCTATCGTTTTTGTTGCTGTCATTTTTGTGGCACCAGTGATGCCTAGACAGCATTGGCGTTGAATCTGTGTAAGGGTTTTTATATGTTTCTTTTTGTCAAAGGCTGTCCTTACCTCTACTCTTATTGAAGAAGATAACCTTACCGCTACTCTTACCTCTTTTCTCCTATTAAAGAGTCATAATTCTGTTTTACTGAGGTTTGTCTGTGTCCAATTGTGAACCAGATTTATGGACTGTTGCAATTTTGTCCCCAGAGTTTCTTCCTTTCGTCCAGTTATTAGTATAACCAGGTCATCCGCATAGCATGCTACCTTGGCTCTAATTTGTGTTAAGGAGTCTAGTAGTGTATCTATTGCCACAAACCATAGTATGAGTGAAAGTATTCCTCCTTGAGGAATACCTTTCCTAACTATATGGCCTGCATTTTTTTACTACCAAAGCTTATTTGTATTACTCTATCTTTAAGAATGAATTCTGTCCAGCTTATAATAAAATCTTCAATCCACTTTATTCTCGAGATTATTTATTATGTTTTCCGTTTTTATGTTATTAAAAGCACCCTCGATGTCTATAGAACATCCCAGAGCGTATTCCTTTAACATAAAAGCATTTTCTATAGTTTTCACTACATTATGTAAGACAAAATCTACTGATTTGCTTTTAATATACGCATCTTGCCATTTAAGTTTTTGCCAATTTTCAGTCTCATTTAGTATTCTATTATTCTTTCAAAACTTTTGAGTAGGAATAATGTTAGACTTATCGGTCTATACGCATTTGCTTTGCCGTAACTGACCTTATTTGGTTTTGGTAAGAACACAACTTTTACTTCTCTCAAAATCTTTGGTGCATAACCATGACTTAAGCATGCCTTATATATATCTGCTAGTAGTAGATTACTATCTTCCTGACGGATTTTCGGATAAATCTCATCCGTTCCCGAGGATTTGTGTGGACTAAAGGAGCATATTGCACATTTTATTCTTTCGTGTGTAATCACCTGTTCTATTCTTCCATAATCTATTTCAGATATATTTGGATACGTTTCCACAATTGATAGTGTTGGGTAACCCCCCTCTTGTGTTATTAAGCTGTCTGGGTAGTTACCAGTAATTAGTACTTTGAAGGCCTCTCTCATATCTGTTTTTATTGAGTCATCTTGGCGCTTAATCAGCTCCGGTTTTAGTATTTATAATTACTTATGTATTTATGCACATATATATATATATGTATAAATGTATATCTATTTGAACACTCTTTCAATTAAGTATGATTCATTGTTCATATTTTAATTTTTACTAAAGTGTAGTATAAATATCATAATATTTCTGAATATTAATTGCTAAAAAAAAAATGGAGGGAAAAATTAAAAACCAAATGGAATTAGAAATGCTTGCTTTTTTTTAAACAAAAAAAAATTATTTTTATTTTATTAGCAGGCAAATAAAAATAATTTTAAATTTCGTTATGTTGCTTGCACCCATTCTATTTTTAAATTTAAATATGTATGTACATAGTATTTAAAGTGTTGTAATCCTAATTTTTTTTATTAATTTTATTTTTTGTTTTAATATTGAGCCATCAGATGTCCTTTTAATATTTGATGTCCTTTTAAAAATAGCAACAATTTATTTAACTTATGTCCTTTTAAAGTAAAGTTTTTTATTCTTCTTTTTATTTCTGCATTTTTTATTTTAACTGCGATTCTAATTCAAATCACATTGAAATTTTTTAGCTATTTTGCATATTTTCTACACTAAAGAATAACATGTCGATATATATATATATATGAAAGTATATGGGTAATAGGAAAAACTTACATATTATTAATACTTGTATTGTATTAATAAAAAGAGGATATATCAAGGATTCTCCTCTCCTATAGTATTTTGGACATTGATTTTGAATGAAATAAATACATCTATTTGTATACCTAATTTATTTAGAGTTAACTATGGCTAATAAAACTAATACCATTGATTAATAATACTATAAAGATAGACATTTTCATACAACAGAAAATGTTCAGCTCAATTTTTCCAAGTTTTCTTCATTATATATATTTTCTGGGATATAATCAATGTGTTGGTGCATTTTCTATATTCAATTTGAATTTTTAAATTTTTGAGCGTTTTATACGACTTTATTCTCTAAATAATTTGTATTGGTTTAGTTTCTCTATACTGTTCTTGAATATTATTGTTTTTAACTTTTTGTTATTTGAATTTGTATAGGTAATTTGAATTTTTTTTGAATTGACAAAAATTTCAAATTGGATAGCATTTTTATCGAGTAGTCTTTCAAGAATATTTGTTTTTATTTTTCTCTCAATATACATTGTAATAAAAGGATTTTTATAATTGTTGATATTGTGCATGTATATTATTTGTAATAATAAATTATAAAATTATAATATAATTTTATAATGTTTAGGAAACGAAAATATTTTTCTTGTTTTAATTGAATAATTTTCAAAAATAAAACAATTTCAAAAAATTCAAATAATAGTGAACATTCATCCACGTAATGATTTCTAATATATATTCATACATACATATACGTATGTATAAATTTACAAATAGAATCAAATTTTTATTTTTAAAAGGCTTTCTATTTGGTTTTTTCCATATGTGAATATGTATGTACGCATGGATTTTAAAATTTATAACAGAATTTAAAAATATTTGAAAAACTCATCATTAATTTTTGTAAAATTTATAAAAAATCTTAACGGTAGAGTAAATTGAAAAGTATATGTATTTAATATGCTTTTTTGTTGCGTAAGCACACAATTTATTTTTAAGATAATTAAAGCTTGCAACGCAAAATTTTACAATGGTATTTTTCAAATTCAAAATTTTCTACTTTGTCATTATTTTCATAACAAGAGCATTAAATATCAATATCCAAAGGCTTGTCATGATTTACTCCAGCTTTGAAAATATATTGTTGTTGTCAATAAAATTCATCAAATTCGTAATATATTTGTAAAAATATTTGCAACTTATTGTGCAGGTGGATTTCTTTAGAACTTTTAATTTTTTAAGATAATCTAACATTTTCTCTACGAACAAATATGGACAATTTTTAATAGTTGTTTGTACGTATTTTTAGTATAAATATTTGAAGAATTTAAAGAAAGACCAGCAGTGTACATATTACTCACAACAGCAGGTTTACTTTATTACTCATTATTATATGGAAAAATTAAAATTATAATTATTTTGTTTTCGTAGCTGCATATTTACATATGTAATTAATTGAAAAGCTAAAACAGCTAAGATTTTTTGCAAAGTACTGGGACTGATATTAGTATTTCCAGTTTTGGGCAATATTTTTGATGAGCACTTTTCTCTTTGGAAACAATTTTCTTAATTATATCTCAGTTAATAATTTCATAAAATGTACCAGTTACCAAAATCATTTTTTATATAAATGAATTTCTAAAGGAAATAATTTATAAAGAAAAAGAAACATCTATAAAAATCGTATAAAAAGGGATTGTATAGATGGTGTGGAAGATTTAGATGGGGATAGAAAACAAAAACTAGCAACAGAAGCACATTTCTTTATGATTCAAAGTTTACATGAAAGTTATAAGTACGCATAGGGTTACAATTTATCCAAAAATAATTTGAAAAGAGTAACTTTAAAACCTTTCATTTTTTTATCAATTTACTACTAAAATATCTTAAGGAGCTACCAAAGATTGGTTCTAAAACTGTTGCACCTGCTTGTGACTAATGCAGTACAAATCGAAATACTTATGAATTACTTGGTGTCAATAAGGTAGATTTTTTTTTTATGATTGGAATGGAAATAAAATTTATGCTTAGTTTGATATGGCATCTTATAAAATCTGTCAGAAATTCTTTTATAAAATCCGATTTTGAAAACTGGATGAGTTAAATGATGAGTTTTTCAAATATTTTTAAATTCTGTTATAATTTTAAGATCCATGCGTACATAATCCACATATTGAAAAAACCAAAAAGAAAGCCTTTTAAAAATAAAAATTTGATTCTATTTGTAAATTTATACAAATATGTATATGTATGTATGAATATATATTAGAAATCATGACGTGGATGAATGTTCACTATTATTTGAATTTTTTGAAATTGTTTTATTTTTGAAAATTATTAAAAAATATTTTCGTTTCCTAAACATTATAAAATTATATTATAATTTTATAATTTATTATTACAAATAATATACATGCACAATATCAACAATTATAAAAATCCTTTTATTACAATGTATAATAAGAGAAAAATAAAAAAAAAATATTCTTAAAAGACTACTCGATAAAAATGCTATCCAATTTGAAATTTTTGTACCTATCAATTCAAAAAAAATTCAAATTACCTATACAAATTCAAATAACAAAAAGTTAAAAACAATAATATTCAAGAACAGTATAGAGAAACTAAACACATACAAATTATTTAGAGAATAAAGTCGTATAAAACGCTCAAAAATTTAAAAATTCAAATTGAATATAGAAAATGCACCAACACATTGATTATATCCCAGAAAATATATATAATGAAGAAAACTTGGAAAAATTGAGCTGAACATTTTCTGTTGTATGAAAATGTCTATCTTTATAGTATTATTAATCAATGCTAATACATAACTAACTATTTAGTTAGTTTTTCAAATAATCTTTCTATAACTAGTTACTACCTATTTAATCAAATACAAAATTGCTTATAACTTGATTACTAAGTATAGTATATTATAATATATATATCAGTTGGTGATGATGATCATGATGATGATTATAATAGGTGATAATAGTTTTATTGCATTTTATTATTCTATTTTATTTCTCTTGAATATAAAATCAATTCAAAATAAATATTTGTATCCAATCCATTAATTAATTAAATTATAATTTAAAAATACAACTTTTAAAATATTCACCCAATTATTTATTTACATTTAATACTTTTAGGTTGCAATCAAAATAATTGATAAGACATGTCTGAATGAAGAGTATTTAGCGAAAACATTTCGTGAAATATCAATTTTAAAATTATTACGGCATCCACACATAACTCGATTATATGAAGTTATGCAGTCCGAAACAATGATTTATTTGGTAACAGAATATGCAGCACATGGTGAAATATTTGATCATTTAGTTATAAATGGAAGAATGAAAGAACAAGAAGCTGCACGTGTGTTTGCCCAATTAGTTACATCTGTAGAATACTGCCATTCCAAAGGAGTTGTACATCGAGATTTGAAAGCTGAGAACATATTATTAGATAAGGATATGAATATTAAGGTTAGCTTTTTTCTTTTTTGAAGTATATACATTATATATAACATGTATTCATATCTATTTTACTATAAAATTTTTAATATTTTTTTTTTTTTAATTACGTAACTAATGATTAATGAAATATATTTTTAGCTTGCTGATTTTGGATTTAGTAATACATTTAATCATGGAACCCCACTTACGACATGGTGTGGTTCACCACCGTATGCTGCACCAGAAGTATTTCAAGGCCTCGAATATGATGGGCCTAAAGCGGATATTTGGAGTTTAGGTGTATGTTTATATGCCTTAGTATGTGGTGCATTACCATTCGATGGCAATACACTATTAGAATTGAAAAGTCGTGTTGTCACTGGAAAATTTCGTATTCCATATTTTATGTCACAAGGTAATATTTTATTTTAAACTATCAGAAATAAGATATATATAACTAGTTAGTTATTTTTTATTTATATTTAGACTGTGAACACTTAATACGACATATGTTAGTAGTTGAACCAGATCGACGTTATACATTAGAACAAATTTCAAAACATCGATGGCTAATGGAATGGTATTCAATGATTGTTGATGTGAGAACAGCAGCTAATAATCAAAATGAATTAACGAATTTAGATTCAACAGTTATGACACATATGTTACAATTACCTGGTTTAACAGCTGATATGATTGCACAATCGGTACATGAAAGTCGTTTTGATAATATATATGCAATATATAATTTACTTTATGATAAATTACAAATGAAACGTAGAGAACAACAAAAATTGCAACATCATGCTAGCTTAGCATATTCGAGGTAAGTTTTAAGAGATATCTATGTAATTAAAAGAAGAATGTATAAATGTTAAATTTGAAAGAAAATATTTACATATACACAACTAGAACGATCTAAGGAACCATAACTGATATAATGAGCCTTTTGCGGTTTCACTTTTATATAGCTTGTACTTAGACATGCATGGCTTAATCTTTCTTAACTAACAAAAAATTGTCTTAATGTATATGATAACTAGCATAAATCAATGCATAAAAATTTTCACAATAGTTATTTATTATTTTATTTGTATTAATTATAAAAGTAATAAATAGGATGAATAATATTACTCTGCTATTTATTAAGAAAAACACCTCAACAGTGTAAATTGATTTTAAATTACAATTTTAATACACAATTTAAAAAAAATACTACAATATTAAATGAATATGCTTATATACGTTATATCAGGTCATACGTATCAAATTGCAATTGTGTTAATGAGCAAGTTATTGAGCAAACAAAAAATTTTATCTTAGCCCAAAATTTAACGCAAAATTTTCTTTTAATAGAAATCGTAAGACAAGTATTACAACTGGTATTGTGGATCGCTCGGAACCAGTTAAACAAGAATCAATGGATCGATTAAGTCCTCTTACAAATACAACACCATTTTCAGCATCTTTATCAGGTTGGACAGAGGCTCCATTAGAACTAGAAATATTTGTTGATGTTGAAGGAGATGCTAATACTACAAAATCAAATGATGTAAATTTCATATTTTCATTTAAATATATTTTATTTTGCTCATATAATTATTGTACATAATATGATATTATGTGTACTTACGAAATATTTATACTACGTTTTCTTTTTCAAAAATTTAGCAACAAAACGAAAATCATTTATCAATCCAAAATCCAACAGCATTATCTGCTCAAGGTAATGCACGTCGACATACAGTTGGACCTGGTGATGTAGCACATGAACAAGCATTAGCAAATCCAAATGTTCCAATAAATTTCAAATGTGATGATAAAGAGACACAACATTTACCAATTACTAACTTACCAATGTTACAAAATCAGCCTTTACAAAATTTAACTATTAAAGATCAACATTTGTTGAAGCCACCAACTGTTATGGGAGCGAGTAAGTTTTATTTTTGTCCTATTATTTTGGTATTTTTTTTTTTAAATTATAAAATCGATTACTACAAATAAGATATTTTAGCAAATGCATTTGGACGTCGTGCATCTGATGGTGGTGCTAATTTACATATATTTTATCCAACATCAACAAGCAATATTCATCATCCACAACAAAAAGCCCAATTACATCAACAAAATCAACAAAATGTTACACAAATTGAAGGATTTTATCAGAATCCAAATGAAGTTAAAATAAGTCAACAGGATAGTATGAATATATTTGGTGAAAAACTTTCAATATTAGGTGCTATGGGACAAATGCAAGCAGAGACAAGTGAAGAAACAAGTGATGAAATTCAACGGTAAATTAATTTGAAATTAGAAAAATTATTAAAATAAAAAAAATTATTTTTAAGATATATGCAAATACGTGGTTGCTCTAAACGGCATACTGTTGGGTGCACGGATGATTTAGCTGAAGGTTCCTTAGATTCAACATTATCCCATTCTCCAGCACCTCAGTCAGGTAGTCGAACAAGACGTACTGGACTTCTGACAGTCATGGAAAGGCCACCAGGTAATTTTTGCTTAATCGCATTTGACGAAAAACTATTTTTATTTGTTTTTCTGCATGTCTCGCCAAGGTAGTTTTTTATTTAAATATAAAAAAAATTATTTAATTTATTATTGTTTAATAATTTATTTAATACAATTTCATTTTTATTTTTTTTTTATTTCTCATATGTTTTATTTTTTTTTTATTTATTTTATGCTTGGATGTTTAATTATTTTTTTTTAATTGTGTTAAATAATGCTGAAATAATTTTTTTTTTAATTGAAATATGATTTTGTGTGCTGTGAACTCGATTCTGTTCATATTTAACTGTCGGAAAAAAATGTTTATTTGATTTCATTTCTTTTCCCTTTATTCTCTTGTAAATCAAATCATCACTTAACAATTTAATTTTTAATTATTTAAATATAAAAAACTAAAATTTCGTTAACATAAAAAAAATAATAAAAAAAAAACAAATAAATATAATAACTATAGTAATAAGTCCAGAACTAATTCGCGAAGTAGAAGCACGTATGAATCGTAATTATTTACCGCCAGCGCTCAAAAAGCAAAATCAAAATTTAGCTCACTTACAAAAAACACAAAGTCCACCGAATTCAATTAATCAACTTTCACAAAAAACATCCTCTTCATCTGCGTCCTCTTCGACAGCTGTTACAGCTGCAGTATCATGTTCGTTATCAGCAGGAAGTGGTAATAATAGTGCTATTGGACAGTCCTTACCAACACCACTATCTTTACCAATATTGGCAATACCACCAATACCATCAGCGGCAACAATTTGCATGGGTAACCGTCGTTATGTAAGAGCAGCTATAGCTGGTAAATTACCTACTGTTCAAGAAGTTGGTAAGATAATATATATAATTTGTTTTTGGTTTTAATGTTATCAAAGGAGAAATGATATTTTAAAATATCTTACTAACAAGTCTTTGATTTTAAATTTATTAAAACTTTAATAATTATAGTAATTAATTTTCTAAGTATTAAAAAGGATTTCATATATATGTATGTACGTTTGGTCTTGTATATAATATAAGGTTATTTTGAAAAAATAATACATTTTACAGGCAACCGATGTATATTGAGGCTTTTTACTTAAAATGTAGTATTGAAATGATTTTATATAACTGGAAATATTTATCTAATCTTGATTTTCTAAACTTTAACCTCGAATACTTACTAATTTAAATTTTCAAATCTGTTTGTAGTCTCAACTAATTTTATAATAATATATTTTATAGTTATATTACAAAAATTTATATTTAATATATCTAAAATAATTTTCGTAGTTATTTGATAAGCATTTTTTTAATTTACAAATTCAATTTATTTTACACCGATTTTATTTGTTTTATTTTAAATGTATACGCTTATGTTCGTTATTTCGTTTGATTTTAAATTATAAAATATTATTTTTACATTGAATATTTTAAATAATATATTCAATCTACTATGAAGGTCGATACAGTCCAGTTAGACGTGCATCTGAAGGTAGTAAAACTCAATTCCAAGGTCCACTCCAAGAATGTCAGTATCTACAAAAAGGTATTGCTCAAAGGAATTTCTTAATAACTCCACCATTTGATAATTCTATTAGCTTGCCAGGTAAATTCATTAGGTTAAATATTAAAAACGAATGTTATTCGCAATTTATTTTTAGGTTCTCCAATTCATGGTAAACCATCGAACAACTCACCACATTACCTACGTCAAAATATTGAAGTACCGATTGATGTTATTATGAAAATAGTGCCTGCGTTGGATCGTCTCGTTAAAGAAAATCGTATAAGTGTAGATATGGCAAAGAATATTGTTTCAACCCGACATATACCACATGACTTAGCCCAACATTTAGGCTTAATATCCCATACAAATCAAAAAATAAATCAATTTGATAATATAGGTCAACATCAATTCAGCTATAGTGTTTCACCCTTAACAAATACCTCAAATAATAAATATTTAACATGTGGTAGTAATATGAACAATACGAGTGGTTTTAATACACCAACATTTAGTGCAAATTGTTTTGGCGGAATCAGTGGATCTGGAAATGCAAATAGTACAGTAACTGTGGGGAATAGTAGTAGTAGCGGAACTGGTAATAGCGGTGGTAGTGGCTGTCATCATATCAACTTAACAAGTAATTTAAACAGTAATTTACCTGGTAGTAGCAATAGTAGTGGATGCCCTTCTCCAATTTATTCTAACTATAGTGGTTGTTCGTCACCCAATCCATTTTATGGAGGCGGAGGAACATCGCCATTACATCAAATTACAAAAGGTAATTGTTCAGTTTTATATCAAACTTTAAATAGTTATCTAATAGAATACACAAATCGTAATCGTAATCGTAAGAATAAAAATATATGATTAATATTACCATAGGTATTAGTGTTTTAACCACTGGTGGAGGAGGATCGATTACACGCGGAACATCAGCTGCAAGTGAAACAGCAGCTGCCGTTGCCGCATTCAATCAGCCATTAGATTTAACAATGGATGTCAGTGGGTGTGAAACTGATTCTCATCAATCAACTGGAACATTTTCAAATAACACTTCTAATGCATCAGGTGTCAATTCATCAACGAATAATTCGAACACTCCAACTAATTGGATTGTTCCACCAAGTTTTTATGATCTAAAACCACTTAATTTATCACCCGCCCAACAAGTGCGAATTGTTCCAACACCGCCTGCATCACCAAATTTATGTATTATACAAGAGGAAAATTCTTTATCAGGTAATGGAAACGGAAGTAGTTCAAGTCCATCGAGTGGAGACAGTTGTAGTGGCCCTATGTTAATAACAAGTGGTGATGAATCTCCAGGTAGTCAGTTATCACATCCACAGATATGTTTAACGGATGTTCAAGGTAGTGAAATTACTTTAGTAGCATTATCATCTGAAAATAGTCGTGATTCAGATTGTGATTCACTTGAGGCGCAAAATAATAATAGTTCGGTAATCTTACAAGGCTTAATACTAACTGAACCTAGTAATGACATGCCTTCTATAACACGTGGAGTAGGACGAAAAACTAGTATTGAAACAGAAGGAATTGCAACAACTGGTATTGCCACAAATAATCAATCAAGTAGTATAATTAAAACCCATTTACAAGATCATTCTGACATTATTGACGATCCATATCATCGAAGGGGTAGTGATAAATCATTAGGTTTTAGTGATGATAGTTTAAGTAACGATTCCACAAACCAATTATCTCCTTGTGGTCAAGAGCCACCATCCGCAGCTAGTTCTGGTTTTAAAAGTGGTAATGATTCACATTCTGAAGTTGGTGATCAGTTAACAGAATCTGGACGTTTAACTCCTGATTCAATATCTGAAATATGCCGACGTATGTCTTCAGATGAATGTTATGAAGTCCCATTACCACATGAATGCGCCAATTTAGACACAGATAAATTAATTGAATTAGTTAAGCAAACAATAGACTCAACAATACCGCCAAAAGGTTTTGTGTTAAACAAAATTATCGATGCAACAAATGATATGCATACCGATATCAGTTTTAATAGTGATAATATCATGTCAGCATCAGGTAGTAATAATACTGGAAATAGTCCTAACGCTATTTATACAACAGGTCATAACAGTAATGTTGACGTTTTATCGAATTTAAATTTAGAATATTCAAGTGGACTACAAATTGAGTTGCAGTTATGTGAAGGACGAAATAAAGATAATGGTAAGGGAATAAAATTGAGACGTATTTCAGGCGACCAATTTGAATATGGTAAATTATGTCAACAATTAATCAGTTCTCTAACAGTTTAATTTAGTTTAATTTTTTTTTATTTTGAAATTTTTATTTTTTTAAGGAAAGCTGTTTGTATATAGAAAAAAAAATGTTTCGAAAAATCAAATTTAATTAGAATTAATTTTTAAAATTAATTGCACTATGGCTGTATGAACCTATAAAAAATGACTTCTTTTAATACCAATTTGGATTTCCAAAATTTTGATTTTAATTAATGTTCAAAATATTCAGATTTCCATTTTAATTTATTTGTATTTTGAGTATTCAACCGTAATTTAGTTACATATCAGCTATATTCCTTAAAAGGAAAATTAAGTACTAAATTAAGTTAAAATAAATATTTTAATTGACGTAAAACTAATAAAACTTTACTAAACTTCTAATAAATTCTGGTTATTATTTTATACCTTTATATTTTTAAACGTGGAAAAAATAATTCTTCGACTTCTAATTAAAATAAAGGAAGCATGGAATGTATGAAAGTAGAAAATATGAAAAAATTAAAATTATAAAAAGCTGTAAAATGCACAAAATTATATTAATAAATTAATATGATTGACCAAAATTTACGAAAAGAAATTAATAAACTGTGTAAATTAAAAATACAAAATAGAATTATGGAAATAATATTAATATAAGAATTTCCAAATACATGCATATATAATATGTATGTATGTATACTAAATAGAACGAAATTCCCATTCATTTTTTATTTTTCAAATTTATCACAAAAATTTAGGATTGATTAAAAATTTATATTAAAAACGATGCTAATAATATAATAAAAAATATAAGTATATAAGTAATACAATATAAAGAATTAAAAGACGATTAAAAAAAATTTAGCAAAACTTAACTTTGGATAAAAGTAATAATTATCAAATTATGAAAATTAATTTTAAATTACTATGTAAAATTAAAATTATAAAAATAAATGGATTAATCTAATATTATATCTATTATGTAAAACATTATATAACATTCCAAAAGAAATTCAAAATTGAATTCTTGTATCTCTTCTATAAATATTTGATTTTTAATTAAGTTAAAAAAATCGTATGAATTGAATAAAAAAGATAAATAATTATGTTATTCTATATATAATAATTCTTTTAAGTAGACTATTAAAAAAATATTTAGAAAATGTAAAATATAAATTCAAGGAAATATAAAAACAAAATAAAAACCAAAATAATAACAAAATGAAAATTCTAAAAGAGTTTAATAGTTGAAATAACAATTCTTTGTAGATTTCTAATAACCACTTCATTTTATGTAGTTTATTATAGAATAGTATTTTAATTAGGCTTCGAATTAGGTCGTAAAATTATTAATAAGATACCTAAAATATGCCATGAAAATATAGAAATATGCAAAAACAAATATGCTTCTAAAAAAACAAAAATATAGCAGTTTGACAACTTGAACCAAACTAAAAAAAAAAGACTTGGTATTGGCATATTTTTACACATTAAATACTGATAAAATGTATGATAAAAATGATAAAGTGCATGACAAATCAACTAAGTTTAGAGGTTTTACTAATATTTTCTAGTTAAAAATACAATTGTCTGAATCTATAAACTATTAATTCTCATACATTTACTCTTAAAAAATTTCAAAATAAATTCAGTAAATTTTGTTCATATATGTATGTATGTATATACATATAAAAAATATTTAAATTTTTAAAAGAAAGTATGTAAAAATAAGATAAGATACAATCGTTCAGACATTCGTTAAATTAGGTAAAGATCTGAAGCCTAATTACAATTTTCAATTCTATTCAGATACATATAATTTCATAAAACTAACATAACTATCTAACTACAGTATTTTTTATTAATAAGAATAATTTTAAATCAAATAACGTACATACTACTGAAAGAAATATGTTGCATGTCTGTTATTGAAATCTACAAAGATATTATGTATAGAGATCCTTACATTAAACTGATCCTATTCATTAATTAATAATTATTCTTTAATTCTATTATTCCTATTCATTTTAGATTTTTAATTTAAATAGATATGATTTGTTTTGAATCAGAAGTTGTTTTTTTTTTTTTTTTTTTTACCTCGAAAACATTTTACAATTGTATAATTTTTCTAATATTAAATATTAAATTAATTTTATTTATTGTATCTTTAAGATCATCTTATTAATATTTTTCTATCACGGAATTATTTAAATACCCAACTACATAATAAGTCAGTGGTGTCAAAAAATTGTTTGAACAAAATATTTCATATCATTGCTTAAAAAATGTATGTATGTATGTACTATACACATTACACATATTTCAATGAAATTAAACGTATTGAACCACATTTTTAAAAATCTATAAATTAGGGCGTTTGATTTATATTTTTAAGATCTAATTATTTACATAGAGGAAAACACGCATGTGTTTTATTTCGTTCTATTGTGTATTCATTTTTTTGACAAAAATTTCTGAATGATGAAAATGAGATCTAAACGCTAAACCATACTAATGATTTTATCTCTAATTATTAGTATAATTATTAGTATAAATAAAAACTTTCTGAATCAATTTTTGAAAAGATGTGACAATAGGTTCTAAATCTAATTTTCGTTTTTCGCCAATAATTAAGAGAAAATTGGAAGTTATCATTTAATTTCATATTAAGTATCAAATTATCAGTATTTTCTTATCCAAATCTTCGCGGACGATGATGAAGGCACGTGTTTGTTTCTCTCTTTATGTCTCAATGCCAAAAATTTCTAATCAACATTTCAAGAAAATTCTATCTGAATTGTAAACAGTTGAAGGCAATGTACGTGTAGTTATTATTGTTGATAACAGAATTTTCTTTTAATAATGTATTTAATATTATATTAAATATATATAAATAACATACAAATTTCCTTGCACTAATATAATTTTTACATAATTTTTGGCAAAAAAAAAATCAAATAATTTATGTAAAACAAAACTAGTGTTATGTTTTCTTTGTTAAATGTATTAACAAACTATTGTATTCTTTTATATAGGAAAATTTTATTAAATATGTACTTATGTACATACATACATTTAGTATATAAATTTAACAATGTTTAGAAATTTGACTTAATTCGTTTCATTTATATGTATACATATATACACATATTTATAGGGAAATATAAAACCATTTTTGAGTATATAACATTATGTAATGTATGTTCGTACATATTTGGAGCAAAATTTAATTTGCTAAAGTACTTTTTGACACCACTATAATTATATCAATTTCAATTTGAATTCTAAAACCTCTGTAATTTATATTAATTGCAATATTTAAATAATTTCTTTCAAAATATTAGCTATTGATAATTGATAAAATGGAAAAATAAATTAAATTTATCTAATAGGTACAATTTTATATGTACATATGTTGTAAATTGCAAAATTAGAAAAGCAGATAAGAAAAATGAAGAAAATTTTATTTAAAATCTTTTCAAATTCCATTTTCATCACATTCCGTAATTCTAAATTATAGAATTTAATTTGCATTTAACAAAAAAAACAAATCATTTAAATCCATAAAATAAATTTCGAACTGATTCTAAAAGTAAACTGAACATTGGTTTCAATTCAATACACATATTTGTATGTATGTATGTACATATTTCATAAATAATTATTTTTTCATAGTTAGATGATCTTAAATATTTAAACAAAAATTTAATTAAAATATTTATTTTTCATTTTTGCTTGTAGCATTTTTTGTGTTGTATTAAGAGGTACATTATACATTTTAAGGTTCTTATGAGAAACAAAATAAAAAATAAAAGTTACGATGAAAAAATTTCCTATATAAAATATTTATTATAAAAAAAATAAAAAAATCAATTTATTATAAATTGTAAATTTGAATTACAACTCATATTTAAAACAAGACTGCTGTGATTAATAAAAATTATAAAAAAAAAAAATAAAAAAAAAGATAAAAACATGTATTCAATTATAAATAAAATTTTAATTTTAAATTTAAAAAAGTGTTTTTCTTACATTTATTTTAGGAATATTTAATACTCGTTTATAGTTTCTAATATATTTACATACATACAATAATTATTCATAATTTTATCATATAGATAAATAATTTTATTTAATTATATGTATACAATTAATTGTCTGTTATTTTATTATTATTTATTTAAAATTTAATGAAACAAGTAGTTAGAAAAAGTTAATTAAACTTTTCTTTTTATTGATTTGTTGGGAACAAAGAGTTTTAATTTAGAAGATATGCAGAAATTTTGCTTAATTCAAAATAAAAGTTTCAAAAAACGTTTTTAAAATTATTTTATTTATATATATATTTTTTTTTAATAATATATACATATGGATACATAATTGAAAAAAAATTATTGGAATATGAATTACAATGTACATTATGCTATTTTACTAACAACGTACATATGTATACTGACACACTATAATTAAACATAAAGTACATTTTTAATGCTAGTACATATTCACATCTGCTACGGTAGTAAAAAAAAGATTGTTTTATACTCTTTTATACACAAAAAACATTTCATTTAAAAAACTTAAAAAACTTTTTGAATTACATAAAACAACAAATTTAAAAGCAACATGCAAATTTACTAGCGCTAATGAGATTTATTATTTATTTAAGAAAATTAGAAATTATTACAAAATAAATTTGGCTCATTGAAAAATTCCACATTTTCAATTATTTTGAATGATTTTTTATTTACGATTCACCATAGAATTCATTATAAACAATTTGTATTGTGCTATACTTATACCTTATACTTTGTACATATATATTTCCAAAATTAAACTGGGCATCTTTGTGGAAATTAGTATAATTTGTATCTTTCTTAATGTGTTGTTGTAAAATAATTTACGATGCCACAAGTAAAATAATTATGCAAATAATTTAGATATGTTTAATTTCATTAGATTAGTTTTTAATTAGTGTTCTTTAGCTTTTAAATTAATTTCAAATAATAAGTATAACAATGTGGTAAATATAGCACATTGTGTATCAGAATTTAAAAGTATATTTCTATAGTACAAAATTCACTGTGATCGTTAGATCTGTTGTAATATATTTAATTAAATTAACAACAAGAATTATATCGTTACTACAATATTTTGTAATATTTTATAAAAATTGTTTATGGTGTTTATTTTATAACGAATTGCTTCCCACAAACTTTCCTAGAATCTTTTACATTAGAAAATGTAATACATACTGTATTACAAATTAAAAAAAAATTAGAAAATCATTTTACTTAAAATTGTTACTAATTTAATTTGATTAAAAAAATTTATATTATGGTAAGTTAAAGATTAATAAAATTGAATGAATAATTTAAATTCACTATTATTAAATAATCTATGTATAAAATTAGAATAGTTATTACTCTATTCTTGTAGGTAATCGTTGTTTAAAAATTTCTTTATAAAATAGTCTAGATAAAAACAACATAGCTAATACGTCAGATGCAATAAGCATATGAAAGACATTTTGCCATCCTGAGTGTTCTGATATTACACCTGCTAATAGCGGACCAACTGCAGCACCTACAATAATATTTATAAAATTTTTATGTACATATATTAAACAGTTTTTAAAATATGTATGTTTACAAAAATTTCTTTACTTAAATATATGTGAATATTATATGTATAGCATATGTATTATTTAAAACTGTTCAAAATTTCTTACCAATTGAACCAGTTCCATCTATAATTGCAACAACAGTTGCAACAGCTTTAGAATTTCCTTCAAGAGAACTATGTTGACCTTAATAATAAAATTACAATTTATAAATTATTTTTAAATGACATACATAATTATTACATTAACAACATCAATTATTATCGTAATATACCTAATTCAGCACTGACCGATGTTGTAATGAGTGCATATGGACCATTAACTAATATTCCAGCTAAGAATAATAGAAGCATTCCAAATAAAAAAGACGATGCCCCATAAGAATGATATAGTGCTAACTTCAAAATTAATAAAAAAAAAAATTTAAATGTAATTTCGAAAAACTGAATAATATAGGAAAATACTCACTATTGGTATAGCTAGAAAAAACATTCCACAACATGTTGTAGCTGGCATTGACGTTACATCAGCTATCATTCCTGCTGCAATAGCACCACCAATTCCACCATAATCAAAAGCAGTCGATAGACGTGCACTATTACGGGCTGATAAAGTAGCTACAAAAAATATAAATGTCTCACTTGAAAATCATAACAATGCCAATAAAACTTACTTGATGATTGAATGTAAATAGGTAGCCAATACAAAAAGGTGTAGCTAACTAATTTTGAAAAAAATAAACATAGAGAAAATTCGAAGACACCAGGAATTCGTATTGCTGAATAAAGACTAATAGCAGACCCATTGTTTGAGGTATTCAATATATTTGAGTTTGAAGATGATCTTAGTAATTGACTGCGTTCCGTAGGTCGATATGTAATTTCCTGAAAGTTATAATAATATAGTACAAATAACATTTATAAACTGATATAAAAATAATAATTTAATTTATTAAAAAATGATAAGCATTCATTTCCAGTAAAATAACATAAAAATAACATGCACTTACTGAATCACCTAAGTTATTTGTTGGAGTATCAATATAATTTTCCTAATAATAAAAAAATATTAACATCATGCAAATGAAAACCATGCAGGTATACAAAAAAATGTATGAGCTAATTAATTACCGGTTGTGCAATAACTGAAGCATCTCCATTTTCAACGTCAATATCTGAATTAGTAGATAAACGTCTTCCTGATCTAGAAATATGTGTACTGCAAGATACTAGTTCAGGAGAATCAACTAAAAACAAAAAAATTACAAGACCTCCAATTCCTATTATAAATCCGGGTACAATAAAAGATAATGACCAATCTTTATCAACATAATGTGCAGCTAACAGAGTTCCAAAAATATTTCCAAGTGATGTATGACTATTCCATATACCAAATATTAATCCTGTTTTAGATTTTCCAAACCAACGACCAACAACAGCAACAACACCTGGCCAACCTGTTGTTTGGACTATTCCAGCCATCGCTTGCACAAACAGAAAATACCAAATATTATGTATTCCTGCTGTTTTTGCAATACCAAATAAATACGTAAATATTCCGGTTAATATCATTCCAGATGATAAAAAATAACGCAAAGAACATCTCTCTGCAATGAGACCTGATGCAAACATTGCGATTGCATAACTAAATAAAAATGCTGAATCAAGAGCACCAAATAACGTAGATGCATTTGGTCCATCTACAAATTAGAACAAAGAAATTTATTTATCAGTTTTTTTTTCAAATAAATTCTTTACTAGTAAATAAATCTACTTATGATGAATTCTAAAAATTATTTATGCATATGTATGTAAAAATGTATCTAATAGAATAAATTTTTTGGATAACAAGTACCTGCATCTCAAATATATCAAAGATAAAAAAACTTTTTAATTTTAAAAAATATTTGCTTTTTCACGATTGAGCATTCATACAATACAATTCCAAATTTTACTGCGGAAATACCAAAAAACAAAAATCTGAATTGATCAATATGAATATGAAAATTTTAAAGGCTTGTTATCAAAAATAAAATATTTTAATTTTGCTTTCGCTTTTGTAAATAACTCAATCACACGAGACTGACACGTTTGATATTCATGTTGTTTTCAATTTAGATGTAAATAAATAACACACAATTAATGTACAAACATTTGTTTTAATTTTTTAAATAATCAATCTTACCAAAGGGAGCATAATCACACCATGAGTCATTCGAAACTTTTGTTGAAGGTGGTACTAATTCGGAACAATTTCTATGTAAAACAGTTTTCACTACAGAAATAGGTTTTCTGGACATATGATAACACATATAGGACATATATGTGAGAAACAATACAGAGCCTTTAAATCTATAAAAAAAATATATTATTTTATATACAACCATAAAATTTTTTTAAAACGTACAATAGTTCTCTCCTAAATCTTATTCTGGAACAAGTATTTGAAATTTTCTGAATGACCAAAATTCCAGCAGGTATGTCATTGTAATTTGTATTCATTTTTCGATAGTTGTTTGTTAACTTCATTAACTCAATAAAATTGTTTTTATCACAAATAATTTCCTTTGTAAAGAAATTAGTTTTTCTTAAATGTATATTTACATGTGTGTAATATATTGTGCTAACACAGGAACCTGCATAATTTTGAGATTAGTATAATTTTTAAAATGTTAAAATAAAATTTTTTGATTTAAATATTAACCTTTACTTTGTTGATAATTGCTACGTCAACATTTTTTAATTGAAGAAATTTGATAACTGAGTTTACTTATTTTTTTATGAAAATTATTTTTATTATTTAACATTTGTTATTAAAAAAACAACAAAAAAATTTATTTTATTTACTCTGTAGAAGAAAATATACAAAGCAAAAGTCAAATTTAAATCAATGCAATGCAATAAATCACAGTAGAGTTACCCAATATAAGTAAAATTATTTATATAAAAGAATTTTTTGTGCTTGTGTTTGAACTAAAGCTTCTAAAGAGATGTAAGGATATTCTAACACAGTTTCCATATACAAAAATAGTGAAGTATTTCCAATGGTACTTAACTTGTCAAAATTTATATAGAAAATATTACTTTTCACATATATAATTTCAATGATGCTTGTATTTTGAATTAAAATCTTTTTTTGTTTGTTTTATTTTTTGTTATTTTTTATAAGTAAATTTAAATTAATTAAAAACTTAAAGAAAACTTTATGAAAAAAGAGATTTAAAAGTCGAATAAATTATAGAAGTGTCAAATAAGAATAGTATAGGAATTGCTTAATTTTTTTTTGCTTTTAAGTTATATCACTTTAATCTTTGGTTATCATAAGGTTATTTCTCTTATTTATAGAATTGTCAAAAAATATCTTTATTTATGTAACCAAAAATACATATGACAAACTCAAGCTATTTTCAAGCCGCCAGCCACTCGAACTTGTACAATCGAATACACAACTTGAAATTTAAAGAAGATTTCAAGTCCAGTATTCAAGCTATCATGTATACGGAGTCAACGGAGGCAACACTGTTTTTAGCAATTTTTTGAGAAATGTATATAAAAAAAATAATTTTTTTCAACAGATGATTTTGGCAGTTTAATAGAAATTTAGACAATTTCTTTTGCGGTCTAATCTTTTCTTACAGAAAAATTAGATAAGGTATCCTCCTTTTTAGAGCCAATAAAATTTTCATTTTAATGTTGCTGAATTTTTTTTTTTTTTTGGGAATTGGGTATCAAAACTAAATCAAAAAAAAAAAATTCCAAATGAGGATGTAACTTGAAACCCTTATTTTGAAACCAACTCTTTTTTTTTAATTATTTCTTTTTATTGTGTTGAATTTTATAACTTTGGTTGCATTTTTTTTGGCAATTATCAACAATGAACATTTCTTTTAGTTTTGATGCTTTGCTAATATATGTTTATACATCAATGTCTGGGAGGAATCAAAGAATTTCTAAAAAATTTTAAATTGATTGTATATCCCTCGTAAAATGTTTATACGGATTTCGCGGATTATTTGACAATTTGATTTTGACGATTATAATATTTTGGCACAGTATGCTTTTGTCGGTTTCAAATTTCTTTGAAAGTTTGATTTGAATTGAAAAACTAAAAAGTGCAATCATAATTAAAAATTTGTTAAAACTTTAAAACAATTAAAACGATCAAATTAGACTAGTATTGGAATGCAGTAAATACTAGAAAGTTAAAACATTAAAAAAAGGATTCCAGACAACAAACATTTTTGTTATTAACTCAATATGAAATCAAATTATTATTTGGAAAGGATCGGCACAAAGTAATATACAAATGGTTTTATTTGAATTTAAAAATTATGCAAATTACATATATAATTTAGTTATGGTGTACGATTAAACGAGGGAATAAATACTATAGGAAGAGCATTTGATTCGAAAGTTATAATTTCTGGTACTTTTGGTTCAAGAAATCATTGTCGTATAATAATTCAAGGAGACAATGTTACTTTAGAAGATTTTGTAAGTGTTTGATATGAATTGTTCAATTTATTTCATTAATTTTTTTTAAAATTTTAGTCATCTAACGGAACTTTTGTCAATGAGGTAGAATATAAAAGGTCAACAGTGGGTCTTCAGGAAAATGATAAAATAGGCATAGGAGTTTATAGCGTTGATACATTTTTGGAAAACTCTGATGTTTATCATGTTTATTACCTTCGAAAAATTGTGGATATAAATATCTTTTCCGAAGACAATGTAATAAACAAAACAAATAACAAAGCTCCAATAATTGAAGTTTTTGACAGCGGAAACGAATCTTCCGATAATGAGGTCGAAATACTATGTGAATCTGGTGTAGAGTTTACGAAAACAAAAAGTGCACTTAATTCTACATCAGATCAAAACATTAGTAATATTGGAAAAAAGGCTTCCGATCTTAAGGTAGATGAAGAAAAAATTAATTCTAATCAAAATTATAAGCAAAAAGTTGACAAAAATAATATGATAAGTAAAATAGACACATCAAATAATAAAGATAAATCCGCCGAGGTTGGGCAAAGCAGCAGTTCTCATTTTAAAGCGGAAATAAATAATATTTCGTTAAATAAACAAAAACAAGACAAGAGTGAAAAGTCTGAAAAGGAAATAGAAAATGATTTTCTTGATTTACAATCTGACCAACTTTCACAGGCTGTGTGGGATGATATTAAACAAGAAATTGCTGAATTAGAATTAGATTTAAGTGAGTTCCATACTTCTGACGACGACGTTAGCAACAATGTGCCTGTAGAAGATATTTTGGACCTAACATTGGATGATAACGCTTTAAAACATGAAGAAGAAGACGAAGATTTTGATTTTACAACAAAAAAATGGTTTATGAAATTATCTCAAAATTTTGATGAATCGCATGAGAATACTTCGAAAAGTATAATTTTAGATACTAAAAATCTCACTGACCAAATTAGTAATGAAAGTGTACTTGAACAAAAAGGTTCTTTAGAACAAGCAAGTTTATCTGTAAAAAATAATAAAATTAGTGCAACAAATACAATACGGGATTTAAGTAAAGAAAGAAGTTCCACGAAAAATGATTTATGTGATCCTGTAACGAAAAAACGTCGAACTAGTGTTCTTATAATTGATGCACCTTCATTACCCCCAAGAAGAGGAAGACATGGAGCTGTTTCAGCGGACTTAGTAAAATCTTCTGCATGCAGCATTAAAACAAATAAATCCCCATCAAACTCAAAAAATAAATCTCCAAAAAAGAATTTACGCAGCCATTACAGTAACCCAGATGTCCAGATTTCAAAGTTGCATAAAAAGTGGCTTGAAAAACCTAATGCTGCTAAAGAAAAAATTAAAAAAAATAAAATAAAAGACGAACGGAAAGAAAAGCTTAAACAAATAGCTGAAAAAAATTGTGCTAAAGAAACATTTAAAGATGTAGAAAAAATAAATCAAACTTTAGGATTAAAAAAGACAGAAAAAAGAAAACTTTCTATAGCTATTGACGATCTTGAAGATAGCCAAAGAAAGGAAATAATAAAAAAAGCGAAAGTAAAAATTACCAACAAAAATCGTGGTGCTTTCTTGACTGAATTATCAAAGGATTCAACAACAAAAAATTCAAATAATTCAAAATCCACTGATGTTACTGATACATCAATTAAACGGAACTCTTTTAATTCAGGCAATGTTATAGTGAATTCAACCATAACAAAAAATAAAGAACATTCTGAGGAAAAACATGCAGCAAATAATAAAAAAACTGAAAATTTCAAAGATTTTAAAATTCCTAAGTCTTGTGTCAAAAATAAACAACTCGTAACTCTTAAGTCTTCCTTAAAATCATTTGATAATATAATCTCAAAAGATAAAAAAACTAAAAAATCAGTTAAATTTAATTTGAAACCTATCATACATAATTTTGAAATTGAATTAGAAATTGAAGAAAGCTCAGATCAAAATATATTAAAACAAGTAAACAATAAAAATGTAATGAAACCAGATTTATCTCACTTTGAAGGTCGAAAAAGAATGTGGCGTTTAAAGTCTCCTCAAATTTCTGATAGTAACATAGATGATATTTTGACAGATATTTTATCATGGAAACCGATTTGGTTTGATGAGCAGAACGTTAATATTTATAGCTCGGATGTCTTATGTCCTATGATTCATTCTTTTAAATCATTTGAAAACTACAAAAAGTAACAAAGTCAATAAATTTATTTATTTCATTTTAATTTTTTTTAAACCTTTTCTTCAGAATAATTTTTCCTTTGATGAAACTAGAATTGTGGGAACGTCTGGTTAAGGACAGGAAAAACTATTGCGAAAAATTTGAAAAAATCGTGTTGAAAAAATTTCAAATTGAAGAAAAAATACCAGCTAAAAGGATTGTTTGTAACTGTGAATGTAAGTATGAAATATCTGATATCAATTTAAAAAAAAAAAACCTATATACATATATAAATTAATTTTTGCAGATACCAACTCGTGTCCTTTAAATAAACCTATATTTTATACCAGTGAATTGGTTTTGCTAAAATTTCCAAATAAAAAAGTAGTATTTGGTTATGTTAGATTTAATCGTTGCTTAAGTATGTATAGTTTTACTTTTTTAGTATAGTTTTACTTTTATAGTTTTAAATTTTATTGGATATCAGCATTTTTAAATTATTTATACTTTTGATGTTTTTTAGACCCCAACTCTTCAAATTCTTTCAAAACTTACAACATTGAAATAGAAATGAATTTTTTATCAGACATCTCTGTTGAACTTGAAAATTTTAAAATAATAAATGTTCAAAAAATATCAGTAATTGCAACTGAATTAGGTGCCTTTGAAGCTGTGAAAAAATTATGCTATTCGCCTCTTTTAAATAATATTTTAAATCCTATCCTTTTGACCCAAAACAATGAACTTTTTCCTGAAGACAACTTCAAAAAATTTAAATACAATGGATATGACAAACTGAATGAAGTTCAAAAAAATGTCTTAATGAAAACATATTTACGGACAATAAATCCTCTGAAAGATAATATTACGCTTATTGAAGGTCCTCCAGGAACTGGAAAATCAAAATTGATAACGAATTTAATTTTACAATTACAATATGGTCTAGAACTGAGGCAACTTGACCGTAAAATCCTAGTTTGTGCTCAAAGTAATACCGCTGTTGACGTTATTACGCAAAAATTAATTAAAATACGGCAGAAAATGGATAGCAAAAAATTTAGATTGGTAAGGTATGGCGTATTAGATAAAATGCATTCGGAGGTTAAGCCCTATTCATTATCTGAACTCATAAAATTACAAAAAAGACAAACTATTAAAAATTCTAATATAGTAGGATTAATGGAAGAAGTAAGTTAAAAACCATTTTGATGTAAAATGTAATAAAATTTGTGTTTTTTTTTTTGTAGAAAAACTTATTAGAACAACAAATTAAAAAATTAGAAAATACAAAAAATGTAAATAGTCGAGATTCTAGTGATTTAGATAAAAAAAAGAAAGATTTAAGCCAAATCAAAAATTTACTCGAACAAAACTTCAATAAAATCGATAGAGATTTGGAGTATAAGTTTTTGGCTCACGCAAATATTGTGTGTACAACTCTTTCAAGCTGCGTTAGATTATTAAGGTAAAATAATATTTTATATTTAAACTTTATTTAATATTCGTAAAATAAAAAGTATTATTTCTGCAGATATTGTAATTTTTTTGATGTATGTATTGTTGATGAAGCTACTCAATGTAATGAGCCATGGGTACTTGTTCCTTTGGAATTTGGAATAAGTTCATTGATTTTAATTGGTGATACTCAGCAACTTCCAGCCACAACATTATCTCACGTATGTTGCATTATATTTTTAAAAACTAAAAAAAAATATATTTCAAATTCTTATAATTTTGTTTTTTTTTTTACGAAAGTTGAGTAAATCATATAATTTTGGAAAATCATATTTTACAAGAGTAAAAGAATTGGTGGAAGACTCAAATAAATCGACAGTTTTGAGTCTAAGAACGCAATATCGCATGCATCCAGAAATCGCTAAATGGCCAAATTCATATTTTTATAAAAATAATTTATTAAATGGTGCTGTTACGACAAATTTTAAATGCTTAGTGAAACCTTACTCTGTTATGGAATTAAGTTTTAACCAAAACAAAATTTCTGCTACCGGTAAAATAGAAAATTGTTCTGAAGCAGATTTTGTTGTCAAATTAGTAAAAGGTCTGGTAGATATTATGCCTACAAAACAATTTTCTTACGGAATAATAACTCCATATAATTTGCATTGCCAAAATTTACGTGAAAAAATGAGGTATTTTTTGTAACATTAATTGAAAATTTTAATATAATATTTACAATTTGTTAGGAAGGAAAGCCTTGAAATAGAGGTTAATACAATAGATTCTTTTCAAGGGAAAGAAAAAGACGTTATAATAATATCCAACGCTAGAACTGAAGGAATTGGATTCCTCAATGAGGTCTGTCGTTTAAATGTGGCCTTGACGAGAGCAAAAAAATGCTTAATTTTGTGTGGAAATTTTCAACAATTGACAAATATCAATGTATGGAAATCACTATTAACAGATGCTAAGAGAAGAAATAATTATTACGAACCAAAGGAAAGCGATTTAAATGATTTCAAAAAAAAAATCTTGGAACAGATATTACTTTAAACGTATTTGAATATCTGCTTAACGTTTTGCATTTTTGTTATTTGTTTTGCATAATTAAAGTACTGCAAATTTTAAGAAATTAATGATATTATTTAATTGTTAATATGTATTTCTTTTTGTACCTTATTAGAATAGTATATAATTACGATTAATATTTACGAAAAAAAAAATTAGAATAAAAACATTTAATACTATTAATTGTGTATTAATTATTTGATATTAATAAAACTTAAACTCAAATACGTGGATTAAGTACTGTTAAAAATTAAATGTTAGTAATTTAGAAAGTTTTTATCGGATCCCAAAGTATTATTTTAAATTGATTTTAGTGAATTTCAATCATATATTTGGTCTGTAAAGTTTGTCACAATTATTAGCTGATGGTAATTTTAATTTCTATAATGCCTAAAAATTAAAGACTTAAAAGTTTACCAAAAATCTAAATTTAAAACTTCACATAGTCTCAATAGAATTAAAGTAGGAAATATTTATACAAGCTTTTGCCCAAATAAGCTTTTTCTAGCAACAGAAACTTGAAGTTTTTGCAATATAAACAGACGGGAGCTTAAGCAATATGCCTTAACGACACATAGACGTAGACGACGTATAAAATAGAGTAACGTAGATTATGAGCATCAGAAACAAATTAATTACTTAATTATTTAATAATGCAGTAAAGCAATAACTAATTGCATTTTCAAATTAAAACTTATTAAATATTTGGAAAATGAAATTATAAATTAGTTTTTTTATCGTAAACTTTTAAAAATTTAACGAAATATCAAGTTTCCGTTACTTTAAAAAAAAATGTATATCGAACCGAATTGTGATTGTCCTCTTGTATTTCTCCAGAAAAAAAACACGAGTTGGTAGTACTGTACTCAGTTTATTCTGCCACGGCTGGCCACGGTACTGGGAGGCGGGTGCTGTTCTAAAGTGTTAATTCACATTTACGAAACATATGTATTTTTGAAATCATAAATGTCATATTGTTTTTGACATTCCATACAATACGATTACCTTGCTCACTTGCTCTTGCTGCGTTGTTTTGTTGTTGAATTAAAATAAATAATTTGTTGGAAAATAAAGGTATAGATCGAGTTAAATTCAATGAAAAAATAGAATTAAGTTTATATTTTGTATATGTACATGTAAAAAGTAATATTTCTTGTATTTCTCCAGAAAAAAAACACGAGTTGGTAGTACTGTACTCAGTTTATTCTGCCACGGCTGGCCACGGTACTGGGAGGCGGGTGCTGTTCTAAAGTGTTAATTCACATTTACGAAACATATGTATTTTTGAAATCATAAATGTCATATTGTTTTTGACATTCCATACAATACGATTACCTTGCTCACTTGCTCTTGCTGCGCTGTTTTGTTGTTGAATTAAAATAAATAATTTGTTGGAAAATAAAGGTATAGATCGAGTTAAAGTCAATGAAAAAATAGAATTAAGTTTATATTTTGTATATGTACATGTAAAAAGTAATATTTCCAGTTTATTGAAAGATTTTTAATTAAATAATAAATTTAGTCGGTATATGAAAATAAACAATAATGAATTCAAAATTTAATATAAGAAGAATTGCAGTAGCAATTACAAACGAAGATTTTGAAGTTCTTCCAGACCGAAGTAAAACATTTGTTTACAAAAATGATGTTTATGAAAAATTATTTGAATTTTGTATTGATAACGTAATTTATGATGTTTCATTAAATAGTGATATAAGTATCGAAACAGTGAAAGATAATGGAAATGATTATCTTTATCTTACTCTGGACTTTTCCAACCGGAATGTTGGCAGAAGAAATATTCAATGTCGAGTTCGGTTATTGGAACTCTGTTGTACTAATGATGTGTCTTTTTTATATAAAATGGATCAAGAGAATGAACATGAATACAATAAGGACACAGTTTCTAACCATGTCTTTTCCTTGTTAAAAGAAAAGCACGAAACTGATGTCATAAAATATTACAACGAAATTGAACTTAAAAACAACTTAAGACCAATTCTTAGACCATATCAAACAAGAGCTGTAAAATGGATGATAGAAGTTGAAAGTACACAGCAAGAAATCAATAATTTTAAGGAAATTAAATTTATTGATTGTCCAAATGAAACATTTTATATCAATCAATTCAATTTGCAATTAGAAACCTATCTTCCAAAAGTTGTTTTACCAAAAGGGGGAATTTTAGCGGATGAAATGGGATTAGGAAAAACTATCGAAATGTTATCGTTAATAATACTAAGGCAGAAGCAAAACTTAACGAGTTCAGCTTGTTTTAATAGTTTAATTCAGGTTCAACCAAGAGAAGAAATTAAAACTTACAAAATATTTTGTATATGTTTCAATAATTCCAAAAGAAAAAAGAAAACTATAAAATGTGTCGAGTGTGAAGTACATCAACATATCGATTGTGTAAGAAAATTTGCCGAATCAACTGATCCTCATATTTGTCCCAATTGTTGGAGTAATAAAAACGAATTAATACCGAGTAGTGCAACTATAATAGTTACTCCAACTACAATAAAAAAACAATGGTATACTGAAATCATAAAACATGTGATAAAACCTATGAAGGTTCTTTTGTATTCTGGAATCAGTAGTTGTTGGATAAGCCCATACGAATTATCAAACTTTGATATTATTTTAACAGATTACAACATACTGAAAAAGGAAATTTACTTTTCTTCAGATAACATATCAAAATGTAGCTTTCGAAATAATAAAAAATATATGCGAACTGCATCGCCTCTTCTTAAAGTATCATGGTTTAGAGTTTGTTTGGATGAAGCGCAAATGGTTGAGTCAACTAATTCAAAGGCCTCCCAAATGGTAAAAATATATTAAATTAATTCTTAAAAATCGACAGTAGTTATGTATTAATATTTATTTTGGGTAGGTTAAGCTTCTTCCAGCAGTACATCGTTGGGCAGTAACTGGAACACCGATTCAAAAATCTTTAGAAGATATCCGAGGGTTACTGGAATTTTTAGATGCTTTTCCATTTTCTGAAAAAAATTATTGGAAAGTATTGATTAATAAATTTTATGAAGGTGAAAATGAACCTCTTATGATGGTTCTTGGTAAAATAATGTGGAGAAGTTGTAAAAAAGCTGTTTTAAATGAATTAGATATTCCAGAACAATTGGAAAAAGTACACTATGTAATTTTTGATGATGCAGAAAAACTTTTCTATTCTAACGAGCATCAAATTTGTGCTCAAACGTTTAATGAAAAAGTTTCAAAACTCGTTATGGGATCAGCTCATACAATAGCAATTTCAAAATTTGATAGTTATACACTTAAAAAAATTTTAGAACCATTAAAAAAACTCAGAAAAGATTGTACGGTTCCGATGCTTTTAAAATTTCAAAATAATCAAAGTCATATTAAGAAACTATTACAACCCCAAGAGCTTTTAGAACATTTAAAAACAAGTAATGAGCTGGAATGTAAAAATCAAATACGTCTTATGGCTTCTAATTATAATGGACTGGCTGCTATTCATATGATTAGAGAAGATTATGAGAGTGCTGTGACAACGTATAAAAATGTAATTGGTTTAGCTAAAGAATTTTCTGGTCCTTTGAGTGTAGATAGTTTATTACAAATTCATGCTTTATATAATATGCAAATAGCCTATCAATTAAATAAAAATACCGAAAATCAAAACATAAAAGCAATTTCTAACCAACAAGGTGAACTGGAATGGAAATATATTAATACTTATTATAAAAAATATGTGGAAGCTTTAGATGCTTGGTCAAAAACATCGAATATTTTGAATCAGAAGTTAAAAGGCTCTGCAAATAAAAATATAGAAACAAGCTTCATTAATATTTTTGAGGAAATTAACCAACATAATCTCGCTGATTTGTTTTTAATAAGAATTCAAGAAGATTATAGTTTATTAGATTTTAATGGAATGTTTAGTGAATATTATAGAAGTATAAAAACGGTAGAAATTCACATATATAATTGGTTAAAGAATATTTTTTTAAATCGAGAACAATTACAAAATGAATTTAGAAAATATATAAAAATAATGTCTATGATTAAGCCAAAAGAAAATTTAATTTTACAAGTCTCTAACTTTGTCAAACTTGTATTTGATTGTCATTTGAAAAATATCAGAGTAGAAAATGACAGTGAAGATTTAGATGAACAAGACGATGAAATAAAAGAAATTTGTGATCTATGTAAGTCTAAAATATCTTTAAATAAATATGAATGCTTAATTTTTGATAAACGTATGGATGAAAGAACACAATTAATTGACGGAACTTGGAATCCGAGTATAGAAGAAAATATATTAAAGTTGGCATTGTCCTTTGCTAAAAGTAAAAATATTTCTCTATTTGTAATAGAAGAATTTGAAAACTCTTTAGAATTAATTGAATTGTTAAAAAAAGAATACAAAGAGCTTTCAAAGTTATGGATCGAAATAGAATATATAGGTAAAATATTATATTTTTAAAAATATTTAAAAAATTTAAAATGAATCTTGTTTTCTATTTAAGCTAAAGTTTATGATGAACTTGAAATGTGTAAAATGAGGTTGACAGTTATTCAAGAAAATTTTGAAATTGAAAATAAAAAGTCTGCTAAGAACTCTATATATCAGATTCCGATATACCAAATTGATGACACATTCCAGGAACTATCTGATCAACTTAATCAATCAAAAATGGAGTTTTATAAAAAATTAGGTCGATTAAAATATATAAAACATTTGGAGCAAAATACTGAACCAGATAATTGTCCTATATGTAAAACACGTCCTAATTCTAAATATTGTGTACTAGACTGTGGTCATATAATGTGTGTTTTATGTTTAAATGAAATGACACGTTATAAACAAAATGCTCTATTTAATTGTGTTATTTGTCGAACCAAAATCAATAATGTATATTTTGTGACAGGGAAAGTAAATGATAATAATGAAATTTTAATTAAAGGGGAGTATTCATCTAAAATTCAAAAAATTATATCCACAATAATAAAACTTAAAATAGAAGATAATAAAGTTAAAATATTAATATTCTCACAATGGCAATCAATATTAAAACTACTTTCTGCAGCCTTATATGAAAACTCTGTTGAACATAGATTAATGTGGTCAACAAAATCCATTGAAGAATTTAAAGAGGAAAATTTAAATGTCACTTGTATGCTTATGTTGTTGGCACATGGATCCAAGGGGTTGAATTTAATTGAATCAACCCATGTATTTTTAGTAGAACCTTGTTTAAATATAGCTGACGAATTACAAGCAATTAATCGTGTGCATAGAATAGGGCAAACTAAAATTACTACTGTTCATAGATTTATTGTGAAAAATACAATTGAAGAAAAAATTTTTGATACAATGCTAAAATTACAATCTTTAAATTATAATAATTTAACAGTTGAAAATCTTCAAAAATTTATTTGTGAAAGTAATGATAATGACGAAAATGATAATTAATGATCTGTACAAAATTTAATAAAAGTACATAAAGTTTTAAAAAAAAAAAAATTAAAATACATATGTACATATATATTTATTTTTTAATCGAACATAACCGATGCATCTGTGAATCTGCATCAATGAATTTTTTTTTATTTTTATTTAATATAATATTAAATCGTCACAAAACCTTTAATTATCAACAATAATTCAATTTATTTTTAACTTTAAAAATAGTATAGAACCATTTATATAAATGATTTTGTATCGCTTTTGTAATTTTGATGTTTTTATTTTACTTCTACTTCAAAATGTACAGATATTTGATATTAATTGATCAGTATTATATTATTAGCATATTATTTTTAATACGTTTGGAAATTATTATTATTATTATCATTTATAATAATTAATTTTCATTTATTTTAATTTATATAAATTTAGTTTTTATATGTATGTCTCTAATTCTTTAAAATAAAAAACTTGGTTTTAAAATGTATTATAACTTTTATTTTTTTATTTAAAGCATTTTAAGAACTTGGAGGGGGAAGAGGTGTACAATCAACTAAATTTTTGAAATTACAAGTTAGATTTTTTGTATCAAACCATAAATCACCGGGACATATAAAATGATGTTTTATACCATTGACACAAACATAAAATTTGGCGCAATTATACGGATCTCGAAAAGTCCCATTCTCGTAACAATTAACTTCTGGTCCGGGTGGTGATGTTGGTATTGATGTTGTAGACGATGGTACACCTGTAGATGTTGTTGGTGCAGAAGTTGATGTGACCGGAGGATCAGGAATAATACCGCCATTTCCTAAAACTTGATTTATTTTTTCCATTAATGGATATTTTTTGCCACAAACCCCATTGAAATCATCGGTTTCTAACGACCAAACCATAATGCCACCTAATTTATGTTTGATAGCATATTGAGTTTTCAGTGCAAGACTTTCAATATCGTCATATCCAATCCATTGGTTTCCGTAATAAATGTATGGTACTTGTTGTGATTCCTCCCATTTGCGTGTCCATGAATTTGTTTTAAGATGTTCACAAATTTCATTGTAACCAATGAAACCGGGTTGTCTGGTATATTGACCAGCTTGGCCTGGACCATTGAAACCTGCACCAGGTTTAGTTTGAGTTACATTGGCAAGAGTAAAAGTACGTCCATATAGTGGAACTCCTAAAACTAGTTTATGAGCGGGTGCACCTAAAACATTCCGAAATGTTTAATGAGTGTAAATTTAGTTACTCTTGCATTGAATTTACCTTGTTTTAACCAATATTGAATGCAGCTATGTACATTCAATTGTTTTTCAGTTTCGCTAATATCATTTGGACCTGCATATAATGGAGCGTTAATCCCAATAGTTTTATCCCATATTCCATGTAAATCATATGCCATTATATTAATAAAATCAAAATATTTTAAGATACTTGGGATATCATATGATTTGCTAGCGGAAAATTCAGCTGCTGCTACTGCTGCTGTTAAAAGTAAATTATGTTTTTCTAATCTATAATTAAAATTTAAGATTCAAATTCAAATTAAAAAAAAAATATTTAAAAAATAAATTTTTATTTCTTACTCAGCTTTTAATTCCTTAATCCAAATTACGAAATTAGTTTTATCTACATCAACATCACCACCTCTTTGAGCTGGATATTCCCAATCCAAATCTATACCATCAAAATTATGCTTTATAACAAATTCAATGGCTGTATTAATAAAACGTTTTCTTTTGACTGGATCTTTAGCAGCTTCCGAAAATTTAATAGAACCTTCATTCCATCCACCAACAGCGGCCAAAGTTTTAAGATTTGGATTTTGTACTTTGAGATTGTTAAATTTCTTAATATTTCCTATTTCAAAATATGTATGCATGTATGTACATAAATATGTTGACATAATCGTATATTTACGGTGCTTCATAAACATTAGGTTATTTTAAGTTAGGGGGTAGATCAGTAGATGAGGTCGAATTTTGTAAAAAAAAAATCTTCGGTTAGGATTTACTTTGCTAATTTTTGTTATTTTAAACTAATTTGATTCAAATATGATTACCGTATATTTTCACAGTTATCGTATTGGATTTGGTAAATTAGGGTAAAATTAATCTTTTAACAAATTGTATTACGGTATTACCTTATCTTTTATACTTAATAATTTACATGCTTCTAAGTTGAAATATTTAATAAAATTTTTAAATTTTGTTAAAAATTCTTTTAAATACATACATATATTTTTTTACATTTATTTTTATACCTTCCCAAAATTTGCAAAGGTTATTATTACCGGTTATCTAATTAAAAACAATTTTATAGATCTATAACTGTAATGACAATATTCTAGAATGATGTAATTTAAGATTATAAAATGTTTACAAAGATTTAGCTCTTATCATCGTATAATCTCTAAATCATTAGATCTAGACCTTACTTACAAAAATTTATTTTTCTCAATTTGATTCTATCTACCTGCAGACTAAAATTAACCCACTGTTTTGATGAATCACTGTGTATTATAAAAGTTTGAAAAATAAAACTCGATATTACCTCGACCCCAGTTTTCTTCTAAATCTAAATATGGATCAATAACTCTGAATTCACCATTTTCATTAATTCCAAAGAATGAATACATTAAATGTGTACATAGGTGTGGATTAATGTGATCAACATCAAATTTACCATTTCCCCAACGATATGTGGCCCATGTTCCAACATAACATACAACATGTTCTATTAAAATAAATTAAAGAATATATATTTATATAATTAATTTTATCAAAATAATTTAAAAAATAAATTAAAATTAAAATCACAATTTAATTAAAATATTAGAAAATAGATAATAACTTCAGAACTTTTAATATTAACTGATGTAAAAGTATTTTAAATTTATTTGTTTTTTTTTTTTCTTCTTTTGTCTTTAAAACATAACTATTATTAATTAATTTAAATTTATAAAGACAACCTCATATTAATAAATACATACACAATATAAGTATAACATTTGCTTGTAACAATTTAAACATATTTTTTTTAAATATTTAAAATATATTTTAAATTATGTTAAAGGAAAATCAAATTTTGAAATAAGTATGTGTAGGTATATTATTGAAATATCATTTTAAGGTTTTAGAAATTAAATTGAATATTTTTATTAAAAATGTATGTTTTTACTTTTATCAGATGCAGCAGCAACTGTAGTTAAAACAACTAAAGCACTAAATATTATTAATTTCATTTTTTTAAATGATCGTTTTTCGCACCCCGTTTACAACAACTTCTCCCACAAAACTATGGAACTGAATATAATAATATCCAATTTTTTCTTTTTATATAGCTTTAATTATTGTAATAGCGATAATTTTGAAGAAAGTGATAATAATAATAATTACTAAACCACTTGTATTTTAAATAATTTTTTTTATTTGATTTTATTGTTGTTTCTGTTTTTGCACTTACTGATAACAAATTATTGTCATTATGATAATATTTATTTTATTAAATAGATATTTAAAAACACCTTAAATTAGTCAATAGCCGAACAACATGGTATAGTCACAGTATAGTGGTTATGATTTTAAAAACTCCTGAAAATAGAAATATCAAAGGACAATAATTCGAATTTTCAAATTTTTTTTTTTTTTTTATCTGCATAGCTAAACACTAGGTGGGAACCTTTTATATCGATTGATACGTTTGGCTAGGGTGGGAAAGGATAATTAGGAAAGGAGGAAGATAGAAGGGACGGAGGACAATTACGAACGACGGTGTTAATGTTCGTTTTAAACTTATTTAGGTCATAAATATAGAATTTGTCATGTTTTGGGAACACAAGATGAATTTGGTTCCACATTCGGGATGTTTCTACAATTTGTCTTTTGCCATCTGGAGATTTCAATGGAGTACGGATGAGCCCATGCTGTCCTCCGTGTTTCTCGGGTGAAGCGCTTAAGTGGAGGTAATATAGATTTAATTTCCACTGAGCATGTGCCGATGCATACGAGATATCTATAAAAAAGTGAGAGAGTTCCGACTATACGACGATGTCCAAGAGCAGCAAGATGAGCTGTGACATTTGGGGCATTGATTAGACGAATAGTCCGTTTTTTAACTTTATCCAAATATTTCAATGCAATACTAGAAGCGCCAACTCATATGTGAGAATTGTACTTCAGTTTGGGTCGTATGAAAGCTTTATAGATTATCAAGTATGGTCACAGGGGGGGAAAAGTAAGACTTGCAGAGCGGGTAAGAAAACCTAAACATTTGGCTGCGTTTTGTGCAACATCAAATATATGATCATTCCAGATCATTTTTCGATTTAGGTTGATGTCTAATATACTTTTGAGCTTTCAAACCGCTTAAGTTTATTGTCCTAAAACAAAATAGTAGGATCAAAAATGGGAAATTTTTCTGGAATTGTACAGCTCTGAGTTAAATGCCCCAATTAGTTAATGCAACCAAATCATGGCTGAGGGAACTAGCCATGATGTCTCTTTTGGTTGATAACAAAGCTGTGAATTGGATTGAAAGTGGCTTGGAGCAAATAATTTATAAATATAAAAAATAAGGTAGGTGAGAGAACTGATGCTTGGGGAACACCAGCGTTTATTTGGTATTGATCAGACTTAAATCCATCAACTAAGACTTGAATCGTACGATTCGAAAGGAAACTTTCAATCCATTTTATTATGACTTATGATCGAGAGTGATTATGACTTATGCCTGTTAGTTAACATAAGGTTATATGGATTTAAGTCTGACTACAGAGTTGTTTAATTAAAGTTGTTTTTCATTATTTCTTAATTTTAATTTCGTAAATGTTGAAATAAAGTGGAGTTATTAATAAAAAATTTGTTACTATTGAAAATTCGGATTACTAATATAAGTTTAATTTCTAAAGTAACTATTGGGCTTATCTAATTTGACTATTAGCAACTATTTAGGGAAATTTTTTTTTTTTTCAAAATTTAGGTTGAACTTGATGTTTTTGTTTTGGTTTTATCCAACAAAACTTATTTTTCCTATACAAAAAAAAAATCTTCCGAAATTATCTAAAAATCTTTTGATTTTGAAATAAAAATTATGTTATAGTTTACAAGATCCAAATATTTGCAATTTAGAATTTTGGGCTTTTTATCTGAAAGGGAAAATTTCAAATAATAACTATAAAGTAAACGATTTGTGCTATTACAAAAACATACCAAGTTGCATATAGACTATAGAGGTACTAGGAGCCCCTGGTGAGTAACCGTAATTTAAGTTGAAGAAAAATTTAAAGTTTTTAACAGAACAGCAATTTACGTACTGACATACAAAAAAAAATTTAGAGGTTAGTAAGTTTTATTTAGGAAACATAAATACTGCTCCCTCATATACTGTTTCGTTTCGGCATATTCCTATACTAAGTGGCATTTAATGGGTAAAATCACTAAAAATAAAATATTTTTGTAATTAAAGTGCTATATACATCATATACATATTTTTAACCAAAACTATATGATTACTACAAATTACCAAAATGTAGAAAACAATAATTTGAGACAGTTACTTAAAAAAATTAATAAAATAAATTTCCTTTAATTATGTATAAAAATAATAAGATGTTGAATGACACAAAATGACTATATTTTATTTAAAAGTTTGAATATTACAAAACCAAATAGAAATTTTTTGACTCGTATGCGCATTTTATATACACAACTTATTTACATATTAAGAGTTCATTAAGAAGAAGCGAAATAAAATGAACTGCGCAGGTTCTTAAATGCTTGTCAATTATAATTATATGATGATATGAAAATAGAATTACTTTGGATGATGGAAATCTTTCTACAATTTTAGCATTGATAGTGGTACCTTATTAAAAACTTCGAAAAAGCATTTCCTCAAATTTTTTGTTAATGGTTGTTATACGCATATATGTAGATACATCTGTAATTTAAAATTTCTGAAAAATTATGTAGTAAATTGTTCTATCTATGTATGTAATTATGTACATATAATATAGAAATAATACGTTATTAATTTAAACATACAATTAAAATAAATTATTCATATGTATTTGGCTATAAATAAAATTATATATGTATAATAAACATAATAAAATATGTACTTACTTAAAAAATATGGTAATTTTGTATAGATAGTTTAATTCTCAAAATACTTCTAAGAATTGTTTTTTTTTTTTTTTTTTTTTTTAACTGGAATCGGAAAAGTAAATAATATTAAGATAAAGTCATCACTCATCATCAACATTGTAGGTAATAAATTTATTTAAAATCAAATATAAAACCAATATAAATGAAAGCTAAACAATAATTGAAAAATAATGTATAGATAATGTATATACAAGCAATTAAGCATTAGGACCTCAAAAAAGCTTCAGCCAAGGTGAATAATAATCTTCAAGCGGTACGTTTTTCATATACGTTTTGGATCATAAGTCTTTTTGTCATCCAATTTTCTTTATTCACATTTTTGTTTTTTTATTTTTTCTTCTGGTTAGTATCCACTCCTTCGTACAGTAAGGGTTAGGCATTACCATGCATTCTCTGTATTTTACAGCTCTTAGTAAATTCGTGTTTGGCATATTGATTCATTTTATATCAGATTAACCAACCCAGACATTTTCCTTCTTGGAGTTTGGATTTCGAATTTTACGTATTATTATAATAATAATTTGTGGTATGACCAAACAATATCCGGATATTCTTTGGTATGACATATTTTGTTTTATTTAGGTTTATTTTGAAGTTATATTTTAAGCAAGTATTTACTTTCTTAACTAACAATTGTAAATCATTTTACTTTGTTCGTTAAATAGAACTGTGTTATCAATTTCTAGATCACATATATAAGTTTTCTTTTTCGGAAAATTTGTTCTGAATAAGAAAATTTGTTCAACAATTTTCAAGAGAACTTGTAAATGGATTAATTAAATGCATTAAGATTTTAGTATTTTACTTTTTATTAATTTTTTATTTCGATTGCAAAACTCTGAATTGAAAAATAAGCTATTGCAGTTTCTATATCAATCTTTTTATTTAAATTTACTCTTTTGGATCGTCAGTTATTTTTCCAAAAATTATCTCAAGTAGTTGGGATTTGAATATGGATTTCCGATTATATTTTAAGAATTTTAAATTTGAATTCCATATGAACAAATTAACTTTTTGAAGCTACATGTATAAAATAAATTATTCACTTTTAGATTGTATGTAAATCAAAGTACACATTTTAAATTATAATAAATAATTAACTATATATTCATACATTATAATATTATATTATATACTAAGTAAATCCACTTGTTTAAAATTTGAATTGTTGTAATTTAGATAAAGACAAAAACACTCAAAAACACTCAAAAACACTGCAAAACACACTTAAATTTGTATTTTTTTCTTTAGTTATCAAAATCACTTTTTTAAATCGTTAAGTTGTTGAACTAAATTAGATTTAGATTTTAATTCTAGATTATAGATTTATAATAAATTTAGAAAATTACAATAATCTAGGTATATAAAGGCATTAAAAATTTAATAAGTTGTGTTTTTATTTTGAGAAATTGGAAAAATTACGTTTTTTTAAAAAAAAAATTTTTGTGATCCGTTTCAAATCTAACCTTGCTTGTATAATGGTATTCAATAGTTGTTATGATTTTTTTTTGTTTGTGTTATAGATAAAATACACATATGTATGTAAATAGTTTGTGGAAGAAAGAACCAGTTGGATAACCATCTATGACATCATGATTATATTTTATGGTTGAACCTTTAGCAGATTTTGGTAGAACCTTTATTTCTCTTTTCATTTCAATATGTGTTAATTGGCTTAACACCATCGGTAATATAGAATTGTGGCAGATAACCAATCAATGAAATAAATTAAACCATAAAAAATCATAACAAAAACGACCGTAGAATGGAACCCTCAAGGTAGTAGAAGAAGAGGAAGACCTAAAACAACACCTGGTGTCGAACCCTAACAGCTGAATTAGCTAGTTATGAATAAACTTTAAAGGAAATCAAGAGCACTGCACAAGCCAGAGGACAAGGAATAATAGGGGGAAAATTTGCTAAGTATATAGTTTTATAATGCTGAAATATAGGAGTAATTCAGAAATGAACCCAGCATCACAATACAACTTACTGCATTTGTTAATTATATTTTTAATGCAAAATGCTGATGCATTTCTGAATTTACCCATGTTTAAAATAATTATAAGAATATCAAACGTGCCGAAAAAGAGAGGATTACGTAGAACTAAATGGGATAGTGACAAACTCAAAAATAACGAAATAAATTAACAATTTGAAAATGAGATAAAAAACCTCCTCCCTGAAAATAATATTAGAATTGAAGAAGTAGATATAGACCATGAATAGGAAAAAATAGAAACAGCCATAGTCTCAAGTGCAAGAAATATAATCGGTAATAAAATACAACAAAGAAATTCAGAATGGTTTGATAATTACTGCAGAGAAGCAATAAAGATTAAAAATGAAGCCCGATTAAAACTTCTTCAAAGATATACCAGAGCAAATATGGAAAATTATAAAGAAAAACGAAAAATAGCCACAAAAATATGCAAACAAAAGAAAGGGATTTCTTTAAAAAATAAAATTTTAAAAATACAGGAAGAACATAATAGGGGAAATATTAAAAAAATTCTATAATAACATCAATAGACAAACTAAAAGCTTCCAGCCAAGACTAACATCATGCAAAGATAAAGAGGGTAATCTATTGACTTCAGATCAACAAATTATAGATAGATGGGCTGAGTATTACGAAGAAATATTAAATAAAACATTCGAACAAAATCAAACAGAAAATGATGACACAGCCGAATTAATTATAAATAAACCCTCATTAAATGATGTGAAGAATGCTATAAAGAAGCTAAAAAATAATAAAGCACCAGGGGAGATTCGATAACAACCGAACTACTATATAAAGGTGGGGAACATTTACATAAGAAGATACATAAATTAATCTGTGCAATATGGCTTAATGAAACAATACCAGAAAAATGGCGTACTAAGACCAATCCATAAGAAGGGAGATAGAACTAACTGTAATAATTATCGAGGGATTATGCTATACTAAACACAGCGTACAAAATACTGTCAAATATAGTATACGAAAAAATCGAACCGTATGCTGAAGAAAGGTTTGGCGAATATCAGTGCGGTTTTCGTAAACAAAGATCCACTGTTGACCAAATATATTTATTAAAACAAAACATGGAAAAATGCTATGAATTTGGGCAAGCCTTACACATTTTATTTATTGACTACAAGCAAGCCTTCGATAGCATTAACAGAAATAAAATAGCATACTCATTAATAAAACTTGAGTTATTTGAAACTGAAGTTACTATGTTACTAAAAAACTACTACAATCCAAAATTCTTACTAGACAAACAAAACTTGTGATATATAAGACAATAATTAAACCAATAGTAACATATGGATGTGAATGCTGGACACTTACATTAAGAGACGAAGAACATTTACGTATATTCGAAAGAAAAATAATCCGAAAAATCTTTGGTCTAAGAAGATTACAAAACGGAGAATATCAAAGCAGGAATAACGAAGAAATTAATAATATAATACAACATGAAGATATTGTAAAGTTTGTAAAGGCACAACGACTAAGATGGGCAGGGATATGATAAGAATGAACGAAAATCGCCCTCAACAAAGAATTTTCAAAACAAGACCACTATATAATAGAGCAAGAGATAGACCAAGAATTAGATGGAAAGATAATATCGAAAATGACTGCCAAAAAATGAATGTACAAAATTGGCAGAGTTCTGCGTAAGATCGATTTACATGTAGGAATATCACGAAGATGGTTCTAGCTCACCCCGGGCTGTAACGCTAAATGAAGAAGAAGAAAAAAATTATACAGATGCAATATGCATATGATAAATCATAACAAGGAAGTCGAAAAATAAACATCAGAAGACGAAAACCATCAAAACCAAATTTAATTACACGTTGCGTGGAGCGCCTGCCTTTGAATCGAAAGGTCACTAGTTCTAATAAAGACTAATAGTATATTTAATGGGTACTTAGGTGTTGTTAAATACTTTCACCGTTTATTTTTGATCTTTTAACTCTTACAGGGGAGGGGTATCGGATAGGTGTCCTTAGCGTGAAAAATTTAACATTCTGTCAATCTATGGGTTTTCTAGATTTAAATCTTTGAAGCGAAATTAAAAAAAAATTTATATGTATGCAATTCCATATTTATTACTTGGCATAAATAATATTCTGACATTGTTTTATTAGATATAAATCAAATGCTGTTAAATATCGTAAACACTCTAATAAAAAAAAAAAAAAAAAATTATAATAGAGTTGTGCAAAAATTTGTGTTTGCTTGGAAATAATATTTGGACAGTTGTTTTAAAATAAATTTTTACTGTCCTTTAGTATATATATATATATACTAATTACTATAATATGCTATTACGCAATATTTATACAATATATTTATTACTTATTAGTTATTATTATTATTAGAATTATTTTCATTTTCAGAAACAGAGAATAATTCATTTGAAACGGTTGCATTTAAAACTTTACTTAGATCGACCAATTGAAAACTTCAGACAGCTAAAATAATGTATTCAATCATTGCACTATAGATTAAAATTATATTCTAATATTGTCAGAGTTAATTAATTTGTTTTCACATTTTTCTAGTATCTATACATAATATGTATGTATTTACATTTACTTCATTACTAATATAGAGACTTTTTTGCTTTATATCGATAATTTTATCTTACTTATGAAGGTCTTATTAAATTAAAGATGTAATTAATATAATATCAAAGACCGTTAATATATAAAAATACACAAAAGTATGTAGTTTGATCGTTTGCATGCATATAGTAAATATAGTTTGATCGTGTAAAGATCAGAGTTAAGATGAGACATTTTTTCAATCTTACTATTTCAAAATCAATATTGCTTCTACCTGCTTCTACCATTATCATATACGATCAAACTACTTTTTTTTGTATTTTTGTTTATTAACGGTCTTTTCAATATTGATTTTAATCAGTTTTATTATCAAATAGTGAAATCGTAAAAATGCCCCATCTCAACTCTGATTATCAAACGATCAACCTATACCTACTATATGCATGCAAAACTATACTGTCATTAGGTAAAATTATTTGTTTTCTTATACTTTCGTAGTTTTATTTAGTTTTCATTACATATTATCATTTTCATATGCATATAACAAATTTAAGTGCTATCTGCTCATGGTCTGATCATTTGGTTAACTAGAGTATTTTAGAGTATAAAGTGGTATGATGCCGAAAAATTTTAATACTGTCAGATTTATGCTTAGAGCAAGCACATCAGACGTCTATTACAAGACGAAGGCTTGCTTCATTTAATTGTGCAATAATATCATCCAGTAGGATTAGTAAATCACCGCCACCTTTGATTAAAAAATCTAAAAATAAACTAAACCAGATATATGCTGTTAGTAGAAGGGTAAAAGTCATAAATTAATACCTATGTTAATAGCTATACATTTATTAAAAACACTTCCAAAAGTTAGGCCGAAAGTATCAAAACTAAAAAGAACAACAGTTGTTAGCTAGTCTCAGTTGGACGTATATTAAAACGTAATCGTTTTTTAATAGTTAAAACACTTAGTTGGCGATCAAAAGAACTAGAGTTAGAGTTTACCTCACGGAGCATTCTAGTGATTGGCTCGAATCTACCATATTCAGTAGGGTGGAAGGGAATGTGGAACAACTCAACGGTTCTGAGATTATTCCGATTGGATCTTTCAACCAAATAATTTGAAATTTCAGGGGCTAGCGTCATACCCGAAAGGATCTGGTGAATAAAAGGTATCTGCAATTATTCGACGATCAGACAACGACTGTAAGTCAATGAGTTTAAGACGGTGGGAATGAGGTGGAAGTCGCAATGGATCATTCCACGAAAAGTTACTCAAAGCGAAACGTAAAAACTTTCGCTGAACCGATTCAACTCGGTTAATGTCAGTCAAGTAATGTGGAGACCACACTTGACTGGCATATTCAAGGGTAGGCCTTACATATGTAACATAAAGGTGTTTCGTGAGGTAGGGATCAGAAAATTCTTTACACCAACGTTTAATGAAACCTAAAAAAGAATTTGCTTTGCTCACTATTTTATCATAATGTAGCTTAAAGCTCAGTTTAGGGTCAAGAGTTAACCCGAGGTCTATAATAGAATTCGCTCTTGAAAGCAAACAGTAATTTAGTTGGTAGTTGAACGAAACTGTTCGAGCGGAATTTCTCCTAGAAAAGGTAATGACTTGGCATTTAGAAGTGCTCAATTCAAGTCAATTTTTTGAACACCAAGAAACGAAATTGTTAAAATCGTTTTGTAGCTTTAAGCAATTCGATGAGGAAGATATAGGAGTAAAAAGCTTTGAATCATCAGCAAAACTAAGAAGTTTAGAAAAAGTTATCACTTTAGGAGCATCAATTGTTGAAACTATAAAACTAAGGGGTCCTATATCACTACCTTGAGGAACACCAGAAGACGCTGAGTATTGATCAGACATCGCAGTTTTAAATAAAACTGAGTATTCCCGAGAAGAGAGGTAAGACTCAAGCCAATTACAGGCTATGTGGTGAAAAACCTATAATTTTGTGCTTTAGTAAAATGATACTATGAGAAATTTTGTCAAACGCTTTACTTATGTCAGTAAAGATGGTGTCAGTTTGAAAACCATTCTCCATTGAGGTCATTGTCTTGGAGACAAAGTCAACCATATTAGTAGTTGTTGACCTACCTCTTTGGAAACCGTGTTGCTCAACACAAATAAAACGTTTACATAATCATATAAGAAGTCATATATCATACGCTCAAACAGTTTAGGAATACACGAGAGCTTGGCGATGGGCCTATAATTGGTGCATTCATTTCTGGAGTCTTTTTTATGAACTGGAATAATGAAAGACTTTTTCCATAAACAGGGGAAAATGCCCGATTGAAGGGATAAATTAAAAAGAAAAGAGATGGGATGCAATAAGTTAATCATGCATTCCTTAAGAAGGATCGGAGGAATACCGTCTGTGCCGGAAGAAAAATCGTCTTTTAATAATGAAATATGTTTCAACAATAGTTCTGCAGTTAAAACAGTTTTTCGCAGCCTATTGGCAGGAGCGTGCAAAAAAATACATTCCAACGATGTTCCGATGAGTTCCGTGGGAAATAAAGGTTGTCTATCTTTTACTAGACGATAAATGTTGCCGGACAAAAATCAATGCTAAAGTATAGTAAATTTTGATTAATTCGCAATTTAAAAAGAAAACTTTTTTATTTATTTTTGTTTCCGTATTCCAGAAATTCAGAATGTAATGTGTTGTGAAAAATTGAAATTATAACACATATTACATGAAGTATATTAAAAAAAAAAATAGGTGTGACCCACTTACAACATATTTATAACTTTACAACTAAATTTTATTTATTATTGAGTTTTGAATTGTTATTGAGTGAGATTAGTGTTACAACAATGTTTAAAATTTAACATACTCATTACTTAATAACATACCTACACTTTTATTATCAATAAGTAAAAATGATAAGGGTATTTTGAAATAAAAACGTAAAAATTCAACTTATTGGAATATGCTTAACTTACTTAGTTAGTAGTAATTCAATTTTGATGGCGATAATGTTCTTTTATTTACTGAAAAATTATTTTAAAATTTTTTCTGCGTGTAGACAGTGTAGAGAGTAATGGTGTGAAAGAAGTACAAATTGTTCAGCATTTTTTAAGGGCATATTTGTTTTACTTTATTTTACTATGTTTAACGACGGAAGTTGCATCATTAATTGAAATAAAGAGAGCCCAAATGGTTACTTTTTGGAACGACAGAGTTGGATCAAAGTAGGAGGAAATCCACCCCCCACAAGAAGAAGGGGACTTGCAGATTCCTTCAGTGCTTTGCATTCGTCTATTTATCATTATTGGGCAGGTAGCAATTTGACCTTTGTCGCAGCCTGAGCCTGTTGGTTGTTTACTTTCCAATGAAATAGCACAGGTAGAGGGTTGAATAATTATACCATTTATACTAATTGTTATAATTTAATATATAATTGTCAACGTTAGAATAACATGCAGAAGTGATTTTATTTGTTATATTACGCGTTTCTACAAATTTAAACAATGAACAGATCTTTTCATTTTTTTTGTCTTTATTCAAGAGTGAGTCATTCTTGATGGTTTTATATACTTCGATTAGTTTACTTCCAGCTGAGTTTATAGTTTTCTCGAATTTCACTTTATGTAATTTACTATTACTCATGTCTTCTTTTGAATATGTTCAGATTAGAGGAATATATTAGATTTAGAAGTCATTCAAGCAAAGCTGTAAGTAAAGCTAAATTTTGAGCTGGTTATATTCGGAATATTTTTATATTTAAAATAAATCAAAAAAATATATTACTCCTAATTAATTATTCACGAATGTATGAATATAACTCTATGTTCAAATCAAAAGCTAAATCACCCACAATTAATTTTTTTTTGATATTGATTTGGTGATACAGTCTCAAGCTTCTGTTAAATATTATTTTGAACCAGAAAAATAAAATATTTTTAAAAATTAAACTGTAGGTACCGTATATGAAATTTTGTTTTACATTTTTTTTACAAAAAAAAAAGTAAGAATAACAAAACTACTATGTGCATTAATTAAAGCAATTAAAGCTAGTGAATTTCAAATTTATTCAAAAAATTAGAGAAAAATCATGAAATAATCTTATTTTTGTTCTATATTAGTATACTATGTATACATACATTATTGCATTTATAAGAGTACATTATATAATTTTCAGTTTATTTAAAAGAGTTTTTTCTTCAGATATAAATCCATAAAATATGTTTCAACATTGTAATTTACTAATTTAATTAATTAAAGAAAAACATATTTATTGGGATTTAGATTATGGTAAAGAGCAGCACTAAAGCAATAAATTTCTATTTATAAGATTATTACCAATATTTATCTGCATCCATACACAATGCCATTGATTAAATATCAATGGCAATATAAGTATATATTATATATATTATTTAAAAATAATATTCGATTTTCAATAATATACTTTCATTAATGACTACGTTTTATTTTTTTGTATCAATGTATGTAAATAACTAAAACCTCCTGGTATCTATTTTCAGTTTATTTGTATTTTCAATATTACAATTATTTATTAATATGTATATACATATTGATCTAATTGCTTACAACAATAATTTTATCTTTATTTTGAATATTGATTTGATAAAATGATAATAATTTGTTACATAACATATTTTTTATTATTACATATTATATACATATATTGCACAATTTATTTTAAAACAAACTAGTTAAATGTTTTTTTTTAATTAAAAAATAAAATTCAGTTTCAAGCATGAAACAATTGAATAAAATAAATTTGATAATATCAAACAACATAATTTTGAATCTTGAAATTCGTACTTGTATATTTTGCTTTATTTTGTCACTATTTTTTAATTTTTATTAGAATTTTTATAAATTTTATGAATTTATTCAATTACAAATAAATTTAATCAAAAAAAAAAAAAATTTAAATGCTTTATGTTATAAAAATCTTCAAGAAGGTTCAACTTGTATTAGTGCTCCTAAATCTTTAACGGATGCTTTTTTTGCTGCAATTAATTTACGTGAATTTGTTAAAAATGGTTGTAATTTATCTGATAAAAATTCAGGAATTTCAATTTTTTTCCTTTCAACAGATTTATAATTTAAACCAGGTCCCATTGCAAATGCAATTTGTTCAAAAACTCTTTGTAATGAGCTAGCTTCACGTATTAATAATGTAATAGCTGTTTTTTGCATTTCATTCCAAATTGATGAACGATTTTTTAATATTGGTTTTTTACGATGTGGTGATAAAAGCATTTTTGATGTTTTTTCATTTCTTTCAATTAAACAGCTTTTATTATATGTTTCTTGAATTTGTGTACCACTTAAATAATCAAAATAACCACTGCCCCAATATGAATAAGTGTTCAATGTTTTTGAATTACATAAAAAGTCCTTTTTCACTGGTAAATTATCATTTGAAAATTTATTCAAATATGTTTCACCTTTATGTATAAATGATGGTTGTGGTATATCCAATATTCGATTTGCTTCCCTAATATCTTCAAGTTGTTTTGAAATTTTATCTTGTTTAGAAATAACATCATCTAATTTTATAATACGATTTTTTAAAAATTTATTATTAATACGTAAAGTTACATTTTTAACAGTTGGTGTTTGAGTTGATTCATCTTCAGCTGAAATTCTATCAGTCATTAATGCTACAGAATGTGTAAATAAAAATATTCCAGGACCTTCTGCGTGCCTTAATGTTACCCATTCATCTGTTGCTACCTCTACATCTATCATATGTACTAAATCATAAGGTACATCTGTGCATACTTCTTTCATTAATTTTGTGCTTATATTTTCAGTTTGTGTTGCTACAGTATTTCTTGATTGACGCATTCGTCTTGTAACATCAAGTAATTTCGCTCGCAGTAATGCATCTTTGTCCGGTTTTTGTAAAGTTGATAGACTTGGCCCTTGCCATGGGGGACGTTTTTCCTCTTTTTTACTAATTTCTTTGATTCTATTCCAGTTACCTTTAGCTTTAGCTCTCACCCAATTCCCTTCGTTCTCTTTGATAATAGGAACTTTATATTGTGATGAATAAAAATTTACAGAATCACAGTTATCGTCTGTTGACCTATAATTGTCTTCAGTCGGATATCCTGAAAGTGATTGCTGATGTTGTAATCGTTGACGTAAAGTTACTTGAAATTGTTGTTGCAAACGCTGATGTAATTCTTGTTTTTCTTGTAAAGCACGAGGTAATTCGGGTTCTTGTTGGCTATATTGTTGTTGAGTTCTAATAGGAGATTTAATGTTATTACCGTTACTCGTCGTAATACTTTGGTTATTATTATTGCCTGAACTTACTAATTCACTAAATGTTATAGAACTTGACCTTATCATAGTACTTAACACAGGAAGATATTTTCGAAATATATCTGACAACAATAGTAAAACAATATTTTCATATTTTACGATTGCGTATCAGTTTTTTATTGGTACGAAGGAGGTGTTTGAAATTGATTAAATTTCTTTTCGTGGTTTCAACACTTTTTATACTGTTTTTTTTTGACAATATATTATTATTTTATTTTTATTTTACGCGTGTGCTTTTACAAAGCTATAACTTTATATCAATTATACAAATAGTAAAAGGATACATTTTTTTTATTGCTAAAAACTTACTATATATGTACAAATACAGGTGAAACTAAATATTCATTAATAAAAATTTAAAAGATATTGTGTTTTCGTTTTACGTCCTTAACACAATTAATAGTATATTTGGTATTATATGGTATTATGTTTATATGGTAAATTAATTGAGTTTGAATTTAAGGTAGATATGTATGTTATATAGTATGTATGTACATAATTCACATTTTTGTTAATAAGCAAGATTGATAAGTGACAACTTATGGAATCATTTTGTTGTCTTATTGATGTAGGGAATTGTTCTAAATAATAACAGCAAAACTGTTGTCTAGGCTGCTAGTAAAATTGGGTTTATTTTTGGTTTATAATATTTTGTTTTATGGAATTTTTATTTAGATCGAAGGTAATACCAGTTTTAAGTGTTTTGCAATAAATATTTTGCTGGAAAAATTATTAATATACATACATTCATTTCATACATGATACCACACAATGTAGAAATTGAAGAACTGAACAAAATTAATAAATAAATGAGATATATACATATATGTACATATTATGTACATAATAAATTTTGTTATCGATTGTCTTTAGTCGAAAATTTATTGTATTTAATTTGAAAAATAAAGTAAAATACAGATTCTTTTATCTATCTCTATTTAAAATATTTTAAATAAACTATTATTATATGTTTATTTAAATTTTTATTTAATAAAATGCATAATGTCCGTTATTTTTACTTTGATTTTTCTAAATATACTCCTACTGGGTAGTTTTATTGTGGTGACAATTTTTGAAAAAGTCTGAAAAAATAATGCTTGCGATATAAACAATCTACATAATTTAAATATTGCAAACTTAAAAATATTAAGTATTTGTTTCTGTCGTTTAATAAATGTTAAATTAAATTAAATATATGTACAATAAAAACAGAATTAACTTTTAAAATTTATTTAGAAAATATTCAATGTTTTCACATGAAAAAAACTAATTAGAATCTCTTTAATTTCGCTAGTTGATTATTACGTTTGAGTGCCGTTTTTCGTAACCTTCTCCAATATTGTTTCGTATTTGGATCTAATTCTTCTAATGGAATAATTCCAGCTATATTTATTTTCCATAACCAATCAGGATATTCAGAATCTGGTTTAAGTTTGATATCTTGGCCAGTTTTTGTTATATTACTGCCACATACATAATTAACAAGTTTATTTACATCGGTTTCGACAGGAATAATTTTCTTTTCCATGACTGGTCCAAGTTTGCCTATTTTCTTCTTTTTCGCAACTTAAAAAACAATACAAAAGTATACATGTCTACTCATCTATATTTTGTAATTAATTTTACCTGCCACTGGTTTTACGACGGAGTAATTTCTAAGCCCTTTTAATGTGAAACTTATACTATTTCTATATAATATTGAAAATGTTGAAATTCCTGTACCGAGAATATTCATTTTTAATTTAAAAAATTAAGATTTATTTTATTGAATTAAATTTAGTTTTCCAACTACTTAAAATATAACCAAAATAATAACAATGTCGATTGTCAACAATAAAAATAAGCTGAATATGTACAAGAGCAAATAAAAGGTTATGTAATGCTTGTTATGACATTCCGGTGACAATTAATATTTAGTGGTGTGTTTCTTATCGGTTAATTTTAATTAACCCGTATTTTACTTTTTTAATTTACTTTTTTGATTTGAATTTTCTTTTTAAACTTGGCTAATTTATACAAAATCGCTTGTGTTGTGCTATTATGAACATTTTTATTAATATTTACACCAAAACATATGAAATTTAACAAATGGGTTTTTGAAGAAAAATACTCATTTTTTCTGTTTTTTGCTCTTCTACTAAAAATTACAAAATTTATTTAACTTCCTACCTGTGCGCCAGATAAAATTTTAAACTCTTTCATATTATTACAAGGATTGAAAATGCAGTAAATAATCTCTCCAAAATATATTTATTTTACTGAAATAGATACACTGTTGTTGTTGCAGATACTGACTTTGTCATAAGTAGCTTGTCACAAACGGAAGTTCTCAGTATCACTTTCTTTTTCTAAAACACCTGTATTTCTAAAAATATGCCTAAATTCTAGAAATATAGAGTATAGATATTCGCAGGTAATAAAAGCAAAAATAAAAGTAACAGTAATGCACATACAAAAATAATCATAAAAATCACTTATTTTTGTCGAAAAATTCTCCATACAAAATATGTGGAAAACCGAAAAATATTAACATATGTTAATCTTGCTCGATTACGTATATTTGGTTTGCTGCTCAAGTGAAAGTTAACAATAATATAAACAAAATTTAATAGAAAAGCAACATGAGAACAAATGTAAGTTTTTTTTGCTCGTTTGTGAACTGAGAAGAGTGCAGAATTCTTTGTTTTTATTATTTTTGAAGGCAGAACGGTTAAAAATGTTTTGCATATCCAATTCTTTTTCGGAAAACGAAATTCGAAACAAGTTGTTTAACAGATTTAATTGTGTATGGGGCCCATAAGAATTTTTTAATTTCTCGAGAATCGATGTTCGTTGTTTTGTAAAATGTCAACGATGTCAACAGAAACCAAATTAAAATTTAACCTAAAAGTACATTTATTTATTTACAAATCGGTGTTGCTTATTTTGTTTTAAAATTTGAATTTGATTCTCACCTTCATTGATTCTTACTTTTACTGGATATTGACAATTTCAAGATTAGTTTATATTGTTTTATATGCTTATGTCAATTATTGATGAATGAACATATTACAGTAAAAAGTACTATGGAAGAAATTGAAAGTAAACAAAATGTAATTATGCCTGGTGAACATGTTGAGGAGGCTGAAGAACTAGCAAAGAAAAAAAAAGTGATTTTGGGTCCGGGTTTGCGCAGAATAAATGATAAAGTTATATCTTGTAAAGCTGGAATTTTACGTTCTAATTATAATAAGTTTTATGTTGATTATTATCAAAAACGTTATGTCCCTGTACGAGGTGAATCAGTAATAGGAATAGTAACACAAAGAGCTGGAGATGTATATAGAGTAGATATAGATGCTCATGAGCCGGCGTCATTAAGTTATTTGGCTTTTGAAGGTGCAACCAAAAAGAATCGTCCTGATGTTTCTGTTGGAGATCTCATTTATTGTAAGCTATTAGTTGCGATAAAGGATTTGGAACCGGAATTAGTATGTGTAAATTCATATGGAAAGAAGGAAAAACTTGGAGTTTTAACAGATGGTTTTATGTTTAAATGTAGCATAAATTTGGTACGTAAAATCCTTCGAAATGATTGTCCACTGTTAAGTGCTCTCAAAACTGAAATGCCGTATGAAATCGCAATTGGAATGAATGGTCGAATTTGGATTAAAACAAAAACTGCTAGAGAAACTATAGCTTTAGGTAACGCAATATTGGCTGCAGAATACGCATCTGATGAAAGAATTAAACAAATGTGTGAAAATATTGGAAATATATTATATACATAAAAAGATTTTAATTTGTTTTATTCACCCTCATAACCTACAATAATTAAAAGCCGAGACACAAAATAAGAAAAAGCTAAATAGTAGGCTTAAATACACGTACTCTTACGGGAAAAAATAGTAGGCTGAACACTAATTTTGGAATAGCTCGAAAAGTACTGATTAATTCATATTTTGTTCTAAGGATGCCCTAAAGTTGCATCGATTCTACATCTTTCAGTTTAAAAAAAAATTAAAAAATTAAATTTTTTAATACAGAAATATGCATTTAAAAAAAGGTCTTCCATCTACTTTTTTATTATAAAAAGCTACCTAAAAGCTTTTTTATAAAAATGCTGAAATGCTACAGTAAAGCAAAAAAAAAGTAACACACAATTTCTTGCTTCACATTTTTGATTCAATATAGTAGATTAAATAAATTATGTTAATGTGTATATAAATTAAATGATATTAAATTATATAAAATAAATCACATAATTATTTTTTATAATAGATACTAATAATTCCATAAAAATAATTTATATTAAATAAGTATTATTCCCCTTTCCGCACCACCATTGAGGTAGGGAATAGAGCGCGTTTTTTTTTACGTGGTTTCCCCACGAAAATACTTGGAATTGCATTAGGCAACAAACGTGGTCTTTTAGAATTTTGTGAACGAAAACATGATGCTGGAAAATGTGAAAAGCATATGGAACTGTACTTAGTCGGTTGCCAATCCGATCTTGATACAGCATATGCATAATTGTCTATGCATAATTTTCTCAAAAGATTTTTATTGGGAAACTTAAAAGTTGGAACAGTCATCATTTCAGTATCATAATTGGATGTACATCCAGGAACCGTACATTTTCGAACCATTATATATTACTTAAATATGATTTTTTTATTTGATAAAAGCAATATAAAAAGTTATAAATTAAAACAAAAAATACAAGAGTTATTTACTTTTTACTTTATTATTATTACTTATTATTTAATGATTATTTAAAAGAATATAAAAAAAAAAAAATCAACTCTATTATAATTCAATAAAAAAAATATCACGTTTCTTAAAAATTGGTTTTTTTTTTGGTATTCACTGTATTAAAAAACACAAAAATTACTTACTTGAATGTGATCCCTTAATTTGTTTAATTGCACAAAATCACTATAAAGAATAATATTTTCATGTAGATTTTTTTTTAAACACAAAGAAAATTTTTTAAATATTATTTTAGTATAAAATTTATATTTTTTAAATTCAATTTAACACACAAAAACTAGGTTTAAACTTAAAATTACTCACCATATTTAAGGCACATTTTCTAATAAATTTTGAAAGCTCAAGTACTTAATTTGAAAACATTTCAATTCTCTTTCTGTTTTTCAATTGTCAAAATGAACGCGGTAAATTTGAACAGAAAACACTTGAAAATAATTTTATTAAATATTGCACTAAAATTTCGAGTTTAGGCTTGAAATTTCGATATGTTAAAAAAGAAATCCTAAATTTTATTTTAATATAAAATTAGGAGTATTTCGGGGAAAATTTAATTATAAAAAGTTTAAAAGAAAATAGGTAAAAATAGCCATTTAAAAAAAAAAAAAGACAAAATAAGAAACAAAAAAAATAGTTTTCAGGTTGTCAGTTTTTAAAGCTTTTTTCTAAAAATGTTTAAATGTATTGTCCGAAACATAACCTCAAAAGGAGTGTCAGGGCTTTTATTATTGTAGGCTGTGTTCACCCTACCGAATTGAATATGTGTATTGTGTATTGTGTATGCATATATGTATTTATTTTTTATACCACCTGAGTTTGTTTGTTTACTTTTGACAGATATTTTTGGTTAAGATTTTATAAAATCAACACTATTTTCTTTTTTGTAAAATTTGTTATATCCACAATGGGTTTTAGAATACCATCAAATAAGACTTTGGCTAAAATAACGGTGTATGGAGCTATTTTCAGTTTATCTGGCGTTACATATATGCAGCTTAATATTAAGAACAAAATTAGAAATCAAGAGTATTTTCGAGGAGCAATGAATGAGCTAAGGAAAAGTTCCGGTAAATTATTGATTTTTATTTTGTTTTAGATATTTTTAAAAATATTTTTGTAGGTGCAATAAAGTTACTGGGTGAACCAATTAAAGAAAAAGGTTTTGATTTATCTGGAACACGAAACTGGTTTGGAGGTGGTGAAATTAACCAATTTGAAATTTCGGTAAAAGGATCAAAAGATAAAGGTTATTTAAAAAAAATTCCATTAAATAATTTTAACAACATTCAGTTCATAATAATATGAAATATATTGGTATATAAGTTTTACTAATAGAAAACTTAATAGATTTTAATAAAAGAACTGAATTTCATCTTCTTCATCAAGCTCATCCATTGCCATTTCCATTTCTTCTATGGAATATTCAACTTCACTTGTTGTTTGAGAAGACTTTTTAATAGATTCACTTTTCTTTTCTTCAAGTTTTGCAATACTTTCTGATAATGATGAGTCTCCATAGTCATCGTCTAGATTTTCATCTTCTTGCTGCATTCCAATCTGTTCACTTGATGATAAAATAAGTGATGTTCCTGTTTCAACATCGAATAAAGTATCTTCAATATTTCTTTGCTTTGGTGTATATTTAAGATCTGTAGTTTTTTGCTTATATTCAGGTGAAATCAGTTCAGCAGAAGCAATTTTTTTAGCCTCTCGCTTGAAAAGCTCTAATAGAGATGTTTTTGATTTTGGTACAAAACCAGCTGCACCTGGTTTGTAGAATGCAGTTGTTGAGGATGAAAATGTTCTGGTTGATGGTTTTATCTCTATATCTTCTTCATAACTAACAATGATTTTCATAAGTTCATTTAAAAGATTTTCTTTTTGATTTTGTTGGAAATTTTTATCAGTGCGGTAAGTTTCTTCATCACTCATAATACATGAAGCAACAGTTTGACGAACATTTCTTATTATAGATCTCAATCTTAATATTTCATTTTCATGTTTTTGATGTAATGATATAAGTTTTAGTTTATCTGATTTAAGCATTTCGACACGTTGTCCCATTATTCTTAATTTTTTAGACATATCAGCATAAGTGAATTGATCAACAACTTCTTTTTTCAGACTATTTTCGTACAAATTTTTAAATACATTTAGTTTTATGTACTTTTCTTTTATGGAATCATATTGCTTTGTAAGATTATCAATAATTTCAATTTGATTTTGAGCAGTTCTTACAAGACGTTGTTTTGTTATTTCGCTAATTTGGAATTTTTCAGTTTGCTCTTTTTGCTGTTTAATCATTTCTTTATGTTCAGTTTCCATTCGTTGTTGAGTCAACATCATTGTATCCATTTCTTTTGTCAGAGCAATATTTTCTCGAATCAAACGTCTGGTGTATCCAGCTGTTAATTGATCAATTTTATTAATTTTCATTCTGAATATATTTGTAAATAATATGTTTAGTTTTTATTATAAAAAATCGAATACATGTATTTTCTTTCTAAAATATTATTTTACATATTTTCATTTTTAACTTACCAATTCGAATTTCACTTGATTTTGTAAAATCTTCAGATAACTGTAATAGTTTTGTTTCAACTTCTTTTTTTAAATTATCTTTTTCAACAATTTGTAATTGTTCCATATCATTGGTTTTTTCACGAAATTGTCTATCTTGTTCCTTTATAAACTGTTCTTGTTCATCAAATTTAGCAAGTAATGCATCTCGCTGAACTCTAAATTCTTCTAATGAATTTAATTTGCCATTTAATAATTTAATTTCTGATGTAAGTTGTTCATTCATTGTCTTAAAACGACATTCTAATTCTTTTATTTTATCAGCTGCTTCTTTTTTTTCTCTAGCTCTAACTTTAGTAACTTCTTCAAGCTCTTCTTCAACTTCTTTTATTCTATCAAGTTTTTCATTGAGAGTTTTCTGCAAATGAGCTGTAACATCATTTCTATCTTCATCCAACTGACGCATTTTCTCTTCAAGCTCATCATTTTGTTCTTCAAGCTTAGCAACATGGCTACGTAATCTCGATAATTTATTATTTAGATCGGTTATGGTTAATTGATAAAATGTTATATCTACTTGGGGTACTGCTGGTTCTTTTTCTTTTTTTTTGTCTTTACCCCTTGCCATTTTTATTAAAAACAATTAAAAAATAAATGTACAAATTTTTGATTTATAAAAAAACTTTCACAATTAAGTTTTAAGCTTTTTAAAGAAAAGTCTAAATATTATTTTGTTGTATTGAAATAACAGTTTGAGCAGGTTCGTTAGAAACTGTTGCTGTTTACTATTTTATTTTCTTAAAAATTTTTATTTGTTTATTAAATTATATAAGCATTTTAAAGTTCTGTTAATCTGTTATTAATTTAAGTTAAACAAAATTTTTTTACATACTTACTAAAAACGTACATACATAATATACATAACATAATTACATACTTATGCCAAACTAATTTGCAAATTTACATGAATTTAAAATAATTATTTTTTTTTTTGCTTTAGGTAAAATTTTCTTTGATTCTATTCAAAGTGAGGATGGTAAATGGATACTTAAAAAATTAGAATTAGAAGTAAAAGCACATCCAGATAAACGATTTATTGTAAAAAAATTAGAAGATATAAATGTTGTAAAATAGTAAATAAATAATATTACATAGTTCTGAGTGTATCACTTTATTATTTTTTTTGCTATTACATACACCAAAACTTACAGAAATGTAATTGTAGATCTAGCTTATAAACAATTTTACTTCAGGTTCAGGGATGCCGTAATGTCATTTCATTTCACATAGGGAGGTCATTATAACTTGGCATCCTCTTATAAAATTGAATTTTTTTGTTTCATTTTTGGCGATTTAAATATATATTTCACAGTGACGTCATCATAATTAGGAGATTTGGTTTTCAAAAGAAAATAGAGCCTGGAAATTATGCAGAATTTTGATAGAAAAGCTCTAGCTCACCTTTAAATTATCAGAAATGGCAGAGAAAAGAAAATTAGCTGAAAAGTACTTGAGTCACTTGTAGGGAATTGGGACTGAAACGGGAAAGCTATTTAACATGGCTTGAGACAGAAGTAAAAATATACAAAAACTAATCAAAATTATTATATGGAAAAATTTAATAATTTGTTATTTACATCCTCTGTCCCTCATCTTTTCTTTACTTCAAGTACAAGTTCGTTTTTTATTTCAAATTTAATTCCATACAGCAACACCGTGGACTGATCGCAATTCAAATTTACTATACCAGGAAACGGCAAGTGTTGCCATATGCTATTCACACTAATTAAACAAAAAAATATCAAGACAAAGTTTCTTCATTTTTGGCCTAGAATCTGAATTTATATTAAAAAAAAACTATCTCTTCCCATTTGAAAATTTCGATTTTGACGCATTTCCGGTTTAAAAAACCTATTTCCGGTTTTTTTGTAAATTTTAAAATAACGGCTCATTTCCTTCATAAAAAACTGATAATTTTTTTTATAGTCAATTACATATGTACCGAACCGAGCAATCAAGGAATATCAAAAGGCCAGATTCGTGAAAAGGTGAAAACAATAAAATAATAACCATTATAAAAAATGCATATTGTAATGAAAATGCTACCAATATATAAGGGTTGTATTTTTTTTTTATGTTCTTGACAGTAACTTAGGTACAACCACCTTTTCGTGCTTAATTAAGTACGGTACTGCAAGTTTATACTACAATATCTACAATGTTTTTCGAGCTTTTATTTATCAAATTACTGGCTTATCAACTCAGTAAATATGGAAATATACTACTATTGTCAGGAACTAATCCCTCTTAAATAGAATAGCTTTATTTTATTTAAGTTTTTACCAGATTATAACTTTAACTTTATGAATGGAGCTTAAATCCATGGCACTAATCTGTCATATTAGAAGTTAATTAAAATAAGTAATTCAGAATAGCTATTTTCTTGTGGGGGTGTATTTTGGTATCATTCAATAGAAGAATTAAACTGGATATGGAAAATTACTTGTCGCTTAGTTACTATTTTTTCTCAAATAATAAATAAAAAGAATAAAATACCTAGAAGAGAAATAGAAGAGCCAATTGTTGATACAATATTTCAAGCAATACTTTGAGAAATTAGCACATTTATTCTATATGTACATTTTATTTACAGTTCTCATATTTCAATTCAACCAAAACGAATTGATTACAATTTGGCTATCACTTGAAATAAAATGCAACTATACTTACCATTTTGAATGTAGAAAACAGTAGTTTTCCATGCTCATAATTTGTTGTTGATTTATAAAAAATTCAAATAGGAATATAAACTTATATGTGATTCTGATTATAGTATATGCCAAGTCTGCGTATCTGCGTAAAGTAAAGGCAGTTAGGCTGCTTATACGTTATGCCATCATAGTCTTGGAATAAAAAAAAAATATATGACGGCAAAGTGAAGCCGTGAAGTAAATAAATGCGTGATACATTTTGAATTTCGCCTTCCTCCATCATATGCCTTATACATATTATAGTATCCTTTTTCTGAAATATTTTTTTGTGTAAATCTGTACAGAAAAGGGGTTCACTATAAAACAAAAGGAATTATAATTAATTTCAATAACAATAAAACATCCAGGTATTCTTTACAAATACATTTATTAATTTATACTTTTCTTTTATTTATTTGTTTTGGTTTCACTTTATTATTTATTCACTTTAATATTATATTATTATTCTGTATATTATATATATGTATAATATATATACTGTTTTAATGTATGTTATGCATTTTGAAAACATAATTGTTTACATTTATTATAGTAGATGTTAATTTTTTTCTGTTACATATTTTATTATTATGTTTTGCACATATTTTTAACTTTGCCATTTTTTTTTTTTTTTAAATTAATTTATTTATATTTAGTTTTTTAATATTATTATTCTATAATATTAATTAATGTTTAGAGTGTGTGTAGTAGTTATGCATTTCTCAAATAATGTAATGAAATTTAAATATGTTTTTATATTATTAAATGTTTTGTGTTTTTTTTTTTTCTAATTCATATTTCAATATTATTATGAAACTATATTTAATTAAACAGAGATATTGTTAAGGTAGTTGATTTGATACTTGATAGGTTGTAGGTACTTTTCATAAATGTCAATAATTTCGAAGAATTATAATTTTTAATTGATATAGTTTTTTTGATAACTTTTTATGTTAGTTAATCAATGGAACTATGTACCTATTTATTAGGAATTCTAGCTACTGAGTACAATGCAATTGATTTTTGAGATTAATGTGAAATTTAGGTTATGTATGAATTAATTTAATCTGAAATTGATGTTATGAGAATACATATTGTGTGTAAATAAATATCAAATTAATTTATGAATTTATCATTTTAAATTTAACTGACAATCATTCGATATTGATTAAAAGTACCGTTATTTTGATATTTTGTATAATGTTATTATAATGACTTTGTAGGGTGTAGAGATTAATTAGGTTTTAGTGTTTTCTCTATTTATTATGTGATGTGAATGAATTATGAATATTTTTTTTTCTAATTTATGTGAATTTAAAATGGATTTTTTTTTTAAGTGATCCTGGCTTTCTAAAATGTGAATTTTATTATTATTGTTTAGTTTTCAAAATATTTTTCTTATTTTTTTTTTTTTTTTTTATTATTGAATGTAAAATAAATTTTAATAATTTATATATTAAATATTTAATAAAAAAAAAAAAAAAAAAAAACAATTAAATAAAATAAATTGATAAATTAAAATTTATGTTAGGGATATGTAGGATGATAAAAATAAGAAAACTATATTATAATTTTAGTTTTCTTATTTATTTATTTATTTTTTTTTTTTATTAATTTTATTTATTCTTTGATTTGTTCTTTTTGTTTTATTTTATTGTTTATTGTATGTGCAGGATAATATATAAATCTCATGGCAGTTATTTTATTTAACTTCATATAATTTCATTTTGATTTATTATTTCTTTTTGTTTCTTGTTCTTTTTATTTATTTTTTTTTTTTTTTTTTCAAAATTATTTAAATAAAAAAATTTTATTAGAAATAAAAAGTTAAATTTTCGTTTTTTTTTTTTTTTTTTTGTTTTAGTTTTTTGAAATTTAAAATATACATTGATAATTTTCTTAAATTTACATTCAATTTTATTTTTAAATTTTATTCCTTCATCGTTAACAATTATTTATGTAATTCTATTTATTTTATAAAAGTGACCAGCACCTTCAATTTTATTTTCTTTTATGAATTCATGTCTTTGTCTTTTGTAATTAGGTATAATATAATAATATTATAAATATTACTAAATGTATATAATTAATATAAGCTAAGCAATTATAACAGTTTTAAATAAATAATTTTTAAAATTTTGTTGTCATCTGATAATTATAAATTAAATTTGTTTTATCTAATGAATACGTTAGTAGAGTACCAGATGATTTGATTAATAAATTATTTTTTATGATTAAGAAAAATATATTTTTGTTTTTTTATAGACTCAATTTGGATTTGAATAAGTTGTTTTAGTATTAACATGGTGTAAAAAATATTTTTACGAGTAAAAGATGAAGACATGAATTCTGAAAATACATATATTGGTTTATCTAAATACTTACTTACATGCTCAAAAGTTTATATCTTTTGTTGTTATTTTTTTTTTTTGTTTTTGTTTCCTTTTCTTTAATACATACAAATTCATTTCTTTTAAGATAGTTAATGGTGGTCTATATTGTAATAACTATCAAATATTTTGAAGTTAAATAATTAATGTAATTTTTATGTTTTCAATATTGTTTATTTTTATTTTTTTTTTTTTTTGATTTTAATTATTAACAATTAATTTCTTATGTCACACACATGTGATGGATAAATTAATGTACATAAATTGAATAGATTTTGTTTTTTTAATTTTGAGTTCTCACTCCTAAAAATTGAATTTTTGTTTTACAATTTTGTAAGAAATTTTTTATTTTGAAATTTAACTTGGCTTTTTGTTATTTTTTTAACGCTGTACTGGATTTATTTAATAAATAAGATGTTTTAATTATACTATTAAAGTTATTTTAATCTCGAATCCAAATTAATTATTTAATTTTTTGGTAAATAACATTTTTATTAAAAATTCTTTTAAAATTGTATGTTGTGGAAAGTGTATTGATTAAAATTCAAACAAATATTTTTTTTTTTTTCGTTATAGTATGAACTATAAATTTAGAATTATTAATCAATTTGTTTTAATTTACTGAAATAAATAATTGAAATTCTTCAATTAATGATGCCAATTTAAAATTGAATTTGTTTTAAAATAGGTATATAAATTTATTTGTTGCGTTATTTTTTTTAATTAAAATGTTATCCACGGTAAAATATAATTTTTTTCAAATTTTTTTTTTTAAATTGAATGACATATTTTGCTGGTGCAATTTAATTATTTAGAATACATACATATTGTGTACATATACTTGTTTTTATTGGAAAGATTTTTGATTGTCTCTAAATTTATAAATTTAATTTTTGTTATATGTTCCTCCTACAAGCTGTCCTTAACAAGTGAAATTAATCAAATGAAATCCAAATATCAGCTTTAAATTATTTTGGTTCCCGTATACATTAGCAGGGAAAAAATATCATTATTAAATAAGATGTAGTACTATTCTCAATTTGAAGTTCTAATAATATTGAAAATTATTTCGAACATTCATAATCATAATTTCTTTTTGTCAATTTATCCTTTATAGAAAAAAATATTTTTGTGTGAAATTTAAAGTAAATTCTACAAAGTTTCCTTTTCTATTCGTTTAATAATTTTTTGCAACGAAAACTTTTACTAGAAATTAAAAAAATAAAATTAAAAATTTCAAATTGTCTTAAATTTTTAAACTTAATTTATTATGACACTTATTTTTTTTTTCTTTTAGTTTTTACAATCATTTTATTTTATAATATTAATGTATTAATGCTTTTTTTTTTTTTTACTTTTGAAAAGTTTATAGAGCAATCTATTATTTTCTTATAATTATGAAAGTTAATTAAAATTATATAATTTTGTTTTTATCGAATTATCTCAAAAAAAAAAAAAAAAAAAAAAAAATACAAAGAAATTTAATTAAAAAAATTTTTTTTTTCTTCTTATATTTACAAATAAATTTTTTTACATTTCAATTAAGATCATTTTAAATATTTGAATATTTAAAAATATTTGGTTCCTTTTTATTAAGTGCATTTTAATTTTAAAGTTTTTTTTTTGTATTATTTTAATTAACTATATATACCATAATTTAGAATAAAAATTAATTAAAGATGGATTTTCAAACTTATTTTTTTTTCAAATATAAATTAATGCAGCTGTCAAAAATTCAACCAATCAAACAAAATATTAATTTTAGTAATTTTAGTTAAATAGATGGATAATAAATAGACATTTTTCATTCAGTGAAAATACGCATTGCCATGATTTTAATTTTTTTTTTCGATCGAATTCCAGAGACGGGCAAGATTGTAAAATAACGTTTTAAAATTTGAATAAAAAATCGTGCAAGAATTAAAAAATCATAACATAATTATTATTGCTTTCCACATTATCAATTTATTAAAATATTTTAGTATAAAATTAATATAAAATATTTTTTTACCAAAATATTTTTACAAAGTATGTAATTTTATATTTAAGTATTTATAATTTTTTAACTAAAGTATTTTAAAATTGTTTTTAACTTAACATATTGAAATAAATAAGCGATTCAATTTACATTTGGATTTGTTATAAATTTAAGAATTAATTAATTGTATCCCTAATATAAGGGATAGACTTAAGTTTGACAGAAACTCTAAATATTTTATTTATTTTCATTCCATATATAAGAAAATAATATTAAAATACGCATATAAATACATTTTATTGCATTATAATTCGGTAGTGAAAGATAATAAAGATCAAAATTCCTCGTTATTGTTAAATTATTGGTCTAAATTGAATTTAATAATCCTAATTAAATTCATTTTAACATAACTGCAAACATTCAAATTAGATATGTAATAAAAACATAAAAAAAAATAACAGTCAATGATTTGCGAAATTTAAATATAGATTTTTGAAATGATTTGATTAATTTTATTCAAATAAAAAACTTAAGAAAACCAATGATTTTTTTTTCTTTAAAATTAAAATATTAAAATTGAAAAAATGGAAAATTTTACATTACATTTTTTTATTTAACTTTTTTGCATTTTTTTTTTTTGTATTTTAATTTTTATGATTTTGCAACATATTTAATATACTAATTTTTTTTTATTTGCGTTATTATAATAGTTTTTAAAGTATGACACTTATTACTTAAATTTTAAAACTTATAAATTTTCTAATATTTTGTTTTTTACGCAATTTAATTTAATTTTTTATACTTATATATGTATGTATGTATATTTTAGTATTATTTATTTTGTGTAGTTTTATATAAATAGAAAATAACAATTTTTTGAGCCTGTTTTTTTTCTATAAAAATCAAAGAAAATATTTTTATTAAAAAAGTGTATTTTATAACGAAACAAAAAAAAAACAAGAATTAAAATTAAAAATATTTAATTTAATAATATAATTACAATAATAATTTATAATTTTTACTTAAAAATATTTTTTTTTTTTCAATTTTACTACCTATATAGTTTTCAAAAATTTTAGTTTTTTGTTATTTATCGAATAACGAAAATCGATTAAATTAATAATTATTTTATCAGATATACATATATAAAGGAGGTTTAAGGAGTTGAATTTTAAAATGTATGTAATTCAATTTGTTTTTACTAATTATTAAATATCAAATATTTGACTTTTGCTTTTTAAATTGAGACTTGAAAACACCAAAAATCAATGGAGGCTGTAGTTTTTTTTTTTTATTGAAAAGTTAAAAGATAGTCTGATCGTCTTTAATATTATGTAGTTATACATTCTTGGACTATCAAAATGACATGCATTTTAAATCAAAAAAAAAAAAAAAAAAAAAATGAGAAATAAATTTAATGTCTTATGAGATTCCAACCAGGAATTGAAAAAAAAAACAAAACACTAGCGTACAATACCTTAATGTACGGTATTTTAATTAAAATTTGAACGTAAGACCAAAAAATTATCTCAAGTACACTAAAGTTATTCGTTCTTATAAAGTTTATACGTACACAAACAAATTCAAAAACTCCTAAATCTAAATCACAAAAGAAAAGAAAAATTTAGCAGTATACTGTACAAAATAAAGAAATAGTATATTACAGGAGTGGCAGGCAGCATGTAAAATGAATTACGTTGAAAAATAAACGTCAAGTGTCTTTAACAATATTGCTTACATGCCACCAAAAATGTTAGTGTTGTTCTTCTCTTTATGTTAACACGTACATTTATAATGTACTTGGAATGTGTACGCGTACACAAACAATGTAAAGAATAATACTTTTATTATATACGGTACGATGATGTACATTTCTTTCAATCTCTTATTTCAACTACTATGTTTGTTACCACATCGGTGGCTCTGCTATATCGATTCGAGAGAAATAGCATATTATAATTCAATCAGTTATTTTTAGTGATTACAAAATTATATTTCAAAGGAATTTTGAATATTTACTGTTAACGCTTTAATGAGTTTCGTATTATTTGGTAGTAATGAAACAACTTGTCGAATCGATGTCGAAAGTCTTGTATAATCGATGAAAATTTATGTATTTCAAAACAATTTATTTATATATTTTCAATATACATACATTGTATGTCTGCACTTATTTTATATAGTAAAAGTATACAGTGTTATAGTAAAAGTTGTAGTACCGTATACTAATGAACGAAAAGGTATTTTTACATAATTTACTCTCAAAAATAAAAAAACAAATTAACTTATTAAAGTGTTGATAATAACAGCCTCTACACATATAAAATGGGAAATTTAAACAAACTTTATATATTATTGTATTACTGTATAATGATGATGAAACTCCTATATACTTCCAAAACAAAACTATCACTGGAAATCCCGTTCATACTAAAATTAAGTATATAATATTATATATATATATATATATATATATATATAATATTATATATATATATATATATATAATTCAAAAATAAGAAAATATTTCTTTTCTTATTTTTCTTTTTTGTTTTGTGCATATTTATAATTCATAAACATTAAATTACTAAAAAAAAAAAAAAAATTATTTATTTAATTTAATATGGCAATAAATTAAAATGAAAACAAATTAATTAATAATATATTTAAATTAAAATTAAAAAAAAAACAAAAATAACAATTATTTTTAATAATTTTGTAAATTATTTTTATATCATTTAAATGAAAAATAATATGTAAATTTATATATTAAAATAAATATATATGTATATAAGGGGGAAAAAAAGTTAAAATTATAAAAAGAAAATAATAAAGAAAACAAACATTTTTTTTTCTTTAATTATCTCGTAGTTTAATGTTTTTTGCATTTTAGAAATTAAAAATTTTTTTTTTCTTTTAAATTTAAATAAAATTTTTTTGTTTTTATTTTTTTTTTTTTTTAAGTTTTTTTCTTTTTTTTAATATTTTATCTAAAATATAAACCTAAGTGTTGTAATTTAATTACTCTATATAGGTTAAATACAACTTTTTTTTCCTGCTTAGCTTTACATATATGTATATATTTTTTTGTTTTATTTTTTTATTTATATTTATTTAATTTTTATAAGTTTTTTTTTGTTTTATTTATTTTTAAAATTAAATTAAATTTTTTCATTTCATTTTTTTTTTGTTGTTTTTTTTTTAATTTTATTTATTTTTTTTTTTTATTTTTTTTTTGTTGTTGTTTATATAAATTTGAAGATTTTGAAATCAGACTTTTTATCGGATATCAGTGACATTATTTTTGCTTCCGAATATTTTAACCAATTGTTGTTCATAATCATCAATATTACGTTTCATAATTTGCATGCATGGACCCAATAAACGTTCAAAGGCTTCAACATCCAATACTGAAAATAGAAATTTTGATTTTAATATAAACAAAAACACCATAACTGGTTAAATACAAAATATTAGTTTTTAAATTATATATATATACTATGTTATGGTTTGAACATGCATTGAAAAAACAAAAAAATTAATTTTCAAATTAAAAATATGAAATGAATTTTTATTGTTTTGATATAAAGTATACTTTAGACTATCTGATTTGTCATAATATAATTTGTCCAATGATTTTTCAAAAATGTTAATTCTTATGCAATATGAACGCAACCATCTCATTTATAGCATGGGGTTTATGATGGAAGACTCAAAAGTTCAAACATATACCGAATGGGGTGATAAACGCTCTAATTTTTGGTATATATAGGAATGTGGATTAATATTGCATATGTTGCGGATGAAATGTTAAATTTATTTCGCTTTTTAAACATATGGCACTACATTTGACTTTTTATATGTACTATTATTGGAAAAAATTGCAAATGAGAGCAAAAATCATATGTTCATAAAATTCTACGAGAAAAGTGAAAATTATCTATAGAAAAAATTTGCACAAATTTGCCCTTTAGAAATTGATAAATGAATTGATGAAGAATTATTTATAATTATCAATATACATAATAATGTTATTATATTTGAATTAAAATTATAATGATCAAATTTGATTTATTTTATTTGATTAATTTATATTAATTAATTTGTATAAATTTACTAATTTAGGTTTATAAAAAAGACATTTTTTAATGAAATAGAAATGTTGCCGAATTCATCATTCTTCTATAACTTTTCTTCAATTTTTGTGTTGTTAACATATTAAATTCAAAGTGATTAAATCAATGATGATATTATAATTCTGAAAGTTCTAAAGTTGATCAAATGTTTTCTCAATAAACTTTATTTTTCAAAATATTTGTTTTGACATTTTTTATTTTTTTTTTATTTTTTGTTGTCTTAGAATTTGGATCAATAACATTTTTATTTTTCTTTTCTTTTAACTACTTTTTCTAATACCACACCACACATTCATTTTTTTCTATGTGCTATATTTTTTCTATTCCCAATACAAATTTTTTTTTTGTCTCCGTTTTGTCTACAAAAATCTTTATATGCCTACTACTTACTCTTTAATATTCTATATATTTTTATGTTATTAAGGAGACATCCTTAAATAATATATCTTTGAATGTGTGATGTGACCTCAATTTTTTTATTATTCGCTTTTAAAGGAAATATAAAACAAGAAATTCATGAAAATCACTTTATGTAAATAAATTTATTAAATCGAATGATGGGAGGAGTTAGAAGGTGGAGCTGGGTTGGGGATTGTATTAAGATGTTCAGGAAGTGATAAATAAAAAAAGTTTAACAAACATATGATAGTCTTAATTAATTTTGGAGAAAAAAAGGACAATTTTATCGATCAATTTATGATATTGATCTGGAAAAGTTAACATTAGTTGTTATGTAAATGTGTAGATTGAATATATTTATGTATATTTAGTTGTAGATGTAGAGTAGATTGTTTTTTTTTGTTGATATCAATAGACCTTTTCAGATCTATTGTACTTCCCCGTTTGTTATCTTAAAATTTTAGGTCTATGAAAAATGCTATTATATTGCTTTAATGTCCTAATTTGAAAATTAGGCGGTGAATATTCCTGCAAATATTTATGTCTTTTGCAAGCTATGGATTTTTTTATATTTTTCTAAGCAGAATCTGGTATCTGTCTGTGTTGGACTTACCAATCTTCAACAGATGTCATTGAATGAACCATGAACCAGTGATAAACCATGTCAATGTTCTCATATAGTCTCTTTGATTATCTGATTTAATCTGATTATAAATTTATCTGATTTAATCGGATATAATTTTAAATTTGAAAAAAGCTTTAAACTGCGTAAGTTCTTGGCAATGTAGTTTATTCCTAAACTTCTAATGAAAAGTTGGCTTTCTCCCAAATAAAATTAAGTCATTTTAGTATTCTATAAAATTTAGCAAATAAAGTATATGTCTTTGATACCTAATTCTAAAATTGTAAAAAAAAAAAAAAAACAAAAATAACAATGGCTTAAAGACTTATTTCTATCCTTTACTAGGGTCAACTAATTGGAATTATTGAATTAAAAAATTAAATTTAAAAATTTTATAAGATTTTATAAATTTTATTAGTTTTATCTGTTGTAAAACAAATAAAATAACCGCCAAAGTCGTTATTTGCAATTTTTCCAATAAATTAGATTTTAGCGGACCTTAGTTGTTAAGATTTTTTTTTTTTAAATAGCTTTGGTAAATATAATGATATTGAAATGAAAATTATATGGTATACAATTTGTGTTTGTGAATTGTAGTACAGTGATTATGAGAACATTTGTTTGAACTTTTGATTTTATTTTTTTTATTGAATATCGAAGAACACGATGTATGTGATATATTTTTCCATAACTTACGAGATGATTGCAGAATTTGTAATTTTAAGAAGTAAAAAAATGTAGTGAATGTTTATTTTTCGATTTGACAAATAGAAGACTAAAATCAATAGAAATAGACATTTTCAAAGTAATTTTGGAATTGGATCATAGAGTATCGAATAAAAAATCGTAATAAATTAATCGGTATCATAACAATATTAAATGAAATCAATGTAACATCTAAACTATGTTATATAATAACTTAATATCAAAACAATATAAAATATATATATTTTTTTTTTGTTAATGAAAAAACTTAATTTAAATATATATATGAATATAAAATATTAAAATAAAAAAAAAAGAAAAAAAAAAAAGAAAATGTGAATAATGAATTAATATAATATAAAAAAAAATAAATAAAAAACGAAAATATTTACCACAATGATTATTTTAATACATGCTGATTAATTGATAAATTATTTTAAATTATGTTTTTTTTTAAATTTAATTAAATTAAATATTAGAAATATTTTATTAAAATACAATAATAAAACTTAATATTAGTATATAATATTTATAAAAGTATTTTTTATATTAAAACTACATTAATTTGTTAATTTAGAAATAAAAAAAAACATGAAATTAGTAAATAATATATTAAATTATATTAAATGCAATATAAATTAGTAAACATTAATAAGTATATGTATAAAAAAATATTAAATTTAATATTTATATTTTACTTCTATTCTATATAGGTATAATAAATATTTTAAATAAAATTAAAGATCAACTGTTTGTGGTGTGTTTTTCCTTTTACGTTGATTTGCGTGGTATATTTTTCTAGTATTTGTGATGTCATATATCCAAGTGACACAATTGGAAGATATACCAGCCAATTTAACATATTACCGATGGTAAAAAAATTCAAAGAAATGAAAGCTCATTTTGATATTATAAATTTTAATTTTGAAGAGAATTTCCCTAGTTTAAAAATTGAGTAGAAAAATTGAAAAGAAAATCTAAAATAGCCGAAAATAATGTTTATAAAATTATCATAATATAAATTATTTCCAATTCAATAATTTAATTAAATAATAATAAAATTGAATAGAAGAAAGTAATGTTACCGCAGACTGGTTTTGTCTAAGTTGTGCATTCTAATTTGATTTATTAAAATAATATAATATAAATTAATATAACCAAATTAATTAATAAAATTAAAATTGTTATTGTTAATGTTTTTTTTTTTTTTAAATTTAATTCATTTGTTTTTTAAATTAAAATTTATTTAATTTGTTTAGTAAGACGAGTGTTTCTAATAAGCTTTTAATTTTAAACGAATAGTTTTTACTATAGCTCTATATCTGTATACTATAGGATGAATGTATCCATCAACAAACAATCAACCACGAAAATATATATATACCTATATATATATATATATATATATATATATAGGTTATTTTTTTGTTTTATTGGTTTTAATTTATAAATATTCTAAGAAATAAAATTTGAATTATGTATATTATTTTGTTTTTTGATTTCAGTTAATTTTAATTTTTCTCACTTATTTAAGGATTCATAGAAAATTGTAAAGGATCAATATGCTAAGATAATTTTCATTTAAGAAATTTTTAATATTCATTAATTATTAATTTTTAAATTACAATAATTTTAATAAAATGCAAAAATTAAATTGTTTTACTTTTAATTCAATAAAATAACAACCCTGATGTTAAATGGGTCAATAAATTCAATAAATTAATTTTGTTTTTATTTTATTAATCGAAAAAAAATAGCTTAAATATATTTTTTTTTAATTGATCAAAATAATTCGTGCCTAACAAATTAAACTTCTCAGACATAAAATTTTAAATAAACAAAAAAAAAATAAAAAAATAATTAAAAGAATTTTTTTTTATTAAAATAAATGAAAAAGTATTAAAACAATAACAAAGTAATTTTTTTTTAAATGCTTGAATAAAGCAATATAAATAAGCATTGATTTTATAAATAAGGAGTTTGGGAAAATGTAGAGTTGTGAAAATACCGTAGCGCTCTAATTTTAAGTGTTTTTATCAAGGTTTATATAATATATGATAACTATACAGATAATTAAATATACTACTCTATTGCAAAAAAGTTGGGAGCCCATACCTTGTTTGTATTGTGTAAAGCCATTTTAGTACTGGTATAATGATTTCTTCTTTTTCCCATAAAATCTCAGTAGATGCGATATAAAATCAATTAATTTTTAATAGATAATAATTACCTACACAACATTTTTATTGTGATGATAAGTTTAAAAGTGGGACAACTTTTTTTGCAATAGAGTAGTATATACGAGAGTCAAATTTAAAATTGAATTAAATAATACAACTCTTATTCCGAACTCTCATTTAAATTGTATATTTTCTATTTAAAAATTTTAAACATAATATCCAAAATTATTCAATAAAAAGATAAATTTAAATTAAAATAAAAAATTACAAATAAAATTAATACAATAATATAATTAATAAAATAAAAATTACATAAATTTCTTAATACATATACATGTTAATTAATATATAAAACATGAATATAAAGCTGAATTACAAAATGTAACTAAATTAGAATCAAATTTAAAAACATTTTTTTTTATATCATTTAGGGGGTGGGTGCCTAATGAAAGACTAAGTAATTCTAATTCTCTAGACACTAAATGGACAATTTTTATTTTTGATTTACATGGTATGTGTTTTTCAATTACAATTGAACTGTCATCAATATTAGAAATATTTCAAATTGGATAATTCCAAGACGCAAACCGGTTAGTCATATCTAGTTAGGCAAACACCATTAATATCATATAATTCGATTTCTTTGGTATATATGTACATACATACATACATGTCAGAAATGTCTCATTTTAATTTATTTATTTGTATATTAAATTTATTAAACTATGTATATTCCATTTTAATTTATTGTAGGTAATTTTACTTTAAAAATTTAAATTCGAAAATTCAATTTTATTTTTAAAGTGAATTCAGTGTTTTAGTAATTTAGTTCGAAAATATTTTATTTATAAAAATTTTTGCGATCAATTTTATTCTGACTCGAAAAAAGCTGAATCAATTTCAAGTTTTAATTATACTTTTTTCTCCTAATTTAATTTTCTTTCGATTTTTCAAAATTACAACAAATTTAATTTTATAAAAAAAATAGTTTTACATTTTTTAGTTGCTTAATTTGATTTAGTACAGCAAAAAAAATGAATCGAAACAGAGATATTTTTTTTATATTAATTCGTTACTAAATTGTTGAAACCAAAATGAATCCATCTTTAATTAAAATAAAACGACTTGACAGTATACTTAAAAATTACAAATATTAAATTTTGATCAAAATTTAATTTACTTTTATAAATTATTTAGCACATAATTTAGTTACATTTCTGTATTTCTCAATATTAAAATTAATTAAGGCACTTTAACATACAAACAAAAAACAAACTTAAATTAAAAATTTGTATTTAATTTTCTAACGAAGATGGTAACACTGTTGACATTTTCTTATATTTTCTTTATCCTTATCTTGTTAATAAAAAAAAAAAATCAAACACAATAACTATCGTCAAATTATATCACAACTTGTGTTAATTCGATTAATTTTATATAACTAACAAAATTGTGAAAGGATATTTTAATGAAAATTGTATGGCAGTATATTTAAGAATGTTAAAGTTCAAGGATTATCTTTTTAAACTTATTAAATGATTTATGAAAAAAAAGAAACTCATGCGGTGTTTATGTTCATTTGTAAATTTTGGTGTATTTTCAGTGAGCTTAGATTATTATTTTTGTTTTTTAATAATCTTTTATATTTAGTTATCCTAATTCAAGTTTCCATCTATATTTTTATTATAATTTTTAATTTTAAGCTGAATTGTATCTTAATGTTTGTGTATTACTAATAATACAAATAAACAGAGTAATTAAAGCTTAAGAAAACCATGTCATTCTTACACTTCTTGTATTGCAAATAAAAACAAGTAATGTATGTATCGCAAAGTTCTTGACAGAACAACTAAGCAAACTAAAAATTTTTACCAATTTAGTGTTCTAGGTAAATGTATTCGAAATACTTAATTGAAAATGTTTACTGAAGCTAATTACTAAATATAGCAATATAGTAGTAACATGATTTAACCAAATATTAAATTAATTTTTTTTTTGTGTTGAAGCAAAAAAAATCGATATGGAAAATAGAGGTTATTTGAATGACGATTAACAGTGTTATCAAAAACAAATTTTAATAATTATATATGACATTTATTATAAATTTAATTATCTAAAGTGAAAATGTTAAAGATTAAGAAAATTAAAAAATAAAAATTAAAATTAAAATTATAAATGAATTACAATAACTAAAAACTAAAGTTAATAAAATTTAAAAACAAAATAAAATATGACATAACTAAGTATATATATTTGGTAAAAATTATAATTTAATAAATTCATTTTTTTTTTTGGTTTTTTGTTATATAAGTATGATTTATTTTCTTGTTTAAAATCTATTCTGAAGTATATCTAAACGTAAATCATCATCTAAATATTTATAATTGCGTATTCCACGTTTAATTAAATTAATGCAAGGACCTAAAAGTCTTTCAAAACATCCAGTTTCTAAAACTATAAGAATTTGTTACAGGAAATTTTTGCAAGCATTATTAAGTTTTTATTGCAATTTGTTAAAATAATATGAAAATAAATAAAAAAAAAAAACAAAAAAAGAAAATTAAAGAAAAAACAATTAAAAAAATTAGTTAAAATTAAAAGAAAAAATTAATTTTAAAAATAAAAATTTTGTTTTTGTTAATAAGAATTAAAGCAATTTCTAAAATAATTTTAAATTTCATAGTATGTATGTATTTTGTAACAGTAAAATTATTTATACTTACATGCTACTTTAACATCAGTAATTGCAATAATTGATGCAGCTCTAGGTCTATGAGTAACCAATGCTAATTCACCAAAGTATGCACCTTTTTCTAAAGTTGAAATCTCTACTTCAGAACCATCCGGTTTTGTTAATTGTACACAACACGTTCCATCTTCAATAAAGTACATGCCATCAGCAGCATCACCTTTAAAATAAACAAAAATGATTTTATTTTAGCTTTTATATATTTTTTTACAATAGCAATTTTATTTAATTTTTACATTTAGATTTGAATTTTATTACATTTATACATATGTACAGAATTCAGATGTACTTAAATCTACACAACTGAAATATTACATTATTGTTTTTTTTATATGATATCTTGTTGCAACAAACTACACTTGTTCTAATAGAAATGAAAACAATAATGCCTTTTTTGGAAACACATTTATTATGAGAAATGTGGAACATATTTCCATCTAATTTGTTCGCTTTAAATAAAAATGCTCCATTTTACAAATTACAATTTTTCAAAATGAACCTAACAGGCTCGCTTTCCACTGACAACACCAGTTCACGCCTAATAGTTTTTTTCACTCCCAACCTTATATCTCCTTAACCTACAATAATTTTGCATAAAGGAATCCTTTTGCAGTATTTAAAGTAAGTGTGTAAAAACAAGCAAATAAAATAAAATATGTATGTGTATTTAAAAAAAAGTAGATTCTAGCGACGTCATTGCAAGAAATTGATAAAAAAAATGTGTTTCATCTTGACATTTAAATACAATTTTAACTTCCTCCACATTTAAATCGGCAGCATTTACTTTAAATACATATACAAATACATATCACACATAATAATATAATTTTAATTTTGAATAAAGTAAAAATATAAAAAACTTTACATTTAAATTAGGAATTGGAGTTACAACTAAATTTAACTACACCTACTGAAAATAATATTAAAGTAAGTTTTTTTTTCATTTATCTTCATTCATAAATTATTTATACATGTACGTATGTATGTATGTATTTAGCTCGAATAAATAACTTTAATCAAAAACATAAAAAGTTTATTAAAAATAAACAAAATTATTATGCATATAAATATTTTAATTTCAGACACTTTTGTATATCATACAATAGCGTTCTTTAACGTTGCAACTCTTTCTTCTAGCATTAAAATTTGTTTAGTTTTTATATTCAAATTTAACGCAGCTTAAATACTTAAATACTATTCTACTCTACAATACATACCTTGCCTGATAATTTTCTCATCTTTTTTATATGATTTTGATTGAAGAGCATCTGCCAAGTTCATTCTTTCGTAATTCTAAAAGTATAAGAACAAAAAGAAAAAAAAAATTATTATGTAGATATCTTTCGAAAGGGAAAAGGACCTATAAAGTTGGCCTACAGATTTATCTGTAGGATCAACTGTTAAAATAAATAAATAAATAAATATATAGTTAAATAAAATATATTTATCGTAAAATTATTAATTATAAATATTTAAAGATTTTATGATATGTCCAAGTTTTAAGGTATTAAACGTTAAACAACGATTAAGTAAAAAAGAAAAACAATATCAAAATTCGATTTTCGTTTATCCATCAATGTAAACTTTTTAAATGACGAAGCATTTTAATGTCAATATTCATTAAATTCATACTCAAGTTAAATAATTGTCAATTAATGTTGATTGTGTCATGAGAGCTTTATGCTTTGGGATTGTTAATTGCATACATAATTTTAAAATTTTAAATTATATAAAAAAACAAACTGTTAATCCTTCAAAAAAAAAAAAACAATAAAAATGTAACATCCGTTAAATTTTTCATTCAATTTTGTGAAATGTATGTATGTTGCCATCTCTTTTTCTCAATAAGGGAAACGTAAAAAAAAACAAAATGTAAAATTGAATGTCAAAAATTGATCTGAAAAATTTGTTACAACTTTTTTGACGATTTACTTTTATTATTAAATTTTTTTGACATTTCCTTATTTTATATTTACATTTTAACAAGTTTTTGTTATTTTTTGTGTTTCTGAGGATGTACATAAATGTATATTAACTGATCAAATGAAATATGGATAAAAATTCAAAATTATCTAAATATATATTTGGTTTGTTCAATAAACTGTTCTAGAACGATCTAGAGTAAAAAACAAAACACTTTGTTTTGTGTTCATTAGTTTCGGTTAATTGAACTTTTTTGTGCAAAAGTGTTCTGATCGGTGTTCAGTAGATTGTACAAAACAGTTCTCAATTCATCTTTTTGGTTCTGAATTTGCTTGAGAATAATTTTGAACAATTTTTGTTGTTTTTTTCTTTAAATGTTTTATTTATTGTTGTTTTTTGTTTAAATTTTGACAGTTAAACAAAGAAATTTGAGAGTGAACTAAAATTTTAACAAAAATGTTCAAAAAATATTTGTATAATAAAGTATTTGACATTTAATTGTCATTGTCCAAAACAGTACTGTTCAATTCTGTTCTAAATATATTGAACAAACTTTTTATGAGGACTCTAAAAGAACCTTTGGTACCTCTGAACTTTATGATATATTAAATTTGAATATTCTGTCAAAATTGTTGAAAAAAAATTTAATGACAATTTCTTTAATGTGAGGAGAATAACTTAAAGTTTTTTGACGTTTTCTTTATCATAAATGAAAAAATGAGATGTCAACATAAAGGTGTATTTACTTATGTGCCGTTTTTCCGTCACGGTTGATTTTCACAGCTAAATAACCAATCAGAATCAACCGGCGCGCTGATTTTTTGTGGCGCCGAAAAAATTAAAAAACTTTATGTTTTTCGTGACGGTGGTCACATATACCAAGAAATTTCACATATGAATAACAAGCAATAAATTCAATTAACCAAATAATGCCAAATAATTTTATGTTGTATTGCAAATATGTATAATTATATTGTTTAATTGTTTTATTTGTATAAATAATTTATTATTTAAATTTTGTTTTATAATTTATTATAAATTAAAATAAATCAAATAACTTATAATATTTTTTTTAATATATTTTATTTGAATATTTGAAATATTATAAAAATTTTTTTTTTATATTGAATATATTTCTAATTTGTCAAAGATTTCAATTTAACTAAAAGTGAAAAAAAAAACGTCACAGAAAAATGCGACCGTGACGGGAAATCGACACATGAAGAAATCCAACTTAAATATTAGAATATTGAATGAAAAATTTGAATGTAAAATGGGAGATTAAAAACCAAAATTTCAAATGCTACCAACTGAATAGAATTATTAAAAAAAAAGATTGTGGCCAAAAAAACAACAAACCCAAGAATGTTTAGGGACCTTAACAAATTTTAATTCAATTACAAATGATTATTATTAAAACAGAAAACAAGCTGTCAAACTTCAACCAATCCCAACTTGACAGTTTCAGATTTTTATTCACAAAACTAAACTAATTGATTCTGATAGGTTAAATTTATTTGACAAAAAGAAACTGTAGAGCTAAAAACGAAAACCAGCTTAACTGTTAATACAGTAACAGTATACATCTACATGTACATTATATTATGTAATATCAAATATTTATAAAAAGCTCTTAATTTTTTTTTTTTTTTTTTTTTGTTTTGGAAAATAACTAGGCACTTTTTTCTACACATTTGTATTCAAATCGCCTCAAACCAGTTTTTTCTATCATCATTATTATCATTATTAACAGAAATATCATGATGCTACTGTTAATAATGCCTCCACTAACAAAGAACCTTTTCTTTATTCAAGCGATAGAATCTTTATTTTATTTATATTCTTTTGATGTTTTTTTTTTTTGTTGTTTTTATTTTCCCTTTTCTATATTTACAACAAAAAAAAAAAAAAAGTAAAACTTAAAAGGGATTTTTTGCAGTTTTTTTTTCATATTTTTGTTTTTGTTTAGTTTTTTGGTAGGATAAAGTGATGTTATATAATTATATGATGTGTTTTTACATTTACACTTACAATAAAATTAGAACTGAGTTACAGAATTTAGGATATTTTTTTTAAAATGATATGGTATTTATACGAATTATGTTAATAGTTGCAAAACTTCAAATAAACAAATTGAAAAAGATTGTATATTATGAGATAATATGGGTTGACATTCAAAACTAATTTGCACAAGTTTCAATTAATTTTTTGTTCCAAATCTAAATGGTAGAATTTATGCATTTCTGTGTTAATAATTTTTCAGTGATTTCCGGAATAAAAACGTGTTTATTTTTTAAATATGAACTTTGAAATAGTTGTTCAAATATGTTGTGTATAACGCACTAAAACAAATCAATGTTAGAAAACTTCAAAATTGATAAAAATAATTTCTGGAATTTTTGATATTTATTAAAATCTATATAAACAAAATATAAATAATATGTATGTTAAAACAATTTGTTATTTAAATATGAAATTAGTTTATTGTTTAACGTTAATTACAAAGCCATCGAACTTCGCGGCAACGAAAAAGTCAAGTCAAAGCTGAAAAAAATAACCGATCGAACTGGACTAAAGTAGTTCATAAAAATGAAAAGTAAATTAATGAGTGTCCTGACTATATTAAAAAATTGACCAATATAGGCAAGATCGCACATTCAAGTATCGCCCCGCAAGCATATAATTTTAATTTTGTTTTTATTTTTTATTTATTTTTAAATGTTATTTAATAGTGATTTTTTTATGTTATTGAAAATTTGCTTTGACATTGGATCCGTGACATCCGAAATGTCGTAAAAATTTATGAATTCAATTACATTGTATCGAAAACACAAAGTGTTTTGTTTACAATTCTGATCACTTCCAGCACAATGTATCTGAATACTTGTCAAATCATAATGCTTTTTGAAATTTGAAATATGATCATATATTTTTTTACTTTTTTATTAATGTAAAATAAATATGGACAATTTTCGAAAGCAATTTTTCTTTAATCATTGAAGCTTTATTCGTGCTGCAATCTCACCGTGAGGAGCAAAACACGAATTGTATGTTCCTATTTCTTATTACTTTAAATTTAAAATTTAAAATTATTTAAAAAGAAACATTTTAAAATTATTTACAAATAAAAAATAAATAGTTTATTTTTAAAACTTACTTAAATTGCATTTTTCCTTTATAAAACAACAACAAGAAGAAGAAGAACAAACTTTAAGACAAAATTTTCTAATAACATTTATACGCGATGTATTCTATTATTTTTCAATATTGTGTACCGTCTTGTGTACGGAGAATTCTTTGAATACACAATTTAGCAACCTGAGTTGTAAAAATATGTTACGAATACATTGTCAAATGAATTTCTGATCATGAGACAATGTCGATTCTTTTTTTTTTTTTACATTTCAGATCATGACACATTGTATTGGCAATGTTGATATAGATTTTAATAAAAAATCTATAAATTTTTTTTCGTTGGCACTTGATGAAGCATGTATTTTTGAATTAAATTAAATATATTTTTTTTTCAAATGGAACGTCCTTTATTTTAATTTAAAAAAATTATTTTTTTATAATTTTTCAATATAAAAGTTGATCAGTTAAGTCAGCGATAATTTATTGTATAACTAAACTTGTTTTTTTTTTTTTTAATTATCTGTAAATAGAGTACAGAAACAGAAAATATTTAAAACATTACATTAGTTATTTTGAAATATCACTTAACAAAGGTTTGTCCTTTAAAATAATGATAACTACTAATGATACAACATTTATACCCAATTTGAAATACAAATTACATATAATTAAAATATTTTTTTTTGTTTTGAATGTTTTGAAATACATGCTTTTTTTCAGTTTCAATAGTGAACCAATTCTCTTATTCAATTTAGACACCTAAATAGTTAACTTCAATTTTCATCAACATCGGTCCAATCAATGTTATTGTTGTTATTTTGTAAAATTTACCTATATAGTTATAATTATATGTTCTTTGCTAATACCTAAAACATATTTATGAAAATATTTTCATAAAATTTTATATTTTATATAAATATTTATAGTATACAACTACGTTAATGCAAATAAGTTGGTTCACTTTTAAACTTATTTCGATTAAAAATATTGTATATACAATTTCTATCTATAAAAGCTTTTACATTATCTCTTATCTACTCTTATCTAAAATTATTAAATGATGATACCAGTAATATAATGAATTAAAAATATACAAACAAGATGTGGACCAATGTTTTTGCAAATGAGTAGTACAATAAATATAAACAAAAATTAAAGAATATAGCAACAATTGTACAATAATACCATCAGCAAAAATGAAAGCATAATAACAATTGAATGTATCAGAAAATATTTTTTTTTGAAAGAAAATTGGATGAGCAGTTCATGTCACGGAAAACTTACCATTTACTTATTGATGAAAACAAAAAAAATTGAAAATATTTAGAGATATCAAATAGGAGAAAGTAGGTATATCACCTTACATATATAGGAATTATTTTAAGCTGTGAAAATATTTTAGAATAATAAAATTAAAAATTTAAGAAAATGGAAAAAGGTATCTAATCTAATTTTATGTTAAGGCCTCTGATGTAAATAGTTCATGCGTATTAAAATAAATATTCTCAAGATATTTGATTTTTATTTTTTCGTTCATAATAATATGTACATATACTTATAGTATACGACGTAATTATACAACCCATATTCATATAAATTAGAATGAATAGTTTTTTGATTAAATCTTTTCGTGTTCTTCTCTATAACCACTAAACTATGGAGTATAGAGTGTTATTATAAATAGCAGTACTACCCATGCAATTATATTATTTTAAGGTAACGAATTCCAATTGAAGTTATGTTTTTTACATAGTAATATTATTTCTGACATGGATTTTTGGTTTTTTAGCATGCGTTTTGTATTTAGAAATTTTTTTTTTTATATAAATTTGATTTTCTTGGATTCATTACTCCAATTATAACTTTGGTTACATCTATCAATGTACACTTTATACAATTTATTACTTTAGTTTTTTACTTTACTTTTTTACTTTACTAGGTAATTAAAATATTAAGGATATTCACGATTAGGTGGTAGAAGTGTAGTAGTTGTAGATCTATACATTGATTTGTACAACAATTTCGTGAACTCAACCTTGTACTTTTGATATTGTACTCGATGAAGAATCGATAGACAGCGGTTTGTTTACATATGAATTTAATTTATAATAGTATTTTTTTCACTTGTCTTGTAACTATATTCATAAAATAATTCAATTAAAATTTTGTTCTGTCTTTATTTTAGTCATTTTCCAAATATATACATATGTATTGACTTTACAAATGTCAAACTTAAAAAGTGCAATACTATAAGTTTGAGTTTATAGATTTGAGCAAGTCTTGTAGAATATTTTTTTATGTAAAAATTTTACAGTGGCAATACAATTCTACAGACCTAGTACAAGACTACACCTTCAATCTACATATATTCGTGAATACTCTTGTTGTATTTGACTATTATATAGTTTGAAACATTAACTATAATAAAAACGTAGTTAATTGTTAAATTCAAAACTAGTTCGTACTCCATTATACACGCTGGTTGTCGCAGTAGGTAGAGTGTCTACATTTCAAAAGATTACACATATTATATCAAAAGGTAACAAAGCTGCATGGTTAAAACGAAAATTAATATGTTACCAAACATTAGTAAAACCAACACTTGTATATGGTGCAACATCACTGCAAACTTGATGGAAACTATTCGCATAAATTTGAAAGGAAGTTCATAAGAGTTTGTAATAATTGTATTGTAGCTCGATTCCGAATTTTTAAAAAATGTTAAAAAAAAAACGGTTTAGTGATTTGTAAAAAAAAACAAAAATGAATTAGTTAACCCTAAAATTGTTGTAAAATCGACATAAAAAAACTGAAGTGTATTAAATTCAGAATTTTCTAATTATGAACCTTTAGTAAAAATAAAAGTAAAACAAAACTAGGTTTCTAACATAATAATGGAATTGTGAAAGCTTACAGTATTATTACAGGCTCATTAAAATAATCAAAAAAAAAAAAAGTAATGCAACCATAGTAAATTAATCATGAATAAAATAATACTATCAATGCAAATTATAATAGAACAAAAACTACAATAATGTGGCGGAATTGGTATCAATCAATCTTATTACGAGCAATGTTGACAGTTTCTGATGAATTTATAAAAACTAAAGAAATTTGAGCATTTTTAAGGAACTTATATCGAAACATTCTTATAAGAAGCTATTTCCAAATTTTGGTAAATTCTTCAAAATTGAAGAAATTTAAATTTTTTTTTAAATTTGATATTTTTAGAATTTTATTTCGATGAATTTAATTGTATTGTTGTGGAATAATTATATTTAATCTACAAATTTAAAACAGTATATTTCACTTAATAACCAATTTTAGTTTTAATTGATAAATGTTTAAAAGGAGATGTAGCGAAATTAAATATTTTTTGAAAATTTTTTAATCCCATGTATTTTTTAATTCCCATGTATAAGTCAATTTACCTTACAAAAATTTTAATTTAGTAAATTGTCACAACTCACCCATCGCCAGAATTAAATTTAAATTTAATTTTATTGTTTTTAAATAAACATTATTACGTATGCGGTTGTTGTCTAAGATAAATCAATATAAAAATAAGATATGTAGTATATAATAATATAATAAGTATAAATCGAAATAATGGTTAACAATTTATACAATTTATTTTTATCAAACTTCCACGAATTTCGAGGATCGAGCGAATAGTAGTTTAACTTTAAACGATGATTGATTTTTATTCTATTAGCTCTTCTTTTTGTATTTGGGTAGTAATTTAATCGTGAATATATGTGTATGCGTATACCATTTAGTATTAAAATATTTCTTTATAACTCTTTAATTTAATTAAATTAAAATCAAACATTTATTTTCTTTTCACCCTGTGCTGTTCTTCTATATAATATATACATACATATTTATTTATAATTCTTTTATATTATTAAATTTATGATGGTTTTATTTTTAGAATTAAATAAAATTTATATAATATGTAAAAATAAAAAATAAATAAACTAATTACAAAGTAACAATGTATAGAAAATGGTATAAGGATTAAAAATGTTATCCTGAGAATGAGTTTACTTAATACAACACAGATTGAAAGAGAAAAAAATTTATTCTTTTAAGTCGAATTATCCTGATATTGAAATACTTAAAGGATTCAAAACGTGTAAAAATTAATGATTGATGAATGATGATTATACTTGTAAATATAGAAGGAGTTATTTTTTAAATTTTTAATCAAAATTATATAAATGAAAATTTTTAAGGTTTACATTAAGACAACATTGTGAAAATGTGTATGTAAAAAAGTTTTAACATAATTTGCATATCGTTAATGCTGAAGTAGAATATCATACAATGATGGTTTCTATTTTCAATATTAAATAATTAAATTGATGTACCATATTGAAGTTTCATTAGAATGAAACCATGTATCACATATATAGTACTATATGAAGTTTTCACAGAGTTAAATTCTATATTTAATATGTGTAATATAATGCAGTGTGGTATATTTAGCAAGTATATAATATACATGTTATATATTAGATTATGCAGTATATTGAAGTACACATAATATATGTATGTTTATATGAAACTATTATTGATTTATGTTTGTACATCCTGATTATAAAGAAAACAAACTGGTTTAGAACATAACTGTTACATTCGAAGAATGAACTAATCGGAGTCGATGATGAAAATAAAACAATTATTTGTAAATTTCGAGTATAGTTAATTTTTTAATATGTTATTATCGTTGTTGCTGTCGTGCCTTGAAGTTAAATAGGTTTTATACAAGTCTTCCACTTAACATGATTTGCCAATAAAAAAATTTATTTTAGAAAATTTACTCATTAGCAATTAACACCTAATTATAATTTATTCCATTTAATTATAATATATTCTAAAAAATTTATTTTTTGACACATTTATTTTCAATCTACTTATTCTGATACAATAGAATGTATTAGATGTATTAGTGTCATGTTGTGTACTCTACTCATGTACTAAATTTATCAGTTAAACCTCATGTACTAAATGTATTAGTGAACGTTTTAGAAAACGTCATAAGAATTGTAATTCAATCAATTGTTCTGTATGTTAACTCGCAAATTTATATAAATTTATATAAATTTATCCAAATTTCTGTATGCTTACTTTTTTATTTCCACGCTCTTTACAAATTTTTGAGAAATTTAAGAGAATTTTATGTTTAAAACGTGACGTCAGAGGTCTCTCTTAAATAAATTTTTGCAAATGAAATTTCTATTTGCAAAAATTTGTAAAAATTTACTGTCAATTTTCTGTTGTTATTTTAAATGTCAATAGAATATTTTTCATATAAAAAGTAGTATACCTAAAATAAATAAAAAGTTGTATACTTAACCTAAATATAGGTAAAATTTATTTATAGCATCTTGATATAAATTATAGAATCAATCAGAATTAAAAATCAAAATTTGTGTAGGTAGTCTAACACCACAATACCTATACTGATGAGTTCCAATAGATGAATAAAACCCTCTTTTAATAATTATCATTTTGTTTTTTTTTTTAATTTGAATTTTAATTTAAAATTTTAAATATTATTTAATTTACCTGTAAAGCTTTTAACATAGGAACACTATCCAATAATTTTTCATACATTTTTCGTTTTTTAAATGCTGATTTAAGTAAAATACGTCGGAAAGTTTGACGATCCATGGCCCATAAAAGTCCTTCCGAATCAGCTTGAATTGTTGCTGCTCTGTAAATTATAAAAATTGAAAAATAAATTAATTTTATTCTTTTTTTTTTTTTTTTTTTAATTACCTTGGCATATTATAAAGTAGAGCCAATTCACCAAAACTTCCGCTGTTATTGTATGTGTGAATTAATTTATCAGAAACAAAAGCATTATACACACCACTAGAAAATAATAATAATAATATTTAAATTTATCATAATAAATTAAATAATAATTAAATTATATGTAATTAAATTTAATTAATTAAAACAAAAAAAAACTAATTAAAAAATTTGAATCTTTGAAAATATTCAGAAAATTAGTAGGAATAATTTTTCAACAAGTTCTGAATTACAAGGGTAAAAGAAATGTAAGGAGACCTTGAATAAATTAAAGAGAAGAACAGTTTTTTAAGATTAAAATCAGATTAAGCAGAAATCAAAAGATTGGTTTTAAAAGGATTGTAATGATGGAACTATGTGGCATACCTACGCTTTCAAAAGAAGAAATATTAGAAATAGAAAGAAATTCATGATAAAAGATGTACATATGGACACAGAACAGAGCAAAATAACCAAAATAAAAAGATAGTTTAATTCCATACTAAACAATGAAAAAAATGATTGCAAAAATCTTTTGGGGTATTAGATACAAATGTCAGAATCGGCAACACTAATTTTTACAATGTTTTTTATGTTTTTGTTTAAGTACGGTTCATTAAAATGTAGCCCATATACTCTTTATGCAGCTGTGTGTTTACTTTAAAATCTCATAAAAAATAAACAAAATTTAGGGCAATGATAAATAAATTAAGTAAAAGAGTGAACTTAGAAATAAACAAAAAAAACTGATGTAAAATATTTCAACAGTGAAAAAATCTCTAAAATTATCTCTTCAATAGAAAGTGATCTATTCTAGCCAATTTAGAATAAATCAATCTTTGTACATACATAATCTGTGTTTTTTACAAGACAGATTATTCCCGAAACACCTTGTATAATCTAAAATAATACTTACAAATAAACAAGTTAATATTAAAAAAGGATTGTTTAAGTAAAAAGGAACCAATTAAAATGGAGTTATTATATAAAATAAATTTTTAAATGTATTTAATTTGAATTGTTCAATTGTATTGTATTAAAATAGTTTCAATCGATTTTAATTACATCAAGAAGAAATATCATTTCTAGTTATTCTTTTCTATTTCCCATTATTTCCATTATTTTCTATTAATTCTAAATTTCTATTCATTATTGACGCTTTTATTTTACAACAAAAAAAAAACCAAAATAAATGTTAATAAAATATTCTGATTTTAGTTTTCACAAAGTAATGTAAATTATGTAAATTTAAAAAAAAATTTTTTTATATTATTATAAAATTTATTAATCATAAAAATTTTGAAATATACGAACGATATTTTCGCTTCAAGGTATTTTCTAATCAAATAATTTTCTTAGAAGATTTTACAATAAAAATATTTTAATTTTTTTCGATTTTTCAATTTTGTTATTGTTTTTTGATAGAAGATTAAAACACAATTCAATTTAAATTAATATTTATGTATATATACATATATGTATATACTATTTTATTTAGGTATGTAGATATACGTACAAAATTCTACGATATAATTATACAAACGGTAGACCCATTTAAAATTTTTACTTTGAATTATAATGTTACGTAAACACAAATAAACTATTCCAAAATATTGAGTCTTTTTGTTTATTCCCGAATATTCCATTCAGGAGAAAATAAAAATTTAAGTTAAACAAAGACAAAAAATTAAAATAAATTTAAATTCTTGATTTTTATTAAAAAATTTTTTGTTAAAAAATTGTGTTTTCATTTAATTTGATTACACTTAAAAAATTTGGCAATATTAAATTTTTCTAAAAAATTTGTTGAATTTTGGTTTTATTTTTAAGTGACTTTAAACTAAACTTGAATTATTAATACTAATCTTTAGATGATATAAAAAAAAAAAAAAGAAATTAAAGATTAAATTTGAAATAAATATTGAGAAAGAGAAGATATTAAAAGAGAAAAACAAAATTATTTATTGTTACGGTCTTAATTTAATTCCAGTGATGTTGATTGGAATTTATGAATCAAAAATAGAATGTAAAAACTGAAAATATAATATAAAAATATACCGCACCTTCAAATGGTGGATTCTGTTAACTCTATAGCAACTTGTCTGAGCGATTGGTTAATCTAAGACTGACAGAAGTAGATGTATTTGGTCATGAAAAAGAATTGAAGCTGATCTGAACTGACAAAGTTTTATTAGAGTCTATGGACTTCCAAAACGCAGTATAAAAAGTTTTAATATAGTTTAAAAATAGTTCTACTACAGTTTAAAGCTTTTATAACCACTGCATTGTAAATATAATTTTGCTACAATTTGGAATACCATTTTGACAATATAAATACACACATACATTTTGACATTTAAATTATAATTTTTGTTTTTGTAATATAAGTCGGTAATAATTTGACTTTTTGTTTCGATAAATGTACCTTTGATTTATTTTTCGTTACATGAATATTACAATCTTCATAGGCAAATATTTTCGGCGGAAAAATATATTTTGTTAATATATTTTGCTGCAAATTAGCAATAAACTTATTACATAACAATCAAATAACATTGACAATAAACTTATTAATAAAATATATGCCAACCTATGTAGTACAAAATGTAGTCTAACTTTTTTCGCTATACACTCTACCCTTATTTTACGTTCTCACTACGTATTTTAAACAATTTGGAATAGTGTACAAAATCAAGAGTTTTTACTGCATTTTGGAAGTCACGGTACGTCTTAGAAAGCACTAAACAATTTAATTTAATTTATAAAAAAGTTATGAAATTAAAGGCAAACGGAGCCATAATCAATCGTCAATCAATATCAAAAAAATTATCATACTAAAATAAGCGAATCAAGGTCACAACAGAGATGGTCAAGAACCAAAAGCAAAGAAAATAACAAAATCTAAGCAATGACATTTAGCTATATACCTTGTTTCCGTTAATTTGTGAATTGACGATCAATTAATTAACTTTTGATTTAACTGTCAAATAGACATATGCATACTTTTGGACGTCGTTATCAAAAACGTAAATTCTTGATTTATGAATTGAGATTTAAAAGCAGGAACATAAAGAACTCCCAGTACAGATTTATATGGTTTATATAGAACAATTTATTTTATTTACTAAAAAAAGTGTTTTAATGTTATATGGATGCAATATTCAAATAAATTAAAATTTAAGCTTACACGTTTACAAGAAGAAATAGGTTAGGTTTTAATTTGGTAATATAACTTAAAATAAAATATTCTGTTAGACCCATCTCGCGAGATCGCATGAGAATATCTCTGACGAGATAGTTTTGTATTCAGTTAGACCTTTGACGAGACGATATAGCCATTTTTTATCTCGTCAAAAATTGTAAGCGATAGAGTATCTCGTCAAAGTATTTTGGGTTTTTTTATCAAAAAATTGAATTAAATAAATAAATTGAATAGATAAAATAGTTAAGTAAAGATTAATAAACAATTTTTCATTATTTTTTTTGCATTATTAATAAAATTGTGTTTTTGTTTTGTTTAAAAAAAACCATCTTTACTATTATTGTTTTTCTACTGTTTATGTACTAAACTAAAAAATATTTAAAACAAATATATTTATATTTATTTTATTATTTAAAAAATATTTTGAAACTAAGCCCTACTAATACTTTCCAAAAATTTTATAAGCCATATTTTGTTTATATACCAATAATTTTGGTTGACGGTAAAAAATGATCAGTACTACCAACAAATAACATTTGTTATCGCGCCGCTTACAGTGTCTAACAGAAATGCATATTCGGCAAGATGAATTTCTTCTTCTCGTCAACGATGTGTCTAAGAGAATATGGGTATATATGTTATTTAAGAATGTCTAGTTCTCAATAATAGTTATTTGTAATTCAATAAGTTGATGGGGCTACAATTATAGAGATTCATAAAATTAATATATATGTAAATTTAAATTTTACTGTAGCAGAAGACACAAGTAGACACAAAATTTTTGATATAGAAATAGTAAAAAATGTCGTGAAAAACAATTTCAACTTCAAATTTTAACATAGTTCAATGTTTTATATAAAATATATTTTATCATTTTACTGTAAAAAAAAAAAATGAATTCGGAACCATTAACGACGCAAAGCGGTTTTGGGTTTATCATTAAAATTAAATAAAAAATTTATGCACAACAAACATTTGTTTTTTTTTTTTTTTAAATACATATTTAAAAATTTAAACTTACGATTCAATAACATAGAAATTATCACCATCATCTCCTTGCCGTATAATGTACTCCTTTGGTATAACTCTTTTTTCAAACATGGCATCCAGAACATTATTCATCTAAAATTATATTAATATTATTATTTAAAATTTAATTATTTAAAATAAAAGAAAATAAATCCTATATCATCCCCCTAAATTATAACTATACTTAAGAGTTCAACCCAGATGATGCGTGAAAGTTCTCAAATAAAATTTATTTCTGATTGACATGATTTTTAAATAAAAATGACGAATTCATTTAGAAACTGATTAAATCGATCGATTAATAACAAGAAGATTGAGAATGAATATAGAGTAGATTGGTTTTGATAATAACCTAAATCAAAAGGTTTAGTACTTACATACAAAGTGGTCGATCGAAATACGAAAGAAGAAAAGTATTTAACAGATTAGTAGGAAGTAGAAGAGATTAGTACTAGTCGAAAAATTTTTTAATAATGAATGTAAATTAATTTAATCAGATTAATTGTACTTTAATAGAACGGATCGTTCTATATTAATAATGATTATTGAAAAATAAATGTAATTTTGATTATAAAAGATGAACCGAATATTCTAGTATTAATTTAATCTATCACATTAAATGTGAGTGAGTATATTGCCTCAAATAAGGTATAATATTCATAAAAAAGGCATATAAATAAAAAAAAATTATTGTTACTTATTATAGTTTTTGAAATTTTATCTTCATGAAATTTCTTATGAATAACTCACAAAGCTTTTGGAAATGAATTTCACAATAATGCGACACTAATAAGCGTCTAACCTTACCACATGGCAATGTGAAATGTTTAAAAATGTAGATATTGTAGTGTAAAATTGCAGTACCGTACTTAATTAAGCACGAAAAGGTGATTCTACCTAAGTTACTGTAGAGTGTACAAAAAAAAAAAAAGGTAGAATATTTCTGAATTCACATCTCTATGTGTGGTGATTGCTATAATAACAGAATATCTTGGGTGCTAATCATCAAGCTATTATATAAATATGATAGAATACATTTAAATATTATTATTAAATATTGTATATTAACTTGCCTGTTCTTTATCTAATGACCTAAACAACAAAATATTTCTAACAGATTCCACTAAACGTGAACGTTGTTCATCCGTTTTTGGAAATACAGCTGAAGCACCTTCATCTTCATCTGGATCATTTTCTGGATCATATGCTTCAGCGAATACAGATTTACGACGGCCAGCAAAACGTACAACAACTGGTTCTGAAAATATAAAAAAAATAAAATAATTAATTATATTATAATATATATAGTAAAGTAAAGTTATTAAATAGCAGTCCAATCAAATTTTATAATTAAAATATTGTGAATAACAAAATATTTATTTAAATTCCTATTTTTGTTCAATTTGGCTTCATTTTTTCTTTTATAGAGAATAAATTAATTATTGATAAAATATATTAATAAAATTTTATTGTTAAGATTTAAAATCTATATGTGATCAAAAGGAGATATAGCAACTGTTGAAAAGAGGAAGACATTTCTTTAAAAATTATAAAATTTAAATAATTTTTAAAAGTTATACCTACAAATGGATTAAATACTTAAATATACAGTCCACGAAATCAAAAATGTAGAATATAGGTATTTATAGCGCAATAAATACAAATTATTATGATCATAATCGCAAACCAAACCACTTTGCTTTATACAAAATTTTATCAAAAAACTAGGATTAAAGTTAGACCATTGCATATTCTGAGTATTCAACAAATATAAAATTTTCTAGATGATTTTAAGTCAACGAAATTACGTTTGGCGCTTGATAATTATTTAATATGAACCAAAGTAGGTTACTATTACTATACCAATGAAATTTCATTGAATTAACGATACACAAAAAAAAATTGGTCTCTAAATATAATTTTTTTGATGATCGTGTATTGATTTTGTATCTATATACATACAGTTATATTTTTTGTTTAAATAATAGACCAAATAAAATTTAAAAAGATGTAAAAGTTAAGAAATTTTCATTGTGTTTATAAGCAAAGTATAAACACTGTATTTCTACTTTCTGTTTATATGCTTATTACCACAGTTCAACTTTTTTGGTTGAAATTTTAATGTCATAGAATGTATGCAATATCTATATATTATTATGAATAAATATCATTTTATTGATCATGATTTATCAATACAATAATAATAACGATAAAAAAAATGTAAATAAAAATTAAATTATTATTAGAAAGTATAGACTTTCATGCTATCTTTCAAACTTACATCTATGTAGATAGAAAAATTCACATAATTCTACCATTATGTGAAAATTCTGCATCGTGAAGACAAATGATTCAACACGTTTTATATTTGAAAGTTTCTTTGTTCTTTGGACTGGTTGGAAACATGCATTTTTCTTTCATTGTGGCCTGATCAAAAATCATTCAACCAAAATAACTCCTGTCCAATTCGATGAAAAACAATTAACTTTGACCATTTTTTAATTTTAATATACATAATAACAAAATTTAATCTCTATGATCTATGAATTTAATAATAAATATTCTTACCAGTAAAATCTAAACTAATTGCCATATTTTAAAAATTTAAAATAACACAATTAGAAAACAAAAATAATTTATTTTAACTACACTTGGCTTTTGCCCTCCTCTAATTCCTAGTTAGATGAAAGACTAAAAGGATAAACAAAAATTTTGTTTACAAAAGTTATCATTATTTTTAAGTTATAAGACTTCTTTTGTATGGTACTACATATATGTATATAAAAATTTGTTTAAAATTAATAATTCTTTTCTTCCTTTAAAACCAAAACAAAAAAAAGGATAAATCCATTTTTTTTTTTTTTTATTTTATTGTTAAATATTTAAATTAAAAAAAAAAAGCAACCAAATAAAAAATGACTCAAATCCTTTTATTATTGTTTTTCTCTTCATAACGTTTTTCATTTATTACTTTAATATACATATATATATACAGGGTGTTTTTGGAGCATCGAATCAACAACCCGTAAAAAACGAAATTCATCAAATAAGGCTGCGCGTTTGTATTGCAGCTGCAATAAGCGTATGTAAGAAGTAAGAACATCTAAAGACCCTAAAGCTGAAGTATAGTATGTTTTCAATTGAAATGTTTATATTGGAACATCGCATTGATGATTGATAAGAGTATCAATATTATAACTTTTTGTATAGCTAATTAAATACAATCATCTAAATTTGAAAATTTAATTTTTTTCCAAAACTGTTTAATTTTAGCTGTTTTTTACTTATTAATTTTTAATTTAAATAACCACGCCAACATCACATTTTATCGAATCGGAATTTTTAAATTAAAAATCGAATTTCAAAATTGTAATTTGAGTGTAATTATGAAATGTATAATACTGTAGAATACTAGATCAAGAGGTAGATCAAGACTGAGTACAACTGTCGAACGATTGGGTCAACGAATTGAATACAATTGCACAAGATAGAGCAGAATGAAGGAAATTTGTAAATGAGATTAATACTCAAATACCCAGCTGTAGAACCGACAGATGATGTTAAATTTGAGTGAAATAATTTCGAGACAATAAAAATGTCAAAAAAATTAGCCTCAACAACCAAATTATTGTATTAAATTGTATACAAATATTATTCAGCGACCTACTAAAAATAATAAATACCCACTAAAAATAATAAAATCGTGAAGAAACATCTTGTATACAGCTACCTTATTTTATCAACAGTTTTCTAAATCACATTTTGCTTAAAAATTTAATAATATTTGACTTTAGGATTTTATATAAGTCCCGATCAAAAAGACAAAGGACAATATTATATTAGAATATAAGTTCAAAACACCCGGTAAATATATTTGTTTGTTTTTGTTTTTTGATTTAAGAATATAAAAATATAGATATGTATTCGTAAAGCAAAAACATGCAATGGTTAAAAACAAAATAAGGTAGAGTTGAGAGTGTTTGAAAATAAAAAACAATATATACCTATGTATATACTATATATATGATGTATACTAGTAATATATGTTTGAAAAAATCGAGATGTCGTCGCAAAGTATAATTCAAATAACGCTATTTTATTTATTATAATAATTGAACATCAAAAAAGAATAAGATAAATATATATATATATATATATATATATATGAATATGTTACTGTTAAAACTCCGTTCTTAGCTAAATCTAGTTCTGTATGAAAAATTTTTGAATTGTAAAACGAAAAAAAAACAATAAAACTAATTCGACTAATATCACTAGACAGAACTAGTTTTGACTGAAATGATCTTAGACAGAATTAGTTTTAACTGAAATGATCTTTAGATAGAACTAATTTAGATCAAATACAATTTCTGTATTATAATATAAATTTACCACCAACTATCGTTAATCTCGTTTGGCAGAACTAGTTTTGGCTGAAATGATATTAGAAAAAATTAGTTTTAACTGAAATGATCTTTAGATAGAACTAATTTAGACCAAATACAATTTCTGTATCATAATACAAATTTACCACCAACTATCGTTAATCTCGTTTGGCAGAACTAGTTTTGGCTGAAATGATTTTAGACAGAACTAGTTTAGATCAAATACAATTTCTGTATTACAATTTATACAATAAATTCACCATCAATTATGAATGAAACAATTTTGTTTTATGAACAGAATCACATTATGTAGGTTGGTTAAGTTCATCATATATTTCTTCTGTCACATTTCCATTTTCTAATTATCTTGGTTTAAAAGCCTTTCCGGTGCATTATTTTCACAAATATACGAATACCATTTTCATCATTTATTATTAACGACTAAACATCGCATTATAATGTTATCGGTCATATAATTGCTTTTTATAATCTTAGTTTGGATCAGCTTAACAGAAGTTTAGATTACATCCCCTATTTTGTAATTTATGCCTATTTTTATCTGATTATTGTCCCCAGTTAATTGATAACATCTTCAATATTCCACTATGTTCTGTAGTTGTTCTCTTTCTTCTGTTCATTTTTTAATATTTTCGTTTTACTTAAATTAATTAAAAATTATTTTTTGAAAAAATTTAAAACAGAATAACTTTTAAGAATATACAAACATATCAGTCATCTCGATTATAGTAAAATTAAATATTTATAGTAAAAATATTTTACAGCGGTACGTGCAAAGAATGCCTGAACACAGAATATCAAGACGCGGAGAAAAGGGAATGTGGAAAACCAATTGGGAAAGCCAAAAAAATGCTGAAAGGACTCCGGAAACGAAGTATGCAATTCACTACTAGGGTTTACTATTTGAGGCAGCATACGTTTAAGGTGACCAATTAGACTGTAGCATCAAATATGATAACAATCACAACCACATCAGAAATATTTTTAAAAATAAAGCAAATCCAAATTGATGCCAATTGTATCAAACTAAGAAAAATTATGAATGCCATAATATATTTATGCAACAACACTTTGCCATAATTTGTTATGAGTCATCAAATTCAAACGATGATGATATAAAAAAGTATAAACAATCAAGATGCAGATATTATGAAATTTTATAGATAAATATTGACATGGTAAATTTTGTTGAATTTATTCCAAAAAAAATTGATCAAAAATAAAAATGTAAATATATAAAAAAAAAATTGAATTAAAAAAATCAAAATAAAGATATTTATAAGTGTAAACATTTTATTATAAGCTGTTAAAATTGTAAATTGCATTGTCAATTGTTAAGACATAATAAATGCATAACAATACAAATCTTTGGTGAACGTGTGTGATAAAGAGAAGCCGCATTTTCGTTAGGGCGTATATGCAAAAATTTCAGATCACCATTTGAAAAGAATATGTTACTGTTCATTACTATAACCAATAGAAGATAATACAGCCACAACTAATAATAATAAATGGATTTTTTATGAGTATGTTTTAGAGCTATGTTTTTATTAATTATATTGTTATATATTTTTGTTTTATGTTCTTGACAGTAACTAGGGTAGAATACGCTTCTCGTGCTTAATTCAGTACGGTACTGCAAGTTTTATATTACAACTACAATGCTTTTCCAGTATTTTTTTTTATAAAACTTCTGGTATATCAACTCATTAAATGTGGATAACTATTAACTAAGATAAAGATAATATGATAACCCAATTTACTTATTTTTTTTTTTTTTGATAATCAGCTGATTTCTTATTCAGCTCATTTATAAGACTGTGTAGAAATCTCGACCAATTAGCGAATTGCAAAAACAATATAATCACATAAAACGTTTGCTATACTTTTAGGCGCATGTGAATGTAAAATAACGGATTAAAATAATTTAATTATTTCAAAACTAATAAGCACTAGACCTATTTTTAAAATAACTCAAGATAAAAAATCGTTATTTAGAATTTTTTCCTTTACTAATTAATATGTTGGTAACTTTGAAAAGTCATATCCCCAAAACAAAGAGCGTATTACTCAAGCTTTTCTGAAAACTATCATACTTTTCTTCTAAAAAAAAATATTGAGTTATCGATATTTTGTTGACCTTGCCAAAATCTCGTCAAAATGTCTTTGAGTCCCAATTATACCGAAATCGTTGAAATGAATGCAATAACGGTATCATATAAAAATATTGTCCAATAATGAAAATTCGAAACAATAACATTATAGCCAGTGTACTTATCCGATTAATACCCTGTATATTAATCAAGAAAAATTCCGTAATATAATCTTTAGATAACAAAACAATAAAAAAAAAAACAAAAATAATTTCTTAAGAAAGTTTAAGTTTTTTATTTTTTATGTTTTTATTTTTTTATTAATAAGAAATAAAAGTACATATACTGAATTTTATGATATAGATGGATGTTATTGTCATATCATCTTGAAACCAATTCTTTTATGACAACACATATATAATATTATACAATATCTATGTAATATTTGCATCTATTTATACAATTGTTAAGCTTCAATGAATTGATGTTTACTGTATAATATAATATAGAGAAAAATTGTATAGAGAAGGAGAGAAATAAACACTTAAAATATCCATCAATTTATCCAAATCAAATCAGTAATACAGATTATAAACAATACAAATATTGTATTCATGTATGTCCGATGTATATTGGGGTGTATTTATTCATGTCCTGCAAACTTATATTTTTTATTAAAGAATCATGATGCTATTAACTGTTATAACTTTTCGTCGATCGAAATTTTATACTGTTATGGTCTAATTAATTTTTGTGCTATACGCCATTTTACTTAATATCAAATTATATTATTTTTCTATATACGATTGTGAAATTTCATTCTTTTTAAATCTACCAATAACTATTTAATAGATGACCTTGAGTTTTGAGTTGCTGTTCATGCGAAGAAAATATTATCATAGTTAATAAATTTTTTTTTACTTCGATGATGAAAATTTTGATTATCGACTTCTTGAGTAATATAGTACAGAGTTGACTGACTTAAGTATATACTAACAATTTGACTTTGCAATTTTAATTTAATTAATTAAAACTAGTGTTTAATATACTAGCCTCTAAATTTTTCTTTAAACTAAATTTGTTAAAAAAAAAACATGACTTTAGAATAGAGAGTGTCCCTAGCGAAAAAGAAGTCAATCATTTGCATCTAGGCATTTATACTCAGTGGTATAAAATACATAAATATCATATGGTATTATAAATCAGAAAAATCTTAACTTGTGACCTTTGGGGGCATTTTTTAGTAACTAGTTCGATGAATTTTAGTTTATTTTAGCGTTCTTATCTTATGATTTCATGATTAATTTTAAAACTTTTTTGACGTAACATTACAGGTAACTCCATTTATTTAAAAAAAAAATTAATGTCTCATTTTTTAAATATTTTATTTAAATTTCTTGTTGGATCAAAACTTGGAATAATGTGAAAGTCGTTTAATGAAATATGTACATATATAAAAACCGAAAATTATGTAAGTATTTTCTAGTTTTAAATGAGAAAAAAAACCCTCAAAAAATACCAAAAACTTGATTTCAAGTTTTTCCGCACTTCCCTATAAAAGTAAATACAATAAAAATAATTTTAATATTCATAATTTCAAACTTTTCGTTTTCTTCCATTTTGAACAATAATGAAATTTTAATTTCAATTGTCAACAAAAATTCAAATTACTTGTAGCAACATAAAATTTCATGTTCCTGATATTTACAAAATGTTGACTTAATGTTGCTACAGTGTTGCTTAAATGATTAAATTGTTTGTTGCATGATTAATTTTCGATTTCATGAACTGCAACATAATCTGCAACCCTATCGTTGTGTTTAATTTTTGATTTCACCCGGTTGTTAATCAGTTGAAGCACTGTAACATTTTTAAAGTTCAGATTATTTGTTGTTAATCAAAATTTTATTGCATATTGATATTAATTTAGACAATTTTCTGGGATTTTGATAAATTATTATTTTGGTCGTGGGCAACCATATTATTTAATATAGGTATAACCTCTTGTTTTTGTTTTGGAATATCTAAAATAAGGAGATAACCAACGGTAGCTTAGTGTGATTAATAAATATTAAAAAATTAAAAATGTTGCCAAGAACTTTTAATTTAAAACATTTATTACAATTTAATTTCTCTATTAACTTTTATATTTAAAAAAAAATAACTATAAAAATCTAAGACATGTAAATACAATGTTTAAATAAAATTATCAGAGGTCTATTGGAAATTTATAACTATAATTAACTAAATTTATAAAAATAAAAAAATTAAAATATCTATATAATCTAGCTCAATTGAAAATGATTACATAATCTATATATTATTATTGACAACTTTTTTGTGCTAAGGTTGGGCCACATTTGATATTTGAAATTATTTCAGAATTGCAATCTTATCTTATTTATTGAGTGTACCTACCTACCTACCTACATATTATGAATTCCAATACTAAATTAATTAATTTTAAAACAATTTAATCAAATTCTGATCTGACCGCAACTATGAACAATTTTTTTTTTTTTTTCACTTTAAAGTTTATCTAATCTAAATTTTGACGCATCAATTTATGATAAAAAAAAAACAAAGTTTAAAAAAAATATTTAAAATTTTTTTATGAATTTTTAATTATTTTAGTATTAGAATTTTTGGTTTTCGAGAAAAAACTTTATCAAAAAATATCATACTATGCTTGTGGGTTTTTCAACCTGGTCCAATACAATTTCTCATTGATGGGATAAAATAAATGATAAAAAGTATTTGAGAGTATAACTTGATTATTCATTAATAAAGCAATATTTACGATATTTAATAGAGTTTTGTAAGAGAAAGTAAGTATATAGATGTGATATCAGGAGAATGTAGTTGAACAAATATTAACCATTTAAATGCATATCCAACATTATAACCAGTTCTAGTGAATTACAAATAACCTTTAGAAATTAATACTAACTCAATCATTTTGACTCTGCTTGATTTAAAATCAATAAAATATACTCTTTAAAATAATTTAGTGTTAAAGTTCTCTGAAACAAGATCATATCACTTAGTTATCCAATAATGATTCTGTAATTAGAATTCACACGGGAACAAACAAAAAAATTGCAGAAAGTAAAATTAGAAATTCAAGCATTAATACAAAGCAGGTCTCAATACAATAGATTCAATAAAAATTCGTCTTCAACCACAGAAATTCAAATGAAGGGCAAATTTGAGGTTTTAAAATCTAATCTATGTAGAAATATAAAAATCAAAAGATTTAAAAACTGCAAAAATCTATTCTGTGTTAAATGAAAGTAAAACGTTCTCCGTAAAACAGTGAAGAGCCAATTAGTTCTATTGCTCTTAATGTGAGATATTTGATTTTAGATAGTTTTGTAATATTTTCTGACCGAGACATATTACAAGCGAAGAACTTTGATCGTTTGCAACCAAAAATCAATAGCCTTAGATATTTTCAAAGACATTTTTGAACGAACAAACACCAATTAGTATTTTGCAAATTAAAAAGTAACTGTTTTTAGTTTGTTTTTTCAAAATGTCGTTTTGACAGTCGAAATAAAGCCATTTGCACTTTCCTTTAATCAAAAGACGTAAGTTAGGGCACATACTGTAAAGAAAAACAACAAATTTTCGTCTGTTTAGAGTATGATATAGGGTTGGGTTCGAAATCCCAAAGTCAAAATCCTAAAAAAAATTAATCCCAAATTTCAAAATCCCAAGTTACAAAATAATGAGATTCATGCATTTAAAAATTAAAAATTTATTCCGAAAATCATTCAAGAACTGAACGGCTGTACGAAAGCCCTTAAAATCAAAAATGTCAAAAAAAAAAAAAAAATTCCCATGTATTAAAGTCTCGCGTTTTGAACCCAAATTTTGTAAAATATATAAAAATTAAACTTGATTCAGTGTCTCATGTAAAATAAATATTCTGTAAAAGGTGTATAACTCTGATTTTGAATCCAACTCTAAAATTAATACTTGTTAGTATTTATTTTGCATTGCATAAATAAAAAAATCTGTTTTTATCCGAAAAATAGCGATTTTTAAAGGAATTGACCACCAAACCCCTACTAATTCAATTATTGAAATTCTGATTTCGAATCCAACTCTTAAATCTCTCCTAATTCAGAACTTCGCATATGTACACACTACACACGAATGTATACGAACAGACATATTGTATAATATTTGATTGTTTAATTATTACTTTAATATTATTCACTATTTTTTTTTTTGGATTTTGAAATTTGGATTTTCTTTTTTTGATTAAATTGAATTTCCCTGTATACCTACGTTGTCCAGATTTCTAATGAAGTTAAGTGGGACATGAAAAAAAGTATACAAAATATTTTGGAGAGTTTTCAACAGCTTTAAAAATATTTTTATTTCTCTGTAAATTAATAACAGATGTTACTTGATGTTACAGATGTTACTTGACCATTGTGAGCAGGTATTGCAAATAAATATGAACACAGTTTAATTGACTCACTCTTGTGCTCAAAGTAAGTAATTTTCTTAAATACTTACTTGCATCCACTTCACATTGCAATTCATTAATTTCCAATTTTCATTGTTTATTTCATTGTTTCTCCCACGTTGGAGTAGTTTCCGAAAGTGTTCATTGGTTCAAGTTTTGTCAATTTTTCAAAATATTCTTTACATTTTTATCTTACTAATTAAAATTTACTAGAAAAACTAATTTATTATTCTTTAACCTCTGTAAATTAATTTAAAAATGAAATTTGTAGTTAAAAGTGGGACTTTTAGGTGTCCCAGTTAATCTTCTTCTTCAAAATGGGAACAGAACAAACAAAACTGGGACATTTTTCATTTAAATGAGATGAATAGACACCCTATCTATATCCTATCAAAATAGAAGAAGTGTTGGAAAACCACTACTGAGCCGGATACGATCTGTTAAACATTTTAATGCCAAATACAGAATATAACAAAATTTGAGCTGACTTAAAACAAATAGAGTATACCAGCTATGATGCAAAATCCTGTAGAAGCCTTGAAAAGCAAAGGAAAAAAATGCTTTTCAAGTATGAAGTAAAATAATTAAGGTATACTACAATACAAATGTTGCTAAGAGATTTTCTTGTCAGTGCCTCCTAAAGTGTTAGAAAATTGCAATTAGCACAAAAGAATAATTGATGTAAAAAAAATTTTTTTTAAATCAAGTTGAGTCAACACTCGCACTTTTTTTTTTTTTTTGCACACCATCCATGAAGTCTGAACACTCATATTAAATTTTGGTCAATGTTATCTAATTTTTTGATCAATTCTTAAATATAATAAAAAAAAATTACATTTTTAACATTAAATTACAAAAAGAAAAAAAAACGTAAATTTTAAGGATTTTATACAAAGTAAATATTTTTCTTTTCCCCACACACACACACACACACACACACAGCCATTCTTTAATTAAACGAAAAACAAAACAAAAACCAAAAAAGGATAAATGGATGTATGTACATAATTATAATAAAAATGCGAATTTTTAAAACTTTGTTATAAAGAAAATAAAATGAATCATGAAAACTAAAATACAGGATTCAAAATATTTATTTTTTTTTTTTTTTTTGATTTATGAAAATCATAAACTCGTGCAATACTCATCATCATAAACTTATAAAAAAAAATAAAACTTTCAATTAAAGAGAGACAGAAAATTTTCGAAACGCAAGATAACATCATGACTTTTTAGAGAAAAAGGAAATTATTTTTATTTTAATTCATAATATTTGAGAAGTAAAGAAACATATATTTGTTTAATTAGAAAATTATAGATAGAATTTAACATTTTTAGATAGATGAAGTCCTAAACAATCCCAAATTTACAATTAAAACTTTGATTATTTTCTAAGAAAAACGGTCAATATTTTTTTCATACATAAATAAATAATTTTGTGGAACATTAAACAAGTGACTTCCATTTTTTTTTTTTTTTAATTCAAATTAATATTCATTTTGTGAACTACTTTGTGAACCATAACAGTAAAATCATTTCATTATTTCATTATTTGACGGTTTGTTGGTAAATTTGACGTATAAAACCACGTTTTTCAGATAAAATAAATAAATAAAAATTAAATTAATATAAATATAAATTTAAATAAATATAAATTCATAATAAATTCATAAATATAAATTTCAATTATCTGACATTCATAACTATAACAATTATCACAAAAACTGCCTGAAATTGGTGCAAGTTACAACTGTTTATTGAAAAAATTATTCTGTTACAGGAAAGAAATTATAAAGCCTACCAAAAACTGATGATGATGCTTACTGAAATCCTAATACATATATTAAGTAATTTAAGGAATTTTTTACTGAAAATATCGATCTTTTAGGATGATAGACTATACCAATTAGTATTTTGCAACATCAGAAATTAATTGTTTTAAAAGTTGTTCTCCTTTTTAAAGTTTTTTTTGACGAAAAAATACGATTTTGATTTTAGTTTTTGTTAGAAGTTTTATATAGAATTTCCTGCTGTGGTAAGAAAAGAAGGGTTCAAATAAATTAAGATGAAAAAATGTTGCTATTCAAATGTATCCGAAAGAAACACTATAATATTTATTGGGTTGTGAAAATTTAATTTTTAAAGAAAAATTAATGGTACAAATTAATGGTCTAAAGCTGAAAAGTTTAGTGAAAGCTTACATAACGTAGTTAATGAAAAGTTTGTAGTTAAAAAAAATGTTAATAATATAGAAGGTAACTGGTTCTCTAATGAACTTGCGGCATTAAAACAAGAAAAAAAGGCACAATATTATGCTGCAGTATGGTCCAATAATAGGGAAGAATGGTACAAATATAAAATCGTGAGAAATAAATTTAAAAATAAAATAAAATATGCAAAAAATAGTTTTATAAGACGTAAAATTGACAATTCCTACGATCAAAAATCTATGTGGTGTAATATAAAAAAATATGTATTGAACAAGAAAAATTTTGAAATAACTAACATTAATTTTGATGGAGAAATTATTGAAGAAAAATTAAATACTTATTTTATAGATAGTATAGATAGTATTAATAAGATTAATAATGAGATTCCAAAAATTGAATATAACACTATAATTCAACCAGTTAATAATACTTTTAAATTCAAAATAGTTACAATTTATGAATTAAAAAATGTCTTAAGAAGTATGAATAATAAAAGAGACAATAATATGGTGAACACAAAAATATTTATTGATTCATTTGATCTTATTGGCTCTAATTTTTTGTCTATAATTAACAAATCTTTAGAAAGTAGAATCTTTCCAGAGATTTGGAAAGAAAGCATAATAATTCCAGCAGAAAAGGTAAGAGGTTCTTGTAAATGTCTTCACATTACTTTAGACCAATAAATAACATAAGTACTGAATCAAAAATTATGGAAAAAGTTGTTATTGTTCAATTAGAAGATTATTTAAAGAAATTCAACTTAATCACAGAAAATCAATCTGGTTTATAGAAAAAATCATAGTTGTGAATCTCTATTAAATTTGGTAGTTAGTAATTGGAAAATGGATGTGCATGATAGAAAAATTATATTAGCAGTTTTTATAGATCTTCAGAGAGCTTTTGAGACAGTTGATCGCCATATTTTGCTAGAAAAACTAAAATGCTATGGTGTCAGAGACATTGAACATAAATGGTTTCATTCGTATTTAAGCAATAGAAGACAACGAACAAAAGTTGGTAATGCTATATCGGCCTCAATTGAAGTAAAGTTAGGGGTGCCGCAAGGCAGTATTTTGGGTGTACTATTGTTCTTAATTTTTGTAAATGATATGTCTAAAAATTTTCAAAAGTCCAAGTTAGTTTTGTTTGCGGATGATGCTCTGTTATATGTATCTGGTAATAATATAAATTAATGTAGCAATGTAATAAATAATTAACTGGATAAACTTTGTTGTTGGTTAAAGCAAAACAAACTTAAATTATATACCAAAAAAACTAAATTTATGAAAATTAATTGCAACGAAAGTGTTAAAATCAAAATGGTTAATATAATGATTGAAGAAGTGAATGAAATGAAGTATTTAGGAATAATCTTGGATAATAAAATGAATTTTAAGAGCCACATAAACTATTTAGAAAAAAAATTGCCAAGAAGATATACTTCTTCTCTAAGATCAGGTGTAGAATGTCGTATATGAATGCTATAAAATTGTTTAACATCATGATAAAGCCGCATTTTGAATATTGTTCAACTATTATATTTATGTCATCACAGGAAGATATAAGCAGATTACAGAAACTACAGAATCGTGCAATGAGAATAATTTTAAAGCTAACAGATATACTGCAGTAACCTGGTTTGGATGTCGGTGTACCAAAGAATTTGTATGAATGTACTAATTATTGTTTTCAAAATGAAGAATAACTTATATCCTGAATACCTGTGTAATAGATTGGTGTATAATGGGGACATTCATCATTATAATTTAAGAAATATATTTAATTTTAGACTTAATTACTTTAGAAATGAAAAAACCAAGAATATGTTACTATATAAAGGATTAAATTTGTATAATAATTTACCAAATGAATTAAAATTTTTGAAACAATTCGAATATCTTTAAAAAAACTGTTATTAATTATGTTAAAAATAATTTTTAAAAAAACAATATAAAATTTTATAAATTAGTTGCTAAGAATAGTAAAATTATACTAAATAAAGAATCAATAATAATAATAATAATAACATAAAACCACCTTTTGATTCATCATCATTTATCTATTAATTATACGACTAATAACAAAAAGGTTGAAAAACAAAAAAGAATATTACTGGTAACTGTAACTGCAAACCTATTTTTACAATAAGTATAAAGTATAAAGGTTAATCACAAGCACAAACACTGATGAAGGAAGTATGTTACTTTAGAAATATCGAAATTGGCAATCAAATATTAAAAATTATTAGTGAATGGAAACCTGGCAACAATTAAATTATTTAGGGCGTTTCCAAACCACTTGCACTTGCACTTTCCGAAAATACTAATTTATCGCATTATTTTTCGTACTAAATTTTTATTAATAATTTTTTACAGTATGGTACTTCATTTTTAGGAGTAGAATCAGTATTACCTTAATGCATACTTTTTTTTAGTATTTTTATGTCAAATTTATTTTGAAAACAGCAGAAAATTGCTTTTTTCTAGCACTATTTAGCAATTTTTATAAATTTATGACTTTGCGACATGACAGGTTTATTGCGAGTATACTTTCGTTACCGAGTACCTTTGTAGGAATAAATTTAGTGCGATTTGACAGGTTTAGTGCAAGTATCAAGTGAAAGTGTGGAAGGTCCAGAAATAAGGGCCTTCATCTATTTAAATTTTTTAAGTCATCATAATTTTATTTTTATTAAGTATAAAATTTTTATTTAATGATAATAAACGTCAATTTGGTTTCTAAACACTAATTGTTGCGGCGTGTCTAATTAAATTTTTAAAATAAATGTTTTTAATGTTCATTTTGAGGTGCGATAGCACATTATTATACGAAAATAGTTTTCCTTCAATTCCTTCAATTCCTTCTTATTCTATTCAACTGTTTAAGTACATTTCTTATGACTAAAATTATGTCATTTCATTCTATGTCATTTCAGTCTATGTTATCCTGTCTTAAGCTATGTGTTCTTCAATAAAATGTGATTAAATAAAATCCAATACAATTGAAAGAAGAGAACCTCGAACTCAATTAATAACTACTTATATGTAAATTCAATTTGAGTAAAAGAAAATCATTGAACTGAATCAGATACTCTAAAGATGGAGGTTCGAGAAATTTGTTTGGTAAACGAATAATTAATTTTTTCATCGTTTTTTAATTATCCTCAATCTATACCAGTATGTTAATTTAAAAATAAATTTAAATAAATAAATTAAAAAAAAAAAGGACAAATAATTAGAACAACTAGAAAAATTTCTTTGAAATTCCAAAGTTGAAAATTAACATAAAATAAAATTTCAATTTAGTTTTTTTCAAAGTTTGTTTTTTATTTTTTTTTTTGTATATAAAAAATATAAGGGTTACCTTTTTTTTTTTTTTAATATAAAAGGAATAAAAATAAACCATCAAAAAGAAATTAAAAAAAAAAAAAAAAAAAAATTATTATGGATATATTCCTGATTGCAGGCAGAGACTTTTTGTTCAATTCTGATAAAATAGGTTAGAATTCGAAATATTTACGTTTTTATTTGAATTTCTTTAAAGGTGTCAAAAATATTTAAATATATAACAGACTATACTTTACTTATATATACTAAAGTATATAATAGTGAATCTTGACTATAGAAATTATGTTGTAATAAATGTTAAAAAATACATATACCTTAGGCATAATATTCTAAATTTAATAAAATAAGATAAACTTAAGAAGAATTCATATAAAACAACATCTCTGTACATAAAATTCGACCTAATCGGTGGTAAGGTCGAATTCAAATCTCATGACAAATAAAATTCGTCTCTTGTATACATAGAAAAAATCGGTACGAAAAAAAGTATAGAACTAAGTAAAAAGTAAATCTAAGTGGAATGTAAAACACTAGAATAATCATTTGCGTCATTGTGAAAATTCAATTCTAATCAAACAGAAGTCATATGAAAGAGAAGTGCAACAGCATATTTAGAAGACTTTACATCTCAAGCTGGAGATAATCTCGACACTTTTCAATGGCGTGAGATGTCAAAAAAAGTTCAAACTCAACTCAACGGCATACAAAATTCAATTTTTTTGAACTTTTCATGGCGTATATGACGGAGTGAGCTGTCAAATTTGAAGTTTTTAATCATATTATTAGGTACATTAAAAATTTGAGAATTTTATTTTTTTTGTTAGCTAGCATCGTTACATTTTTTAATTTAATTTAGTTCGTGAAAATATTATCATATACATATAAGACATGTAACACTAAGTATTCACTGTATATCATGAATTTGATTAGTATAGTTATTCATTTGAACGGTGTCAACATTGTCAGCAAATAAAAAATGCATTTCACTGTCGAGACTATCTACAAGATTTTTAGGATAAAACTGGTTTATTTAGAACAATTGAACGAATTAATGAACAATAATATTCTATATTTTATCCAAAAAAAAATTAACATAAACTTGATCAAAATTAACGACCCAGAAAAAGAAGTAGAATAATACGTAAATCATATATACTTAATTAGTATAAAACTTTTTAACTAAATTTAAAAGTTACTGGTTGAAAAATCATTTTTAAAGTTATATGATGTACTACTACAGTACACGACAGGTATTTAAAGTCAATTTTTGTTTTTGGATATTGATTTGATTTAAAGATTTTTAGTCGTGATTTACCTATACTCTATATGATTACATAAAGCGTTAATAGAAGTTAATACTAAAAATGGTTATTGTACTTCCATTTTAAATTGAATCCCAATTAATATTAGTAGCTTCAATCAACACTTATTAATTCTAATAACATATTAACGGGAAGCATTACTTAGAAAATATAGCCTTCTAATGAACTGACTATAACGACATGATATGGAAAATACATGTAAATGCCCACAATTGACCTCCTATGCGACAATTAAGTTGAATCTGGCAATTCGTTAAATTTTCGTTAAATATAGAATTTTTATATTAAATTATATCCAAACCGAATTCGACTATTTTCGACAATTAATTTATTTTTGTTGTTGTTTTTCTAAGAAATATTTTCATGTTATCATGTCATTATGGGTCGACATATACTTTCACAAGTATCTATATGGTTATATTATGGTATGGTTACTCATGTGTGTGGAATAAAGTTACGAATATATTTGAAGTGATTAAAAATATCTTATAAAAACTCCATCCGTCAGGCACTTTTTTAGTTTGTTAGAGTATTTTTTTTTGTAAATAATTTCGCTTTTGAAGTGTTTAAACTTTTAAAATTCGAAAATAGAAAATATTTTTAAAAAATGTCAAAAAGTGACTCTAAATAAATGTTGCGTACTGTAGATTTCGAATCATTAAAAAAATTGACTCTGAAATTAGTTAGTTTATTTAAAAGGAGGTGCCAATAACGATCTGTAACGATCCTCTACAAACTGGGCTATATAATCTTACTATATAATCTCCAGCCTCCAGACCTGTATAGTCGAAAATGTTTATGACTTATGAATATGCAGAGAATATGTTTGTTGTCTTCCTAGACACTAAGTAAATGTGCCAAAGAATAATCACCTTTTAACTATACTGTGACAGGCTGTATATTTTTAAAAAATATATATATATATGACGTTGTTTGTTTATTGGGGTAGACCTTTTTGTTTTGTTTATAAGTGTTTACAATAAGGTTTGTAAATAATGAATATAGTATATATATGAATAGATTTATATAATGAATAAAATTGAAAACAGGACAGGTAAATATAAAAGGAGCAGTCTAAAAAAATATGTTTTTTTTTTTACTTTTGTTTTAATTTTGTGTTTTATGGGTGTTGTTGTTGCTTACCTATAGAAATTGTCGATGACATTATGTTATTGTTTTATATTCCAGGTCACAAATATTAGATAGTAGTGTTTATTATATGTTTTTTTTTACACTGATTTTATAGTTTAACCGTTACATACAAATGGGTTAAGTTAATTTTATTATATTTTTTTGTTTTATTGCAAATTTCTATATAATATATATATATAAATATTTTTTTCCTTTTATTATGTTATTCCTTTTGTTGTTTTGTTTTTTTTTTTTTTGTAAAAAAGTTTAACGATTAAAAGGATAGCAAATAAAAAAAAATTTTCGTTATAATTTTCTTTTTTTTTTATACACGCAAAAGCCTTAAATTTTTTCTTTTATATTTTTATTCGCTTATATTTAAGGAGCTACTGTTGGTAACTGCAAGAATTTTATAGCTTCATAGTCCTTATGCTCTCACATAAAAACAATGTATGTTAAATGTTATCCTTATACATTTTTTCTTTTTCATTAATACATATATATATATATATTCAGATGTTTTTGTATATAATATTATATTGTATATAATTATTAAACTTTATATCCTTTCAAATGAAAAAAAAAGAAAAAAAAAAAGAAAAAAAAGGATAATAAAAATGGAGACTTGAGATATTCTGTTTTATTTTGTTTCATATTATGTACGTATACAATGTTTAATAAAATACAAAATTTTTGATACAAAATATATACAAATTTATATAAATGTAATATGTATAAGAATACTAAAGGCTATTCCTATATACATGTATAAATAGTCCAGCAAATAAAAACAACAACTTTCTGGAATTACGTGTAGATTAAACAACCTGATAAAATTATAGAATAATGTTTCATAAATCAAATTCTATGTTACGATGATTTAAAAATCCATCACAGCTGCGATATTATTTAATTTAAAATATGTTTTTTTTTTTATTAAAACGCACCCGATGAATAAGCAGAGAGTAACATAAAATAACGAAGATCAAGTCACAATCTTGGGTATTAGCACAATAGAAGAAGAATTATTTTTTAATCTTACTCTTCAATTCTCTCAATTCAGATCTAATCAGATCATTTAAAGCGATCTGAATTTTTGGTTAGATCAATCTGAATACTGTAAGTATTACATATATTTATTTTAGTAAATTATTTATTTAGTTTTATTGTTGTTGTTATATTTCTAGTATTTAAATATTAATATTAATTAAAAATAATTATATACATAATTCATAATGATGCTTGCTAACTTTTATAATTTGTATAAGATTTTACTTTTATAAAAATTTTAAAAGTTGGTAAATAATTTTAAAATATTCTTAAAATCAAAAAAATCGTAATTGAATTTCATATTGAGTTGTGGTAGAACATAAATATATTATCTGTGTGTATATATACATACTCTAGATTTTGTATTACGTCAAAGGAAAACATACCACTGCGCAACGATTTTTTATAATTTTATTGTTCTGAAATTACTACATATTAATAACACCTTGTTATTTTTCTAAAATCGTAGATTTTATTTATTAACATACCTATTGTAATAGCGTAAATAGCATAGCGTTTATAAAAATAATTAAAAATTGAAATACTACTACTATTCTATACTATTCTTATCAAAATAAATCAGTTTTTTGTTTTTGTTTATTGTTGTGCCTCGTATTTTTTTTTTTTTTTTACCTATGACCTTTTAACGTCACAGTTCAAAGAAAAATAGTATAAAATATAGTAAGTTACACAATATTTCATTTTTTTAAAAAATCATCAAAAAAAAAAATTATGGTGTTGAAACAAAAATGTTAAGGTTGCAAAAAATGAATACATACTTTTTAGTGAAGCATACTTTTCAAAATCGATTGGAAAAATCCAATTTGCTAATTAGAATGAGAAAAAAACATTGTTGTGATTTAAAATCATATTTTTATTTTGCTTTTAATTTCACTTGAATTTAAATTACATAAAAAAATTTTCAAACAATTCAAAATCATTTTTTATGAAAATCTTTTCCTCTAAAATATTTTCTTTTAAATTTTAAAATTAGTATTAAGTTAGTATAAGTCTACTAGTCAGTTAAGAACAAAACTACATTAGAAAACCGGAGTTTTCGCTAAAAACAAAAAAAAAGGAATAAAAAAAATAAATAAATAAAACCAAGCAAATAATCCATATTGTTAGGAGCATTACAAACCTCTAAATGAGCTACTAAACCATACATTATAGTTATATTATAGCAGTATATATATAATTGTAAATTAGCGTTTAAGTTCATAGTAATAAGTAATTGTAAAAAAAAATTAAGACATAATAAATTAAACTTAAAATTAAGCTTTATGAAAATCAAATGTATTGGCTTAATATCTACATTTCTAATTTCTTCCTTGAATCAAAATTTAAGTGATTTCATTTAATTTTATAGAGTTGTTAAAATGTCAGTAGCAGTAAAAAACGTCACGTAATGAACATTTTTTAAGTATCAAGTATCAGACTTGATGATATTTTTACTTTTTTTTTTCTTTATTTCAAATTAATTACATTTTGTTGAAATAATAATTTTAATTAATAAGTTAAAGTTCAACTCAGATTTATTATTAAATTTATAAGATATAACATATTAAATATAAAGAAAATATTTATAATTTATTTAAAAAAAAGATAAAAATAAAAATAAAAAAATGAAATTAAGATAAAATTAATTACTATAGTAAATTTAAAATATACAAATATGTATAAGACCTAGCCTAAATCGTCTGGTCGAATTGGATATATTATAAATCAATTTTTAATCTCCTAATTCGTGTTAGAACGATCACATATGAATATCACAATTTAATTTAATTAATTTATAGAGTTTGATAATATATATATATATATCTACTTTATAATATAATTGTACTTGAATTTAATTTAATTAACTATACTTTATTATTTATTATTTAAAAACTCTATTAGTAAAAATATTGATTTCAAATCAATACGTAAATCAGGAAACACAATATCTTACAAAACACGACTATAGTAATCCATCACTTATTCTATCCACTACACTGGATACTCCCTTATTATCTATTACCAATTAAAATGATCAACAACTAGTTTACCCCTTCGGTCCCTATTCAATACTGAATGTTAGTGATCAATGATCATTATAGGTCTTGCATGTTGTATTGTACACCTGTAGAATTCTTAGGAGCATTTCGAACCAATAAATACATTAACTATACATTTTTTTAAGTAAGTTTAATTATTGAAAATATTTTTCAAACTATTACCAGTAAATTAATTGATAAATCAGATTGTAAGGTTTTATTTCAAATATACGTAAATGAATTAAAAATATTACGAGGTTTAGAAAAATCAGAGGTACAGTTTAAATGAACAAAGACCCGAGATTTTATAAAATATATTTTTTTTCATTTAATGACATATCAAGGTAAATAACCTTTTAAAGACTGGAATAGAAGTAACACACATGGCGGCTCTAGCATTGTAAGTTCTTTGGAAGAGTTATAATGGGATCCATAAAACAATCAATAACAACAAATAGGTCATTCGATTCGTGGTATCAAAAGGGCACAATTTAAATTTCTGTTTGCTATATAAATTCATCGTTAATGTATAGGCTCTTCCAAATTTCATGTTTCAAATAAATTTTCATTATGTGGATATAATTCGGAATTTTAATTTATTTAATTTTAAATCGAATATTTTAATTTTCATTAAATAAAAAATAAAAAATTTGCACTCAATGTAAACATGCGTGTACAACACACGGTGATTTATTTATCAGTTATTAGACATTGGAAATAATCAAAAATACAACAGAATTAATAACATTGCCTGACTAATTATGTGTATTAAATGAATTAAAAGAATACCTAAGGATACGTTGTGAGGAGCAAATGAGGAGCAAATGAATTCTTACGTCGGTTTATAGCTGTTGAAGAGACTTGGGTCCATTACTATATACCAGAAACAAAAAATCAGTTCAAGCAATGGTTAAAACCTGGTGGAAGTGCGCCAAAGAAAGCCAAAGCAGAAAATTCAGCAAGAAAGAATATGGCAACTTTTTTTTATGATGCACAAGATATTATACATATACATCATACACATGGGGATGCACATATTATGAAGCATTATCATTGGGAGCACATTATACATTATTCATCAAGTACACATTATTAAGAGATATTTTTGTTTATTATTGCGTCGATCGAATGACGAAATCAAGAAAAAACGACCACATTTAGCATAGAAATAAATGCTTTTCCATATTCTTCCATTACTCCACATCCACCATGCACTTCAGGTGGTTCAGCTCCAAGTGATTACTTTTTGTTTCCGAATTTTAAAAAATGACTTGCTGGAAGGAGATTCACATCAACTGAAATGGTTATCGTTGAAACTGGGAGCATATTTCGAAGATCTTGAAAAATTGTATTTTGCAGAAGGAAATAAAAAGCTTGAAAAATATTTGATAAGGTGTATTGGAAGGAAGCTGTAAGGAGAGAGAGAAGAAGATTAAAAAAATGTTTCAACTTGTAACTTGTAAACTTTTCGGACTGTCTATGTTTATTTTTCGATGATTTTCTCCAAAATCACTTCAAAATTAAACTTTCATTTAATTATCAAAGCTTTTCTGTTTTCTGAATTCTATGAACTCTGAAAAATATTAATTTTAATTTTTTTTATGATGCACAAGATATTATACATATACATCATACACATGGGGATGCACATATTATGAAGCATTATCATTGGGAGCACATTATACATTATTCATCAAGTACACATTATTAAGAGATATTTTTGTTTATTATTGCGTCGATCGAATGACGAAATCAAGAAAAAACGACCACATTTAGCATAGAAATAAATGCTTTTCCATATTCTTCCATTACTCCACATCCACCATGCACTTCAGGTGGTTCAGCTCCAAGTGATTACTTTTTGTTTCCGAATTTTAAAAAATGACTTGCTGGAAGGAGATTCACATCAACTGAAATGGTTATCGTTGAAACTGGGAGCATATTTCGAAGATCTTGAAAAATTGTATTTTGCAGAAGGAAATAAAAAGCTTGAAAAATATTTGATAAGGTGTATTGGAAGGAAGCTGTAAGGAGAGAGAGAAGAAGATTAAAAAAATGTTTCAACTTGTAACTTGTAAACTTTTCGGACTGTCTATGTTTATTTTTCGATGATTTTCTCCAAAATCACTTCAAAATTAAACTTTCATTTAATTATCAAAGCTTTTCTGTTTTCTGAATTCTATGAACTCTGAAAAATATTAATTTTAATTGAATATTTTTTTAAAATGCTTTTGAAAATGTCAAAGTTTTCATTAATAACAATCAAATTGATTTCATAAAAATAAAACCACCATTATTTTAACATCATAATAAAAACTGTAAAATATTATTATCATTATAATTTTAATATTATATATTTTGAAAGCTAGAAAATGTCACAAATCTAAAATTGTATTTAGAGAAGTCATAATTTTTCTTATACTAATCAAAATAACCTTGAATAAAAATAATTTTTTTTTTTTATACTAAAAAAATTTAAAGTCAATTCTCATCTAAATAAGAAGTCATAATATTATGAAATATCCTTTTTTTTTGTTTTTTTTTTAATTTTTAAATTTCTAAAAACAAATATAAAAAAAAAAAAAAAACAAAAGAAAAAAAAAAAATATTAATAAAATTTTGTTGTAGTGCTTCAATTTACTTAAATGGAATGAATATTATTGAAACAAATTGCTTCTGAGGCGAAATAATTTCATTCTCTTCATTTCTTTATTGCTACTCACTATATAAACATATATATACATATATATTATAATATATATAATATGTAAATATAAATAATATGGTAATAATTATACAATAGTAGAAAGAAATATAATATATAGTATAGTAGCAGCAATATACACAAACACACAACACATATATTAGTTAGTACTGGCGGTTGTAGTAGTAGAAGTAATAGTAGAAATGGGAAAAGTTATTACTTTATTCATCATTGAAAATGTCGTCGAAATGTCGTCGGATACCGTCTATAAGATTTTTTTTTATTTTATTTTGAAATTGCTATTATACAGAATATGTAATTTAATTGAATATGTGTCATTTTATGTTACATAGTGTATTAAAAGTTTTAACTACATACAATGTTTTTACAGTGATATAAGGTTGAAGTGGTTATCCAGAATAAATCGGTATACTGAGTTTAGACAGTTAGGTAAATATAATCTAATTTTAAAATTAATTAAATTTAATAATTGTATTTTTTTTTTTTTAAATATGAATTTTTAGTTCAGAAATGTTCTAAAATATTTTTAGTAGTAGTAGTAGTAATATGACTATACTGAAAAAGCACAGAAAACGAATTATTTTGAACATATACTTAGGAATAAAAGCATGAACTGCTTAATTATCAAAGGAAGAATTGAAGGCAAGCTAAATATTGGTATAAAGTAAGTGTTCAAGATATAAAAATATCGAAAATGAGATTGGGTTAAGAGAACAATAGAATATTTAGTAAATTTAATTTGGAAATGCATCAGTATCACGCATCGTAAAAGTTCTATATTCTAAAATGCAACATTAAAATGTTGCTGAAAGCATCAAGTTCAGTTCTAATGTTTGTAATGCACAAAATTGATCAAACTTCGCATCATGGAATTTTTTTATGCTTTGTTTGCTATTGTAATAAACACCTGGTTCACATTTTTATTTGTCATTTCATTCTTTTAATTCATTTGATTGAAATACATTTTCTATGAAAGTGCTAGGTAGTTATTTTAAAATAATTTTTTGTTTTAGGTATACACATACTGCTTAATTTTTTTTCCATTAATTTTATAACAAAAGTACGATTTCTTTTTTTTCGTTTTTAGTAAATTTTTGTATTCTGTTCAAATTTTACTTATTTTTTTTTTATTCATTTTTGTAATGCGTTCAAAATGATATTAACTAATATTTTATTAATTTTAATGAAATTTTCAAAGCATCACTGTCAAATTCTGATAGTTTTAAAATGTATTAATTGCATCAGCAACACAAAGCATCATTACCAAATTGCATCATGAATTTTGTACTGATACAATAGTGATACCGCATCATGATTGGCAATGCTACATTTCTGAATTTATACGTATTATTGACATTGACATAACAACCAGATGATGTGACAAATTTTTCATGTATATTGAAGAAACTGAAAATTAAAGTTTTTCTTATCAAATAATTTTCCTATCAAATAAATAATTGTTACTATTTCATTATTTTATAATTAGTAACAATTAATAAATAACATACTACTCGATCACATTACGGCAGTTTGATTTTCATAGAATTAATTTAAACATTTTGTTTTTACTATATTAACTGTATTAGTAATTGATAATGGACTTAAAAAACATAGTTAGGTTTAAGACTCTTAAAAATCAAAATTCCAAAAAAAATTTGTTTGCCACTCTCAAATTGCTTAGATTTACTATTTATGCTGCATATAAATCGAAAAATGATAATTATATTCGATATTTCAAAAATTGCAATTAAATATTTATTTTTTTGTTTTAGTTCCTGCAAAATCAAGTTTTTTTTTTCTATAATCATTTAAAAATTTATAAAACCTCTCCTGTATACGATCTTAGATGGAGTACAATATTCTTATAACAATTTTGATAAATTTTAAAAAATAATTTTTCATCATAATAAATGGCCCAAAGGTGTAATACGATTTTCATGACTCATTAATCTCGATCATTTTCAAATTGTAAATATTTTGGGGCGATTAATTTTTAATCTTATAACACAATGAAATGAGCTAATGTTCTCAAAAGAATGTTTAAAAATATTGAGCATTATTTGTAAAACATAATTTTTCCGATATTATATCACATTAGTATATTGGAGTCATCGAATTATATTGGTAATATCCCATCTGAATTGAGTTTGATGAATTAAAAATTTGTTCATTCAAATAACGTTTAATTAATCTTGTATTTGTAATAGATCTATAGTACTATTATAGAACCAAATATTTCAGCATGATTATCAATCTGTATCAAAAATGGTATGAAGTATTATAAATTATAAAATATGTTTTGTTATAGGAAATATTATATTCAAATTTTAATTTAAAACAATATGGTGTTATTTGAAGGTATGACGGGTGTAGAATAAAAACAGGTTAATTATTATAATTTTGATAGTACATTTTCTAATACAATTACAAAATGAGAGATTGACTCCCATAAACTATATAGATTTTTTGAATGAAGTATTATATATTTATTGGGTTGAAAATAAATCGAATTCTTTTACACATAGACTTGGCATACACAAAGAATCAAATACAATGCAAAAATATACCAACGTACAATCTACAAAAGTTCAAGAGCAATATTAACAAATTTATTTAATATACTAATCCAAAGGACATTTTTTTTGTACAATCCTCAATTCATCCAAGCTGCCCATTCGTGTATCGTTTGAAACCTAATATTCGACTTAACTTAAAAAAATAAAAACCAATATGTTTTTGGAATATGTGATATTTTTAGTAATGTGTAAAACAAGACTACATTACATTATAGAGTAATTATGGCTTCATAATAATATATACATACTAAATTCCTTAATTTTAGTAATAAGCAAGATGTACTCCAAATTAATTCCAAAGAAAAATTGAAAAAACATTTTAAAACATCCATAATTAGGATTCGAACCCGTGACTGATTTATAGTCAAATAACCTAAATCATTCACTACATCATTTCGGTTGATTTATGTTTGCTTATGAAATTTAAACTTGATATTGTTTAAAAATTTATTAGGCTTAAAAAAAATTTTATTACCAAATTTCAAAAACCTAAAATAAACAAAAATTGTATACCAAAAAAAAATGGAAACCGTTTAGTTAAAAATATTCATAGTAAAATCACACGTCAAGTCAAATTAAAAGCAAATCAACCGAATTATTTAAATTTCTGTCATTATAATCTTTGTACATATATATTTTTTTGTTCTATAATTTTCTAAACACCTACATTTTGTAAGCTCCATATAGAAATCTCTTAATACTATTATCATTAATAGAATAAACAAAATTTGAATACAAAAAATTAATAACCAACTGATGTCTAAATCAATTATCCAACAGTCTTAAAAACCTCGTACACTACAATATTCCATTAGGATTGTTAAAAGTTTCTAAAGTCTTTATTTGATTTTTTTTTTCGGTCACTAAGAGCTTCACTTAATAAATATTTCAATAAAAAAAAAAATTGTATCTATTTATTTTTTGTTCCATATTTATTTACTTGCCATTTATATGATCAAAAAAAGCAAAAACAAAAAAAAAATTACTCTTTAATTTTAAATACGACTCGACACACTTAAAATTTTCATAAAAAAAAAAATAAAGAAATCTCAAAATTAAAAAACAAAACATTTTTTTTCTCAGTTTTCATTATTAAAGTTTAAGTTTTATTTTTTTACTCTTTTCAATTACAGAAACTGACAAAAAAAAAACAGTTTTAAAAAAGTTTTCTTTGCCCCATCATTTGATTAAAGTTAGAAGAAATTAATAAATATTAGATAGAAAGGGGGAGGGTAATATTAAGAAAGAATTGTGGTTTTGAAATTTATTCGAAGGCAAAAACAATAAAATAAAAACAAAAAACACACACTTTTCATATGGATATTTTCCATTATTGTGTGTATTACAACCACGCAAATATTGTGGTTTTAAAATGTTGTCATTTAGTAAAAAATAAATAGTTTGGTAAATTCAATAATATTCAATTAGGATTTTGTTAAAAACAAAAAAAAAAATATAAAAACAAAAATATTTCAAAAGCCATACAATAAATTGTGATATTCTGTTGCAGACAAATTTTTCAACTTTTTTCCTATTTTCAGATTAGATCGTTTTAACTAAATTAAATTTAAACTAATTTTAAAAAGTTTTAAAATTAAATTATCGTAATAATGAAATGGAGTCTTTATTTTTCATATATATTTGCCTCATAAAGATGAATCCAAAAATTAGAAACATAAAAAAAATATTTTGGAAGACTATTTATTTCTAATGTCATTTATGAAGACAATGAGTTCAAATGTCATTCATTTCTAAGACGTAATAACGAACAAACTTTAATACTCGTAAGGTGGCATTTACACGTAGGATTTAAATCAAGCCAATCCACAATTAAATTCACGATAATAACTATTTAGCGTTTACACGTTAAACAAAATCAATTAATTTTTTTTTAAGTAGATATCAAAACTTAATGACAAAAATACAATGTGCGATAAGTTTTTAAAAAATCAAAAAAATATTTCGTATATAAAATAAAAATTAAAACTCACATACTTTAATTTCACAAAAAAAGATTGTCCTTAAACCGTTTTTTCGCTTCATCCGTACTAATATTAAATTTAACTGCAATGTCTTCGTAGGCTTTAATTTAAAGTTGAAATTTTTTTATCAAATTGTCTCCATGTAAAATATTATACTCATTTCAAATAAACAAAATTAAAAATTAAATTTAATAAAAAAACTGCCAGTACCAGTGGATACAATCAAGGCAGTTACATCAATAAATTTGATTACATTTCAGTACAATTTAATTGTACTCGAAGAAGATATAAAAAAATTTAAATTAGATGTTATTAAGTTCTATCAATTTTTTTGTAAAGGATTAATGGAGAAAATCGACTTCGAAAATTTTATTCTTAATTTTGCACCAAAATTTACAACAGAACATGTTCTTTCTGGAGAAACAAATAATATAATATCTCGCCTTTGCAATATTTTCCCTCCGAAGGAACTTAAAAACGCTGAAAATATAAATCAACAGTAAGCTCTAACTGAATTTTCAGAATTAAAAAAATTTAAAGAACTGTCGATTTCCGATTTTTGGTTTGAAGTAAGCAATATAAAAAATGAGTGTGGATAGTATTTGTTTTTAGATATATATCGAATAGCTAAGGGTATTTTATTTATACCATATTCATCGGCGACCGTGGAAAGAATGTTTTCCATTCAAAATATTATTAAAACCAAATTACGAAACCGCTTAGCGATAAACACAGTATCCGCCTTAATTCAAACAAGAGATTTATTGAAGTCAAATTCTGATTATTGCTACAACTATCAATCACCAAAACATGTTTTAACCAAAATCGTAAACACAAAAAATATTAACGAATATGAATTATTGGATTAGTTACATGCGTACGTTATTTTTAAAAAATTTTATAATTAATTTATTAATTTAGGATAATTTATATTAATTTTAGGGTTGACTTAAAACATGGATTTATTTTTTGTTGGTTAAATTTTTTTATATTTTGTGATACTTTTGTTGATTTTGAAACTTTTTTTGAAGAAAAAAAAATATATATTTTAGTTTAGAAATTATTTTGTCTTTATGTTTGAGAAAAAAGAATTTGTTAATTTTATTATATTAAACGTTTTATTTTATTTTTTCCAATTATTTTAATAAAAATTGAAATGAAAATAAAAGAAAACTTTTTTTCTTATAAGCTTTCAGTATAAAAAACATTTCTGTATTGACCAATAATGTTATGGGAGTAAATTGATAAATTTTTTGGTACCACAAATTTTTCAATACAATTAGATTGCTTTCAGTACAATTTTTCATTCGAATTCAATACATTTCAAAAATACGAAATTCCATCACTGGTTAGTACTTTCCAATAATCGATTTGAAATAAAAAAACAGTTTGTTATCAAAATCAACCTGTATACCAACAAAATAAAAATAAATCGTTGTCAAAATTCAGCTGAAAACAGAATTGCAATGAAAACTTACGTATTCGCCATATTTAATTTATGAACTGTCAAATTTGATTGGATGGAAATTACATGACCATCCAATTTATTCAATTCATACGATCAAATTGGATAGACAAGTACGATTTTTTGACATTTGAATCAAATCTATATATTAAATCCTACGTGTAAATGCCGCCTTACATCTAAATATAATAAATTTGTTCAGTAGACTTAGAGCAGAATTGAAAAGTGACAATTAAATGTCAAATATTTTAAAATTACTTAGCGTTAGAACAGAAAAATCTATTGAACATTGTTTTTGATCTTTTTTGAACTTTTTATATTTTGTTTTTGTTTACTCTTAAATCTCTTTGTTTAACTTAAAAATTTAAAGAAAAAGCAATAACAAAAATTTTTAAAAAATTTCAGAATAAAAAAGATGAATTTGTTTCTGTTTTGGGCAATCTAATGAACACCGCTCAGAACACTTCTGGACAAAACAGTTCAGTTAACAGAAACTAATGAACACAAAAAATGTTTTTTTTAATTCCTTCCTTCCTTCCTTTATATCCTTCTAGATTGTTTTAGAACAGTTTACTGAACAAACTTAATTCAGGAACGTTGCTTATCATAGTTTTACCTAATTTATCTACCTATTATTTACCTAAATAATATGATACAAAACATTGTTAAGATAAATTCTTACATAGATATGCTTCCGCAGGGTCGGCTTCGAAATCTCTCTTTTCAAATTATCGTATTTTCAAAATATTGTTTTTGTTTTTGAAAAATAGTTTTTTTTTTAAATTTATAAAAATTCAGAAAAATTCAGAGATATTCCGTTTTTGTATCCAACAGCGACTACGCATAAAAATAATTAAGATAAATATTCTGGAATTAAAACGATATTTTGAAAAAGCGAGATTTTAACCATTTCCCCAATATGGTATACGAATAATAGAGGACTTATTGAAAAAGTTTGAAGAGAAAATATATTTTGAGCTGCATGGGTATAATTAAAAAATCAAAAACAGCTTGCAGACAGTATATATATCCAACAGAGGTCTCTAAGTAAGATGTATTTGCATGACTAAAGTTAATCAAGAAGTATTTATTGTGTGTAAAAATATGGCTAAAAAGACCAAGAAACCAATTTAGTAAAATGTAAGAAAATTATGTATTTTTCTATATGAGACATTCGAATTTTTCATAAACACCCTACTGCAAAAACAAAATACTGCAGAAAAAAAATGTTTTTTTGACAGAGCAAAATTGCGCTATCTACTATAATTTGCAGTTTTCCTGCTAAGTTAAAAATGTTTAGGAACAAATTTTGTTTATGAACAAAATACTTCTCAATATAACCAAAATTGCCAATATTGCTTCTTTATCAAAACCACAATTGTTAGCATCGCATTCTACCAAAAATTTAACTTCCCAAAAATCCCAAGACTCGAAGCTGTTCCAAAATTGTTTTAATATATTCGCATATAATTAACTTATCGCATAACACATAAAACGTAACACATTTTCAGTTGATCTAATTTTCCTAAAATAGAATTGATTATTACTGAAGAAATTGGTATGTATTAAAATCAACAAATTTAATAATCTTTATTGTTTTTTTTTTTTTTTAAATTTAAAGTTGGGGATTTTTGGATCCAGAAGATCAGAGAGCCGGAAATAATTTTTAAAAGGCTTGCATTTTTAAGAGGATCACATTTTTAAAAGGCTTGCATACAATGCTATAGGATCACTTTCTAAATATCCATCGATATTTAATGAGATACTTGAGATGTTGAAAAGTTCTTAGTTAAAATAGAATTTATAATTTGCTACTCAGCTTTCAAGCCACATCTATTATTATACGAACGTGTGATGCAATCTTTACAATATTTTTATTATTATTTTTGATAATCAGATTTGTTTTTAGTGATATATAGTTATTTAATTTATTAAATAAAAGTCGAGTTTCCTTTCACTAATCATTTGTATTTTTATTTTGCAAATATCGATATTTCGGAAGCAGCTTAGTTCCTTCATTTGTGCTAATTCTCGACTTATATTCCATAAATTAAATATTTGTATAATATGTTTTTTAACCTAATATTATTTGAATGACTTTTTACAGATAATCTCAACTTGTTCTTTCCTTCAATCGATATCGATAATATTGTATGGAAACAATTGTTGTAATATTGTGTTAGTAGGTGTGAAAAAGTGAAAAAGTCATAATATAATAATTAAAAAAGAAAAAATTGAAACAGTTTAATTTGGCAATTATAAATTTATTTACAAATTTGTTTTTTTTTATTTTTATATTAATTTTATCTAATTTTTTATTTCTTTTTTATAAAATTTTATCTTATTTAAAATAAATTGAATTATAATAGAAACAAAACTATAAGATCAGACAGCTTAAGGTTAAGCTATGATCAGTAAAACTAAATTTAGTTATCTATTTTGTATCGAAATGTATTATTTATAATAAAATAAAGAAAAAAAAAGTTTATCAATTTATTAGATTTCCAAGGCTTCAATTTTTCTTACATTATATCTGTGTCAATTACCGCTTAAGTTAACATAAGCGAAAAATTAGATATTAATACCATTGCATTCTAGATGCAAAAATCTATTTTCCACAAAAAAAACCCAGACTTTTATGAATGTTCAAATTTAAAAAAATCACAATAATGTATTCTCTTAAGTCAGCTAGACTTTATATTATTGTCACATGATATTACAACTTACGCCAACTTAATTTGGTTATAATATAATCAATTATTATGTACATGCCAAATATTCTATAGAAAAATATAACAGCTTATAAAGTGTAGCTGTTATATTAAATTTTTTTCTGCTATACCACTTTTCTACAATTGACTACTCCTAAAAGCGATTGTATCCAAATTTAATTTGTAATTTTATCTTGCGTACATATAATTTAATTTTGCTCTTAATAATAAGAATGGTGCAAAGCAGCTTTAGTTTTGTTAAGTTTTAACTATAATTTATAAATATTATTCAACCAAATATATTTAAGATTTTAAGTTCAATAAAAATGAAAAATAACGAACTTAGACTGGATTTTTTTATGTCTTCCCAATTTTTTAACAGGCTAAATGATCATTACTGAAAAATTTTAAATTATGACTAAAGCGGTTACAATATATTATTGCCACAGATATATAAATAGTAAACAATTATTTATTTGTTTACAAACTATTGAAGGACCAATCAGAACTATGTATATACATCATACATCTCAAGATTCAAATTATTATTTCACTATTATTTTGAAAAAGTCGATGTTGGTAAAGTTAGAGAAGTAGTCATTTTTATTTAAAGTTCTATACTTTATAAAATAATTAATGATTTTTTTTGATTTATATATAGAATTAACAAAAGATAGTAAGGGTATTCAGTAGATGTACAAGTGTAATTCTACTAGATATAGAAGTGTAAAAGTGTATTGTCATTGTAAAATTTTTATATGAAAAAATATTCCAAAAAACTTGTAAGCTTTTACAAAACTCAAACCTATTGTACTTTTAGTATTGTACTTTAGTTGCCATTGTAGTTTTTAAGTTTGAAATTTTGTAAAGCCAATACATACATATATTTGAAAAATGGCTGCGATAAGTTCATAAATAATACAATTTAAATTGAGAAAAAATTTTAATTGAATTATTTTATGAATGTAGTTATAAATGAAAAAAAGAAAGTTGTTTCCCACTTGTTATTGTAATTATAAATTAAATTCATATACGTAAACAAACCGCTGTCACAATTCTACATCTATAGTACAACATCAACAAAAGTACAAGGGTACGTTCACGAAATTGTTGTACAAATCATCATGTAGATCTACACCTACTACACTTTTACACTTAATCGTGAAATCGTGAATACCCTTAATATGTAGTTATGTTTGAAAATTTAATTTAGACTGTTTATGGAATATGCAAAGTTCATATTCAATTATAGCGAAATAAAAATTTTATCAAATTTTTCCACAGAATGGAGTTACATCATTTTCATAATTCATATTTATAGTTGTAATTTATTAATTATATTAATGAAGTATATATAGATACATACTTATAGTATATATATACTAACTTATATATGTTCAGTTAAGATGCATTTTTGAAATGTTTTAAAACAAAAAGTTTATATTATTTTTAAATATAAAATCCTAGTTATATCCTAAATGATAAAATAAAATAATATATTAAACTTTTAATTGTTATTGCTCTCTGATAGATTAAATAAAATGTGGATTTTCATTAATAAATAAATTTTAAAATTAACTTAATTTTAGTTCATTTTTTTGATTAATTAAACTTATTATGTATTGTTTATTAAATTAAAATGAAGTTCAATTTACCTTGTAACATATTTAGACCACTTCCTAACACTTTTAATTTGCGATAAATTAATAATCCAATAAAAACTATTGTTTTCTTGTTTCAAAAAAAAAATCTTAACTAAATTTAAGTCCAAAGAAAATATATAAAATTACTAATATTTGTTTTCATTCTTACTTTTTCTAATAACTAAACTAAGTATTGCCAAACACAAACAAAATTGTATTTGATCTTCACTGTTATTTTCTTGTTTCTGAAAGTTTTTTTTTTTTGATTTTTTTTGTTTATTTAAATAGATTTGTTGATTATGGGTTCGGGTTCACAAATATGTTTGAATAGGAGCAGGTTTTTGATAAGGGTTCGATTCGAAACCTTTGTTTTAATTACATTATTGATAAAGTTAACTGGCGCTTTTTGATACACATTTATATTAAAATTTTAATATATAAAAATAGACAGAAGAAGGTGAAGTGTAAGAAATTTAAAATTTCACCTTCAAATAGTTAATTAGTTTTAGGTTTCCATTGGTTTAATTGGTTAAATAAATTTTATATCTAAAAACAACAATCTGGTAACAACTTTTTTCAAACTCTTTTTTTCATTAGTTTTTTGTTTTTGTTTTTTTATAAGAAATAAAAGAGATGAATGATAACGAAATAAACAAAAACCAAAACAACAACAAATATAGCAATTTGGCATATAGAATTTAAGTGTAGTCGTGTAGATTTGGTAAAACTAAAAGAAAAACTGCTACAGTTCGTGACTGATTTAAATTAGCGCTTAAACTCTCAGCAATGCTCTTGAATATGCAAATTAAATGTTAAAGTATAATAACTAAATAAGAAAAAAAACTAAATTAGAAAATATAAAAACAAAAACCAAAACAACAACAACAACAAATAAAAAAGAAAAACAAAATATCAATCAAAAAATTAATTTAAACACGGAATTTATATACATGAGTGAGTGTGTTTGTTGTACTAAGGGTATTTTTGTTCAAGTATTAGAACATGTGTAAAAGAAGAACAAAAAAAAAAATAAAGAATAGAAAACAACAAAAAATTTAACTGACCTAAATAAAATTATAATCATGCCCAGTATAAATAAACAATATTTTTCCATTTTAATAATTAAAAATTATATTTTATTAAAAAATAATATGATAAAAGAAACCGGAGTGTTTATCTAACTCTAAGATATATATATACATATATATATACTTATATAAAAATTACAAAAAACGTGATTAATAATTACACAAAAACCATTGCGGAAATATACCGCATAGACAATAAGTTTTATAAGTACATTCACACCAATTGTTGCATTAATCTGTCAATTTTGAAATGTCAATTAAACCATGTTTTTTTTAAATCATCAAAGAACATAATATAATGTTGAATTTAAGATTTAATCAAATTTTTCACTTTTAAATAAAATGTTTCCAATTTTCAATTTAAAATCACTTATCTAATATTAGTCAATAACAAAATTAAAATCCGTCTGATTTTAATGTATATGTATTTATTTATTTTTATTAAAAATAAAAATATGTTATATTGTATGAATAACTCCTTATAATCTAATTGGTAAAAGCGCCGAAAAATATGCAATGTAACAATATGACAAGTACGGGTTCAAATTCAGTATAATATAAAAGTCATCTATTATACCAGACAGGTGGATATAAAACTTTAACGATTACATGAAACCGAAGCCACAGCTTTGAACCTACAATAAATTCGATCTATGTGGAACATTTGTACCGTAAAGGAATTGAAAAACGACACAAAAAATAATTAAAGAAGTGGTAATCGATTCTGATCTGATACTGATTTTATACTTTATTTTGTAAACAGTAAGAAAATTTCAATAAGATCTATCTTAGCCGTAGATCACCGATGTAAGCGCTATTTTTATGTAAAAGTAATTGTGAATTATCATATTCTTATGTAATTTATAAATAAATATTCAGTTATGTATTAGAGCAGTTTTGCTGGAAATTTTGAGTGCAATCAGAAAATTACCCTATTTCGCAAGTAAAAATGAGACGCATGCGAGTTCTTTCCAATATCAATATCATAAAAGAAATGAAATGAAAAATATTTTATTAGGACTTTTAACTAAATTTTGGTTTTTTAGGTTTATACAGTTATTACAAAATTTGAACTAAAATCCATGCGTTCAATAAGAAAAAATAAATGGGGAAAGAAGAATTATAATAATTAAAAAATATAGATTGAATTTACATGTATAATCAATTAACGAGAAATTTAATGGTTATGAAGTGGAAACAACATGGCTTAAGATGACATACGCCATTTCGACATTGACAAGATAATCTTAGAAATTAACGACAAATCATTTTCTAATATTACATCTCCAAATATAAGAAATAATTTGATTAAAATTCAATTATAAGTTTTGATAACAGATTGTGTGACAGGAAATGGTAAAGTCTATAATTTGACAATAATTTCACAGGAATATGTACTTATTATATTTTATTTTTTTTAATGGGATTTTTTTATTTTTAGTAATAATTTAAATTAAATAATTTAATTGTTGTCAGGTTTCCATTCAATAATAATTTTTTAATATTTGATTGCAAATATGGATATTTCAGAAGCAACATACTTCCTTCATTATGTTTGTGACTAACTGTATATATTAATTCATTTTTTCCCTTTTGTTATATCCTATTCCCTCCGTACTAAATATCTATTTTACTTATTTTCAATTATTTTAAATAGCGGTGAGTATTCATTCCCTAAATCATTATTCAATCTGTCGTCTACCTGAACGCTCGAGTTTAGCAATTTCGAGGGTACAGGTAGACGACAGATTGAATAATGATTTAGGGGATGGATACTCACCGCTTTTTAAAATAAATTGAAAAATTACATGTAAAATAGATATTTAGTACGGAGGGAATACGATATAAAAAAGGGAAAAAATTAGTTAACATACACACTTAGTCACAAGAACTAATGAAGGAAGTAGGTAGCTTCCGAAATATTGATATTTGCAATCAAATATTAAAAAAATTATTAATGAACGGAAACCTGACAACAATTAAATTATTTAATATGTATTATAGTATATAAATTTGTTATTTTAATCCAGTTTTTAATATTCTTATTTACTTTTTTATTACCACAAAATTTTACGACATATTTTTTTAATTATTTGATATTATAAACGGATTGAGAATTTTCATTAATGAATTATACACTTGATTATATTGAATATTTTAGATATCTAGATTTTTAGTACACATTTTAATTATATTTTTTATATTAACTAGATATTTATTGAACACGCGGTTTTTATGAACACACCCTATTTTTATTTAAAATAACAACAACAACAATAACAACAACTGACAATTATTTATCAATTAACACTAACTGTCAATTTGTATAACATACATTCAGATACACATAAATAAATACCACAATTGAATTACAAAATTTCATTATTTTGATATGTAATTTTTTATTATTTATGAAAAATATTATACTTTTTGAATTATATATTTTGAAAACTATGATAATTTTTTTATTAATAAAATAAAAAAGAAAAAAAAATTTTTTTTTTTTTGTCACCAAGGACAATAGTAAAAAATTATTAAAAGTGATTTTTTCGTGTTCTTTTTTTTATTTATTTTTTTATATCTTTTCGTTATTAATTTGTAATGTTCAAAAAATTGTGTGACACGTCCGAACGCTATAACGGTCAAAATTTATCTAAACTATAGTTATAAAAATGAAAATCTATGTATGTATATACAACCATATTATATTATTCTTTTCATCAAATGTTGTACACACAACATATTGTTGCGCCATTAAGTTGCTATACAAAAGAATTACAGTACTTACCGAAAGAGTAAAGTCACTGCACTTTTTAAATTAAAAAAAAAACATTAATTGTATGTATACATACAATATATATGCCATAAGTATATGATTTAGACAGTTACAAGATACAAAATTAAAATATCTTGTATCCTTATTGTGTTTGTTTGTATTTAAATACAAGGGGCTTAATTTTTTTGTAGCTATCTAATTTTGTTCCTTAGTCTTGATCTTAGTCTTGTATTACCGCAAAGGGTGAAAAAATGATAAATGATGAACTTTTAGAATCACTAGTTCTATGGTTCTATGGTTAAATATTAATATGCCACATATAAACAGAAAATATAAATACAATATACTTTGCGTATTAATACGATGTAAAATTTAAAGTCTTGAATTATAATTTTGTATACATTTTCAATATTTTTGTTGTTATATTCACATACGATGATATCGTAAATGTCTTAAAAAACTTTAACCTGATATACATAATGTAAAAAAACTAAGTTGTCAATGTTATCCGTAAAATGAGTTGGCAACATTGTGTAATGAGAGGTTTCTATGACATTGTGCTTTAATTCATTTGTGATCAAGCAAAATGAACAGAACATTTTTTATTAGCACGGTTTTTTTATTAACACCCAAATACCTGTCAAAACTGTAACGGAGACGTCGTTAACAACAATTGGGATCATGAGTCAATGTCTCAAGCTTTTGTTAGCTTTTTTAGACATTTAACATCATGTATTCAACTTTGACATTTACGATGTCAAGGATATGTAGCTTTTTAAAATAAACCTGTTCATCTATGCATGTAAATGCACCAAGGTACACGTAAAAATCAATAAAACAATAATATTTGTTAATTTTTATCCACTCCCAGTACTGTCAAGTAAATAAAAGTGTGTATATGTATTCGAAAGCATAAAATGTTATATGCGTTGAATATTAAAATAGGTATATGATAGTCAAACTGTATTTATAGCAATAACTTTGTATAAAGTTTTTGGTTTGCGTTTAGGATCATTATACTTCGTATTTACTATGCATAATAGATACACATAATTTGGATGTCACCACAAGTTTACGTATATTAACAACAAATAATTGAAATATTCTTGGCAAGCTTGGATATATAGCTCCTAAGAAAAAATTAATAAAATGGAGCTGTAGATGATGTTTATTACGATCTACCTTAATGAAAAAATTAAAAAAAAAAAAAAAATATTAGTAGCAAGGGTAGAAAAAAAGGAATAGCAAGAGTAAGTAAAAAATCAAATTCAGTCAAACATACATGATCAAATTCAATTGACAGGTAGTGTGTATCAAGAAATAAGGGTATATTACGATGACTTGTAAATGAAGGCATTCTGCTATGGAATTTGAAATGAATTTTTGTGATGTGATGCTGAATTGACCCTTACAGTTTTTTTAACAGCTGTGTGGCCTAACACTTATGTGTTGTATTTTACTGATTTAACTTGGGTATATTATATATATATACATGAATTTTTATATAGAAGGTAGTATTCAAAACCCCCCCTTCATAGAACCTATCACTTTTTTTTCCTTTATTTTTATTTTGTCTTATTTTCCGTTTCTTTTTGGTCTATTGAACAATTTCCATGCAATTCATTTAGTGTTTGTTATTAGTTTATCTTTTGTTTAGATTTTTTTATATTCTTTTACTTTTTCTTCTTCATAACTTTTTATTGGTATTTTAATATACTTATATATTTTTTTTATTATTTTTATTGTTTTTATTTAAAATAATAATTAAAGCTTTTCCTCTTTATTTTTAAAAATAAAAATACAATCAGTATATTGATGTATAAAAGAAGCATTTATTAATTTTGGTCCAATGATTTAGTTTTATATAGTTTTTTTTGTTTGTTGATGAAAGAATTGCAGCCTATTTGACAAACTCAATGATTTAGAGTGCAGTTAGAATTTACGAAACTGTATAGTAAAATTTAATTTTATAAATTCATTTTGAAAATATTTGACATTATGTCAAGCTGAATGTCATTGAGGTACGACTAGTAAATAATGGCTGTGTTCTTTTCATAGGGTTCAAGGTCTATGTTTTATTAGATTCAAAAGAACGATATAGGCTAATGATTTGAATAATTTTTTTAAGCTGGCAAACTTGTTAATTCAATTATCAAAAATTTTTATTACAAAACTATGTAAGCGCCACTCGTGACAAGTAGCATTACTAAATATTTGAGACCTGTATAAAAACCAGATAAATATCTGAGTTTTGAGTTGTTAATGTATTTTCATATTAAACGATTGACCTGGATCTTGAACCGGATGAAAAGAACACAGCTAATGTTGATAATAATAACTTTAGTATTAAGTTGTGAGTATAACTTTTAAGCTGAAACTGCATACTATTTCATATGATATATCATCAGTAATTAGCATATTTGCAGAACAGTTAATCTCTCGAAAGACTACTACATTGAAACAAATTAGAAGTGAGAAAGAATTAAATAAATGGAAAAGACGAAAAAGATGATCTCTTGGAGTAGCACTTGCACGAACACAGAATTTTTACATGTAGAATTTTTCATCATACTGATATTGGAAGATAATAACAAAGTTTCTCACAATCAAACAGTTCTAAAATTTTATGCAATACAATTGTTAGTGTCAAAAATTTCAGAAAAGTTAAATTATTTTCTGTGTAAAATTGTATATCATAAATGATTAAATTCCATCATATATCCAACGGATGGGATTGTAAACAATGATGATGATGATGAAGAGGATGAGAGGATAAAAGTCAGCCATAAACGATATACAACAAAGTAACAAACATAAAGAAGTGCAATTTAAATGATAAAAATGATGCAATTGAATCAGAAATACATTTTCTAGGCCTGTTTATGCAACAGAGAAACTAATAGATGGACTCCAAGTATAAAAAAAGATTTGATTAATTAAAACAACAACGTTAATCGATAAAACTTTGATCGACTAAAACATGAACGTTGATTAATTCAGATTTCAACTTGGGAAGAGAAATTTTATTGATTTTTTTGATACTTTTATTGAAACTCTAGGACATCCAAAAACTACGATTTTCTAAGCTTCAACAAAAGTTTACTTTACTACACGTCTAAACTTAAATTAAAATATTTTAGGTTAATAGCTATATTTCCAATAAATTTTTATATTATTATTTTTTTGCCAAATATTTCCATTTTATTTTATTTCGGGACAGACCAAACTTTCAATGAAAACAAAAATGATATTTCAGAAGATATGAAATAACTTTCAAATACCGGAAAGAACCCGTTCATATTTGTCTAGACGTTTATAAGTCTAGTCCATGGCTCCATATATATAGGACACCCCAGTAATTAATATTTTTTTTTTTGCCGGATTCCAATACAAGTTCTGTCATTTTTTTTCAGTTCAAGAATATTGGAGTGATTTAAATTCAATTGGAAAACAGATCTCAAAATTTTAATATTATTAAAAAGTTCATTCTATTATATAGATAGAATGATTTAATTTATACCCACCTGAAAGGTAATTTATACCTCCGTAAGAGGTTTTCCACAATTTATGCATTTTTGCAAACCATATAGCTCTAAAAATATACAAATTTTCTCCTCTACAAACATAATGCAATTTGTTTTTTTTTTTTGTTTCTATTGTCATCATATGAAAATAAAATTAAAACTTCGACGTTCTCAGATTTATTCATTCACGTAAATGCACAACAGAATAAATGATTTATTTTTCTTTTTTTTTGCTTTTGTTTTTATCCTCTTTTATAATATTTTCTATTGAATTTTTTTTTTTATTATTACCGCGTGTACAGTATCTATTTTTAGGTGTTTTAATACCTGGAAAAATTCTATTATATATAAATATGTATTAATCTATTTCCATCTATAAAAAAAAAAAGAAGAAGCCTGTTTTCATTTTCCTTCTGCTCTCATTTTTTATAAACATTTTTTTTTTTTTTTTATAAATAACTACGAACAGGAATCTCCTCCATGTAAAGGACTAAATGTTTACAAAGGACATTCTGTTTAAGAAAGAAAATATATATTTAAAAGGTAGGTAGATAGTAGTTTTCATACCGATGAAACACGTATGGAAACAAAAACAAAAAAACAGGATATTCTAATATTGATTAGCGTTCTAATTTATACTTTAAAAGGAAGACAAAAACAACAATAAAATAGAAAAAAAAAAAAATATGTGAACTGAAAAGGGGATTTCCTTTAACGGATTCTTTTTTACTGTTATTTTGTTTTTTTTTTTACACATGAACAGTCATTGAAATAAAATTATAATAAATATATTCTAAGAGAGATTCAGCAGGCTTAGTAATATGAAACTTTTTTGTGAATTTTTCAAATGATTATGGAGGACTGAGTATATTTTGTAAAAAAAAGGAATCTAAATTGGAATTGAATCAGATTTCTAGGAACCTAAAAATAAATTCGAAGTTAGCTCTTGTCTATGATGAAGTGTTAAATACTTGTACCTGTCAGTTGTCTTAGATAAGAAAATTAATTTTAATATCAAAAATGATTTTTACTTTCGATTTTTTTTTTTTTTAGAAATAAATAAAAGTGAAGTGCGATAAAGATTTAATTAGGAAAATAATACTAAAAATGAAAAAAAAAAGGACTAATGAGAAGGAATAGAAAAAAACCAAAAATCAAGGTTAAAATTTTTAATTAATTATAGTAACATCTGTATAGATTTTTTTATGTTGTTGTTGTTGTTGTATATCTGTTTTATTAATTAATAATATTAAATTAATTTTAAAATTAATTTAGACTTGACAACCAAAAAATAATTTTGTTTATGAATGAATGAATGAGAATAAAAAATAACAATTTAGTTTATAAGTGTAAAAAATTATATAATTATTTAGAAAAACAAAATGTTGATGTGTTCAAGTGAAGTTTTTGTTAACTAGAGATATATGGAAGAATAATGAAAATTTTGTTTGATAAGCTGACAGAGGTCTTAAAGGTTTTTTTGCACAGATTTGTAACAGTAAGTTGGAAATAAATAAATTTATTTCATTGTACTATTATACTAACTAGAACTTTAGAAAATTTATTGTGTCCTAATATTTATTATTATTATTATTATTGAACTGACTACAATTTAAGTAATGACCAATTTTATAAGTACTAGGCTTTCAGATTAATATCGTTTTTGCTTAAACAATTTTTTTCATCATCAAAGTATTTCATCTCTTACCATTAGATATTCATGGCAAAGAAATGGCATCCAGAACTACAATCAGGCTAAAGCCAATTCCCAGTGGAAACCACAATTAATTGGCCACTCTTCTATTATGGAATACAAGAAATTTATTCCAGAGAACCTAGATCTGACTCTTACAGGGTACTTCTTTGAGAGATCATATCAAATCGATATTCCGTCTAGGGAAAGTTGGAAGAGTAGCACGGTTCTAAACAAGGAACACGTACACCTCTACACTGATGGTTCAAAATTGAATGACAGAGTGGGCGGTGGAGTCTACTCGGAAAACCTGAATATTAGTCTATCCTTCAGCCTACCAAGACATTGTAGTGTGTTTCAGGCGGAGGTGATGGCAATAAAAGAAGCCTCAGACTGGCTGAGATCCAGCGTATTATCTGTTAGAAATATCTGTATACTCACAGATAGTCAGGCCGCAATTAAAGCACTGAAGTCGGTAGCCATCAACTCAAAAACCGTGTTGGCCTGTCGCAGTTCTTTGGACGAACTAGCGGATAGGTTCAACATATTATTACGATGGGTGCCAGGACACAGTGATATTCCGGGTAACTGCATGGCAGATCTACATGCTAGAGAGGGTACTATATTAGAATTCCTTCCAGAAAGGAGCAATCTGGGTGCACCTCTTGCCACCTGTAATTTATTGCTTCGAAATGATGCAATAAAAGCTTCAAACTTCAGAGGGTCAGTTAGACCAGACTGCAACATCACCAAGCAAATCTGGCCTATGTTGAATCTGAAGCGATCCCTTAACCTACTAACCATGAAAAGGTGTGACATTAGCACTATGTAGGGGTCATTACGGGTCATTGTATGATTGATAAAAATGCCAGAAGACTGGGACTCCCCTCAAACGACTTCTGCAGAACTTGTAGAGAGGTGGAGGAGGATGAAACTGTCCAATATCTACTCTGTTTCTGCCCTGGTCTCTACCATAAAAGGAAAATCCATTTAGGAGCCTTCTTTCTGGACTCGCTGGGTGATCTTGAAAACACTGGTATCAAAAACCTCCGCCGCTTCGTTAAAAGCTGAAATTGGTTCAACGAGTAGGGTACTACTCGAGGAAAGTTCCCGTGGTATCACAATGGATCTCACCGGTCTAAGTGTGTCGATGTACTGTCGGCAGCCACTACTACCTACCTACCTACCTTGCTTAAACAACTTGTATGAAAATTAGTTTAATTACTTAGATTGTAATTTTAATACTCTATCGGGCCGGACAGCTAAAAGCCAAGGCCTATAAATTCACTACTCATTAATAATTTATAATTATAAATATATTACTTTTGTAAATATTTTAGATATAAGTAAGTTAAGGTATAAGTAAGAATTGAAATAAATAAAGAAAAAAAAAAAAAAAAAACAAATAATTTTTACTCAAGTAAAAAGTAATCTGTCTGAAATAATGACTATATATACACATGTATATGCCATATATGTATAACATGTTTGAGGATATAATATGCAGTTATATATACGAAATCATATGGTAAAGCAAGTGTTTATAACAGTTGTAAGAATTATAACGATTTTGTTATAACACTTTTTAAGTTCGTGATACTATTTTTTATCAATAGATGTCGACTCAGTATTTAAGAAAAGCCTATATTTTTGATTTCATTATAAAATTTTTTACTCTGGATCGGATGTCTTATTTATATATAGTCATTAGTATAGAACAAATACTCATAATTATATTTTCTATTAACTGGTCAAGAAAAATTTACTTCAATGCGTATTGCGTAAATAGAGTATAATTATCACAAAAAATAGTTCAATTTAACCTGTTATTGCCATTAATTATGTATACCGTATGTATGTCGGTTTGAAGTAATAGTTGTCTTTGTTATGTAATATATAGATAGCATCGTAATGTAGAGGAAAATAGGAAATTTCTTATCAATTACAACTCTTTTTAAATTAGGCATATAATTTTAATTAATTTTTCAAGTTATTCCTATTTAAACGCTAACAACTAAAACAGTGCTTCCAAGTAAAAATCAATTTGCTTTTGTAAATCGAAATGAGTTATGATATAAACAAACCCATTTTGAAAATTAATGTGTGGCACTCTGGACATATTTTTTTCAATGTCGTATGCATATTACAAATAATTATCTATGAACAATCTATTTTCTTATAGATTAAAAAGTTCACGGGCTGATACTTTTTTATTCAATAACGGGCTGATATTGTATTTATCAATTACTTGATACTTATTAACATTTTAAAAAATGCTGATGGTATACACTATCCCTACAAGTTAATCATTTTGTTGATTTACCATTAAACGTGAACTTTAACCGAATTAATAATATATACTGTTTAATACTAATGTATATTTAAATATCATAATATCATAACCTAAATAAATAAATATAAACAAAAATTGAAAAATAAAAAAAAAAACATTGAAACACTGAACTGAAAAATAATTAATTTTGAATTCATAAAATAGAAATTATTTTGAAGTTATATAAATTCTGAGTCCTTTCATACACACACACACACATATATAAATTAAAAATATATTTTTTTTTTAAATAAGGAATTATATAAAACATATTTTCCCGAAAGCTCAGAAAAAATTCTGGTTATTTTTCAAGAGTTATTCATTAAAAATAACAAAAATTATATCTATTAATCCTTAAAAATAAAAAGGATTAAATTTGTTGGGATATATAAAATAGTGAGAGACTTATATATATATCCTTTTTCTAAAGAAATCATTTTCAACCACATTGAATAAATATGAATTTTTAATTTGAATTATTTAAAAAACTTTTTAACCTTTTTTATGAATTTTATAAACTAGTGTAGTTAGGGTCAATTTGGAAGAGCCCTTTATGTTTTTTTTTTTGATAATTGAAAGAGAAGAAAAATTTGAGAATATAAAAACTTTTTTTCATCTTTCGTTAGTTAGAATTATAGATTCACGTACAGAAAATTGTAGATAAATTTATCATCTGTTAAATTAGATTGTGATAGTAGAAGTAAGTATGTATGTATATATTAACTGCCTTTGATATAACGTTATAAATTATTTCAATGACATTTACGATAATTTTATATCATATACGTTTTTCTTTTATCATTAAACTTAAGTTGTTGAGTTGTTCTTTAGTATTTTTTTATTTGATTTATAAAAAATATTTTTATTTTTTTTTTATTTAATTGTTAGTCTTAATGATATTTTGGTTGTTCTAAAATTTTTACATCATTGTGTTACTTTGTTTACATTGATTTTGTACATCATACGTTTAGAACAATTTCTAACTTGGGGTTTTTTGTATATTTGAACGAATTGATTGTGATTGATTCTGACTTGTTAAAATTTGTTCAACCTCATTAACAACCATTTTGATTTGAAAATTATGATGTAAGTTCCACTTTTTCACATATCAGGGAACGTTAATTATTCTCTGAACAACCAGAACGTCAACAATTTGACGATCATGTCAATCACGTCAATCACTTTCATTTGTAATTGACAGCCATATGCAATTAAAGCAATTGTAGTCATCATTGACGTTTTCGAATTTTAGGATCAGTAAACTTCATATTTTATAATTCATATTTTAATATTTTTCTTTTAAAAAGTGTTATTAATTTATTACTCCAAAAAAAATTTCTTACCTGCTTCTTACATCAATCATTTTTGAAATTTTTGACAACTGATTTTATTTTGTGCGAACGCAGCAGCATATAAAAAAATGCAAAGTCAAAAATTGACGATCACTTGCAATAGCACTGAAAATTGGAATGCATAACGGTAGCGTCAAAAAGTATTGGAATTAATGACTTTTGCAAATTGCGAGCAAATGTCGTTCTGGAAAAGTGCCTTTATTCTAAATAATTTATCTAGTATTTCTATATTTGTTTTTATATATATATATATTTATATTCATAAACATTGTAATACATTAGTAAAATATAATACATTAAGGTGCCTATTACGTATTTCGATAACGACTACGATTTGATCGAATGAAATGTCAAAATGCAAAATTGCCATTATGTATTTCGATATTGTTCAGAAATTGTCGACGAAATCGATAAAGTTTATCGATGTAAAATTTTACCACGAAAGAGACATCGAAAGAGAGATTTTGTACGAATTATTTCAATTTTGAATTGAAAGGATAAAATAAAAGAGTGCGCTTGGACACTTGGTGTTTTGTTTTATATTTATGATATTTTTTGAAATAAAAATAAATTTAAAAGTTGAAATGAAAGTAGGTATTTTACTTTATTCTTCATAATAATTTTTTATTGAAATAAATTTTAATAGGAATGAAAGGCCAGTTACAAATAAACTGTAATATGAAAGTTAGTGTAAATAAATTAAATAAATTATTTCAGTAATTCTACTTTAATCATAAAAATAATATTTGTTTGACTTTTTTCTTCTAATGGAATTTGATTCATTTTGGACATAATTATAAACTGCAAATAGCTGTGCTAGTCAGACATGAAAATCATTTCCTTGGTAGAAACCGCACAGAATCTTAATATCACTAACCAGTTTAATTATATTTGGAATCGATGTATTACTTATTGGCTATTTCAATTTTTCAAGTTTTAATAATGTAGATAATAACTCATCAAATTCATGTGTAAATAACATACGTATAATCTTCCAAATCCAGTGGATTAGAATAATCCCGAATATATGCTCGCTTGTTTTTTAATTCTGCAATTTGATAGCGTTTTTCAGCACTATCAGAAATTGGAAAATTTAACTCTGCTGAAATCATTTTATTTATAAAAACTTATAATTTTGTAATTATATTTTATTTAAGCACTTTCAACTTATTTTCAACTTAAAAATTTCAAATATAACACTATTATTTTGTTTTTTTTTCGTATAATAATTTGAATTTGACAGTTAAAGAATGAAACATATGTTATTTTCATCGTAGATTTGAATTTTACAATGGCAGCATTTTAAAACACTTTCGATCAAATTTTCATCGAAATACATAATGGCACTAACGATTACAATCGAATAACTCTAACGATAACGATGAACGATTCGATGAAAGTCGATCGAAATACATAATAGGCACCTAAATACAACATATTATTATTATTATTTGACCTAAAGCAGATTGACTATAACAGAATAATAGGCATACTACAAACACGCGCGGTATGGCTTTTTCGTCCATAAGGAATTACACCCTATTTTCCGCAAAACAAAAAATATATTTTTCAATTTAAAATGTTTCGATTTATTTCGTTTATTTTCAAATTGAACCACAATAAATATTAAATCTCTCCTGTGTATCCATACGCCATATGTATGTACTGTATATATAGCATATGATAGAAAATATTATTTCACATTTTTAATAATTTAAAGTTTTTCTTATTATTTAAAAAAATAATAAAAAACAATTTTTTTCTAAATAATTAATATACTTATTTAACAACAAATATATTTTTTTAAGGATAGGCATTTTAAAAATGTATGAATTTCTTCTGTGCTTGTTAATATTATATACATATAGATAAAATATTGTGCAATATAGCTAAATGTTTAAAATAAAATTTCTCGTATACATCAGTCATTTTATTGTCTACAAAATAATTTTTTTTTTTTTTGATTCTTTTTGTTATTGTTTTATGAATTCGAAATTGTTGTGAATGCTCGAAAATACTTTTAAAGTTTATGTGAATTTAGTCAAATTAATTCAGCATAATTTCTAATAAATTATTTTATACTCATTTTGTATGAAGAAGAAGAATGGGTGATAGAGTGGGTAACGATATGGGGGTGATAATGGCAATGAGGAATTGTCTAGTATTAAATATTTTTTTTTAGATAGAAGAAAATCGTCGAAAGATGTTTCTGAAATCGGTTACACAAAAATGTATATTTGTATATTGTGAGAATCCAATAAAGAGGTATATCAATTTTATCATTATGTGTAAAATAGAAATTAGTTATTAAAACTAATTTAATTTGGCCTCAGTAACTTAAACTATTTTTAATGTAATAAGAACCAATAACAAACGTATAAAAGATGCTGTAAAAGATGTTAGTCTCCAAATAAAATTTGATTTTGATTGCTATTGACATTTTATACTGTGTAGCAGAGTTTTATTTTTGTCTTTGATTCGTCTATTGTATGAGACAGCAATTACTTACAATATTTATTTGGATAGTCTATAGATCATGTTGTAAATCCTTGCTCTGACTTATTTTCGATGTAAATGAAAATATGTATCAACATCGAGAAAAGTATTAATCAGCAAAGGAAATGGAAAGTATATTTTAGCAATGAGCAACATGAATATTAGCATTCTGATTTCTGAATGTACATCAGCCGAGCGGATTAATGACATTGTTTTGATATTTGTATACTTTAATTTTACGCTTTAATAATTCACAATATTTACTTTGATGGTTACACTTATGTACCCATATGTACTGATATTTTCGATATTTAGTATTATTTGAATAACGTATGCCTCATATTTGAATAACGTATGCTTAGATTTGTAGTATAGCGATTTAATCCATTCAGCAATGGATCGAAACATCTATCAGGACATCGTTGCCCATGTCATATGACCGCTGACATCCAATTATGGATAAGCAATAAAAGAAGAAGAATGCCTAAATTGAATTCAATATTTTTCTTTTTAACATATTTTTGTGAGCTCTTCTCTTTAGTTGTCATAAATATTTAATTTATAAATTTTCCAAATTTAACTTTTCGATTTGAAGTTGGTCTTTAGACTCTATCTCTTAATACTAATTAAACTTACTCTTAATACTAATTACTAATTTTAATGTAGATATTTCGAAATAAGAATAGTATAGAATTAAACATTATAAATTATTCAAGTTCAAGTTCATTAATCAGTATTATTAAAATTTAGGCTACATTTTTGCATAACAGGCATAGAAAAAAAAAATTAACAAAAAACAAAATATGTAATTATTTTATTTTTGTTAAAGCATGTTAGGTTCCATGTTTCGGCATTTCAAATATTAGTTGTTATATATATTTGAAATACACTAGTTTTGTTTTATTAGCTGTGTTCTTTTAATTTATTTTTGGCATATATAATTTTTTTTTTATTAATTTATCTTAGACAACAACCGCATATGTAACAATTACAAAAAAAAAAAAACTAAATTTAATTCTGGTAAGAAAAAAAAATAAAATCTGTACATGAGTGAGTTGTGGCAGAGTGAAATTTGAAAATTAAAAAAATATTTAGTTTCGCTACGTCTCCTTTTGAATATCTATCATTTCAAAGTATAATAAATAATGAAAACCTGTTGTGATATGGTTCAAATATTTGTGCCATACTTTTTTTTCCAATTTACAGATAAAATATAATGATTTGAAAATATTACTTTTTTAAATTTTTAAACCTGTATTAGAACCAGATAAATATCTGGGTTTTCAGTTGTTATTGTATTTTCATATTAAACGATTGACTTAAACCTTGAACCAGATAAAAATAATATTTTTATATCTATTTGCATGATTTTATTGAATTATTGAGCTCAAATTTTGAGCAAACTCGATTATTTGATTTGGATTTCGAAATCGAAAGTAGATATTAGCAAAAATAAAATTGTTCAATAGAAATTAAAGAAAAATAAATCAGTCTTGTCATAAATTGCTAATGAAAATGTGGAAGAGATATTTAAAAAAAATATTTTCTTTGTGGAGTACGTTGATAAGTCAAATCAAGCACTTACATGGTCTGTAGTCCACTCCACAATTCAGATGTACTTTTTGTTAATTTGTAACCTATAAGATGACCAAAATACGGTAAAGATAAAAAAAATAGCATGAAAAATGATAATTTAACAAAATATGATTATGATAGAACCTAATAGACAGAAAGAGAGAGAGAACAAGCGAGTGAAGGAACGTTATGCCAACATGGTTATACAATAGTGATATATAGCGCCTTTATATAATAATGGAAATGGAAAGTATTACAATGTTAGTGGTGTGTAAATTATTGTTTAATTTTTTTTTTTATATATATTTACATTAAATGAATTTGAAGATTTTTATTTTTGTATTCAGTGAACTGGCAAGGATCAAACAACTGTATACAAATAGAAGCTTATATAAATACAGAATTATTACTATCTTTTCCTGTCTATTTTTTTTTTTGTGTTGATTATGTAAAATATTTTTTGAACGAAAAATAGAATGGTATATTAAACTTGGGATATTTTATAAAAACAACAACAAAAAAGTAAAATGGAGAAGAATGCCGAAACAAATACTTTGTGAATGCTTTGAACCGATAATAAAACGTTGGGATATAGAATTTTACGAATTGAAAAATTGAAAAATATTTTGATTACAGTAGAAATGTTTAAATATACGTACGTACTTATATAGTATTGTGTGTCAGTCACTGTTAAGGATAAAGTTTGTGTAGGTTTTACAGATCAATGATAATTTGTCGTTTACTTATAAGAAAAAAAAAAAAGAAAAGTAAAATTTTTGAAGAAATACGATAAATTTAATTTCAAAAATTTATACAGTGTTAAGAAAAGTGTCAAATTTTTTTTTTTTTTTGTTTTTTTTTAAAAATATCCACTGGGATTTGATAAATAAAATAATTATATATTAAATATTTAAAAACAAAACAAGAAAAAAAAAACGAAATAGAAAATAAAATTATAATTTATAATAACCTGTTTTCTATATGACACTCAAAGGAATTAATATGTCACTTTTGCACAACATTTGAACTGAATAATGACAGAAGATAGAAAGTAGATAAATTAAAATAATAATTTTTATGTTCATTGCTTTATTGTTTTTTTCTAATTTTTAATAAAATTTTTCAAAAATGATTTATTTTAGAGGTGAAGATAAAAAAATGTACATCACTTTGAATTACATGTATTGTCGTAATTATAATATAAAATCTATTTTTTCAATAATTATCATTGATGTGTATTCTACAAGAGAAGATATGATATTAATGTCATCGTTTATAATGTGAAAATTCAAAAGTTTAATTTTATTGTTTATAGAAAACATAGATATAATATTTTATTTCGATGATTGTACATTTTTTTAAATTAAAAAAGCTAAAAAATATACGCTGATGAGTATTCGCCATTACCTGTTCTAGTATCCTTTGTAATTGGGATAAAAAAAATATCAAAGGTCCACATTACGAAAAAAAAATGGATACACATAATACTATGCAAGTAAACTGCTATATAAATAAATATTTTTGAATATAATTTGTACAAAACAGTGTTTAGTTTATAATATTTTGACATTTAAAGCATTACCATCACCACCAGGTGCCTTAATATGATATTTTTTATTATCAAAGTATAGACTTTTTTAAATTGACAAACAATTCGTTAGATATTCATTAATTGAGCTGAACATCAAAAGACATGGTATAACTCTCTGTAAAACACTACACCCTCGACATTGTATATATATAACTCTCAGTCGTATATAAAGATTTTTCTTTTCATACTAGGTCATTATTTGCAGCTACATTTACTTATATTTGCTGACATCGTAAATGTCTGAAAAAAAAACTTCAACCTGATATAATATAACAAAAAACTAAGTTGTCAATGTTATCCGTAAAATAAGTTGGGAACATTGTGTAATGAGAGCTTTGAGACATTGTGTTTTAATTCATTTGTGATCAAACAAAATGAACAGAAAGTTTTCATTAACACTGTACAACATTGGGTTTTTAAAAAATTTTATACACCCAACTACCTGTCAAACCGGTCTCGGTCAACAACGATTGTGATCATGGAGTCAATGTTTCAAACTTTTGTGAGCTTTTGTAGACATTTAAGATCATGTGAACGTTGTATTCAAATTTGTGTTGAGACATTTACGATGTCAAGGATTATTATTATAAAATCAATTATAAAAAAAAACGTGGAATTGTTACAGTTCCACATAAGAAGATGATTTCAAAAGATATTTTAAAATTCGGACGAAAAAAATTTATATAACATAAATCTATTTTGGTATTTCATTTAATTTTGAATTTTAATACTCATTCGTAGATTTGTGTCAAACATAATCTTTAAAACTTAAATCTTATACACCTACAAAAATAAATTGAAAATTTTTTTTTTAAAACAAAAAAAAAGCCCCACCTAACACAGTATCACAGGTAAATTAACAATTTTGTTTTAAGCCTTACATAATATATAACTCAAATTTATATTTCTTGTTTTCCACCATCATAAAATAGAAAATATACCGGCCTTGTAAGTACCATACTGTATAACTGAAGACCATGAATGATTCATTTAAAAAATAAAAGCTTAGTTCTAACAAATGAACATTGAGAGAGAGAGAGAGAAGTATTCTAAAATAAAACCAACACAAAAAAATAAACAAAAATTAGTATCCTCAAAAGCATGTTCTTATGGGATTTATTTAAACAAAAAAAAAAAAAAAAAACAAAAACAAAGAAATAATAAAAGTCGACCATATAAAATATGGTCATCAAGCTGTCATCATAATGTCGCGTATCATGTCGTCATAACATATATAGCTACGAAATAACAAACGAAAAAATAAAAGTATATTATATGTACTACACCCGAAATGACTTTGTCAGGATATGTCTACTCTGAATAAGTATACATATATGTATATACAAAATGTATTTTATTAGTCCTGGGAGAGTTCACTCAACGCAATTTTCATATTTTATTCTGTCCACTTTTTTTTTTTTTTTTTGCTTATTTTGTTCTTGTATAAATATTTTTCTTATGGCACTTTAACATTCTTTATGAACTAATACTTTATACATGCATTATGTGTCCTGTTTATGTACATGTCCGTATATTACATACATTATTATGATGACCAAACAAAAAATATTCATTTACGCATATGACAACACACACGCTATTTTGTATTTTGTGTCCTTTTCTTTCTTTTTTTGACAATTAATTTTTAATACATTTTCGAAAACCTAAAATGTAAATGAATTATGTACTCGGTCGTATATGGAAGGGTAATGGAATATGAGTTATTATTCAAGTTGACAGGTATAACTTATATACACTTTGAATATAGAATAAATAATTATATGACATTATAAATTTAATAATAATTTTGTAATTCAATGGAATATACTTTTATGAATCATTAATATAATTAAATATTTAATTAGATATTATTTTACTTTAATTTATGTTCATTACACTGATGACAAAAAAATGTTCACAATAACTAATGGTTTATTATTTGACAATACCAAAATTATATGGGATGAACATCCTAACTGTTTTACGATTCAGAGTTTTGTCATACTAACACATTATCACATACAATAAATTTTTATTTTAAATTTTCCGATATATCAATTAATGTGATAAATGAGTTGTTGAAATAATCCCAAAATACTAAATTTCAGCCGAAATACAAAAATTTATTCCAAAAAAAAAAAAAATTATAATTTTTAAATACAAAATTTCATAATTTTAAATTCGACGACTTTTAATGTTAGTCACTTCTTAAAGTCAATACGACACAATAAAGATCTCTTTCTGGATACTAATTGGCGCAGAATCCATATCCAAGCAAATCAGAAGCAGGACAATTGAGTGAGATGGATAGGCCATATACTCAGGAAACCGTCAAGCAACATTACGCGGATGAACTTAAAAGATTATGCACAATGTACAAGAAGACCTAGTCGTCCAAAGAACACCTTACGAGGACAATAACAAACCTAAAGTGGAAACAAGCGAAGACAACAACTAATAATCGAGTATGATGGAAATGCCTAAAGTCCTTTGTTTCAAGAGAAGTAAGAAAAAAAAATGTAAATTGTATTTTATAGCTCCGCTACAAATACTTTAATTTTATTTTGCAAAAACAAGATTTCCTCATATTGGGGTGGGCAACGCAATTAAATTTTTATTTAAAGTTTCATCGTCAAGTAAAAGTTTCAAAAAACTGAAACCAGAGTTAAGGAACGATACCCCATTAAAAAAATTTGTTTTTTTCATTTTAATTTTAAAGTCGTCTATGTTTTCGTTTCAATCCGTAGCTGCTGATGTATCAAAAAGGAAATGCTTGCTTTCTTCTGCCAATAACAATTGCACAAAGAAAGACGATTTTAATAATTTCCCCAACTTCGTCAGAAATTGTAATATTTAAAACCTAAATTCTAAAATATTGGTATACGAAGCAATTCTCTATTGCTAAACACACACAGAATCGTGAAAATATTTGCAAGCCATATGAAAAGTGTATGTCAAAATCTCATTCAGATTAAAATTGTAATTAAAATGCTAATATGAAAATTGTTATAAATACATATAAATACACAGTACAAGATCTGCAAAAATAAACTGTAAAAATAAAAATATGTATTTAAGGTATATAATAAATAAATAAATAAATAAAAAAATAAATAAAAATAACGAAAAATTTTCAACAAAACAAAATTTAGAAATATAACTAAAATTGCATACATTTACGGTGAAATAATAAATTTATCACGCGTTTTACATATATTATGGCGATAAGGTGAAGGTGGTAAATGTTTTTACCGTTATACATTTTTCATTGTAAGCCTAAACGTCTATTGTGTGAATGCAAAAGTTCTCTGAAAATTATTTGTGATCTCATAGGTGGTAGAAATTTTTTTAATTGATACTAAATTCTCTCTTGCGGATATATTTTTATTTTTGTTTATTACAGTCTAACTTTTGCATCATATTTCCAGAACATTTGCATTGGGATATAATAAATGGCAAACAATAATTGAGAGTATATAATCTAGTAACAAATCAAATAAAAATTAAACTATTCTATTTAAGAAGGCTTAGTTCCTGACAATAGCAGTAGTTTTCCACATTTAATGAGTTGATAAGCCAGTAATTTGTTAAATAAATACTCGAAATATTGTAGATTGTAGTGTAAGATTGCAGTACCGTACTTAATTAAGCACCAAAAGGTGATTCCACCTAAGTTACTGTAGAGTGTAAAAAAAAAAAAGAAAAAAACAATCTTATCATATTTAAACTCTACATAATATTGCAGTATAACAGATATTATGAAGCTTTCAAAATTTTATCCATTATAATTATTGATTTTAGAAAATTATCACCCTGCCTGCGTACGTGTACATATTTTTATATTCGATATCTATTTATTTCAGATTTATGTATTTTTTTTTTCGTTTTTGTTATTATCAAGAATACAAGATTCAATTATTTGAAATGTTTTTTTTTTTTTATTTTTCATCTTTGAAATTCATGTTTAAATATTCTTAAAAGAACCTTCATATTTCTATCCAAACTCCTTTTGGTCTTCTTTTTATTTTCTTTGTTATTTTTTTTTATCAATTTGAAAAGGACGAATTTTTTCTCATTCAATGTAATATATATACCGTTTCGTTTATAAAATATAAATTATTATTTTTCTGTATTTTTTTTTTTTTGTTTTTTACATTTTATTAGGATATGCTTGTATGACAAAAAAAATAACATACTATAAATTTATTGTAGCATGATATATTGTTTTATGTATCACATTATTATGTCACATAAATGGAAATGGTAGTTATTAGTTTTTTGTCCAGTAAAGAAAAAAAATCATTTTTTTTTGTTGTTGTTTTTATTTTTGATTATGGTATAGATAGTAATGGTAATAAGTTTTTTTAGTTTCTAGTAGAACTAAGAACTTGACCGTTCAGTACGATTCAATGAAATATGGTTTATTCCATCATTATATAAATATCTGGATTGTAAAATTATTGAACTGGGTAAAATAATATTCCATATAGTATAATGATGATGGTTATCATCAGAATTGAAATGTCAAAATGGTCGAAGTGACTGATATACAGTGCTTACTAAGAAAAGTGAACCAAACTCTTTGAAATAGTATAATTGGGTTGTTGTTATTGTAATTTCTCCTTTGTATGTACTTCTTCGCAATTGTTGTTGATCTTCAATAATTGTTATATATATTTGTTATATTGTTGTATATTTAAGGGACTTACCAAATTTTTTAACTAACAAAATTTTGATAAAAATTAATTGTTTTGTCTATGTAAAGACTAGTTTTAATGAACCGTGTTGAAGATTTATTTAGAAAATATTAGCAATCAGTTTTTTAAGAGTTAATATTGGCGCAGTAAATTTGTGTCTGCGGTGATATGGGACGGGTACCCAACCTTTATAAAAATCTAATATGGAATTTAGTATCGCTTAGGTCTCATTACTATCCATTATTTTCTTGTAATTGAGAATATTGCCATTCCTACTCGATTTTTATTTTTATTCCGGTTCCGGGTGCAGAAGCCTTTATTTTAAAATTTAAAAAAAAATTTAGTAACTGAATCGAGGGTGCTCTATCGGTTGGTGATATTTTCAACTTCCGGGAAGGACCAGAAATGGGTGTTTTAAACCCGAAATTTTCCGAAAGCGAGATTTTCAAATGGGAAAATGTAGTTTTTTATGTCCAAGTATAGTTTGTAATTTTTAGGTATAATAGAATTATTGTTGTGTTGTGTTATGAAAAAAAAAAAAATTTCAAATATAAATTTCTGTGCGGTGCACTAATCATTAATTTTTGCAAATACCGTGCAAAGAAAAACTTAGCTCAAAGTTATTGTAAGGGTCACTATAGTTACATTTGAAAAAAAAGAATACAAAAAAACAATTGTGAAATATTAATATTTCAAAACAAATATGGAAGCACAGTATTGAAAAATAGTGTCTGAGAATTGTAAAAAGTTAGTCCCACATATACTATTGCTGGAAATGGAGTTAAATTAAACTTATGCTTCATTGATAAGTAACAAAAAAAACGGCATTATTATTTATTAACAAAATGTTGTTATCAATGTTTAAGAAGAATTTGGTGTATTCGAAGTAGACAAAGACCATAATTGAATCGCTCCGTGCCAGAATGGACCATGCAAAAAAAAATACTTTAGAGATAAAAATGTAAAAGAAAAAAGGCTAATCACATCAAGCAGTTTTAATCCTTTTAGAAAAATAATTGTAATAACGTTCAAATTCGTTCAATGTTACTTGTTTTTTCTTTGCACGATGACAGAAGTTTTTATTTTCTAATAGAAAATGGTACAAAAAATCATTTTTAAAAATTGGCACTTCATTGGTCCACTCTTGCTGGGACCGATACGTTTTGGATGGGTTCTTATATATAGACGTATTGTGTATATATATCAAACAGATATTTATTTGTTTATTATTTTATACTTTTAAAAATAATTTAGTGTAATAAAAAAAACTGTATTTAATATGCTTACAACAAAAATTTAAATACTATAAATATGTAATTAAATAAATTAAAAAGTTTGTACTGCACTGGATTTGCAACAACGGACATTGTTCGACTTACATACATTTATGCTGCGTTTTTTGTTTTTCAAGTCTCAAAAATTAAATAAATACAATTTTTTGATCGATTTATGATTATGATGATGTTATTTGATAATGATTAATCAGAATATGGTATTTAATATCCTAACAAATAATCCAATGACGTCAGGATATATCTAAGTTTATTATGACGTAAATTGATTTGATTCAATTTAGAGTTTATTTATTTTTTTTTTGGTGTAAATATTTTTCTTTGTTTTTTTTACTTTGATTTGAACGTGTGCTTATTTATTTATTATTTATATATTTATATATAGATATCTATATTTATATATAGATATCTATATTTATACATAAATTCTAGATATATGAAGTCGTAATATATGTATATATATATATATATATATATATATATATATATATATATATATATATATATATATATATATTGGAATGTATATTAATGAATATCTAGATTTTGAATTTAAGTGATAAAGTTAGTAATTAAAATATTTTTTCTTTAGGGAATTCAAAATGGATCCGATTGGGATTCACAAGAAAGATTATAGAAAAAACTTTTTTAAGATACAAAAAAAAAAAAAAAATTGGAAACATTTGCGAAAAGATTTTTTTTATTTCTATTTTTATGTTTTGGTTTTTTTCTTCCAATTTTATTTCAACTGATCCTTTTTAACTAAGAGAATTAAATTTTGGGATAATCAATTTTGATTCAAAAAATGTTTAAAAGAGATTTAGGGAGTATTAATTATGTTATGATAGTTAATGAAGTGGGAATCAAATATAAATTAAGTGGAATTTAATTAATTTGAAATTTTAATAATGAATTTTTTCAATATTGAAAGTTGTATAGGATGCGGTGAGCAACTTGATAAATTTTGAAAGAAACAAAAAATCAAAACAAAAATGAAGTAATTTATTTAGTATTATACGAAATCAAAAATCGTTTACGAGCAGCACATGAAAATTAAAAAAAAAAAAATATTTTCTTCAAATTGAAAATAAGTTAATTTTAAAGTATTTTCTACAAAAAATTGTACCCACGAGAAAAGTTTGTAACACAGTTTCCATTTAATTATAACAACAACAATTAAAAAAAATCTGAAAAATTGAACAGTACTAAATATATTCAGATTAGTATCAAATATATTTCAAACTGGAAATATATTAGGAAGTATTAGGAACAATTTCAAATCGAAATTTCCAATCTAACTGACTAATTTTTATTAATGATTAATTTTAATGAATCAATTTTTACTTCAGTTTCCTGCTAACTCTAATAAAAATGGTCAACCCGTCCTACTTTAGAACAGAGAGAAGTTAGCAATCAAGGCAAGAATTCCTTTTGAAATACGTTGTTATAACTACGAAAAAATGTGAACTAAAAACAAATTATTGATAATTTTATTTACATAAATTCAGTTTATTCGAGTTCAGAACTAAACTTCGATTTTTGAAATTCAGAGAACTATTAAGATTTTCTTAACCTCAAAACATGCTTCTACAATGAAGTTTAAACATAAAACATATAAAAAATTTGAGAATAAATAAATTGAAATCTAAATGAAACTGAAATTTTTTTACTTATAAAGTCGTATTATCTTAATAAGTAGTCGATAATGAGACATCTTAAAATATAGTCTCAAATAACAAAATATGATTAGAACGTAATTTTAGAACAATTTTTAAATCTTTGAAGTCTCATTACCCAGATTAATCGATTTTTTTAAAAGTTTAAATCAAGTTAGTACAAACTGATATTAACTCTGATATTTCTAATTTCGATCCATTTTGATACGGATTTTTTAAACAACAAATTAACAACCCATTAAACTTGCAATAAAAATAAAAATTATTTATTCTAAAAACGTCAAACTTTCATTGACACTTGAGCATTTTTTAAACAACAAATTAACAACCCATTAAATTTGATTAAACCTCATTGTAATATTTTCTTAATTACTTTCCATCAGTTAATTCACTTAAATTCAAATACATGCATATACTTCCCCTCAATATTCGTAAAATCTAAACAAAAAATATATTTTAAATATACGTTAATTGTCTTTGAATAAGTAATCATTGATTACTCTATGAAGCACAAAAATAGACTGCATAAGCATGAATAAACATGTCATCTATTTATAGCCAAAAATTGAATAACACACTTTTGGATAGATTCAAATCATATATGATTATTATTATCATCATTATTCAGGAACTTGCCACCATAGTAATCAGCATATATCCTGCTTTAATAAAATAAATTTTGAATACACTTTTAAATATCTAAAAATGATTGTACTAATCATTATAGTGTTAAAAATAAAAGTTTATCGCATTGCAAAATAAATTTATCGTTGAATAATGTTAGAAAATATTTAATCTATTTTTATTTTTTGAAAATTTCAGTTATCAATAAAATTTTAATACATATATACATACATATATGTATACCATTTAATGGAATATCTACATTAACTGCATGGTTCTCTAATTAATGCATAATCAAACTATTTAATGTGATATGAAATGACAAAAAAACAAAAAAAAAAGTTCAAATTAAAAATGTTAATTTATAATTTTCACCTTCCATTTAGATACATTTTAACAGGTATTAACATAAATGATTACATGAACCTAATTAAGTCAAATTATATTGAATATTAAATTAAAAATTTGTTTCGGTCTTTTAATTTTGAAAATGTAACAAATGTCTATGAAAAAAAAAAATTCTACAAATATTTGACCTACTTTCATGATTATTTAATGAATTGCTGCCATTTACAATTTCCTATACTACTTTTCTTTTACTCTTTTTAAATTACTAATTTCTCCCTCTTGTTATTTTATATTATATATATATATATATATATGTATATACTTTTTAAATGAAGGAGTATATCATTATATAAAAACATTTATTCTATACCGTTCTCATCCTCCTTCAAAGTTTTCCTCTTATATTTCTATGTTTTTGTCAGTTTTTTGGCATTATACAAATACAAGCAACAACAAAATCAAATTTTCTTTTAAGTTGTGCGGAAGTCAAAAAAACAAAAAAAAAGAAATCTAAAACAGGGGAAAATAGGAAATATAAAATTTTTATATGAAATGAATCATTTGGTGTTGTTGTGTAGAAAATGGAAAAAAAGAAGTACACAATTGCCATAATGACAATAATAAACAATTACAGTTGTATTATTTGACACTTTTGTATATTGTTTATTGCGTTGTAGTCACTATTTGTCATTATAAGGGAGAGATATACGTTTATTTTCTTGTTATTTTTATTTTTTATGAACAACACAAAATTGCAGAAACTGTCACTTGTGCTTTTCTATTAACCTGTAGTAACTTTAATGTGCTTATTAGTTATTATAAATTATATATTTAAGTTAAATAAAATGGATGTTTATTTTTAATAAATCAGATATTTACTTAGTTTTTATGCAATGTTGTAGAGTAATTATGTCACCTGACTACTAATTAGAAGATCGCTGGTTCAAATTCAGGTTCAAAGCATATATGTTGTAAAATAATTATTTTTTTTCAATTATTCTTTTAAATTAATTTTGAATACAATTTAGTCATCATTAACATACAGCAGATATTTAGTTAGCATATAGCAGATAAGTATAGGTTTTCCCAATTAAATTAGTTAATATTTATCCCAAATTCAAAAGAAAAACTTGTTGCATATGATTTTTAGTATGCTGAGACTATGTAAATAGCAATATGATAGCAATATGATAAAAAAAAATATCAGAAGTTAGAGCATTCTAACCTTGTTTAAGGACATCAATACATTTAAATTTTTAAAATCATTCAATCTATACACGAAAACTTTTAGAGTTGAAGTATTCCATGAATAATAAGCTACCCGGCTACATTAGATACCGATAAATTTAATTGTTTTTTGTTCATCATTAAAAAAATCACTTCTGTGTGTGATGTTTTAAATATAAATTTATTTTATTTATTTATATTTACGAACATTTATTACAATTAAAATACTAATAAATTACTTTTTTATTAAGCTCTATAGTTGCTTGGGCTATTGACTTAACTAGAAATTATTAAAAAATATTAAAAGTAAGTAAATGAAATCAGAAATGTCAACAATCAATCTATCAAAAATTGAATTTTAATATTTATATATACGAAATAGCTCACCAGTGACATTTAATTAATGATTCACAATACAATAAAATTAATACATCAAATCCAATTTAAATGATATAATTAAAAATCAAAAAATTAAGAATAGTTATATATTGATTTTACAAACTCCAATTACGCATTTTCGTCAATTAAATCAACAGAATTAACACCATATTACTTGTTATATAATTTATTTTTGGAATCAAAATTTTTTGCAAAACTAATTTTCTCATTCTATTCCAAAAAAAAAAAAAATATTAATACACCATAATTTTATTTTTATAAATCCAGTAAATTTGTTGTATCAATCAAAATTTCATTTAAATATTATGCAAAAGCTTAAATCAAAATAAAACAAAACAAAACAGAAAAAAAAAACAAAATAAAAATTATTTATTCTAAAAACGTCAAACTTTCATTGACACTTGAGCATGACATAACACAAAATATAATCCAGTTAAAAATTATTGCAACTTTAATCGTTTGGTTTTCCGTAACAAAATAAGAAACAAAAAAACAGTAAACTTTTACCACTATAATGTCTTTTTTTTTTAGACATTAAGAATTTCGCTTTCGCTCTCTTTTTCTATCTACTAAAATAGATATTTAATAAAGAATATAAACAAAATAGGAAAACAAAAAAAACAACAAACAGAAACAAAATTTTGTCTGTCGCGTGCGTTTAACGGTTTAACAATACCTCTATTTATTGTCGTTTTTTTTTTTTATTATTTTCGTTTTAAAAAATATTTTTTCGAATATTAATACAAAAAAATCAAAAAAAAAAAAAAAGAAAAAATTAAAAAAATTAAAAAATCATGGCACGTATGACAAAGAACACGTGCTCAATATAAATTCAACTTTCTCATAATATCATCGTTATATTGAATGACTAACAAAATGTCACGACCATAAAACAAAATGGTTAAAGCTTCTTCAGTGCTCCTTTTTTTCTGTTTTCTGTTTTCATAATTCCAAATTCGATAAATTTGTATTTTATTTTAATAATTAAGGAAAAAAAAATTGACTAGGGGTTAAATGCGAACGTGGTAAAATTTAAGAAACTGAAAAAATTTGACACTAATATTTTTTTTTTTTTTTGTTTATTGATTATGCCTTGGTATTTGTGACATTAACTGTCAATAATTACAAGAACAATTAATCAATAAATTTATGCATCTGTATGTATGTAAAAATATATAATTTCAGAGACTTCAATTATGTTGTGGGTCAATACAGTACAATACGTATTTACAAAATTTAATATACTTGATTATTGATTGAGGTTTGTTATTTTCACTAGAATAATAATGAGTTTCGACAATTTACGTAAATGTATAGACGTAGAGTTGTCAAAGATACATAAAAGTGGTAAATAGCATTTAAAAGTATAAAATGTTTATGGTATTTTGATAATAATATACTCAAATTTGCTAATAAATGGCAAAAAAAAATTGAAAATAATAATTTTTAAATTATAAAAATTATTAAAAAGTAATAGAATAAGTGTGACAAGTGATACAATAATTGAAAATTTAAAATATTTGTTGAATACGTTTCAAGGAATAGATTTTGATCCGACTTAAAACAGCAAAATGTAGGTCTAAAAACTTTAGCTTCCGCCATATAGCTCAAATATACCAAATACCAAATATCATATACCAAAGCTCAATATACCAAATCTATAGATACCCAGAAGACAGCACAAATTACAAAGACATAATTTCAGTGTATAAACATATCGTGATATATATATATATATATTTTTTCGTGATATATTACGCAAAAGTTGAAAATAATAACTGAAGCGAAAATTATAAAGATGCGAAAATTGAAGTACGTCAAGAAAAAATTTATGATAGACGAACATCAGGTTAAAAGAGCATCGTGGATAACAATAATTTACTTATATAATTGATTTAGACCCTTATTGCGATGTTCAGTTTTCTGTCGACTGACAGCTGAAAAATTTTGTCTGTTGAGGTTTTATTTGGTATTGGTAAAGTGATACTTAAAAAATTTTGTTCTATTGTGAATAATGAGAAAATTTAGTTTTTTTTTTACAATTAAAATTTTAAATTTGTAGTTTTTTTTAAAAAAAAGTTTTTTAGAAAATAAATAAGTATTTAAATTAAAATGTTTTATTAATAAAATACAAATATAAATGTTTTTGTATAACCTTTTTTTTAATTTTATTGAATTTTATTGCTGCAAGTTTTCATCACTTTACTAAAAAAAAGTTGTATTTTTAATACCGTTAAAGCACATAAAATAAAAAATTCTTGCAATTTAAGTAAAAAGACAAATTCTTTAACACCAATACATGTTAAAGAAATAAAATGTCACGATAGAATTTACAACTAAAAAAAATTGTTCTAAAATGTCTGAAAAACTAACTTTTACTGACATTCACAATACCAATTTTTGTCAGTACATATTCATAATTTATCAGTAGTTTGGTCACAACTAATAATCACAATATCGATTTTGACACTTCTCAGATATACAGTAAAACAAGGTTAAGTACATAACGTTTAAATGCAAAACACGTTTAAGTACAACAAAATGCTTGACAACAAACTTTTTCAAAGATATTTCATAGAGACAAATACGCATAAATACACGACGCTTAAGTACATAACACTGATAAATACATGAAAATATAAAACAACAAAATGAACTTTTATACCAAATTTTATACGGATTAATGCACAAACTAAATTTTTTAAATAAAAAAACTGTCATAATTATTAAGAAATTATTTCGTCGGCCTGATTAAAACGTCGTTTTTTTTTTTTTAATACAATTTGTTTATCCTAATTACGAGTAGATAACAAATGTTGCTAGTTTTTTATGTGATATGTATGTGTATTTTTAAATTGTATTTTTATTACATTACATTATTATTTCACAGTTTTTGATTGTGAATTGAATTTGAATTTGTTTTTAAATTAATTTTCTATTTTTCTTGAAAATAAAGCTCAAAAATCATAAAACATTATTTTATTCTTTACTTTTATTTTGTATTTTTTAGCTTTTTTTTAACGTTCACATGACGGATAAATGCACAAATTTGCTTGACAACATAAATATGAATTTATCCGTGTTTTACTGTATATACTGACAACACAAACTTCACAATAAGGGCTTTAGTGTCAATTTAGTTATCATTTTTTCCGCTACGCTTTTAATTATAAATGATATTTGTTAACTCTAGTTGGTACATGAAATTAAATTAAATTTCAGTGCAACAATTGTACAAGATAACTGTTAACTATGTTGTTATACATATTATATAGTTTAATGAAGGTAGCGTAATAGCAACAAAATGTTTGATCTAAACTTTACGTTTAAACAAAAAACACAAAGCCAGAAGAAGTAAACCATAGAAAAATTTATCGAGATTATAACATTTTTAATGTAAAAGTATACAAAATTTAACCTACATATATACATTGCATCCCTTTCACCAAAACAGTCTTTAAAATTATACCTAAAACGATATTATTAAAAAAACGAAATCGCATTACTTTAATTTGCTTGAAAATTAAAAAATGTATGAGTGTAAAAATTAGTGATATTGCTCCAGTTTAGATTTATATTTTTTTTATATTCAAATGGTTGTTCGTCATCAAACATGAGAAACAGAATTTATTTACACATGTCGTACAAAATTCAAATTTATTAAGCTTAAATATAGTCATAAAATGACTTTCTAACATTTTTTTTAAGTATTATAAAAAATGTTTAAATACCACATTAATAATCTATCATCAAAACGGTTAGGTATAGAATAAAAAAAATAAAAATAATTTCAATATACAAAATTATTTTGTGGTTGCTTCCCAACAATTTGTATCTATTAAAAACTAATAAATTTAAATTTTTTAATTAATCATTTAAACGTGTTATGATTATCAAGTAAGTTATGATTATCAATAAATCATCATAAATATAATTTTATTTAATTTGCATTTTAAAAAATAAGTACAAAACGTTTTAAAAGTTGACCTGCTCAACTTTTGGTATACTATTATTGTACTCTCATATTGACATATTGTTGTGATGTAAAATTAAAAATTGAAAAAAAAAATTATAGTAAAATGGAATTACGAAATATTCAAAACTGTTTGGGTTGTTTTAGATTTTGTTTTTCATTTCATAAACAGAATTTGAACTAATTCGTTACTAACTATAAGAGTGTTAATTTATTTAAAAATGTAATAGATCTGAAGGATAGATCCAAATATAATAGATAGCCAGATTAATAAAGCGTCAATAAGGGTTATTAAAAAGTCAAAATGTTGTTTTGTACTTAACTGCTGAAAATTAGTTAAAAATTATTTTTGATTAAGCTAATGTTGAAATTGTTAGATTTTGTTCAAATATTTAGATTAAATGAAAATAATTTCATATTTTGGTAACAAAATTATTCATTGCTATACTTCACGTCTTTTTTCGAATCAGTTTTACACTTAAGCCAAATTAAGTTAAATCACTAAATCTGAAATTTTTTACTATTGAATACAATCAATTTACAAAGGTAGACAAATCATCAATGCGAAAAAAATTTTCCCAATGACAGTTTCATACCAATATTTTGTAATTGAATAAAAAAATATTGGAATGACATATGTATTTATTTTAGATCGTGTATTTTTACAGTAAAACAATAAATATCTAAATCCGATCACAGAAAGTTTAATAGGAGCTGATATAAGGGCTCGACTGTATTAACAGTTAAGGTATATTTTGAAATTACCTTTTTTGACATTATAAATGATTTTTTGTTTTTTCATAATGTCATTGAAAATTATTTTCATAATGAAATATTATGTTAAACGTCAATTGTCTCCTTCAAAATTACAAAACTATTAGAATAATAATAATAATAATAGTAAAAACAAAACAAAAAAATAAAAAAACAAAAATTTGTTATTGAAAATGAATCAATATTAAAATAGAAGGATAAAATCTGACAATGACTTTTATTATTGTTTTATATTATATTATATTATCAAGGATGATTTTCTTGTTAAAATCGCATTAAAATTATTCATCTTTTATTCTTTTATTTTTTTTTTATAAGTCATTTTTGTATAAGATGATGTTATTAAATGAAGTTTTCTTTATAAATAATAATTTCAAAAAAACTCATTTATTTTCTATGAATTTAAGAATAATTTATTTTTTAAATGTATGGGGGGGGGACTTAGTGAATTTACCAAATAACATTATAAATATCAAGTAAACTCAAAAATAAATATGTAAAACTAACATAAAAATATGTTGGATGAAATAATTGACACAATTCTGACTTTTATTCCGAACACAAAAACAAAAATAAAAAAAAAATGTATGAAGTCTATAGAAAATGAAATGGCTAAGAGCTATAGAAACAAATTTTAATTACAAAATGTCTAAGAGCTATAAAAGTACATTTAAATTGAGTCATACAAAATTTTTCATAGAATAAATTCTGGTATAAATAAAAAATTATATATTTTTATTATATTTTTTGTTGTAACACAATACTCTAATCAAAAATTTAATTTTATTTTTTTTAAAAAAGTATATAAAAAAATTAAAATTTACCTTCATCTTGTGATAAAATACTTTCATCTGGTGATGGTAAATCAGTATGAGATTGCTGCTCTACAGCAGCTTGTCTACGAGATTCTTGTAATCTTGTGAAAAATTCTACAGCATAATCTACAACATCACCAGGTTGTTCTAATAGATATGCAATTGAAAATTCCAGCAGTACATCTCGTAGAGCGTCCGGTACTTGAATACGTTGTTTTTGCTGCTGGACTGACATTTTGGATCCCTTTGATTTAGCACTAAAAATTTTTAATTTGAAAAAAAAAATAGCAATTAATTAAATATTTCACAATAAGAAAAAATTAAAAAAAAATTGTTTAAAAAAATGTCAACTCCGTAATTTTTTAATTAAAAATATTTACAAAAAAATAAAATAACAAAAAGCTAAAAACTTTAAATTATTTACATAGAAAATTTGAAAACAAAAAAAATAAAAGCATTTGGGCCAATAAAAATTAAAACAACTCATTATAGTTTGTTTGTTTGTTTATTTTGTTCAATATAACTTTATTTATACAATATACATGTGCATATATTTTGGACTCTTTACCTTTAGGTATGGGCCAACACACTTATTATTAAATAAATAAAATAAAATTTTTAATAACATTAACATATTTTTTTAAAGATTTTTTTTTTTTTTTGTAGCATTTTACTTTGACATTTAAATCGTTTTAATTTCTCTGTAAATATTAACATTAAAAATTGTTATTTTTAATTAACAAAAAAACAAAAAAAAACCAGTAAAATAAAAAAAATCAAACTTTAACATTTCGAAATTATTTTGAATCTCTTCAGTTCTAGAATGTCTAGTCTAATCTAGATACATATAATAAAATCGAATAGGGTGCCTCCTCCTTTCCCCAACAAATTGGAATCTATTTGTTTTAAGTTCTAGAACATATAATTCCACACACAATATTATGAAATCATCATCAGCATTTGTTGTTTTCTTTGGCTTTTTAGTTTTCTTTAAAGAGGAAATTGAATTTTATATGATGCCTATGTCGTCTTAAACGAACAACACAAAAGTTTTCTCACGTACGATATTATTATGATACTACGATATTTAAATGAAAAAAAATTAATATTTCCAATGTCAAGAAACAATAAAAAAAAATAAAAAAAAAAAAAAATTTATTCCTTTAGAACTGCGACAAAAAAGAGAGTTGTTTTTTTAAATCATTTTTTTTTCTCTTGCAAAATGTTATGTAATTTAATACACTGAGAAAAATTAGTAACGTAAATATTTTAAATAAAATTGTAATAATTTTCTACACAGACACGTTTAAAATGATTTGATCTGAAAATATAACTATTTGTATTATTATTCAAATAAACATATATATGAGGTAGCCAAATTGGGTAGAATAGATAATTTTATTGTACTTAAAATTAAATCGAAACTATTTTAACAATTATTTTAAAATAGCAGAGAATGCATTAATATGACACATGTATATTATCATACTGCATTACATTTCCAAAAATCTATGATAACCGGCTACATTCCACCGAAATATTATATAGTATTTAAATCTAAATAATTATATAATTATATAACAAAACTCCCAAGGTATACCATTAATATACATACCACACAAATAGAAGGGTAGCCAACTGCACAATTGATATTCATTTATATGAAACACAATAATTGTTAAAATTTGACACATGACTGTTTTCTCATAACCCATAAAATAAGGTATGTTTCACTCAATTTAATATCTAGATCGATTTAGATTGTTACCACCATCATCAAAATACTGGTGTTTTATTTTGGAGTTCAGTTTGCTGATGACAATTGAAAGCAATAAATAGTAAAAATGTTTCACTTAGAGTCAGCAAATTCGGTAAAATAAATAAATTAAAACTATATTTAAAAATACATATACGTATATTAAAGCTTTCTCATTTATGTTGAATATAAACTTTCGGTGGGGGAACAAAATTCAGATAACAGTAATGTTTTGAAAACTGTTTCTACTCATAAAATATTCCTTTTCTTTTCGAATTTTTGGCAACTTATAAAGTAAATTTACATTCATTTATTTATTTATTTTATTAGTTCCTCTCAAGTGAGCTTATAAGCTATTACAGAGTGTATAGTTGGTAAATATAGTATATTATAAGGTATAATTATTATATAATATTCTAGTACTGAAATATCATTGAAGATTAGTAAAGGGATAGTATTTCTGAGTGTGATTTAAACAACGTTTTTATAGCTTTTACGACTTTAATCATAACATTTGATCTTAATATATATACAAATACACTAAAATTAAATGTTGAGCTTCCCTCTCTCCCCTTTTTTATATATTTATATATATTTAAATATTATAGATATAGACACATAGAGACGTAAATACAAAATATGAACATATATTTTCATTTTTTTTATATATTCTATTCAATTCAAACGCATTGCCATCACAAGATTCTTAGGTCCTAAAGAAGATAACAAAACAAAAAAGAAATATTCAAATATCAGGTGTGAAAGAATCAACAACCACACCAACAACATTACAAAAAAAAAAAACAAAAAAAAATAATAATAGTCGAATTCGTAAGAATACTTAATAACACCATGAACATGGTATTTAACTAGGTAACTAAAAGGATATTAGACGGAAATTGCAGTGGATGAACTAAAATTCGTCACCTCCATTGTTAAAAAGTATATTTCAGCGATTGAAGTTGTTTTAGTTCTAAGCGACATTGATTATTTTTTTGAATAAATCAAAAGTCTATTGAAAAAATTATAATCATCTATCAAGAAGCTCATCAAATATCATTGGATAGTTTTGTCTAGTGAAAAATTAATTTCCATACATTCTATATAAAAAAAAAAATAATAATAAAAAAGAAAATTTATAAAACGAGATTGAAAATTTTAATTTTTATTTCAAGTATATTTATTGTAAAAAATACCCTTTAAAATTACAATTGAAAACAGCTTTCATGAAGGACAAGTATAAGATAAGAAACAACAAAAAAATAATCAAACTAAAATTTTAGCTGGGTCATAAGATTAGAAAAAGCAGAGATATTTACTAAACTGGGTATGACCTCGTGTTGATAAGATTTCAATATCTCGTAGTATGGAAATAAACGCTCAATGAAGGCCAAACAGATTTGACTTCTGATTTTGGCACCATACAAGAAGAGGTTATAGAAATTCCTAAAATTAGATTAAACCATTTTTTGTAACGAGTCGGAAGCTTAATAAGTCTGGGTTGGATATTTTGACTGTAGGATTATAAACTGACAATTTTATCCGAAAAAAATTAAATTAAGTAAAAATGTATGTATTTTTTTTTAATATACCAACATAAAGTTGGAAATACTTTATACATAAAAGTATATACTTTGTTAAATTTGGTAAAAGAGCTGGTTCGGGTAGGAATATTTGAACAGTAAATAATTCACTGAAAACTGTAAATAGATAAATAATTTTAAATTTATGTTTTTCATGTAGTTATAATCGTGTTTTATCTTTGTTTACATGTTTTTGATTAGTTTTCATAACTCACAGATATTGTTTACAGCATCTTGATATAATAAATAAGTTATAGAATCAATCAGTATTAAAAAATAGAAGATGTATAGTTAGTCTCGAAACTCAATCAATTCCTACTGATGAGTTAAAATAATATAATTGCTATTTTACTTACTTAAACCGAATACATATATATTAAAGATCAACAGAAATACAAGAACACTCAAACTTATATATTTTTAAACAGGCAATAATACCAATTATCCTTCAGATACAGTTATTTGTTCATACACTGGCCTAACATTTACTTCAGAAGATTGTTACTTCGTAAAAGCTACATTCCTATAGTTTTATATGGACTATTTTAATAAATGATTATACCTTCTAAACTATTCCGATATAGATATATAGTATGTTTGTATAAGTTATATAAATCCACTATTTAATAAATAAATAAATAAAAACATATATTTTTTTCCACTATTTAAAAAATAAATAAATATATAATTTAAATCCACTATTTAATAAATAAATAAATAAAAACATATACTTTTTTATATTCGACAAATTTCAAAAAATTTCATATAGAACAAAATATAATTCAGTTGACAGTTTGTTAAGTAATTTTCAATGGTGTATGACTGTGTGCCTAAGTAGAAAAAAAATAAAATATTAATATGAGTATGAAGAAGAAAACGTGACCTTTCTCATATTTTCTTATTCCAAAAATTAGTGAAAAAAAAACAATAATAATAAAAAATCAAAAGAAAAATAAAAAAAAACCATTTTAAGAATTTGACTTTTGTAATGTATGAATCATGTGTTAAGTAGTCTACTATAGATAAGGTGTTATCCTGTTTTCAGTAAATGTGTTTTTTTTATTCTTTTTTTATGACGTATTTTACTAATAATACCAATACTAACAACAATCATAGTGTTAACACTATAATAATAATGTAAAAAAACCAAAATCATATACACAATAAAACAATATTATTTGACTTAAGCTTTTTCGTGACGATGGTTGGGTTATAAAAATACATATTTTCATATTTATAGTCAAAATTACAAAAATTAATGAATTATTAGCGTGTTTATTAACAGTTATTTCATAATATACTTGTATTGTATATATACATGTGTATAAAGTTACAAGGTATTTTTAAAAAAATTGTAGAATATTAAGGTGTTTTGGTTTTTACAAAATTCTTACGTCAAAAATTAAATAATTTTTTTTTACATTCAATAAATTTGAGTTTGTATATATTTGTATTGTATAATGTAGGTATATATAATAAATGTTTGATTTCTTTTTGAAAAAGGAAGAGAACAAGAAAAAATGGAAAAAGATTTTCTATTAAAAATTCCTTGTAAGGTATGGTGATGATGATGATGATGATATGAAATTTTTTGTAAATAATTTTGCTGAAAAGTTTTTTTTTTTTTTATTGTTATTAAATTTTTTTACTTGTAATGTTGACGAATATAAAGATTTTTTTTTTGTTTATTTCTCGAAAATGGTAAGAAAATATTTAATTAAATGAAAAGAAAAAAAAAACAAAAAAAAAAATAATGTAAAAAATAAATCACAACCACAATTTATATTAGTTAATTTAGTAAAGGGAATAATACCGAGCAAAAAAAGTGAATTTAATAAAGTCATAGGGCAAATATGTATCGCACATAATATAATTAAATTTTCAAAATAATTATAATACAAATAAATAATATATTTAGCAGAGATAAGTCTACATAATATATTTTTACATATATAGGTAGAGTTAATTGTATATATATATACTATACATAATAATACATTAAGTAAAACGCAAGTCATATTTATTTTCTGTAACATTAGGTTTGTTCGTTCAGTAAACTGTTCTAGAACGTTTTTGAACGATCTATAGAGTAAAAATTAGAATAAAAATTAAATTAAAATAAAGAACAATCTCCAAGTCATGTAAATACCTAATTTTTTTTTTTTAAGAAAAATATTCGTCAAAAGTATGGTTCTAAAAACAATGATGGGATCTAAGAGTTGCATTTGAGAGAACCATTTGTTTATTCTAACAAACTAGATAGTTGTTATAGCCGAATTATATTTGCGAGGACGAAAATTATTCGGTTCTAGCAATAACTGTAGCAATATAGAAATTTAGCCGAATTAACATTTTTGCACGAAGTTGCTAGAACCGAAAAAGAATTTGTTACTACCGTATTGTATTTGCATCAACAACAATTTTATTGTGTCAATTGAATGTTGGCAATAAGAACCAACTTCGTAACTGCAACTGAACAGTATTTTCAGGCAACCTCATCCTAAAGAATTATTTTTATGAGTGTATAATATCGAAATAACAGAAAACTATAATAATGAGTTATTCCTAGATGTGCCATTGTAAAAAACGTAATGCTGTAAATTAGTAAAAAAAAGAGTAGAAGAAGCAGGCTTCTAGTACAAAAATTCAGTATTAGGTTCTGCCTGGTTTCACCCACAAACCAAGTGATCTATTGTTCATAGTCGATTTTTGTTTTAGTGATTAAACTCAATTTTATAGCCAATCTATAAGAATTTATTTATTATGCTCCATAAATTGTACAATTAATTCTTTTAAAACTATTTACTTAGATACAGATATATAATTATCTTTACTACAGTTGATTTGTATTTTTTTATTTTTATTTAGAAATTTTCGAGTTCACTAGTATAAATTTAAAGGAAAATTGGAGATGAAAAACCTTTTTGAATTTTTGTTTTGTAAAACTTAACGCTAATTTAAACAGTAAAACCTACCTACAGTAAAACCATGTGGGAAGATTGAGTACAAGTTTCAAAAGTTTATTTTGCGCAATTTTCAATTTTTTGGTATGACTAGCTGCACAATCTCCCCAGACTGGTGCCGCATATAACATTATTGGTTGAAAAATTATTAAAGATATTTTTGTAAACTCTAGCCTAGGGATATCTGCAGTGTAAGTGTTGTACAAAATTGGGCCAAGTACTGAGCCTTGTGGAACTCCGGCTTTAATTTCATACAAATTGGAGCATGTTTTATTCAATATCACACGAAATACTCTTTGATGAAGAAAGTTTTGTATGATTTTAATTAAATATATAGGAAATTTATACACTTCCAATTTATGAAGCAAGCCAGAGTGCCACACAGTGTCAAAGGCGGAATTTATGTCAAGCGCTACTAGGCCAATAGATTTGCGTTCTTCAAACTTGGATTTAATGTAATTTTTGACACGTAGAAGAGGGTGAATGGTACTATGCTTTACCCTAAATCCAAACTGCTCGTTTGGAAAATTTTTTTTAGCTGAAATAAACTTTTCCAGTCTAATTTTTATGAGTTTTTCAAATATTTTTGAGAAACTGCATAGTAAGCTGATAGGCCGAAAACTACTTAATTCCTCCATCGGTTTTCCAGGCTTAAGAATCGGAATAATATGAGCTTCTTTCCATATACTCGGGAAATAACCTAGTTTCAAACAAGAATTGTAAATCAAAATTAGATATCTTTTTGCGTTTAGTGGTAATTTTTTGATACACAGATTAGATATGTGATCTGAACCTGCAGATTTTTTAGTCTTTAATTGGGCAAATATTTCATTGACAGATTTCAGTCCAATTTGTTCAAAGGTTTCTATAAGAATGACAAAGTCAAACAAATCTCTAATCTTACAAGCAGAAATTGCTTGCAAAAGTGTTAACCATTTACAGTTTAAAATTTTCTCGAATTAAAGTTGAACAACTGGAAACGAATTGCTGAAAAATTTCTCTTTCATTTCCATTTTAGTCCATGCATCAATTTAAGTTAATAGAAGTAAAAGAGTACAGTATTGAGAGCTGAATCTTTTGACTGTAATAAAAATTAATTGTTAATAGAATGTACTTAATAGTTAGTTCCATTGAACTCTTTACAAAATTCATATTACATTTCTTTCATAATTTTCTTTATGAACTGTGGTTTTGTTTTACAAATCTATTATTACTAATCTATTGAGACATTCCAAGAAATTGTTATAATTTTTTTCTCAAAGATTTCTAATTAATTTTTTTAAAAATATTAATAAAATAAAATTTCCATTCATGGAAGTTTATTTTATTTTGTGGTAGAAGAATACTTATTAAATATTCAATTTTAATTCTTTTATATATATATATATTTATGTGGGAATGTGTTGGGTTCAAAATCTATAATACAAATATAGAAAGTAAACTTTTGAACTCTATTTAATCTAATTCTATTGGTCGAACAAAAATTAATATATTTTTCTTTTGTTAAATATTTCTAAATGTTAATTCATCTCATATTGTTGTAATTCATACGTATATGTATATGTACATTATATATATATATATTTGTTTTGTATTGTATTTGACATAACTTAATTTCCATATTTCGCAACTTTTTATTTAAGTTAAGTTTTTTCTGTTTTGTTATTTAACACAATAATACCTTTAGGTGATATATTTACTCTTTGAAAGTTAATACTGTCAGTATTAAAATCCATTCATTGTACATATAATTGCCTACAGGGTATACCATAATTTATCATCCCACTTGTTGGAAGTTATTGAAATATTTTGATATTTAATTTTTGTTTTCTTCCTTTTGAAATTAGTAAACAGTAAGTAAATACGATTTTATTAATAGGTAGACATAGCGGTCATTGTTATTATCAAGACTAGTGAAAGTTCCATTTGAATTTATTGGTGGACAGAAAGCATAAAAGAATTATTCAAACAAGCTGAATAAAACAATCAAACATACTTAAATATTAGAAGAGCTTTCATATAACAAAAATATAGTATGAAAATGTTGAAATTTCAAATTAAGATGACAAGATGTAGAAAATGGTTTTGTTAAAAAATTGCATAAAACTACGTCTTTTCGAAACCAGTATGGAATCATAGAACAAGGACAAATGCAAGTTCATCCAAACAATTTAGTCCGTAACCTAATAACAACTGGAGGTAGAGGAGAAGACTGAAACGAAGAACTCCTTGTGATTTATAAGACATAAAAAAATAAAAATTACTGATTGTAAATTGATCCAAAGGCAAAGGTTTTCGATGGAAAACGCTGTTACAAGTCAATAAATAAATAAATTACTTCATAAATACTTAATCTAGATTGTAAATAAATTTTGTAAATACAAAAAAAAAAAACAGCATCTTACTTTTATAAAGAGACAAGAAATCCTATATATAGTATCTGTAAATTAGGCACAGATTTGAAATAACACAAGCTATGACTTATGAGAATCGATTTAAAATCAATCTTAACACTAATCAAAATGTATGGCATGTGAGTTGATTAAAAAGGTGCAAGCTAACATATTTTCCACGTAAAATACAAAGTGAATATACATCACTAAAAACTAGCAACCACTATAACTGCTTTTGCAAATATCCTTACTTAGATAGAATAAACAGATTGAATATCAACACGGTAATATGGATTATAACGGCAAATTACTTTATTAATTTTGCAGGCATACTAGAGGACTTTCCCAATATAATTTTAGATTTTAATGAAGATTATGAAGTTCTCCTGTTTTGCATCTCTACCGTTCATAAAATAACATATGGGTGAATATTTCAAAAGGTTGATATTCTGTGTCCGAACAAGTTTTAATATAGAAAAATTTGAAAAACATTTGATTTATTTATGGTAAGTGCTGCTCTAATAGCTACCCAATTTCGGACAATTAATATTTTATGATATATCAATCAGGTTATATCCGAAAATGTTACTTAAACAACGAAAATGTCATTACCATGCTTGTCCTCACATCGACTTAGCTCTAAATAATTTCAACTATCTATCACAGCATAAAAGATATTATTAAAAGAAAAATTGGAATATGATATAGAAAGCGCAACCTTAGGTTTACTTATAATGAAAAAAAAAAATTAAATATGACTCCACGGAAGCAATGTGAAGAAAAAAATAGGTGGATAACCAATATAAGAAACCACAGAAAGAATAAAGCTTTTTTTAAAAAAAAAAGCACAATTCTTAGAACAAAGTGTATCACCATCATCTCCTTTAAAGGAGCCATTAGTTGTGCCTGTATCTTCTGTTATGTAAAAAATATATCACATATTTCAGAAGGTATAACATCTTTGAAGTGGACCGAATTAAACTTCCTAATTTAACACAACTACCTGCAATACCCATACCTTTGATCCAGTTTGACGCATCCCAAATAAAAGTCTATTTGAATATGTTAAATAACGAAACATCCCCAAGTCCCAATAATATTCCGGAGATAATTTTAAAAAATTGTCTGAATCACTCGCTTATCCACTGTCAATTTTATTTAATAAGTCTCTTGAACACGGAATATTTCCACAATTTTGGAAATATGTTTATATCAAACCATTTCATAAGAAGGGTTAAAAAAATGATATCGTAAACTATCGTCCAATAGCTAAATCTGTCATGTTCTACGTTAAGCTGGCTTCCAGACAATTTCCCTGATATATATTGTGATTTTCGTCCAATAACTATATATTTGTCATTTCCGTGCCAAGTTGTCATTCCCGTGAAAACAAAAAGTCCTTAAAAATATTAAAATAAACTGGTCGTTCCTAAGGACGTACTAATCTTATTGAGTTATCAAACGGAATAAACAAAAACATATTTAAAATTGATTTTTTTAGCATTTTGCCATTTTGATGTCTGAAATATCAATCTTTTGAAATATTCACCCATATCTAGAAGTCCACTTCTTAGACTTACAGAATTACCAATATCAAATATCTCCATCGCTTTATTAAGCAAACTTTTTTGGATATTTTGTACAAAATTTAAAAATTCCTAAAGGGAAATGAAATTTTAATATTACTCATATGAAGATTACTAGCTGATATTATGATCCCGCCTGGATTGTAGTATTCTATTTTATGTTAGAAAATTTCTTTTCGTCACTGTAACTGTACATTTAACATACTCATATACATGGTACATACTTATATATTTTTAACTGGAAATTCTGAGATAATGTCAATATGAAAAGAAAAGCAAAAAAAAAACTAAACTAACTAATAACTTCGGATACAGTTAACTGTTAGACAAAAAAAATGTGTCAATCAAAATGGCTAATGAAACGTTTTTTATTTTTTTTGTTTTTCTAAATCTCAGTTTTTATTGTTGATTTTTATCTATTTTCTAAATTTCAATTTTAATTCTACAGATTTTTTTTCCTCCCTAACAAACTAAACCAAAGGTATTTAATTTCCACAATACAACAATAAGAACAAGAAGAACAATAACAGCTGATATGTATATGTATATATATATATATATATATATATATGTATTGATAGATTATTGATTTCCTGATGACTGAAAACTCTTTCACATTGTTCTTTGAAACAAAAACCTTCACAATCAATATAAATATCTTGAAAACTGAAAATCAAAATAAAAAAACAAAATTAATTGAAAAGTACTTTCAGAAGAGGTTTAGAAAACAAAAATAAGATGAAAAATAATACAAAATTAAAAGGTTAAATATTATTTTTGTACAGGGTGCATATCAGTATAAGTTTTTCTTTTTTGGTAAGTTTTGATTATTTGATTATACTCTCGGATAATAGAAATGTGTGGTAATTATCGATATTTCTGAATATGTCGATATTTTTAATTATTTCTGATTATCAATAAGTTCCACTCAAAAATCGAAGTTTGTTTTAATATTTTTTTTTCTCTGTTATCCTCTTGGGGGCATAGGATTTGAATTGTGAAATTTTTCACAAAATAGTGACATACTCTACTGTTAGTGCTTTTATAATTAGTGTCGTTCACACAATCTATCGTTTACTTTTAATAAAATGTACGAAATTTTCCTGGTTGGAATTTGAACCAGTGCTTTCCAAATAGTTAGTTTATATTTTTCAGCCATCTTAACGATTAAGCTATAAACTGATTTTGATCGATATTTATATATAAATATAATTTATCGACATTTTTATTTCTATTTTTTTTTCAAAATTGCACAACAAATTATTATCTAAAACCAAACCTCTTCTAAGCATATTCGTCCTATATTAACACAATATCTGTCATAATCAAAACGTGTAGCTCAATTTTTACGAAAATTCATCTTGATTTAACTATAGTAGCTCAGAAATACGTATTATGTAATTCGAAACAACATTAAGTCAAACATTTTCTACACGCGAGAAATATTGTAAGAGAATTTTGTAATCAGGGTATTTCCGGTGAAGAATTATTTTTATTTATTGTTAATTGAACTTTGTTTTAATGATTTTTTTTTAATTAATACCGAAATCCTATTTTTGCCACACAAGCGAAAGTCTCTAAGAAAATCCCCAAAAGCAAAATTGCCAATGAAAATATTTTCTTTTTTTTGGTATCCAAGAGTAGCTACGCAAAACAAAAATTTTTTTCATAACTCTGTATTGTTTTTATATATTGACTTTTTAATTCTATTTTTTTCTATTAAACAAAGGGCTACACAAAAAAAAAATTTCGCTGAATTTTTTTGTTAAATTTTGTCTTTGGGGATTTTGTTTGTTTTTGTAAGTTTTGTTCTTGAATATTCTATCTCTGGGGATTTTGTTCGTTTCCCCCTTTTATTGATTCGTGAAATCAAAAAAAAAAATCAAATTTGTTCGATCAGAAATATCAAAATTTTAAAATTAAATAAATTGACAAAAAATCCGACTGTAGTTTAAAATATGAATGAAAATATGTTTTTGAATTTTTTGAAAAAAAAATTTTGTATTAATCCCAACCTCATTTTTTTTTTTTTTTTTTTTTTTTATATTATAGCCAAAACTTAGGTTTTGAACCTTTAAGTACTTGCGTACCGTTGACTATTTGAAAAAGGAAAGGATAGTTAGAGGAAAGGAAAGAAAAAGGAAGAAGAAAAGTTTTGTGGGAAAGAGCGAACAATGTTGTTAATATTCGTCTTAAACCTCTGTAAGTCATAAATAAAAAATCCTTCTCTCATTGGGAATGCTTCGATTGGGACGCGGTTCCACAATCGGGATGTTCTTACTATAAAAGAATTTCCATAGCCGGACTTAAACCATCTCGGAATTTCCACTGTGAAAGGGTGGGCACTTGATGCCTCTCGTGTTGTGCGATTGAATTGCTTAAGAGGAGGAAGAAGTGATTTTAATTCCTCGGAACAAGTGCCAACACCAAGCAGATATCTATAAAATAGAGTAAGTGCTCCAACAATACGACGATGACCAAGTGGTATAAGGGATGAGGTCACATTTATGTCGCCTATAAGACGAATGGCGCGGTTTTGAACTTTGTCCAAAAAATTTAAAGCGGTTTTTGGTGCACCTGCCCATAAATGTGAGTTATACTCGAGCTTGGGTCGTATATATGCTTTATAGATTTTTAAAAGGTCTCGAGATGAAAAATAAGTTTTGCAGCGGCTCAAAAATCCTAAACATTTTGCGGCGCTTTTCGCAATATCGAAAATATGCTCATTCCAGTGCATATTTTGATTCACTCGCATTCCGAGAATGTTCAGATCTTTGAGTCGCTGGATACCTTCATTTTGAAGCCGGAGAATTGGTTCGAATGTTGTTAGCTTGTTACTAACAAAACAGCTTTGAGTTTTTGAAGTGTTAAACTCGACTCTGTTAGCTTTACCCCAGTCGACAATTTTGGCAAGGTCGTGATTGAGCGCGCCGGCCATCATTGTTCTTTTGGAGGTGACTGCGGAAGCTGTAGCATTAGTTTGTTTTAGAAAATCATATGATGCTACTAGAGTGCTGTCATCAGCAAAACTATGGATTGGATTGAAAGTTAATTTGAGAAGGTCATTAATGAAAATGAGAAATAGGGTGGGGGAAAGGACAGAGCCTTGTGGAACACCAGCATTGATTTGAAGTTGGTCGGAAAAAGAACCGTCAACTGAAACTATGATAGATCGATTTAAAAGAAAACTTTCAATCCATTTAGAAAAGGTTGAACCAAGGCCTATAGCGTTGCATTTTGCTATAAGAGCAGAATGACAAACTCGATCAAAAGCCTTAGATATATCCAGAGCTACAACAGTAGCTTCACCAGATTGATGCAGGCTGGTGTTGAGCTTCTCGCAGAGGCATGTCATGAGATCACCGGTGGAACGTTGGGCTCGAAAGCCGTATTGGCTATCATGAATTATACCTCTACTGTCAAGATATTTCTTCAGCTTATGATTAATTAAGATTTCCATCGTTTTTGAAATAATGGAAGTAATAGCTATGGGCCTATAGTTTGAAGGATTGCTTTTGTCACCTTTTTTAGGAATAGGATAAACTTGGGCAACTTTCCAATAGGACGGGTAAGTTCCTGACGAAAAGGACAAATGGAATAAGTTGCGCAGAGGTTTAGAAATAGCGAAGGCAATGTGTCGCAGCACAATTGCAGGTATACCATCAGGACCGGTAGATTTTTTTATATCGAGATTCTTCAAGACTTTTGCTACAGCTCTTGTTCTAAAGTAGATCCTTCCGAAGGAATAATTTAGAACAGGGATTGATGAAGGATTTTGGGCTGTAGGAGGGAGTGTGGAATTAGCTGCAAATAATTTTGCGAAGAGATTAGCCTTTCCAACAGAATCTGATATAATAGTACTATTATTATCAATCATAGGTGGAAACGAAGACTTGCAAAAATTTTGCCTAACATTTTTAGCAAATGTCCAGAAAGACCTGCTGTTGTTGGGGAGATCAAAGATTTCTCGTCTCAATCTTTGGTTATGCAGGAATTTTTGCTGATTGATAATTTTTTTACATTTATTCCTAACCACTTTATAACTCTCATACGTATTGACTGTTTTATTGTTCTTGTATTTTTTGTAAGCTTCTTCTTTGGATTTCAGAGCTTTGCTGCAGAGGTCGTTGAACCAACCTGAGGGATTTCGTTTTATACTTCTAAGGCTATTTGGAATGAAAGTTTTCATTCCTAATAGAATCCTCTTGGTAATCACCTCTGCAGCAAAGTCGACATTTTTATATTGGAAACACAACGACCAATTCGATGCATTTAAAAAGTTGTTGAAGCCTTCCCAGTCAGCTTGGTGATAATGCCAAACTAGTCTTTTGGGAGAATTAGAAGAACTGGTTGTTGTGCCTACTTCGAAGCTTGTGCTTACAAGACAGTGGTCGGAACCACCTAGCGGAGAGTTTACAGAGATTGAATATTTCTCTGGATGGGTAGTTAGGAATAAATCCAGGAGGTGTCCGTTCTGGTCGCGTCGGTCTGGTATCCTCGTAGGGCTTTTGACAAGTTGAGAAAGGTTGAAAAAATTGGAAAAAAGTTCAACTTGTTTGCCTTCGGGACTGTTGTGACTAGAAAAATTAAGCCAGTCTCTGTTATGAATATTGAAGTCTCCCGCCAGAATAATCTCAGACTCGGGATTGGTTTCCAGAATTGAGTTTATCTGGTTGGATAGTCTTTCTATAAGCATATCAGTTTCTAGCTGATTCGCTTGAGGCGATCTGTAAATAAAACAGAAGTGAATGATGTGCTTATCGGCGTGTATTTTCATCCAATTATATTGATAAATTGGATTGGAGCACTCAAAATTTTGAAGAGTCTTATAAGCTACATCATTTCGTATATACAAAGCAATCCCTCTATGGGGTATAAAAAGTGGCACAAGCGAATAATTATTGATATTAAAGTTAATATCATTATTCACAACTTGTGTTTCACTTAGTGCTAAAATTGCTGGATTTTGGAGCCGTAGATGGCTTTCGACGGAATGGAAATTTGTTGATAGACCGCGAATGTTACAAAAATCTATCTTAAACATAATAACGAACAATTTACAAAGAGAAAAGGAAAATAAATTAAACTTAACAAAAAGTACCGAAAAAAAAAAAAAAAAAAATATATATATATATAAAAAAAAAATATATAAATTAAATTAAATTTTTTTGGCCCACGTACCACTTACTTATACCACCCCTGCAATGAATGCAACTGAAACCAATATCTACACACAACAGTTTTTAATACCTTATTGGGTGTAGAAATACTCTCAGAAACATTCACTGCAGGTTAGAACAATGAGAAAATTACGGTAATAACAAAATAAAAAAGGAGAAAAAATTATAGTGCATAATGAGAGAATTTTGTAGAAGAAAAAGAAAGCCGGAAAAGAAAAACGAGAAAAAAAAAAAAAAAATTATTTTAATGTGAATTGAATCATGATTTTATTATTGTCAACTAAGACGAACAGTTAACAACATTTTGAATAAAGGAGAGGATATATGTATATCATCGAAGTACTAAATGTAATACATTTCAAAATTAGAATATTATAAATAATTTGAATACAGTTGATTTAGTATGATATTTAGAGTTTGTTAATTGAAATATATGCTATTCAATGCATCAGCAGAAATTGAATATGCTACAATTACAATTCTCTGATTGAAATAGTTTTGTATCAGGACGTAAAAAACATATCGAAAAATAGTGGTAACTATATTCTAAAATAAAAAAATATAAATAAAAACAAAAATATTTATTTATTTAAATTTACATTTATTACAATTAAAATTACCATAAATATATTTGTAAGCTCTAGCTACTTGGGCTATCGGCTTAACAAAAATATTTAGCGATTAAAGTGCTCTGTATTAAAAAATAGGATTGAAATGTTTAAATTATACATGAATTTTGCAATTTAAGTATTAAAATTAAAAATAAATTCTTCTATTTTTGACGCTGAATAATTGAAAAGCTGTTTTATCTTTATATTGTCAAAATAATGCGCTAAACACTCTAACTGCGTGCGCATACCTGCATTATTCCAAATTTGATTGAAATAAGTTACGTTAGGTATAGGAAGTACCAAAGAGGTCCTATATTGTAAATAATTGCCTGAAGGTCATTTAAAAATATTCATATTGGAAAGACAGTAGGAGAATATGAAATTATAGTAAGTTCGCTAATTTTCTAAAACGTCAAAAACATTCATAAACATTTTTGACGCGACAATCATAAATTTTAAAACCGTTTGATCTCAAAATGTTGCGAAAATCAATGCAACTAAACATTGATTGTATTGTTACTGCATGGAACGTCTTTTTGTTTTAATTTTTAAAGTTTTTTCTTGATTTTGTATATATATGAATAGTATCTCCATTTTTTATTTTATATTTGCCACAGCATAATATATTTCTCTTTTCAAAGTTTTCACAAATGATATGAAGCTTCTAATTTCAGATGACACATATTTGACGTATTGATGTATGCAACTCAAGTTAGATAATTATTATATTATATTTCTCATAATCTAATCAATAGGAATATAGAATGTTCAATTTCTTAGTAAGATTATAATTTAAGTATCAAATGAAAACCATAAGCCATTACAAGAAAGTCAAATCAAAGAATTTTAAAATAAATAACAGAAAATGTGTAATATTGTGACTTCGAAATATTTTATACTTAAGTAATGTAAAACAAGTGATTTATTTAATTTTAACATGAAAACATAATTTTGTTCTTATTATTTCCTATATAATACACATATATATACGTAAGTATATATTAAGTATATTACTATGTATATTATTGATCCTTTCTCGGGATTTTATAATAACATTTTGATATAATGTAAGTGTCAGAATGAGTATAAGAACATGCTGGTTGATGGAAAAAATCTATTTTTTTCCCTCTTGTTATAAAAATTTTAATTCTCTTCAGGCATTGGTTGATATGTTCTAGAAATGTGTTTAGTATTTCAATTTTGGTAAAAAAAAAAATGTAAAAAAAAAATGAAAAACCTTATTGTAAAAATGTAAATATTATATGTATGTACATATATTTATTTTTTTATATATATATAGGAATTATATTATTTATTTCGTTTTTGTGTTGTGTTTAATAATTTCATGTTTATTGGTCACATGTGCAAATCGAAAATTTATTGAAAAAAAAAAAATTAAAAAATAACACTGAAAATTTTGAAATTACTTTTTCACATGATGAAATTTTTAATTCTAAATTATTATTTGTAAGAATTTTGATATTATTGATGAATATTTTAATATAATATACATATAGTATATATATTATATTTTTAATCAAATACTAAATAGTTTAAATTTAGGCACAGTGACGGCCTACAAATAAAATAGTTTTTCAACATAATGTATAGTTACATATACAATTCTGTGGGAACAAGCAATAATCGTTTAAGTCTGAAATTACTATTTATAGAATAAATTCAATTTCAAACTTTGATTTGATTTTTGAAAAACTTTGGTCATAAAAATCCTCAGTTTGCAATAAAAGCTTATATCGATATAAGCTTTTTCAGCTTGATAAGATTTATTTAAAAAATGGTAGCATATATTGAAATAAGCTTAGGTAAACATAGGTGCTTGTTTAAAATTAAACATCCATCAAAGAATACGTCTACCTACTGTTTTCTGAAGTTAAATTAAACGTTTAGTACATATACAGATTCTATTACGAAATAAACGGTTACATTTTTTCGTCTTTACTCTGGTTCAAATAACCATAAAAATACCAAATTTTGCTGACATGTAGTATGCGACATAAGCAAGTGCTTGGCATATTAATTTCGTTTTCGTCTTAAGTCGACTTAAGCGATTATTGCTTGTGGCAACAGAATTATACATGGAGTTATTCTATCCATTAAATTATTTTAAACAATCCATGAATCGATAAATTTCCATACATACTATCAATAATGAATTTCTATCGATGGAATAATTTCATTTTGAATAACTTTCAACATTTTGCGGCTTTTTTCATTTATTAAAATGTAATTTTTAACTTAACTAAAACTAAAAATGTAAAAATGAAATAACTCCCAAGATGAAAGCTATCTAATTTTATGAAATAAAATTTTTTCTGGATTTTATTTGATTTTTTTTAACCTCTTAATGTCCGCAATAAGATGCAGCTTATATAAAAATATTATATCTTCAAATTCCTTGGTATCAGTACTTATTAAAATTCATTGCCGCAAAAATTCTTTTGAGATGGGGGTTTATGAGCGCGTAGGCGATGTTATGATTATTATTTTTTTGTTTTTTTCTTTTTTCTTCCTAGGTGTAGGTTGATTCTTTGTTTTTGCAAATAAAATATGATTTAATAGAATAGATTTGAAATGTAAATTTTTAAGTAAATATAATAATTGTAACTCTGACGAAGATTTAAATAAAATTGAATTGTTGTTGAAAAAACAATTTTTTTTTTAAATCCTGAAACAAATTTATATAGAAATTATTTTTAAGCTTTTAAGTGACAAAAAAAATTTCTTTAGAATCCAATTAACAATAGTTGACTCCGAAAATCCATTTAATTGACAGTTTGGCTATATCAAACAAATTTTGGCTATAAAAATCTACTTCGATCACAGTTTAACCATACTACCGTCATATGGAATTTTCCTGTATAGAAAAATTTTTTGTAAAAAGATCAATTCAAGGATTCCGAATCTGATATATTTTTTATAAATTCAAAGATATAATGAATTTTTGTTTTTAAAATGAAACATAGATATTCAACGATTAAAAAACAATATCTGCTTTAAAAGGACATAATTATAAGTAATTTTTGTTATTTATTCTACGATTATCTTAATGTTTGATCTTTTATTTTTTTTCTTCATTATCCTGTATTTTCTTCAGCGAATTATTCAATGAATAATTTCCGATAATAAACTATATAATTATACCATACATTGCTTTGAAAATGTAAATGTATGTAAGTTCACATAACTTCAAGTAGTTCATAAATCATAATTTTTTTAACACTGTAGAAAAATGCAATCTCATTCCTACCCAGTTGTCATAATGTTAATTCAAAATTTTATAAATTTTAAAAATTTGAAATTTTAAAATTTTTATTTAATCTTTTTTCGGTTAAAATAAATCATGTTAAGTAAGTTTTAACCCAATTAAATTCAACTTTAAAAAGTTAAACTATCTATCAATATCGTATTCAACTCATCCATGTATATACACAATATCAGTGACGGTATTTCAGTATTTGACTTGTATTTATTTGATATTTTGAGTAAAAAAATCGATTTTGCTTTTTTAAAATTCTTTTTCGATAGGAATTTAATTGAGGACTTATTAAGATAAATTGTTTGCATTCATTGGTATTTAAACAATACAAAATTGTTACATGTATAGAGGACAATATAAAACTCTTGACACACAGAATCAGCAAATTACTTAAATTTGCATCTAGATTCAATGATAAATGTAAATTAAGTGTGTTAATTAAATTAAGTATAATTAGTTGAAATTAAAATGTAGCAAATTATTACTGATTGAGAGGCAGAAATTTATAATAAACGTTAAAAAATGAAATTTTTATCTATATAAATGTATATTAAAATCCAAAATAGAATTATTGAACAAAACATGTAGCTCTAACGTCGAAAGAATGCTTGCAAATGGAAGATGGTAAATGCGCCATGGTAGGACTTTTCATAAACACATACTGCAAAAACAAAATGGTGCAGAAAAAATAAAAATTTTTGACAGAACTATAAAATTTGAATTTTGAAATTTCCCACACTTGCAGTTTTGTGTTATAAATAAAAACAGCAACACAATTGATTGTCATGTCATGCGCTATTTACTATAAGTTTGCAGTTTTCCTGCTAAGTTAGAAATGTTTATGAACAAACTTCATTTAAAATATTTTGTTTATGAACAAAATACTTGTCAATATTGCTTGTTTATGAAAACCACTAAAATGTAAGGAAAGAAGTAACATTATAACGACTTAAGTACATATATCAAAATCTGATACAGTATTATATTCTAAAAGTTGTTCATATTTCAATATTTTCATCTCTAGTACTAGTACGGTCAGTATTTTTACTGCAAATTTGTTTTAAGTATCATTCAAAAGTTTGACTATCACTAGTAAACTAGAGTAAACTACAATAATAAAATATCAATTTTGGAAATTTTTATTAAAGCAAGACAATTATTCAACTCAATATATGGACACTTCGTCCCTGATCTAAATATATTAATTCACCATATCATTTCTATGATTTTTACTTACATCAATTATAAATATAATATATATATATATATATATATATATATATACATATATATACATGCATTATATTTATTTCTATGAATTATATTGTATTATGTTTGTATAATACTTAACTTATTTAAGTGCAGTAAAAATTAATAAGTCAAAGTAACCACATAACCATAAAACATATAGACAGAGACATCTAAAGATAATTTTCAAGTGTTCTCTTAAAATGTTATAGAAAGAAAAATATTCTTGAAAGAAAATTGAAAAATTAGTATGCAAAATACATATTTTTAACATACGTATATACATACATAAACACTTTTCTATATAAAATGGAAATCTGACAGAAGCTTGAATAACAAAGAAAATAAAAAAGGATAACATTTATATTTTCGACAAATAAACTTTCAAAGACGGAATATCTACAAGAAAGAAATTTTATAAGACCATGGTAGTATTCTAAAAAAAAAAATTGTTGGTTCTAATTTTTATTCTGTTATAACTGCAAAGAACATTCGAGCATATATCAACATAATACCTATATTGTGTATATATTCTGAAATTATATAATTTTACAAAAAAAAAAATTAATGAATACGTCTTTTCTTTTCGATGCATGAATTCTTTCCTATTGTTAAAATAAATAAAAAAAAAACAAACAAATATATTTCAAAAGAAATCTAAAAAAAAAAAAGAAAAGGATATTGATTTTTATTGGTATTTGAATAGTTCAACATGTTATCGAATTTAATATGCTTTATTTTTGTTACCATCCGAACCACATGTAAATAATGGTAATATATTGGTAACTATAATAATATTAAAAATCATTGATTTTCAAAATTTAATTTAATTTTCTAGATATTATTTTTAATTTAGTAATTATTCTAATTGAGTCAATTAATGAATTATGATTGTAAGTATATTAATTTTGATTTTAGGCAAATCTGTAAAATATGACTAAAAATTAAATAGGATTTGATTAAATGTTGAGAAATTGATATTATTACTATTTTAAACTGAACAAACTGGAATTTTAGAAGTATGTAATTCCTTTTTTTTTTGTTCTCTGACGGATCAGATTAATAATACTTAAATCAATTCTATAAATATATTTTCACTGTTACATTGACTTCGCGTTTCATTTTCGCGTCCTGTTCACATCAGGATATTAGTAACGTATGGTAGATTCGATTACTTAATCAATAATCGCTTAATTTTTTATGTTCCTTAAAATTACTTACCTTTTATGTGATTCCTTAGAAATATCTTAACTCAATACTAAATAAATTAATTTCATAATTAACTATATAGTTTGAGAAACACAGATTTTTTTTTTATATTTTACTAAAATATAAATTCTGTGATTAAAAATATTTTGTTTTAAAACATCCTGATTTATTAAATAAAATCAAATATAGTCTGAGCTAAATATAAAAAAAAAATAATTTGAATCTTATTTAATTTAATTAAAATATAGGGTTTTTATCCCAAAAAAATATAATCAAAAAAAAAAAAACAAAATAAAAAAACAAAAATTATTAAATATGGAGATAAGTTTCATATTATCAGTTTTTCTTTTATTAATACTACTTCATTATCGATGTCATGATAGTATTATTAACATATTTAAAATGGCTGAATATGAAAAAAAAAATTTTTTATTTACATGTATGTCAATATGTTATTGATTAATAATATCAAATTCGAAAAAAAAAACAAAACAAAAACAAAAACTATGTTAGTTATAAAATAATAAAACATCAATCTAAATGTCAAATTATTTTGATTTTTAGTATAGTAAACATATTAGTATCATTTTCTTTCTTTTTGTCTCTCTCTAATTTAACTTACTTCTTCGTATGATTTTCACTATGTTTGCTTAATGCTTTCTCTTTCTTTTCTTTAATCGTTGTTGACATTTGATCAAATACATTTTTTATTTTTTCCATTTTCTACTTATTCTCTACTATACATAAATGTATGTATAATGTTTGTAAAATTTGATGAAATCGGAATAAAAATAATAAGAAAAAAAAAAAAAATAAAAATAAAAAAATATGAATAAAATAATAAAAAAATATAATTAAAATAAAAACAAAAAAATCAATAAAAAATTTAATAAAACCAAAATCGAATATTTGTGACGAAATAAATGCAGACATTTTGTTTCTTGTGTCCCATTTGCATGTGGTAGAATATTTTCGTTTTGAAATTTTTATTTTTAGTTTAGTATTAATGGGTAAATTTTTAATTTTCTATACTTTTAGAACTACAAAATTAACAAAGAAAAGATTACTTCATAGTATATAGTATTCAGTTTAGAATTATAGTCAAATCTAAATAGTGATTAGATGATAAATAAATAGTCAAGTCCTAAGTACTGAGTATAATTATTATTTATTTAATATGCTTTAATTTCATTATAAAATATTATTTCAAATATACATTATTAAGAGATTATACTAATATATATATATGTTACACCTATGACTTATAATTTACCTAGACTAACCTGAACTTTTCCATCTATAATAAAATTTGAATGGAAAATGGCAAGCAAAACCTTTTAAATCAATTTATTTTTAGTTAGTAACATTCGATGAAATTTAATGATTAAATAACTTCGATTTTTACATATGGATAAAAAAAATATTGTAAAAAAAATATTAAATAACTAAATTGTGTGTGTGAACAGCAATTTGGGTATATACCAAAAGTGTACCAATTGCTTTTGTTAAACGATAACCGTTGATATCCAATTAAATTGTTTTCAGGAATTGGAGTGCATAAATAAATTGGGGGAGAATTTTCAGTATTTAATGTTTTATGTACTACTCTGTTGCAAAAAAGTTGGCCCATATCTTGTTTGTATTTTAAAACCATTTCCGTACTGGCATATTGCTTTATCATTTTTTTCCCCATTTTTCCCATAAAATCTATTTTAGTAGATCCGATATAAAATTAAATCTTTTATAGATGGTAGCACAACATTTTTTATTATGATGATAAATTTAAAGGTGAACCAACTTTTTTGCAATAGACTAGTATCTACCATTATCTTTTTCAAAATGATATCCTGTTGACACTATAATTATTTTTTACATGTTTAAAAAAATGGATAGTTATACTGGAGAAGATTAACCTCATAATATTATGTATGTACAATTTCTCCAATCCTTGTAGTGCATAAATTTGGTTCTTCTAGAACTTACCAATTGTATGGTTTAGAAATGTTTTTTTCATTCCACTATATTGATGTTTAGTTGACCAACAATAGATTCAATTACAAAAGAAAAAAATCGACAAATTGTTGTTACCCAAATTTACAAAAAACAATGGTGTATTTTTAAAAACTTAGAAGTTGTACAAAAATAAGTTTATTTCAAAACCAATTCAAACATTACAAAGATAAAAAATATGAAAGAAAAAGTTAAATTTGCTGAATTTAAAATTTATTTAGTTTGCTGACCAGTTTCTAAAAACCTTTTAAACTTTTGCGACCTCATTACAATTCATACCGATATTTAGAAAAAAAAAAAATGTGATAATGTGGAAAATCGAGTATAATCGTTTGTTAATATGTATTACAAGAATCACAACAGTACAACATTTTTGTTTTGTTTTTAATTTTGTTGAACAAGTTGTACTTTATTGAACTCAACAATTAATTTCCAATTGAGGAAAAATATAATATTTGTTTTTGGTAACAATACAGAGTGTTCGAAAAAATTAAGTACATTTTTAATGTTAATTTAAATATTTTTGAATTCAAATAAATTGGTAAATCAAGTTTAATAAATTAAATAACGTAAACTACGGAATAGATTACGCGAATAATTTGCAAAAAATAAATTTAAAAGAGTAATTAAGTAGTTATATAAAATTGTGGCGGTCCATCGTCTATTGCACTAGTTTTAAATCGGTAATAGTAAAGTGTAAAAATACAGCAATATAAAAATAATTTAGAAATTGTAATTTAGAATAGTTTAATATGTACAGCACAGATATCAGTGTATATTAAACAAACTCTCCACTATATTATAACTTTACGATTGACATTTATTTGTTTCAAATTTATTAAATAATTCCTCAATGCGGAAACAAATATCGACTCGAAACATTCATTGACTCAAATTTCAAGATTTCAATGAGTTTTATGAATCCCGCAAATACAAAAAAATTGCTTTATAAAAAAAAATACCAACATTATAATTTATCATCTAGAAGCAAAGTAATATCGCTACAAATAAAGAAATGTTATTAATACAAGTCACCTTATAAAAATTATTTTATAAGAAAACCTAATGGTTAAATCAAGAATTTTTATATTTTGTCCCCATAACTAAGTAGAAGTTTTCCGTAGGACCTTCAAGATCTGTAGAGCCCAGAAAATAATTAACTCAGCTTAAGTAACCGACGAAGTTGCTATATCTATGTATGATATTTATGTGATAACTCTTAACAATTTGAAATAAACATTATGAATTTTCATTTATATTTTCAAAATACTCTGTATTCCTTTTAAATTGTTTTGGATTTCGTAATTGTTTACAAAATAAAAAAAAATGTTTCTCTTTTATTTTTTTTTATTTTTTTTATTGAACCACCATAATGAAGTAATTCAATTCAATAATCTAATCATAAAAACTTCTTGTAGAATTATAAATTCATAAGCACCATAATGAATTAATTCCAAAGCCATGTATGAATGCGAAAACGTTGCAAAAAAAAAACGAAACAATTTATTAAACCACTTTACCGATTTAACTTACCATAAAAGTAAACGTCATATTATCTACAGCTATACCAGTTTAAAAAAAAATGTTTTTTAAATTTTTTAAAAACTGAAATGAAAATGTGTAAAAAAAACACATTTTTTTTCTTTATTGGCAACATCAACTAAACTCAACCAATAAAAGCAATTTGTACACATGATTGTGTACTCTGCATAAGATTTCAAAAAAATTCTGTTTTAAAGAGAAATTCACAAAAGGAAAAACACATCAGAGGAAAAAACAAATAAACTATCATGGGGAATTACAATGGAAGAAGGTTCTTCTTTTCATCTGTCAACAACAACTCTACACAAACCATCTTGTGGGAATTAGACAAATTGAAAAGTAAAATAAGAATTGTTAGTTTGAAAGACAAAAAAAAAATTAAAGTGGTATATTGAACAATTTTATATTATAACTATTTAATAGTTAAATAAAATGAATAAAATATCTGGAATATTATTATCAAAGTGATTCTCAAAAATTTCTAATGGACTTGTTGAAATCGTTAAAATGTCAAAGAGCGTTAAGTACTTTAATATAATAAATGAGTGACTGATTCTTTATGCATTAAATATGTACGGGTTTTCAGTAGTTTATTATAGTTGAAGAATATACAGGAGACTTCACTCCACTTAGAATAGTAGCTCTTTTACTAAAAGCTTAAGCAAGTAAAACGGTCAACTACAAGTTTAAAAGATATTTGTATTTTGGAAAAACTAGTAATAGAAAGTTGCTTCATTTAACACACATAATAGATGTGACACATTTTATACCGAAGACATGTTGACATTTACGAAAAAAAAATACATTTATGGTTATTTTTCTACAATTCTCTAATGTTTTGTGCTAATATAGAAAATTTAAAATAACCTCTTTTATTTTATTCAGTGTTGAATTTTTTTTATTACCTTTGTATTTTTTTTTTGTTCTTTGTTTAAATTTTATTTCAACTTCAACGTTCAACGATCAACGTCCAACTTCAAATTTATATTCAATTTATTTCGTTCAAATTAAATGCAATTGTTCAAATTGGAAAATTCGATAAGGCCTAACTGGTCGTACTTAAGTTAACTTAATTAAATGTCGAACTCATGTATGGTCTTGTGAGTTTGCTTATAACCAACTAGCCGTACTTAAGATAACCTAAGTTTCAGTTTCGTTAAAAAATTTACTTTTCGTTCAACTTAAGCTGGTACGATTCAGTTCTAATAGGTTACTTAAGTAAAATGGCATTTGAATGAAATGACATTCGATTTGTGGATAAATATCAAGGTGCCAAATCAAAATGAAGTTAACCTTAAGTTTTGACGTAAGTTTAATGAAAAGTATTAACTACAGTAACCAAAAAATGTCATGTCCAGGCTTTGTTAATATATTGTCAGAAAATTATGTACACATTTTATCGTCAAAATTTGTTACAAAATTGTGACTTTAAAGCTACTCACGTTTTTTCCACAAATTTTTGACAAATATTTGTACATGACAATTTTTTGTCAACATTATGTCACAATTTGTTAACAGAAATTGTAGTTGTTTTATTTATTTTTATATGTATGTTATGTTTGCATTCAGTTTATTCATGTACAGTTTGAGTTTATGTTTCCTTATTCTCTTGATGTGCGCAACTTAAAAAAAAACACAAAAAGGAAGAAAGTTAAATTTTAGAAGAGCTTCCAAGTGACAGGTGGAAGATTTTTTCTTCGATTCTATTCATGTTTTATATTTAGGAGGTACTAAAAAATTTATATCCTATATACCATAGTTGGACAATAGTTGGACAGAAAATAAAAAATTAAATTGTACAAAAAACAATTATTTTCATTTATTACAAATCCCTACAAAATACTGAAAATACTTAATAAATACATAAATTGTTGACAAAATTACCCACAAATTAATGACAAATTGTTCATAAATTGTTGTCAAAATTGTTCACATATTGATGACAAATTTGTCATAAATTGTTGACAAACTCGGACACAACATTTTTATCTACACTGTGACAAATGGGATCAACCCTGTCGAGTACCGACCTTTTTTCAACAAAAATTGGGTCTCCAAAAATTTTTCCACGTAAATTAACCAAAATTTGTCAACATATGGTCACCTTTTTGTGACATTTGGTTGCTCGGGTAAGTTAAAATATGTTATAATGCAATAATATATATCTGCGTATTATATATATTTATATATACATATATATTATATATTTAAATTTTATTAGAATTCTACTCAACTCCTAATACTAACTTTTTTTTTGTCGCCTTCAGTGTATTTTATTATTATTAATTTTATATACTCTCTTTCATGGGCTTTAACCGATGGAGAAATCATCAATTTTCTATTAAAAACTGGATTTAATTTTGTACTAAATGATGTAAAAAAATATGAATTAAATTTTTTTTTTTTTATTAAACAATGGCTACTTTGAAAGTAATTAATGGTTCCATTAGTTTTTTGATGTGTCAGATAAAATTTAGAAAAAAATTTTTTACTGTAAAACTTTTCTGATATACAATATGAATATACAGCTTTCAATTTCTCACGTTACCGTCCTTACATTATTGTTATCAATGTTGTACAATATATATATAAAATTTGAAAAGACCTACTTATATATATATATAATCGAAACCTTTTTCATCAATAATCAATCTTATATAATAATTATTTAATCAAATTCTAATTTAACATAAAACTTATTTTAAGATAAGTATAGTTATTCCTATTTATAACAAATCATTAGTTTGAGAATAATTTTCAATTTCAACATTTTTATTGAATAATCAAAAAATCAAACCTCATTCGATTAGCAATGATGGTATAACTATTATTCTTCTTTAAATAAATACATTTGTACATATATGTATATTATGTATAAATCTGATTTCTGATTTTCCAATGTTTCAATAATCTAGTTCTCTTTTGTTTACTTATATGGCATTGGTCATATTGAATTAAAGAATAGTTATATAAATATAAATATATATATATATATATTACGATCCGATTTGTATTTATATAACCTATACAATATATATTAGTACATATATATATATTTGTATAAAGTTAGGAAAGAAAACTAAGAAGATTTATGAGATTTGGAAATCCTATTGACATAACACATACACTTGAACAGATAGCATTATTAACTTAAGTAATTATATGTTGTAGACATCACTTGAACAGACTATATACGTCTTTATCTATAATTTATTTTTATAGTTTTTTTTTCCTATAGTGAAAATTGATTGATTTCTATTTTCCAAAAATGAGAAAAACTTAATGCGGAGAACATTTACAAAGATAAAAAAAAACAACAACAACAACATTTTATAGGTCATGGCTGTATTTTGTTAAATACAAGAATAAAATGTCAATTTATATTTATTATTTGTTTGAGGTTAAATTTATGAAAAATTAATGACAATATTTCATAAAAACCAAACTATTTAATTTCAAATTACTGCAAAAGAAATTTTTCTAAATCACAAAAAAAGAAAATATAAAAGGATTTGTAATGCTTTTATATTGAAATGAAAAATTTTATAATTTTATTTTAAAATAAACAAATTGATATGACAAGGATACAAAATGTACATCATTATTATACAATTTAAAACATTTTTTTATTGAAATTAATGCCAAAATAGAAATCACTATCACTCTTATACAAAAATTCAATTCTGCGGTCATTAATCTCTCATAAAAAAAAAATATATTTTAATTATATTAATACGAAAGTATATTGCACTTAGAGATCGACACATCATGTCATTTTGGAACATTTCCAAATTTTGCATTTAAATAAAAACAAAAAATTTATAATTAGTAATTTTTGTATACATTTTATTTAATTTAAATTGTACAGTAAAAACGAGTGAAATACGCTGCTAATGATTTAATAAGTATTGTTCAGAGACCGAAATTGAATAACTATTTTCAAAATGTAGTTTAGAATGTTGGAATATGTAGAAAAAATGTAAATATTTTTAAGTGGAAAACTCTTGTCTGTTCTGTCAATTACGTATAATTTTATGATTTTTTTTTTTTTTTTTTTAATTATAATTAGTGATATAGTAAAACAATATTAGATAATAAAATATAATTTTTTTTAAGTCTCCCACTCATGCATTATCCAACTAAACAGATGTTATGTTAATATGAATCGTGACAAAACACTTATCTAATCACAACATAGTCCATAAAAGCAAAAACAAATGTCAACACTCAGAGTATGGTTTTTAACGATACAAAAATTTAACTCCAAAAATACGGTCTCAATTGCTTGAAAAAAAATAGTTAAAAATTTGATAATAATCGCATGCGATTAATTAGAGCTATGTCGGACATAAACCAAAAATAGGAAACAAAAATTTAAATTTAAACTTAATTTTCGTATTGTATTTCAATTTAAAGTTATATAATTACTTTAAAAAAAATTCGCTTTTTCGAAACTCCCTACACGCAATGCAAGCTATGAGAGTTATTGTGTCTTGCTGAAAATTTGCATAGTCTACCATAAATATATATTTTGTGTTTTATTTTAAACACTAAAACGGTCTTAATAAAACCATATTTTTAAAATATTCGTAGATCAGTGTGTTATGTTAGTCTGAATTAAATTGTTTATTTAATAACAGATACACGTACAGTCTGTTATGTTAGTCTGAATTAAATTGTATATTTCAGATGATAAATTAAAATTGAAAATATTAAATTTTTGTTTTGTGTAAACTACTTCAGGCAAGATACAAAAACAATAATTGAATATGTGATGATGACTAGAAATATACTTATTTCATGTCGTCTTAAAACTCAAATCTTACTATATTAATGAATAAGATTTATTGCTTAATTTAAAACTTTTACACAATTACATTTATTTTACATATTTTTTTTTTGTCCAAACTTTATTGCTTAATTTTCATTTGACCAAGACAGGTTTTGTTATTTTTTATATATACCAGCCAACAAAAAAATTTACATTCACGTTAAAATAATTTTTGGAATAACATTGTAAGTATAAATAATATGTAAATGTCAAAAAAAAAAAAATAACAAAAAACAAAATTATAATAAAAAATTTTTATTTCTATTTAAATTAATTCTATCCGTTGTCCACCCGCCGAATTCATTTAATGGGGATGTAAACATAAAAAAAAAATATTCATTTTTTTATTTTATTTTTTTTTCTTCAGATAAATGTGATTCTTTAAAGAATTTTAAAAATCTTAATGGATTGTCATAATTAAATTCGCTTTCAGAGAAAAAAAACGTAATCAAACGAAAAAAAAAAAACAAAATGAGAAAAAAATCATTTGTTGAAAAATAAATTTTCTTTTGCATATTATTTCACAAATAAACAATTTTAATTATTTAAAATTGAATTTAATTAAATGTAATATATGTTAAAAGTCATAAAATGAAAATTGTTGGTGACAAACTCATTTTAAATGAATATTGTATATATATATATATATACTAGGTATATATAATTTAATTTAAATAAATTAATTACAAAAAAAAAAAAAATAAAATAGAACAAAAAAAAAAGATTTGAGATAGATTTTTATTATTTCGGTCAGTATAGTACAAATTGAAAGAAAATCTTATTTACAAATGTAATTCAATAAATTACAAAAATCCGTTTTGTAACAACAACAGGTTTCATAGCAAATTCATTCAATTTAAGAATATTAAATAGATTGAAAACTGATGTTCGAATATGTAAACATATAAAAGAGAGAAAGCATTTGGTGTTACATTGTATTGTTAAAAATTAAATTGACATACATAAATAACATAATATAACTGTTTTTCTTTCAACAGACTTTTCATTGCCAGTTGTAAAAGGATTATATGTAGATATAGATAAATTTAATTGACGATTGGGAAAATTTATTTATTTATATGTTGATTTACATGACTGCATCCGCATAAGAGTTTTTTGTATGGAAATGGACATAGTTTGTTTCTATTAAATAATCCGAATGTTGGTTCCAAAATTTTAATTATAGTTAGTATATAAGTACATATTTATGTAAATTTCGAAAACGATTGGGATGAATTTAAAAAGAACTATAAATAGAATTTCTAATCCGTCAGCTTACTTGCATCTACACTAGCAGCTTCGTGTGACATTTTTTTATATGAATAAAGTTAAATTTGAAGATAAATTAATGATTTTTCACTTATATTTGGATGTCAAAGCTCTGCTAAGTTATACCTCTAGTATTTTTTATATAGTCTAGTTTTTTCTAAAGTCTACATAGAACAAGCAGTATCGCGCAGTATTGGATTTTTATTGCAGTTATACACAAACCCAGTTAGTATAACCTGTGGTGGTTATGTGTGGTTTTGTGGATTATTGTGGATTGTAGAAGTTATTTGGTCATTAGTACTTTGGAAATATGAACTTTTATTTTTACCATTTCTGATGAAGTCAATGTAATTTTTTATTATTTTGATATAAATTTAAATGCCATTTTATGTAACTCCCTTTTATCCAAACTCCATCAAGTGTTCCATCATTTATACTATCGCACTATCAATGTTTTACGGAGTTATTATGTATTTTTTTATGTTTTTTTTATGATTATACTATGATTTACTTGATCTACCCTACAAACAGCATATAGTCTCTAATAGTTTAATATTCATTTATTAACGTGTGTGTGTCGATGTGTTACTATTTCCGCTTCATTTTTTGTATCTATAATGTTCAATTTTTTTTTTCTCTTTATTATGTGTTTTTACAACTGAATGATAATATATATGTAGATGTACGTCTTCTCATAAATGTCTGATATGCTTACTTTAACCATCATAAATATAACAGTATATCAAATACGATTGTTAATTAAGTAAAAGAGCATTTTGCTGAGACCTTATATAGTTAATCCTAAGCACATAAACAAATAAAATAATAATTTTAATATCAAGGATGATTGTCGATTGCAAAAACCTAATGAATTAATATTTTTAATTCGTCTTCATATTTATTCTATGATATAGACTTACAAAATACTCATCAATGTGTTATACGAAAAAAAAAATTATCTACGACAATTTGTTATGGTGAAAACAAGATGCTTTTCGAAATTTATTATTATTAATGTGATTATTGATGAAACTGATAGGGCTGTTACAAATAAACAAATACTGCAAAAACAAAATACTACAGAAAAAGATTTTTTTTTGACAGAGTTATTATAATTTAAATTTTCTATACATTTGCAGTTTTGTGTTATAAATAAAAACAGTTTTTCTGCTAAGTTAGCAATGTTTTTGAACAAACTTCATTTGTAACATTTTGTTTATCAACACAAAGTATACTTGTCAATATAAGCAATATTGCCATAATGGGCCTTATTCTGAGAAGCGAATCACTTTTTCGCTACGTACCGGTAGAGCATTATATTGCATCACATTTGGAATTCTGAGAAGCGAATGATACGATATTTTGCAAAACTGGCAGCATTGCTCATTAAAACTGTACATTTTTTTTTTTTATGTTTTGACATTTTTTGTTTTAATTTTTTGTTTGAAAAGTGAAATTAAGTGAAGTTAAATTAAAATTTTATAGCTATTAAAAAATGTTTTTTCTTTATATTACGAAACAAAATATAATAAAAAAATGTGTTTTATTTGTTTTTTTTTTTTAATTCATTAAGTATTTCAGACTCTCGAAAGAAGCCTTTGGAATGATTATAGATAAATTAGACAATAATTTAAATCCTGCAATTGGTCCACATTCAGTAAAACTCATTATAAAATAGGTTGGAACATTGCGCTTCCTTGCTGAAGGAAGTTATCAAAAAGGCTTGAGGGACGAGTTTTTGGTAGGTCCAGCTATATCAACTATTTCTAAAATATTAGCCGAATTGTGTTGAGAATATATAAAATTTCCTGAAGAAGAAAAATTATCCATCAAATTGAGATTTTATAATAAATTTGGATTCCCAGGAATTATTGTATGTTGATGGAACATGTGTAAAAATCATTGCACCAACAAACATTCAAACTGCCTCCTATTTGTAACTTTTCTATAATTACAAATGTAAAATAATATTTAATAATTATTTTCAAATATAAATATATGTATAAATAAAATTAATTTACTTGAATTTTATGTTAATTATATATTTACTTTTTCTCATTCGCCATCTTTCACTACCTTTTTCTATAATGATATATATTTATCGTTTTTTCTGACAGCGAACAAAAAAAATCGATTCTCGTAATACCATGAAAATGGAAACGTTGCGATAAAAACCGATCAGTATCGCTATTTCGCTTCGCAGAATACCAAAAATTAAATTTATCATATTTTTCAGTACGTACCAAAAAATTCGCTTCTCAGAATAAGGCCCAATATTGCTTGTTTATGAAAACCACTGATATTTACTGATAAATTTCAGTAGTGTTATATGAACGAAAAACTTTTTTAATAATTATTGAAATAAAGCTTAGTTATGTTTTAAATAATATAAATTAAATAGAAGGTTGACATAACACTATACCTATATATTATTTTCAATAAATAAATCAGATTTTCCCTTTTTAATTATTAAAATTAGTAAAACCACAAGAACTTTCAAATTTTTTTTATTTTATTCCGGTATAATTTATTTTAAATTCAAAATTTTTAGTTGATTTTTGTAACTCACAGATATTGTTCACAAAATCTTGATATTAGTTATAAAATCAATCAGAATTAAAACTCAGGATTAAACAAAGATAACTAACTATATGTTTTACTAATTTTTTTTTAAATATTCTTAATCTATTTCCGTTATTGCACCACCATCAGAAGACTGATAAGGTAATTACAATACTATTACTATTCTATAAATGTTAACACATGTGCAATTACTTTATCAGTCTTCTGATGATGGTGTAACAAACGAAATTGATTAATATATTTAATAAAATTTGTGAAACATACCTAGATTTTTAATCTTTATTTAATTTTAACAATGTTTCATCTAGAGCCTACACCATATTCTATAAAATATATTTAAAATTCAGAAGTTGTCTAGGTAGTCCAACACTACAATACCTACTGATTAGTTGCAGTAAGATGGTGAACGAAACATTTAATTTAATTAATATTAATATAATACTAAATATATACTTATTAAATTATAATATGTCTTAACCTATATGATATGACCAATTCAAACCGAATTAAAAAGATAATCTTAACAACAAACCTAAATAAATTTATTATAAAGTTATCATCTCTTTAAAACAAAAAAAAAAAAAATTAAAAAAAAACAAAAAACATATCTAAAATTTTTTTACAATAAAATCCAAACCTTGAATGACAAAAAAGTGTAATCATCTCAATTATACATTAAATAAATAATAACCCTCATTTGTATAATAATTTCATAAAGTAGAATTTATCTAAAGATTTAAATAAATCATAAGAAAAAAAAAAAAAACAAAATATATATATTTTTTTTATCTTCTTTAAATTACCATCAGGAGATAATCTAATTAACCTCTAGGGATAGCAAGTTACTTTTATACTGTGTATACAATAGAATTAATAATTTAATATTATTGTCAACACTGTTTTATTTTATATATTTTATTTTAAAAACATTTTTTATTACTGTACTATATATAATATAATAAAGAAATTTATTATTTAAAATTATTATTCTTATTATTAATTATCTTCTTTTGTTCTACTTCGTCAGTTAGTATAAATATGTCCCAAAAGTGTTTCTTCACCAAAAAATTTTTTTTAGCTTATTTAAGAATAATTATTATATTTGATTACTGCACGATAACTTTCAACACTCTTTCCTATTCTTTTTTTTATTTTTTTTCGTTTTTAAATATATAAGTTTTGTAAAAATGTAAATAATTAATAAATGGAAATAATTTTTTAAGGTAAGTAATAATGAAAAAATGGTATTTAAGGTCATGGCATACTCTTTTGAAAATCAATATAAAAAAGTGGGATAAAAATAGGATAATTTGCGTGACTAAAAATATAATATTCAAGGATTTCAATTTCAGTTTTTTTTTTTTTTATATGAAATTATTTATAAGAAATGAGTTTTTAGATGAACATGTTTGTATAACAATTATGTACCTACTATACCATTTTTATAATATATGTTAATATTGTTAATATTTATGTTGTTTTATAATAGAATAGTTGTGTTGTTTTATTATTATTTTTTTTTGTTTGAAGAATTTATAAATTCATATCACATTTAAGGCAAAAAGCACTAAATTTAACTTAATACAATATGTTTAATTTAGGCTGTTACCATCACAAATTAATTTGAAGCAAACATAAGTATTTTAGTGTGTATGCATAGTTTCTTTCTATTCTTTTTAAGCTGAAATTTTCGGTTCTATTTTGTTTTTCATTTTTTATTTGATTTTTCTATCTTTAAAACACATTTTTATTATTATTGCAAATTAAAATTTTAAAATTGAAAATGTAAGTATATGCACAAAATTAGTACTTATTTATTAGGCTTTTTTTTTTTGATAGTGGGGAGGTCTATGATAGATGCGATATTTTCAGATCTATTGTACTTCCCTGTTTGATCGTTTAAAATTACATTTATTTACTCAGATGGCTTTACAACTATTTTATCACGTTTAAAGCTACTTCCACGCCCCTCTATTACGAACGTGTCTTTGTCAGTGTGAAACACAAAAAATATTGAAAGATCTACGTTCATTTGATCCTGATATACTAGAGGCTTAGTCAATCTTTTCTGCGTTGTTTTTCAGTATCTTAATTAAACACTTTAGCTGATACAGCGGTATTTTCATACTGCAAATGTATGGTCTACATTAGTCTCAGGGCCCTATGTTTATTTAAGCCTAGACTCTACAAAGTATCACAGTACACAGGTATCATATCAAGTATCACAGTTTTTAAAGCCGCAGTACATTCTATAGAACTGTGTTTGTGAGAGAATTCAAGAAGAAATTACAAAAAACGTAAAATTTACATTCTATCAGATAGTAAAGCAGCCATGATATCTATTAATTCATACCACCACATCAAAGCTAGTATGAGATTGTTTAGAAATACTAAAAGTCCTAACAAAAACAAATAAAATCACAATAATGTGGGTATCAGAGCATTATTCTGGCATAGCAGGAAACGAAACTGCAGATTATCTAGCAAGAAAGGCATCGGGTTCGCCTTTCATAGGGCCAAATCCGCTTTGTGGGATTTCCTTGAGCACAGCTAAGATGCATAATTAAAAGCTTGGATGGAGTTCTTCGAAATCGTTATGTCTAAACGCTCGCTCAAGAAAACCAAAACTTTTCTAAGTTTCAATAGAAAACAAGTACGTATCTTGGCAGGGATAATAATAGGCCACTGCCTAATAAAGAAACATCTTTATAAAATTGGTTTAACCGAAAACAACTTATGTAGAATATGTGAAATAGAGAGAGAATATACTGAATATCTGATCTGAGAAGTCACTGAAGTCAGTCGAATCATTGAATGTACAAAATAAATAATTTGTGATACTGAAAATTAATTATTTCTAATCAACTTCTCAAGATAGTTAAACTCTCAGAGTACTTGTAGCAGATTCGCGACTTGGGAACAGCTTTCCCCGAACAATAGGAACTATCCAGGATACCATTGAAGAATATCCTAAGTGTGATCACAAAATCGGGTATCCTTAAGGACTCACAAACAAACACGGGTAATCAAATAAGCCGATTTGCTGCTGCAGTGATATAGGGGACATATTCCCTCCCGTAAAAACAATCTAATCTAATCTAAAGATCAGCATTCATTAGTGAAAAAATTCTTTCCTACTTGGCTAAACTTAACACGTAAGTCAATGACTTCTAGTAAAACATTTGGTTTAGCTTTTTAATAATTGTCAACTACAGAGAAAAAGATAGTCCTTTATCAAACAATTTTAATACATTTCTAACATTTGGTATATCATTAGAACGTCAAACTGTGTACTCTCATTCTCCAATATCTTGATAGTTTTACCTTATGCAGAAAAAACATTAAATAAAGCTGTATCTTATGACCCAAATTAAATTATTAATATGACCCAAATTGATACTGTTGTAGTGAATAATATATTTGTATTGTCGATTACTGGTTTACTATACTTTAATCTTGAATCTTGTTTTACCAAAGTTTTTTTTTTTTGTTAATTTTATTCTTTACACTTCATTAGAGTGTATTAAAGGAGAACAGCAAAAAAAAAAATTAGTTTTAATGGAATTTCTATACCATATGGACATGTTATGATTAACTAATGTGAATATTAATATTAAAAATAAAAAGGATATACCCATCCATATATGTAAAAATGTGAGACCTGTAATATACACCTTATTAATTATTATGGTAAATAAAAAAAATCAATATGTGTAATCTGGTTAAATAAACTTTCAAATTAATCAATTCATAATGAGTTGTTGAACATGATTTCAAGCAATACCTAGCTATTTTAGATTAATATAATTACGTGCTACCGATAGATAGAAGTTGTTAGGCTCATCAAGCTCTGGGTGGGATTTTACTGAGATGTTTTATAAATAGTAAGTTTAAATGATAGAACCCAATTTTTTTTTAAATGGTAGAAGTCGTTTCTATAAACCACTTTTTCGTTGGCAATTATAGTAAAATATGATTTAAAGTAAAATAAAAATTTAGGACATAGCCCTATTTTTAAAAAAAAAAGTAGTTTTGTATAAAATTATTTCAAACAGAATTATTTATGTCTAAGCGACATAAACAGAATTCTGATTTTTTTTTTTTTATATTCTAAATTGATGGTGATATTGATAACTATCCCAACTCCTGAATCTTTAATGTATATTTTCAAGAAATTTTTTCTATTACTTAATTTAAACAAATGTTTCTATTTATTTTGATTCGTTGTTGAAATCAATTATGTTTAACAATAATTTGTAAAATTATAAAATAATAAAATTATTGAATAGATTTTGAGCTCTTTTTTTCAATTCTCAGGTTATTTATGAATAAATAATAATATCTAGAGAGAAATAATAATACAAAAAAAAAAAAAAAAACAGTAAAAATAATAAAAAAAACGACAAAAAACTTAAAAATATCTTTTTACCTATTAAAATTTGAAAACAACAGTATTTTTTTGTATCCCTGTATTCCTGTAATTTTTTTATTTTTTTATTTTTTTGTCAACTTTATACGTTTTTTGTGTATTAAATTTCAAAACAACCTTAACAAAAAAAAAAAATTACACAAATTTTTTTTTATGATTTTAGCTTTTGTTATTTTTGATTCTACTTCTCCTTTACTGCAGGATGTATTCAGTACAGTTAATATGAAAATAATATGAACAACTTACATATGTACAGTTTACAATTATAGAAATTGGTTTGTCAATTTTCTATTCAGAATTTAAAAAAAAATATATTTGTTGTAGCCTGTTGTTAGTCTATTCTGTACTGTGGAACCGGATTAGATGTTTGATAAATGGTGTTGAATTGGACAAACACTGAGAAAGGTATTTTTTTACTTATCTTATTAATTACCTTAAAAGTTAATTAAAAAACAAGTATCTGATTTATAAAGCTACATATTTTAAAGCCGATATGAGATTATGGAATCCAATTGTGGGGAGTAGCCAGCAATTCTAATATTAATTGTAAGTGATAGCCAAATTGTGTTCATAATCTATTTCAAAGTATGATTTAAAAAAATATCCATGTTTTTCTGTATAATTTTTCAGTTAATAAACACAATTCTAGGGTTAGGGCCACAATTGCATATCTTTTTAAGATTCAAAAAATTATATTTGAAAAGATTTACATATGTTCATGTTGTTTTATGATTGCAATTGAAACTGAAATCATAATAACGATATGATACAGATTAATGTAAGAGATATAAACGTATGCCAAAACCTTATACACATCGTGACTTGCAAGAGACAGTTCTTTAAACTGTTTTTAAATTTAATTGTTGAAACTCTACTTAGTAAAAAATTTTCTGTAATATTTTTACATTATGGAACATAATTTTAAATTTTTGACATTTATTTTGTTGTCATTTTTTGTTATTACCAATCATAAAAACTTTAGCAAAAAAAATCCAAAATTTACCTAAAAATGTCAGAAATATTGGAAATAAAATTAAAAAGAAACTAAAAGCTCCAATAAACATATTCTTGCAATACTGTATACTGTATGCGTGCTCTGCTTTATTTCGTGCATTTGAAACTTATATTAAACAATATGGAATAAACTAAATCGTAAAATTTTTTTTGTAGACAATTCTATGATCTTTTAGATATCACGTTGTTTTTACAATATTGAAGTCATGCTTGTTTCACTGATTCAGAACGTATGTTCCGAACCCATAAGCGCGCATATTTTTTGTATGAAAATTTGAATTCTCTCAATTTTCAAAAATGTTCAGAACATTTTTTTCTCTCCGGAACAAAAGTTGATTTAACTTTAACTTTGTGTTCGGAACATTTTTTTTTGCTGTCATTTTTAATTTTTTTGACATTTCTCACATTACAATTTACAAAGCATAAACAAAAAACAAAAAAAAAACAATTCATAAAAATATTGAAAAACCAATATTTATAACACTTCTACACAATTTTGTATTTATTTTATATATTAAAGTTATTTTATATTCAAAATTATTGTATATTAACAATATTATTTTATTTATTATTTAATAATTTTATGATTTGATATATTGAGATTGAAATAAACAAAAATTTTAAAATTAATTCAAATCAAATTCAAATGTCAATAACTGCTGTTTAAATTTTTTTTGTTCGGAACACAATGTTCTGAAATAATGAATCGCAATCATAAGAATTCTCTTTTAACAAAATTGTTCCGAACAAAATGTTCTGAATCAGTGAACTAAGCATCAAGGATATTCCAAAAGCGGATGAATAAAAAAAAAACTGTTTTAAAAAAAAATACATGTTATACTGAAAATTCCTGGACATTGACATAGAACATTTGTCATCTATATACAATATAAGATTTAGATATACATAGTAGTGGTTTTCATAAACAAGCAATATTGGCAATATTACTTATATTGACAAGTATTTTGTTCATAAACATATTTTTTTTTGACGTATTTTGTTTTTGCAGTATGGGGCTATGAAAAGCCCTAGTAGTTGGAAATATTTGTTGCGTACCCCTATCTATACACTGTCCCACAAACTGTTCTTATGAAATTCATATTATTTTCAACCACGTTGTTTATTTTTCTAATTTCTTTATCGATGGTTCAGTCGCACATCTTCTGTCGGACAGACTTAGTTTTTATTTTAAATAAACTATTCTAGAAATAGTGTTTTCCAAAACTTTTATGGAACACTAATTAATAGGCTAAATAAAGCTATACTTACAAAAATTTAATAAATTAATAAATTAAATAAATAATACATATATAGTCAAAAATATGATATTTTTTTTGCAATTAACATTTTCATTTTTTTTTTTTAATTAATTCTCAACACTGAAAATTTGCTTTTGGCATCAACTGTCTTGATAATTTTTTTCCTTTTTTTCTTTTCTTTTATTTATTCTGAGTTATTTTCATAACATTTTTTAATACTTAATATACTTTGAAATATGATCCTTGAGATAAAAATTCTAAACCTCAAACCAAATGTTTTCAAATTGAAAATATCCTACGTGAAAAATGTGTATATATATGTAAGCATATTATTGTATATATATATATATATAGAAGGTATGAATAGATATGGTTGGTACGTTGAGAGCACATGTAATTTATACGTTCTACATAATTAATGTCAAACATTCTAGGTAAAATATTTCCGTAGAATCATTTTTGTGTCATCTGGTTTGTTTGAGGAATATTTGAAGCATAAATTTAGTATTTTAAATTTTGACATCATCATCAGTTGAAAAAATAACAAACATGAAAATTTATGTGATGGGAATCGGAAATACACCTACCTACCTATAAATATTAGGTTTACTAAAAGTACATATTTTTATTTTATTTTATTTCTTGTTTTTTAACTTTAGTTTTTTAAAAAAAAAAAATAAAAAATAAATAAAAACAAATTAATTCGTGTGATATGAACAAACCAGTAAACACCATCTTTTAATATAACATCTGTCAAAATAAATTTCTTATCAACTTTGACTGATTTCTGTTGCTTATTTGTCTGTGAAATAAATAGCTGGGGAAATAGAAATAAGTAGTAAGTACATATATAAGTATAGGGGGAGAGATTTTTAATCTGTGAGAAAATTTTTTTTTTTTTATTTAATTAAAGTAAAATGAAAAGCGAACTATGGTTGGTTGTGCAAAATTTGTATTAGAATGAGCTCATAAAAACCTAATGTTAAAATCGGCAAGAAGTAACAAATACTATCTAATGCTGTTTTTCCAAATTATATTAAAAATGAAGTATATCAAACATTTAAATTTATCTCATAAAATAGACATAGAAGAAGTGGTGATGTAGGACAATGCTCATTTTTGTATTTGTCTAACTAATAGATTACATGGTAGTAGTGGCTGCCGACAGTAGGTCGACATATTTATACCAGTAAGGTTCATTGTTATAGAAACTAATTGATTATATTGGGTTAAAAATAGTTACCGGTGACCTCGGTAGCCGAGTGGTAAAGCATTCGAATATATAGAAATGCAACGACCGTGAGAACAGAACATTTTTTCAAATGGTGAAAATTACTGAAAAATTTAATTTTCAATATACAACCACATCGGTTCAAATTTAATATAATAATTAATAAAGATATAATAATTAAAAACTAATAAAAATAATCAATAATTAATTAAACAAACCAAATAATTAATATAATTTCATAAAGGCCCACATTTCGAAAGGGGAAACAACCTTTAAACTATAAAGTTGGCCTGCAGATTTATCTGTAGGATCCACAATTGTTGCCGAAATACTTCATTTATTGGCATTTATTGTGTTATGATATCTGCCGAATACACCACAAGATGTCCCAGAAAACATGTTCAAACGGAATTACACACATACACATTTGACATCTTTAATCTTAGTCAAATTTTCTTTTTATTTGTTGATTTCATCAATAGTAGGTGTCTGTCTTGTTTGTCATGAATTTTTGATGTCCGATAAAATTTTTGCTTCATAACTTATATACTATTGAGGTAATACTTTACAAAATAAGCTCTACAACAAATATGATCAACAACAATTTCACAGCTAATTATCCGACGTATATGCTACTATTAATGTACTTCCATTCAAATAAATATATGGAATTAAAATACTATTTTTTTTTTACAATTTACAGGGCTACAAATGTATTTTTATTCATCTTTCTTTCTTTTGATTCTTTAACACACATTGGGACATAAGTAGAGCGGAAAATATTTCTGATTCTGATTATTTTGACTTTAACTTAAATTTTCCACAACCACACATCCGATTTGCGATTAACTATAACAGTTATTATAGGTAGATTTCCCAGGGATAATAAATCCGATAAGGAAATAAAATACGTATTAAAGATTAATAAAAAAAAAAATATATAAATAATTTTGGAAAAAGCGTATGTGCGTGGTATGAATAAAAGTAGAATGTTTACTCAATTGTGTTTTTGAGAGAATATCCAGTTTGCGTGATGAAAAAAAAAATTATGAAATACTATCCTTTTAATAAGAAAATAAAAATAAACTAAGCATTGAGATAATTTTAATTAGAAGTTCAAGCAAAAAGTAATCTTGAGAAAAAAAAAAATATTCCGTTATAAGAGTTTAATAAATTCGAATAGATTCGTATTCTAACAAAAAGAGTAATAAAAACTGTTATCCTTTTTAATTATCATGTACCGGAACGGATAATCTGCACTAGAGGCATATTTATCGATTTAAATGTAGATCTCAACTACATACACTCATTAATACTGAAAAACATTTTCAGAATTAATTTTACTGCAAAGCTGAAGAATTTCTAAAACCTAATAAATTAATAATTCGTAACATTTTTCGAAAAAGTTGATTATCATTTCATATTTTGACCTTTGATTTAATTTAATATATTTAAGGATTTTTTATTATTCTCCTAATTTTTTTCTTCTTATAATTTAATTAACCCATCGAAAATTAGCTGGGCTTAAAAAAATACGGTAACAAAACTATACTAACTCAAATTTTCTTAATTGCTCTTTTAGATGAAAAACAAAATTTAACTCGAAAGTAATTTTATTAATTTTTGTTTTTTTTTTTCTTTTTTCTCTCTGTAACAGTATTTTTTTTATGTCTTTTTTATAAATACATCCTACAAATACAAAACACATACAAAAATTCATCCTTATTTTGAACGTTTTCTATGATTTTTTTTTATCACGTATTCTTTTACAAAAAAAAAAAAAAAAACATAAAAAGGAAATACAAAAGAATATTTATCACTATTCTGCCTTGTCTTACCATCATACTCTAGAGGGAAATGAATGCTGAAATAAAACCTTAAAATTTTCAAAACATTCTTTAGCATCAATTTTCTCTCCTTCATATTTTTATTTAATTGTTTTCCAAAAAAAAAAAAAAAAATTAAACGAAATATCTTCTAAAGAAAAATATTGTATATATATATACATAAAATATATATATATATATATAAAATTTTTACTTTCGTTTTACTAGTTGATTTCAGTGGCGTAACTCTATATATTTTTTAAAGATCCATAGCGGCCATTTTTTATTTTAAATTCTCTCCCTAATTGGCATTTCTGTTTCAGTTAGTATTGTTTGGCAAATCACCATGGTAATCGTATAGAAATTATTAAAATTTATTACATATAAAAATGTATCTATTCAGCTACGTTCCGTGCATTACGTGAATTTAGGGTCAACATAGTCGACGACCAACACAGCTCAATATTCGACGTTATTGAAAAATTCGAGACAAATGGTAATGTTTCCGATGCTAAGAATTCAACCCGTCCAAATCGTAAAAGAACTGATGAAAATATCGATGCTGCCTGGATAAAAATTCCTCTTATAATTAATTAAACGTTTATCTCAAGATCTTAGCTGTGTTCTTTTCATCCGATTCACGGTCTAGATCAATATGAATATGAAATTACTCTAACAACTCAAAGTCCAGATATTTATCTGGTTTTTATACAGGTCTCAAATATTTACTAATTATATTTATCGCGAGTGATAATGATGTGGTTTTAACAAGATAATGCAACATGCCACACATCGTATGACACATTCAATTTATTGAGACAAATGTTTAATGACCGTGTAATCATCAGAAATAGCGTTAGCCACCTAGATCTTACAATATTTGTTTAACCATTGGTTTACTCACAATGATGACATTAAAACTAATATTACTCGCTTTATTGATGAAATAACCATATATATTTATATATATATACGTATATATATATATATATATATGTGTAAAAGTGACCAAAAATTGGTTTTCCAAAATGAGATTTTTAAAAAAAATTCAGAGGTGGCTTATGAACTAATCTAAAGTAAATAAAAACATAATTATATATATATATTGATATCTTATACATTTTTATAGCTCTTATTTGATAACCCTTTTTTATCATGAAATCTGTTTTTTTTTTCATTGCAAATCGAATATACGTTAATGTAAACGAATACATTTTGACAGCTGTCAATCTTAAAAAAAAATTTAAATTGAAAAATAACTTTTATCAATTTTAATTATTTAGGGGCAACAACAGTTTAGAGATTTAAATTGTTCAAGGAAAAATCTATTGTTTACATCACTGTATACTTATATAAATTTGTTTTTTGAAGTTTTTATCTTCCTCCACAATTTTTTATTTATTGTAAATGTATGTATGTATATGGCTACATATTTTCTATTAAAATATTTCTTTTCACTTCGGATACGCGTTACCTAAATTCTTATAAATATAAATAAATTAATAGGTAAGTATATAGGTTACAGTGTGTATATATATATACATAGCATTTATGTATATATATAGTACATATATATAATTAATTCTAGATATTGTTTTTGTGAAAAATTTTTTTTAATATTTGATCACGCAATTTAAATTTCATATTAAATATAACTCTACATACAGTTATATATACATACGTCACTATAGCGCGCTTTTCTTTTATTATTCTGTTTTTCTTCTTCATTTTCATTTCTTTTATTTTACAGTGATGGCGGATTAAATGTGTTGTTTTTCTATTGATGTATCCCGTTATATTGTGTATGTTTTTTTTGTTGTTAATGTCTATTGCAGTAAGCCTTGTTAGTTAGGTAGTTTATTTGTTTTTTTTTTCTATATTTCCTGTTACATAAATGTGTGTTGTACCATTACAAAAGAAATATACATATATATCTGAATATATATATATATTTAAGGTTTTTGACATCCTTTAATGGATACATGATGTACCTCCTATTATTATTAACTACATTTAAAGGATAAATACTACTATTAGATAATGTCTGTAGATATTTATGTTATGAAATTTTAATATGTGTGAATGAAAAATGAAAATAGTGTTAATAAGACTTGGTTTGATGTGAATGTAATATATATATATATATATATATACAGGAGGTTTTGGGAATAATATGGCGTAATTGTGATTGAAATGAAAAAAAGGTTTTTACAACCTCCTTTTAATGCCAAAACTACTTCCTTAATTTAAAAACAAACAATTAACTTTCGTATACAACGTTCGTATACAAAGAAAAATTGTATAGAAAAAGTTAGAATTTCTTTTTAGACGTTCTTTGACGTCGTATTTTAAACGAGTTACGGATACTTGAATTATTTATTTTACGTTTACTAATAACTTCATTTAAACTGAAAAAACAACCTCATAAAAATTCACAAAACTCATTTGTCCTTATTGTGAAGTGTCAGTTCTCAGTAAATAACTGAGAAGTGTCAGCCGATATTCAAAATCGGTATTGTGATTATCAGCTGTCAGCACACTTATGATGAAGTGTGAATACTGACAATAATTGGTAATATGAATGTCAGTATCAGTCAGTTTCCTGACATTTAAAGCAATTTTTTTCCTTTGTAAATTTGAGCGTGAAAAAATATATTGTGTTGAAGAACATTTTTTTTTTACTTAAACTGTTTGTCGTTTTATTCAAATTGTTGTTTGTTTTTTTATTTAAGTTATAAGTATTTTTTATTTTTTATGCTTTTTAAAGGTATTGAAAATATATACTTTTTTTCAGTAGAATGGCGAGAACTTACAGCAATGAAATTCTATTAAATCGACTAGTTGAATTAATGGGGAATAGACAAATTACTAACAAAAAAAAATTCGGATGACGACATATTTGTATTTTATTAATAAAACATTTTAATTTAAATAATTAAACAAACGCAAAATTTTAGCTGTCAAAAAAACGTAAATTTTTTCAGTATTCACAATAGAACAAAATTTTGTCAGTTGCTGAATTCACAACACCAAATAAAATCTTAACTGGCAAAATTTCTCAGGTGTTGTTCGACTGAAAACTGAACATGACAATAAGGATTATTGTAAATTTAGTTCACGTAGGGTTTTCATTTACGATGACTTTTTGTGATTTGAAGTTAAATACCTATACATTCCTACACTATAAAAAATTTGTTATTATTATTACCAACTTGATGAGTTAATGTAAATTATATCTGAAACACCCTATGTAAAAAGTCAATATATATAATATAACTTAAAAAGCAAGGACATTTGCATATATTTTTTTTAAGTGTCAAAAACAAGATTAAAATGAATTAAAAACATTTAAAAAAAAAATTATGTTTAATTATTATTATTAGCTAATTATGTCATTTCAAATTTTACAAGTTTAACTACTTTAGATAATATTTTCGAAAACTTAAAATTATATATTAAAATCACAAACGAAAAGCTATATGTAAATTTCTTAGGTGGTTTTTTTTAATATTTTGACATTGTAATCATTTTATAGGAAGATCAGGGCCCATTACACAACGAATTTGACGTTTGATTCTTCAAATAATTTACTATTTTCGAGATATTTCGGATGGCTTTAATAAATGTTCACTTTTTTCGTTAGAATTAAATTTTACAATATTATTCAATGATCTAACACAATATGTTTTGTTCTAAATCAATTTTGTTCACAAAAATTATTTACTTAAATATCCGAAGTTCTTCGGTTTTTTTACACACTACCCAAACACTATTTTATACTTTATTAGGGGCTCCTATTGAATAATTATAATTCAAGCTAAATCCAAATTGAACATTTTTCTCAGAACAGGAATTTGCATGGACTGACATAGACTTTTCACTATCAACAAGTAAACACATACATATACAAAGCTGGTCTCAATTATCATATGTCATTTCTACCTTTTCCCCTATATTAACTCAAACTAATTCATTTGTTTAAAAAGAGTGGTGAATTTTTTAAAGAATAACTAAATCATAATATAGATTACAAGGTACTTTATTTTTTGGAAAATTTCCATTATCTGATGCTTCTAACAAATACTTCTAAATTGGAAGAGCTTCAAATTTTATTGATTTTATGATGTTTTGCTATTATTCAGATGATCTTATTTGGTTCTTGTATTAAATATATAGTTTTTCAATATGGGTTTAGAACCTGGATATGTTTTTCTATAAATGATTTATTTGAAAGAAGGGCACAAAAATTAATACTGTTTATTTTTTATTTCTTAATCGGTAATTTATTGCGAGGTTTCACATTTAAATTTTTGGGTTCCTGTCACTACTTTTTGCTTCAATTCACGAAGGTGGAAAGTTTTAGAGACATTATTAGCGTATATTAGATATTGAACAAAAAGCACCCTGGTGCATAACAAAATCAATAAGAATTGAATTAGATAACAATGTAGTCATCGATTTATATTGTGAATTTGTCGTTATTAAAAATATAATGTAAACAATTTTACTTGTATTTCAAAGAGTCAACCGTACGTGTTTTAGGGACAACATAATTGCTTTTTGGCAATTTTTTTTTTAAAGTAGAAAAATAAACAACATTAAAATTTCTAATAATCTATATAAATAATACGAGAACATTTCTATTGTTCCCAATCAATGCACAATGCATCATAATTGCCAATAAACTGTTCTAAAACTTCTAGAAAATTCCTAAAATATATACAGTAGGATCTACATTTGTCAATTTTGAAGTTAAATAAAACAGATATATGTACTCCTTAATCACTCCGTTTTAGATTGAAACACTCTGTTAAATTTAATTAAAATATAAAACAAAGACAACAAAAATTAAACAAAAATAAATTTTTATTAATAAGATTGGAATTCAAGAAACCAAAACATGTAAAATTATTATTTTTTTAATTACTCCAAAACCAAAAAATATATATCTGATGCAGATGAAACCTGAACTGACATGTGCTAAAAAACAAAATACAGTTCTATACTTAAATTCTAAAATTTTAGTAATTTTTAAATCTCATTTATCCCAATACTGCAACAATAAGAGTCTCTTACTCTTATATTGTGAATTTTTTCAAATCAAAAATAATAATAAAAAAAAAGAAAGAAATATATTGTTTTATTGATAGTAGACCACTTAAAATGTACTTCTAAAAACAAAAAAAAAATATTTCAAGGCAAATTTGCATCGTTAGCAACTTTTTTAAAACACAAGTACTCATCCTATTTCTGATTTACGATAGAAAATAAAATATTGCATAAGAATTTGACTAAATTTAAGTTAGTTATTAAATAATATTATTTCCTCTAATAAATTCAATTGCTTAACTTGTGATTTAATTATATTACTGTAGCCCCTTATATAAATTTAATGATACTTATAACTGCAACTAATTTTTAAAGTACGTGAATATTCATAATTAATATTAACTAAACTAATTATTTTTATTTTATTATTTTTTATTACAACTTTTGCATTTCAATTCAATTTTTTGTTCTCAGCATAAAACTGTAGTTCATTAAAAAAAACATATACATATATATATAGATATACCACATTATGTTTACGAGTAAATTTCAATTTATATGTTACAATAGTAAATAAACAGCCTTAACTACAGTGATGAGAAAAAGTTTTTGCCATAGTAAAAAATAATTTAAAATAATTATTATGTATTAAGAAATGAAAGTTAATGTTTACGATTGTATTTATTACAACCTAAAAAAACGACACATTTACGAATCAACTTAAAACCACTTAAAAATCAATATTTTTGTTCCACTTCAGAAATTTAAGTTATAATAAATAGTTTGAAATTATATCAAATGTCTAAAACTTGATTTGAATGTAGTTCGAAGCTATAGTTATATTTGTTTAGGGCGCCCTGTGCTGACTGATACAATAGAAAGTGGTAATTTTATTTAACTATCAATCCGCTGGATTAGCTTTTTACTCACTGGTTGTTGCAATTGATAGAACGCCTATCTTTCAACCGAAAAGTTCGAGGTTTGATTTCCGATGAAAACAAAAAATGTTTCTATAAGTTTTTCGAACTGGTCCACACTATCGTTTGTCATTGGAAGAAAGTAACTGATAAAAGATAATTAAGATACAATTTGGTTATCACTAAAAATAAAATAGGGCGATGTTATTATGAAGGCAAAGTTACTAATAGGTATAGTTTACCACATTTAAATTATAGTAAATATATCTAAAGAAATAACTATGGTATGTGTTTGTGTATGTCAAATCTCGTGTGTAAAAGCAGTAAGGGTGTTCACATAGACTTAGAATTATATAAAAATAAAAAATATATTAAAAAAACCAAGGTTGGGAGTTGGGGTTCGAATCCCGAACGCGGATGTTGTAAGTTGTAATTTAAGTTTTTTATTTATCTTCATTATTTCATAAAAATGGTTTAAGAGTATGATTTAGTAATTATTATTAAAAATTAAATTTAAATCAACAAAACTGAGCAAGCTCTTGATGAAATAAGAGCAATTTAAATATCGTATTTACACTTTTTGGATCTTATATTAAAAAATTCGTAATAATTCCGAAAACATCATTGTTCGATTTACTTAAAATTTAACTATAAAGAAACTATTAAATATTATTAAAGACCTAGTAACTCAAATATTCATCATATTTTTCAAAAAATTTTTTGTGTAAAATTTGATAAAAATCGAACGCGGAAGCTTTTCAAAATTATTGCTGCTAAAAAAAAATGAAAAATTAAATAAATTATTGATTGTATTGTACCGCCTTATTTTCCCTATATATACCGCCTTATTTTCATAAATTTTAAATTTAATTCAACCATTTTTTAAATTTAATTAATAATAATTACGTTCGCTAACTTTTTCATATCACTATACATACATACTTATGTTTACTAAAAATACAATCGAAAAAAATAAAAACAATATAAATAGAAAAAATTTATAAATTTTTTATTTTTAAGCAAAATAACCTATTTTTAAAATGAAAAAAGGTCATAATTTACAATGCAATTAACTATAGTTCTTCTAAATAAAAACAAAAAAATAAAAAAAAATTACTAGTATTGTCCATTTAAGTTTTTATTTTGTTACAAAATGTACATGAAAAGTTGTTACACATTTAATATTCTATATATGTATACTATAGAAGTATAGGTGCACTAAACAATAATTTACTTAAAAACAGAATCATTGACATTTTAATTGTAAAACAAAAATTATAATATTGTAATGCTTTTGCAATTCAGTGACGGAGCGGAACGTTTTAAGCACAGGTAGTGTAGTGCAAACTTTAAAATAGGCATATTATGAGTCTTGTTTCGATTTAATTAATTTATATAAGAGTACAAATTATAATCAGCCGTACCGGTGAACTCGATTCGATATAAAATTATTCGAATTTCTCGATTCGATTCGATGAGAATTTCTTAACGGTGAATTTGATCGAAAGACTAATTTTGTACTCATTTCAAAAAATGTAATCCAATAAGAAATATAACGAAATGTAATGACTTTTATGTCAAATATGTTAAAATTTCAAATTAAAAAAATAAATTTAGATTGTTGTTTTAGAAATAAATTATTAAAATAAACATACTTACACATAAAAAAAAAAAAAAATAATAATATTATGAAATTTTGAACGAGAAAATTTTCGATCAAAAATATTCGAATTTTTTTGAACGAGAAAATTTTCGATCAAAAATATTCGAATTTTTTTTAAATCGAATTCGCCGGTTGAAAATTTACGATCGAGTACTCGATTTTTATTCGATCGAGTTCACCGGTACGGCTGAATATTAGGATAATTCCGTCAAAAGTCAGATTCAATAATCATGATGCCATTTACAATTTAGCATAAGACTACAATGAATTGCATTTAGAAATAAAAAATATCAATGAATACTATTTGTCATTAATATAATCTTTAGTCTGTACTTTAGTTTATTAATTAATGATTTTTTTAAAGTCCTGCACTTTTGACTGATTATTATATATTAAAATTAAAATTTTTATTTAAATACTGATTTATATTAATTATTATTGTTGATAAATGTTATATGTATAATATATATTTACGCCATAGACTGTAACTGTTATAAGTTTTATTAAAAAAATCATGCTGAAAGAGTTATTCTTTAACTTTTTTTCATATCAATTATTTGTAATAATTATTTCTGATCAAAAAAATTTTCAATCATATAAAATAGTTAATTCTCAATTTTTATATTTTTCTCTTATTTTTAATAGTTACGAAATAATTTTTATTTTTTCTATTACCTAAGTAAAATTCAAGTTAGCACTAAAAAATATATAGAGTGTTTAGAATTCGTTTTAAAGTTTTAAAGTGCAAGTTTATACAAATTCAAGTAATATCAATATTATAATGTAAAAAAAAAAATATTCCATGTAATGTAAAAGAAGTGATGGTTATGTAAATAATTTAATGTACATTATAGTAAAATATGATTAAATAACAAACAAATTAATTACATAGTAAGAGTTCAGTATTGTGAAATTCGCATTTTCTTATATTTACTCTTAAATTTGTTTATTTATTTATTTTAACAGTGAATGCTATAGATAAATCTGCAGGCCAACTTATTGATCATTTTCCCTTTCGAAATGTGGGCCTAATATTGTTATATCGACTAACTTATACATATTTCAATTTAAATTTTGATTATTAAATTAGATATTTTGCTGGTATTAGTAATTTAGCTTAAGTCGTATCAAAACCCGGTATAAATTGGTACTTATATCGAGTTTTAACATAGCCAGAGTGACGAGCAAACTAGTGAGAACTATTATAGCACCAATGAGTGGCATAACAGCTCAAATTAAAATCTTGATGATTTTAGGAGGTGCATTGAATCATGTGGATTCAATAGAAAGTACATAGGGGGAACCAAGATCAATTTGAATTGTAGCGCCATTGAAAGCGACGGCAAATTCATTATAGGGAACATAATTTGATAATAATTTAATTGACATATTTTGATGAGTACAAAAAAAAATTTATCGTCTTTTTTTTTAATTAAATAAATTAATTTACTTGTGAATTTGTAGTTTTTATTTTTTTATTCAATTTAAATTTGTTTATGTTATTATTATTTTTATCAAATAATTTATATTGTGATTATAATTTAATATTTTCGGTTTATAGAAATCAATCATTTAACATTAACTCAATATATGAACGCTTCGTCCCTGATTTTGTATTTAATATTTTTCTAAATACATATTTTCTTAATATGTATCGGAATAAATCAAGTAAGACGTTCATTGTCTAACATTTATATATATAAAAAAAAAAATTAAATACTAGAATTGTTTAAAATAACAAAAGATAGGTAATATTATTATATATTTCACTATATTGAATATTTATATACAGCCTAAAATATATTACTTATATACATATTTTTGAACATTTGAGAGAATAAAATGCCCACAAGTCAATATATTATACATTTGCATGATATATGTATTTATATAGACAAGGTGTCGTTTCCCAAGAATGTTGAATATGACTTATTTTCCAAATAAGTTGATTTTAATGTAGTTTTTTTGATACATTTGGAATATGTTCAAAACTTAATATGGAAAAGAAACAAATTAGCCACACGAACTGGAAAACTACAAAAAACCAAATAAAGAGAGTAATCAGAACTTCTCGGTTCTATTCTGAAATTAAAATAAATGAAAAAAGACTAAGACAATATTATGTTAAAAATAATTTTTGAGATACCCGGTTATATTCTATCTATAATATAGAACACAAAATACAATATCGTATATGTAAGTACATACATACATATTATACGAGATATGTAACTTTGAAAATTTACCAATAATTGTATCAAGTACATTTTAGTCATCATTTTACAAATAAAATTATATGATTTATGAATAAACATAAAATAAAATTTATAATTGGTAAAAAATTGATTTAATTTTATTATTTTATATTATTACATATATTTTTTGATAGCCGCAATTTTAACTGAATTGTTTATTTAATTAAATTTAAATTAGAAAATACAGTTATTATTATTTAATAATTTAAAATTTTAATTGAAACGAATTGATTTTTTTATTTTGTTTGTATAAATTAGGAATGTATGATATCAAAAATTATCAACGTTTTTTTACAATATTAACACGTATAAATTTAATATAATATTTCTGATGTTGTGGTTATTTTTAAAATCTATTCATTAAATTACAAGTGTTATAGAAATAAAGTTAATAAAAAAAACAGAACTGAAAAAAAAGTTGTCCCAAAATAACATCTAGATTATTATGTAGATACATTGTGATTTAATACCATGTCCGTTAAGTTTAGAAAATTCAAAAAGAAATGTAAAATCACGTCGGATTGAGCGATGTAAGGTCAATTTCCACTGTTGTAGGTACACGCGAAAAATTCTGACGATAAAAAGACGTGATTTTTATTCATACTATGTATACACTGGACAACGTACCGGCACCACCGTATCGTGCTTTAAAATATCGTTCTCAATGATATTTTTATTTTGTCGGTAAAACGTTGTCATTGTCAATTTAGTGTGAATATTGTCATAAAGTAATGCATATTAGGAAATACTATAATAAATTACAAAATCAAATCAATTTAATATTGATGTTATGTTTGAATATAGAAAATAGATAGGTATAGATTTTAATAGTTTTTGTAAACAATTTTATTTTACTAAAGTACAAAACATTGATATATAAGCTTATAATACGAAATTTAAAAATTCAAGTATAATTTTGATTTAAATTGGTATATAATATAAGAAGACTAAGAATAACAATAAAATGTATATAATTTCATTTTATTATCTTAAATTCATTGAAGGTTTGATGGTAAGGATAAATAATTAATTTTACTGTCTTACCCTTTTAATAGTATTTTTTTTTAACTTGAGTGTAATTTTTATTGTGATATTGATATTTTTGTTGAAAATTACGAATTTTTATTCTACCTTTTGATATAACAAGTTTACCTTTTCATCATGTATTGATTATATGTATACATATATTGAATAATACAGATCTTTGTATATCAGCATAATTTGGATGGAAAACTTACCTGAAAAAAACAAAAAAAAACAATTTAATAAAATTTGATGTATTATTATTATTGAAATTTAAACGAATTTTTAATTTAAATTTAAAAAGTTTATTAATAGAAAATTATAAAATGTACAATTTCAAATAATTGTTTCAATTAATTAAGTATGTATCGTATTTAAGTAAGTATATAATACGTAAAAATATTGAATTTAAATATATTCATGGTTATTACATTCTGTCAATGCCAATAAGAGAAAGAGAGATCCAAATAATTTAACTTTTCATTTATTTTTTAACCCTTAAATCGTAATGAGTCATATACAGCATTTTAAAGTTTTATTTGCTATAACTAATTAATGATTATTTAAAAATCGTATGAAGTAATAGAATGTGTATTTGAATGGGTTTTAATCAAAGTTTATTATTATCGTTTTTGGCTATTTAACCCTTACCGAACCATAGAACTGATAATTAAATGTGAACAATGAAATATAATAGATATATTCTGTCTGAGCAAACAATTAATCCCAACCAAAGCTATTTTAATAAATGCCCTCAACAAAATAAATCAAGTTTCCGGGAATCGAATCCTTAATAGAAATCCTTTTTGGCCCTAAATAAAATACAGCATTATACCGTACAAAATTTAATAAAATGTAGATTGGTGGCTTTTTCGACAATCATTATATTTATTCCATAAATTAAAAAAAAGTACGGTACAAATATCTGAACCATTTTAAAACCGATTTTCATTATTTAAATTCGGCGAATTCAAATATTTAAAATTTTTTTTTTTTAATATTTAATTGAAAATTTCAATTTAAAATTTCATCACATGTATAAGTTATTTTAACATAAAAAAAATTTAATTTATCATATTGCCACAACAACCCCTCTACAACTTATATGTATAAGGTTGTTGTCTAAGATAAATTAATAAAAACCATAGTGTCTACGATAAATGGAAATGATGGAAAACAGTTCATAACGAAAAATTGAGTACGATTTTTTATTAAACTTCCTCGAATTTTGGAAGCGATCGGACGAATACTATAGTACATTATAATTTTGTAACTCTTGTTAACATTTATATTTAATCTGTTGTCATAATTCTTTCACATATAAGTATACGACTTCATGTATTTAATTTAGGCATCGTAACGTCACGTTTGATTCATCCCACAGCATCAGTTTTACTTACCAAACCCTTGTGGCCCAATATGGCACAATATATATGTATATACAGGTACATATTCACAATTACAGGTACAATATCACATATAATGTAATCCATTCACGCAATAGTGTCAATTTATTTAATATAACAACAAATTACAATAATTTAGAAAACAACCCATATCAAAATGACCTAAATCGTGGGCTTAGCGTATATTAACAGATCCTTCATCAAATTTTGTACATCAACAAAAGGATTAATAATATATTAATTTTTAAATCTACAAATAGATACATTGTGGTAGATATCAGTCATGTTATCTGATAAATATTAAACTCCTTCATTACTAAATTATTACAATTAAATTTTAGTGTGTCGAGGCTAAACTATATTTTAAGTGTTTTTATTGTTACTGAAACAAAAGTATAAGTAAAATATCACATACATATATGGACAATTCTTAATTTATATTATTGAGACTATACGACGAAAATAAATTGAACAAATCTAAAAGATGTTATAATTTAATGAATTCAATTAATTTATTAAATAAATATCCCAAACTAAAATCAATATTAATAATATTATACTGCTCCTATATACTATACAACAACAACAACAGCAGCAGCAGCTAATAAAGATATTTTAACAAACTATATTATACATAAGTATACGTACATATGTATATAAAACGACATCACAGTACGCCACATTAAATGTTTATTGTTACAGTGTGTTGTATATACATTATTAATTAACAACATTACGCTAATAATAACGTTTTATATTATATTACAGCAGTTAAAATTAAATATTTACCAAATATAAAAATTAAAAAAGAAAAATTAACGAATAGAAGAAAAAAAAATTAAAAACTAGCATTTATAATAATTGAAAATTAGTTAATGACTTCTTTGTGTGTTAAATATGCTATATATACCATATATACTAGTTACAATAATATTATAATAAGTACAGGTGAGGATTAAAATTGAGCGAAAACATTTTTTTTTTTTTGTATTTTTCTATTAACTTATCGAACATATTATATGGCTTTCCTAATTCCTATGACTTTTCGAATACATCATTTATAAGCTTTGATACAATTTACCATCGTAAAAATTGGCATAACTTATGTATTGACTAATTTTATACATTTTTGTTGATTGATTAAATTCTCGATTCAAGCAGTAAATTTAAATTTATAATTACAATAATTTGATTGCTTTAATATTGATTTATTTACAGGCTTAATTCAAGTGAGTTACATGTACTATATTTATGTGAATTCAAACAGATTTTAAAATTAACAATATAAAAAAAAATTAAACTAAAAAACTATTATCATTAAAACTGTTTATGATCAATCCATTTATAAAATACAATACAATTTGTCCGACGAAAATAAGTTTAATTAATTTGATAGCGTTCAGTATTATCTAATGTCAAATTAATTAACCCTTTTTCCATTATTTTATTTGAACAGTTTCGATTATAGCTACCAAAATACAAAATATTATTTTTCATGTATTTTGCTCCTAAAATGTACATTAAACTAAATTAATATTGTACTATTATGCTAAATGTGTGTTATGGGGTAATTCTTTGTTTTATTGTTTATTATTTATATAACATATTTTGACATACTTCATCCATCTGACGTTTTCGTTACTATTTTTATTATGCTATTTCAGTTTGAATACTATTGAGTTTATTTATTAAATTTTTAGAATGCATTTTATTTGGAAATTTGCAAAGACGTGAAATTTATGTTCAGAGTTTAGACAATCTAATCTAAATTCCTATACTAGTTATAACTTTTCTAATACATACCTTTACATTTCAACCATTGATACATTTATCATCATAAAAATTGACATAACTTATGTATTGACATAAACACCTTCTCTTAGAATTATCTATAGGAAGAAATAATAAATTTCAGTTTCATGTCTATCAAAGAGTTATCAATTCTGACATCATTTTAAAAAATCAATATTCGATTTTCTAATTAATATTTAATACTAGTAATCGCCCGCTTTTCGAAATTCTAGGAAGTTTGATTAAAAATCATACTCAATATTCCATTTTGAAATTTTTTCTCACATTTAAATATGTCGTGGACAATAGATAAATCTTTTTGATTGATTTATCTTAGACAACAACCTCATACGTAAAAATTTATTTGTGCTGTCGCGGCAATTTGATAAATTAAAATTTTTCTATGTCAAAATGACTTATATATATGGGGCGAAATTTCAAATTGAAAATTCTAATTGCAAATTAAAAAAATTTAAAAAAAATATTTGTTTACCGTACTTTTTTCAATTTACAAATCAAATATAGTGATTTTTCTCCACTAGCTTAAGTTCTTTAATGTACATATATATTCTTTAAAGTTCTTTATGGTAGCTGCGAACGGCGTGAACTATCATTATCAAGTTATATTCGAACATTTCACTATTTCACTATCAAGTTATAGTTTTATATGTAGCAAGTTATAGCAAAACCTTTTTTCAAAAATATTTATTGCTTGTTTATCGTACTGTAGAAGCTTTCTTTTCAACAAAATAAAAAACTGTTCTCAAGTACACCTAACTTCATTTTAAAATTTTGATAAATTCAGCACATCGATCACGTTAATAGAATAACTTTTAATACTCACTGTATTTATTTAGCGGATATTTAATAAAGTTATAATAGATATTTTTTTATTTTAAAATTAAGCTGTTATTGTTATCGTGTTATTTATTTACTTATGTTAAAGTTTCAAGTTGCATACATATATAAATGTATGTAAGCAGATAATATACGAATTGTATTAATAAAGTTTAGGTGAAAATAGCCTCTATATCAAATCATTTACAAACAAATTATTGCTTGACAGATTTTTATTTATGTATTTGTAATTAATATAATTATTATTAAGTAATTTATAGCATTGAACTTTTAACGTCAGCTTTTTTTTTAATAGTTAAAAAATTTAAAAAAAAAAACTTTAATTATTTAGAAATTAAATACGAAATTATGATTTAAAATTTAGATAATTTTGTCTTAAATACATATTTCTAATAATATTTTGTTGTTGTTTTTTCTCTATATTTTGACAATTTAACAAAGAAATTTGAGAGTAAACAAAAATTGGAACAAAAACGTTAAAAAAAGGTGTTAGTCAGTAGATTTTTCTGCTCTAAGTGGTTCTAAAGTGTTCGACAGTTAACTGTCATTCTCCAAAACTGTTCTGTTCGATTCTGTTCTAAATCTACTGAACAAACTTATAGATTAACTCCCTCTTTCTTGTATTAACCATGGTAATTAATAAACAAATCGCTGCGTCGACCATTTAATTAACATAAAATAATAAAATATGTATTAATAAAATTGATTGAAATATGAATTATTAAAATTAAATTAAATATAGACATATGCTATATTTATAAACTATATAGGTGAGTTCACGAAATCGTTGTACAAATCATTGTAGACCTACTACACTTCCACATCTAATCGTGAATACTCTTTATATTTTCTTCTGTAGCATATATAATTGAAATCAGAACAGAAAAAACTCTATCAAACCGATGTGAATCAAAGCATGCATTTTAAGCGGTTAAAAATAGAGTCTTGGAATCGTATTTACGACGATAAGGACGCCTTATGCCTCCGAAAAAAGTAGAATAAAGACTACAAGCAAGACAAATAAATTACATATGTATCAACTTCAATTTGTTAAAGAAAGAGATTTCAAGTATTTCTTCTTTTTCACTTTTCCACTATGTGTTTAATTTTTATCACTATTTAATAGATTCTGTGTACAAATTTCGAAAATAACGATAATTTATAATACATGAAAATTGTATAATGTGTAATATAAGACTTTAGTAGCGCCGACTTAAATAGACTTAAAAAATCAATTAGACTTAAATTAAAATTGGGTTGAAAATATTTTCTTATATTTATGACTAGCAAAGTTACCCGACGTTATCCGGGTCAAACACAAAATTATAGAATTTACTTCAATGAAGTTTGATTTGTGAATACGATAACAAAGTCAACAATACTACAGCTTAAACTACAATATTTCTTTGTAAACAATATTTCGGATTTTTCCTGATGGAGTACAAACAGACACATTTCTTACTGGTGCTACCCGTGATCATTCCACATTATATAGTTGTCCATGAGAGATCTTCTTTCAGTTGCAGACCAAAATATTTTGTTTGGATTGTGTCACAATCCATAATCAATTTGAATTTATGCTTCAATGAAATGAGGATGTAAAGTTCTTATTATTAATCTAGTGTACCATAGTTTTGGTTGCATCAAATTTCGTAAAAGCAATACTTTGGAGATGATACTTTTAATTCCAATTGGTAAGGAGGAAATCGTGTCAAATCTAACGAATAGAGAAGCTCTGTTCGTTAACAGATTCATTTTCATTGATTTGTATACATGAACTCCCTGGAATACTCTGCACTAGTTTCTGATTAATAAAACGAACAGTCACATTTTTTGGAGCTACTTCACATAGCCATGTAAATGTTTTATACTGATTTGTAAAATTAGGAAATATACTTTTTTAGTCAATTTTTTAATACTTTGTATGGTTGTACTGATTGTTGCTATTTCAATTTTGACATTTAAGTCTTTTGAAATTTTGCCTTTACCAAGCTGTGTTAAATTCATTAGCTTATTGCAAATGTTATTTAAATACGAAATCGGCAACAATACATACAACAAACAAACAAAATTTCCCTTTTATAAGTATAGATTAAGCGAAGCCACTTGATTTGCTCAAGTCAACAAATTTTGTAAATTTCTTTGAAATACTTGCAAATGTTCTAAGAGTTTGACTTTTTATTAAAAGCGAGCAAATGATTACAATATATTTTTATCTTATTTACTGCAAATCTAAAATTATACATAGAAAATTTCTGAAAATACAATTTTTATTTACATAAAAAAAATTCAAAGAAATTTTTATTGTTTTTCTGGAACATTAAAAGCTTGTTCCTAGTATTTTCTACTGTAAATTTTTTGTAGGAAAACCATTTGCACACATTGTATTTCATTACAAAAATTTATCTCAATTCGCTCAAATTTAAATTTTTGCAAAGTTTTTTAATCGATTTATGATTAGTCACAAGCAATAACAAGCTGATAGAATTACCAATAATAAAAATGCGATTTTTTATTAAAAATGTAATTTCATTATTAACCTAGATACATAGGTAACTATGTGTTACATTTACATGCCCATAAACATTTTGAATTTTGAAAAATTTTAAACTTCAAGTCAGTAAGACAAAAAATGTAGATTTTATGGCCAACAATGTTGTATACGTACAACATTTTTAAATAAAATCTTTTTTTTTTCTGTTGCAATTGCACAGAAGTTTCTTTATACATAGATTATATATATATAGATATATACTCGTATTGCTCGTATACATAAGATATTGTAAAACCAGAACGGAAATAAGAAACAATTTTCAACAATTCAAAGTGGGTGATTTTTTTTTTTTGTTTGTTTTTTTTCTTTTCAAGGAACGTATTTTAAAAACAGTAGCAGATATATGTATAAATTCAATTTCAATTAATGAAAAAAGAAAATGGAGCCTTGTATTTACTTACCAAGGATATACCATCAAGTATTATTATAGAATATTTCATAAAAGTTTTTATGCATACAAAATGTTTTTTTATTTCTTTTTTAACCGTAACAGCACCACCACATTATACTCTTAACTATTTAAAATTTTTAAAATATGATTATCAAGTCTTCCTATTGATTGATTTCAATTACTTTAAAATTGAAAATTATATGTATATATAAGTTCTGTTATAGGGTATTATGAAATATGAATTTTAAAAATTTATAATTCAGGAAAAATTCCATTAAATCTTATTAATGAATTAAAAATTTGAGATAAATTATAATTTGAATGAATTATAATTGAGAAGCCATCGATTTTAATTCAAATCGTTGAAAATTCGTTAAATATTTTAATATTATTTATTTATTTATTTAGGTGGCTTACAGATCATGTAGATTCTAGGCCTAGCTTAGAACTAGCGTTAGTTCCACAAACAACATCAATGTGGAGATACGGCGTAGAATAACCTTTGCAAACCGTTGCTACTTCGCGCTTTGTCAAAACATCTCGGTTCAAAGTTCCTATCGCGAAGAATCAAAGTTCAAATCTACAAAACGCTGTAAATTTGAGCACGCACTTGGTGTCTTCGAGAAGAAAATTATCGTTTAAGATAGAAAATTAAGTCACGCGCGCACAAACCAACAATGGTAGTGGAGGCCTTAAACCCACTAAAACCATCTCTTTTTAGTCTTTCATACATAACAAATCCATGACAGATCGACTAATGAATTCTTATTCTCAGAAAAACAAAAAATAAAATGTTTTTTTTTACATAATTTAAATTGGTGGTTATGTTTCTGTATTATCATAAATTAATAACATATAGATAAGTAAATCGTATGGGAAGTTTTTGACCTATTATTTTTTAAAGCTTTTCAAAAAAAAAGTTGGGAGGAATAATTTCGCAATACTAATTTCTGATGAGAGAACCATCAAAGCAAAGATGATGTATGTATATCAAAGAGAACAAGAACACTGCATATAGTCATATACATTTTTTTATGCACATTTTTCTTATTCATTTTTGCTTTGCTATTAACAGAAGATTTAATAAAAGTACCTGCTGAAATCTTATAAAGAAATAAAATTTTGCATGTGTGTATAGCTATTATGATATGTATTGTTTTTATTAAATTTAACAAATATGAACATTTGAAAAAAAATTCAAATGCAAATGCTTGTCATATATTATTTTTTTAGGTATCAATGAAAGAAATAAAAAATAAGAATAAGAAATATTAATATTTTACTATTATGTTTAAAAAAACAAATTTTTGATAAGAAGTAATTTACATTAAAATAATTTGTTGTTTTTGATTGATTTTTTCTTGGTTAAAGAGTTTTTATTTTATTTTAGGTAAAGTTTCATTTTTAGTTAAAATATAAAATGTTTTTTAGGGTTAAATGACAAAACTACATAAGACAAAATTACATATGGACAAAATTTCATATTTGAAATAATTACATATGCGTATTATTTGCCTGTTTTTCATTTGACTGGATACTGGATGATAAATATTCATAATAAAAATTTCATGTAGCAAGTTTTTAGCAATCAACCAGTATCAGAACTACATCTTCTAGGTGGTTCAAGAAATTGTGCAGCCTTCAGGAAAAATAGTTCCGGGTACCTCGCAAAAAAAATATTTTTTTGTTGTTTTTTTTTAATTTGTCTTTAGTACAATGGCTCTTTAGCACGATGCAAACAAGAGGTCCGGCGTCGTAAGTGTTGGGACCGAAGACCTGGAATTTTGTTTTGTCATCAGTACAATAGCCATTAAATGTGATGAAGACAATAGGTCCGGGGTTCAAGGAATTGGGCCCGAAACTCAAAATCACGGGTTTAAATTGTATTTTTCTGGAAAAAGGTTATTATTATTTATTATAAAAAATTTCGCTTTGGTCCGAATATTGATATTGTTTTATGTAATTTTGTCATGTAACCGTAATTTTTTGGTCTTCTGAAATTTTGTCCATATGTAATTTTGTCCATATGAAATTTTGTCAACATGTAACTTTGACCCGACACCGTTTTTTAGGTATCTATGATAGGATTTTTTGAATGAAAGTGGTATGTGCATTAAATTTATGCAAAATATTTCTTTTCACTGGAGCGTTTGAAGTGAAATGTTGTATTGTTATTAATTGTATTGTTATTAATTATTACGTTACTTTGCAATTTTTATAGAAATAATATTGTTAGTTTTTAAAATGGGTTTCAAGTGTTTTATTGTTGGCTGTGCAAATACGAAATTTAAAAATCCTGAAGCCAAGTTCGTGGAATTTCCGAAGAATAGAAAAACTTTTATTTGTGATTTCCATTTCCCTAAATCATTCTTTGGAGTAAAAAAATTAAAAAACTCTTCTTATGCAAAAATTGCACAAATCGTGGAAGAAAATAAATTAGAAATTAGCAAAAATAATGAAAAATCAAATGACAGTGGAAATAATAAAATACTCGTAAGACGAGCCTTCTCTAAGAAATGTGTTTTAGAAAATTGTGGAAACAAAAACAATGCTGTGCCAAAGCTTAGATTTTTTAAGTTCCCAGCTAATAATAGTGATTTATATAATGTTTGGATGAAGCAATGTAATTTATCTGAAAAACATAAATCAAAAACTCAGAAGTACATTTGTGAAAAACATTTTGATAGTTACAGTTTCATTAAAAGAAATTTAAAGAAGACTGCATATCCTAATTGTAATTTACAGGTAATGTTTTATATTATGCCCATATATACTATTAAGAAAAACGATAATTTTATACAAAAAATGACAACATTACAGTTATCTACAACAATGCTTGCGCATGACAAGTTAATCATTGATGAAGAAGTAACCAATAATGAAAATGATCCGTATGCATTTATATTACCTGAAGAAAATCTTACTTGTCCGAAACCATATGTTCAAAATTTAGTTGAAAGGTGTTTTAATTCAGGTAACGTTCAGTTTACACTTGATGATATTGCAAACTTACCATCTCCACCAAGAAAGCGTAAATTATCAGTCAGTTCTGCTGAAGTCGATTTCTGCAGGTTTTGTTTAAAAAATGAACAAAATCGAATTTTTTATGCAAAAAAATGTGCCATGTTGCAAAGGAGACTAAACCAATTACAGGTCAAAAATAGACAACTAATGCTTAAGAACAAGAAAAAGTATATTAAACTTGTAGCTTTAAAGAAAAACATGCTTAATCCACCAACTTTCAAAACTGATATTTCAACAATTATTCATAAACTAGATCACGTAAATAATAATACCAAAATATTAACGAAAATGTTGCTATCAAAACGTACCAGCATTAATATTGAATACCCATTAGAACAACGAAATTTAGCCATGAATATTCATTACAAATCTTGCTCAACTTACACATTTCTCCGTGACAGATTACAACTAAATTTACCATCAAATAGTTCAATTTATAAATGGACACCGATTAAACATTTAACACCTGGATTTAATCAATCTGTTTTGGATGCCATATCGGAAAAGATTAAAACATTAAATAATCGAGAAAAACAGGTATCACTAATTTTTGATGCAATGGCTATTAGGCCAGAGCTAAACTACTCGGAATATCATGATAAAACAATTGGACTAGAAGATTTAGGAGAGGGCACATCTTATCCAAAAATTGCTAAAGAAATCTTAGCATTTATGATCCGTGGTGATTTTAGCAACTGGAAGACTATAATTAGTTACTATGCATCTAAAAATGCAATAACAGGAGACAGATTAGAAGTTCTAATAAATAAAAACATTGATCTTTGTTTTCAAACGGGTTTGACTGTTAACTCAATTATTTGTGATCAAGGTAGTAACAACAGAAGTGCACTTAATCGTATGAATGTATCCAAAGAGAGGCCTTTTGTTATGTATAAGAATCGAAGAGTATATGTTATTTATGATATTTGCCATGTTATTAAAAACTGCAGAAATAGTTTGCTGAAATATGATATAGAAACATCAGATGGAGTAGCTAGCTGGAGTGTAATTAAGGCACTGCATTTTATGGAAAGAACGAATACGACAAAGTTATGTCCACGATTGACTGATTGCCACATTAATCCAAACGCATTTCAGAAAATGAGTGTTCGTTTAGCTACTGCAGTTTTAAGTGCTAGCTGTGCTGCTGGAATAAAAACAATTGCAAGCCAGAATTTATTTTCTCCACATATTCAATCGAAAGCACTTTCAACAGCTTTGTTTTTTGAAAAAATGAATAATATTTTCGATTGTTTAAACAGCAAGATAAGGTATGATAATCGTAGACCCTTAAAATCATCTTTAGAAAAAGATAATAAGGTTTACAAGTTTCTACATCATGCCAAAGAATATTTAAATGAAATAAAAGTTCCTGCTACAGTTTACTGGATTAATGGTTTGCTTCAAACAATTAATGCAATACTTTTGTTGTCAGATGACTTTTTTGCTGATCCCAAATTGCAAATTTCTTATATTTTGACCAACAAAAAAAACTCGGATCCTATTGAAAACTTTTTCGGTACAATTCGGGGCCATAATGGTTTTTCCAGAAATCCATCAGTAAAAGAATTTAATGATGTAATGGGACGAATAATGTCAATGAAACTCCTTAGCTACTCCTCTAACTTAATGAATTGTGAGCCTGACGATGACGAATACTTAAGACATAGCTTGAATTTAACATCATCAAGTAATGTTCTTAATTCAGAAGTAGATAATGAAGTTGCCAGTGCCTCTTTAAAAGAGTATGAAGATACATATAAAAAATATGAAATATCTCAAAAAGAAAATTGCGATCCTAAACAAAATACTTCCATTTTATTAAGCAATACTTCCATTAGATACTTTGCAGGCTATGTATTGTTTAAGCTTTTCAAAACTGTTTCGTGTAAATATTGCTCTGATATACTACAAAAATCTAACGATCAAATATTGTCATCATCGTCAGAATTATTAATTTTTCATAAAAATTTTTCTGAAAATTCTGATTTTGGCAGTTTACTTTTACCTTCAGATTTATTTTTTAAAATTTGCAAATTCCATATCCAAATATTTAAAAATTTCATAGATGATAATATAGCAATTTGCCAGTTGAAAGAAACTATAATCACGATATGCATTGAAGCTTGTAATGCACACAATGAATTTAAAACTTGGTTTGATAGTTCCGAAGATTGCAATTTGCATCGTAAAAAAGCGTTAGATTTTTTAATTTTAGTTTTGTTGAGAAAACATTGTTCGTGGAAAGTAGGAAAGAAGGAAATAGTGACAGAACCAAATCAAAAGCGGAAGAAAATAGAAATAACAAATCCAAAACTAAGAATTTTAAATCCATAAAATAAAAATAAAATAAAATTCATTTTTAAAAAATCATTTCATTAATAAATATTAATCTATATCATAAATATTATTAATATAAATATTTCATTAAAGTTTTAATCAATAAACTGGGATATAATTGTACCTAGTAATAATATAATCTTATAAATTTTTTACTTTAACCACATATGTATGTACATAGATTTTTGAAAAGATTTCATTGATTGTTGAATAAAAAATAATGTTAAACGTTTTTTTAAAAAAGATTAGAACCAAATTTGTTCTCATCTTTAATATAATTATTAGGAATAATACGAGATTATTATTGATATTTTAACTAAAAATGAAACTTTACCTAAAATAAAATAAAAACTCTTTAACCAAGAAAAAATCAATCAAAAACAACAAATTATTTTAATGTAAATTACTTCTTATCAAAAATTTGTTTTTTTAAACATAATAGTAAAATATTAATATTTCTTATTCTTATTTTTTATTTCTTTCATTGATACCTAAAAAAATAATATATGACAAGCATTTGCATTTGAATTTTTTTTCAAATGTTCATATTTGTTAAATTTAATAAAAACAATACATATCATAATAGCTATACACACATGCAAAATTTTATTTCTTTATAAGATTTCAGCAGGTACTTTTATTAAATCTTCTGTTAATAGCAAAGCAAAAATGAATAAGAAAAATGTACATAAAAAAATGTATATGACTATATGCAGTGTTCTTGTTCTCTTTGATATACATACATCATCTTTGCTTTGATGGTTCTCTCATCAGAAATTAGTATTGCGAAATTATTCCTCCCAACTTTTTTTTTGAAAAGCTTTAAAAAATAATAGGTCAAAAACTTCCCATACGATTTACTTATCTATATGTTATTAATTTATGGTATTATTAATTAAAAAAATTTTTTTTGTACAATAAAATTTAAATTCAAATTAATTAAAAGCTTTAAAAAGTGATTTAAAAATGAAATAAAATATAAAAGTGTAAAAAATTGATGTATTTTTCTATTTTTAGTATTTTGTCGTATTGGAATTGCTTAACTTTGTTCTGCTATTAGCCTATCCTTATATCTTTTTAATCTTAATATGTGCAATGAGATCATCATCAATTTGACATCAATTACAGTAAAAATTGGTTATATTGGTGGTTTCACACTTGTATTCCAGTCGTTTCTACCTAACGAAATCCTCGCTTTCACACTATATTTTGTATCAAGTATATTACTTTTGTGTAAACGAATAAAGGTTTTATATGTGTTAGTAGATATTTTTCTCATTTGAAATAATTTTCAAAGAGGAAACATAAAAAATAAAAATTGCATGCGCAAAAGGTTTTGTTGAATTCCATATTTTTTTGTTTTGTTTTTTTTTCTTGAATAAAAGGAGATTGTTTTTGAGTATAAGCGGTGTATGGTACAACAAGAAAGGTTTTTGATTTGTTTTTTTTTTTAATAATGTTACATACTAATAGCACAAATAAATAACATATAGTTATTTATTTGTGTTAATAATATAACATCTTACCATCTTATTGTACGGAATCATATTAAATTCAAATTTTCATTTATTCAAAAAAAATTGTATTTGTTTTATTATTGTTTTCACTTATGTACAAAAAAAATACATAATTATAAACAAATAGTAATAATATTAAAATAGCTAAAAAAACATTTGTTATGTCAAAGAAAAAAATAAACTTAAAATCCCTTCAAATAAATTCAATAATAACATGACTTTCATTTTTATCATCATTCTTTTTTCCATCACGTATATTCATAGTTAATATTAGAGTGTTAGACTAAATTCTTAAAATTTACAAAATCTAGATAACTATACTCATACAATATAATATGTATCTCACATCCTTTTCTTTTTAAATTTAAAAAAAAAATATTTTAAATGCATTCATATGCATGTTTTAGTTTTTTAAATAGTAAATATTACCTGATTTTTAGATTCCATGTAACTGAGATATTAATTTACCGGCTAGTTTTTACATAATATAAATACAAATAAGTTAAACCTTATATTGTGTGTACATGCGTATGTATATATATATAAGTACCTTAAAACAAAAAAATCTAAACTAAAAACATACTTACATATTTAATTATCATATATATCCTGTTCCTGTACAAAATCATTTTCAAATTTTTATTTATTTTATTATTATTTAATATTTATACTTATATGTACAAATAATTATTATACGTATACAATCATAAATACTAAAATAATATCCAAATAGCTAAAATTGTCTTGTATTAAAAAAAAAATGAAAAATAAACCTAGAATCACTTTAAAAAAATTCAAGATCATATTTTTTCATTTATTTTTATCATCATTATTTTTTTCAATATATTTCTTTCGGAACTACGTAGACAACCAAAATTCAAAATAATAATAGATTCTTCTACTGATAAAAAAATTCTCAGAGTGAAAAAAATTCTCAACTTTAATGTTTCTATGGATTTGTAAAAAAAATACCATATATAGAAATAGGATCGATTTGGTATTCATAAGAAAGGCCGGAGCTTTTTTTTTTGTTTTCCTCTCTACCTTTTTGCCTACAAACTACAAGTGCAGAAAACGACAGGAATACAGATGTGAAAACCCCCATTCACTACTGATTATAGGCGGCACAATTCGTTTTAGTCAAAAATTTTACTGTCATCATCTTTTTTAATAATTTTTGGTATGTATTTTAATTCGTCTATAGTCAAAAACGTTTGTAGTCACAATTCTGTTATAGTCAACAATTTTTTTGAAAGGTAAATTAATAAACTTCATAAGTTCATACAATCGATGTCGTTTATAGTCACATTAAGCTATACACCAATTTTTTCAATAACACAAATTTATTAAAAAACTGATTTATGTATTGTCTTTTTCTATTCTTTATTACAAATATATATATATTTTGTGTATACATAACAGAATTGCTATTTATGATTAAAATAAAGTTTAAAAATGTTATACGAAAGATATTTTATTGAATTTTGTTTATAAGGATGAAATTTTTTTTACTGCTCCTATAGTCACAAAACAGTTATAGTCACAAATATTACTGAAATTTAGGGAATGACTATAACCGAGTTATACTGTATAGTTATATATTTTTTTTAAATAGCAGAAGCAAATGAACTAACTTTATTACATCAATTTTGAAGTGTATGATCTGATTTTTGTTTTTCTGTTTTGTTTGTGTTTTCGTTTTTGTACTTTTTTCTATAAGTTTGTGTGTTTATTTAAAATGAAAGAATTTTTATGAAATCTTTTTAAAAATTGTCTGTGATTGAAATTTATTTTAGAGTAGATGTCGCTCTACTCGAAAATAACGGTCGTTTATATAGTGTAACTATTTTAAATGCTTTAAGTATTCACAACCGTTTTGCATATTTTTATTTTTGGCTTAATAACTTGCTAAAATTTTAATATTTTTGTAGTGTAATTTACTATTTAAGTATTCTTGCTTTTTTACTCCACGTCGTTCATCTTGTGCATTTATAAGATATGACAATGTGTACATAATTGATTTTATTTTCACTATGTATATTACACTTTTATCGACGTTATTTTTTCTAAACCGTTTGGTCGCCCTAAAAAAATTCAAAAATATTTAAAAATCGTTCCTATTAGGTTTTATCCAACTTCGAAAATTGAGATTTTCATTATTTTATTTAAAATTATTCCTACCAGACATGGACTATCACGCAAATAATTTTAACAAATTTTAACAGAGATTCACAGTATAATTAACATCTTATTAGTGTATTCAATTACAAACCAGAGATAAACATAAAACAAAAATTATAATATTTCAAAAATCTTTCATTTATTACTGTTCATAAAACTTTAGTCATCTGACAGGATACATATTTTCTCATATTATTATGAATTTATCACAAAATAGGTTCTATTTTTGATTGTAAATAATTTTTCAGTGACATATTTTGGTTTATCTAATGTAGTTTACCTGTGAACTCACGTATAGTGTCAAGTTTAAGTATATTAATTTCTTAGTCCTACATATATTCAGTCTTCTTGTCTTACTATCACAATTTAATGTTATATAAATTTGATTAATAATATATTCCGCATCTTATTTATACCTTAAATACACATAATCCTAATTTGATACGTTACATATACGTTCTGATTTAATCAAAAAAAAAATATCTTCTTTGGTAATTATATTTTAATGTATTATACAGAGAAATATATAAAATCTGATTAAATAAGGATGTTTTTCTTATAGATATAATTTCTTTAAAGGAAATTTTTCTCAAAACCTATTTATTTTATTAATATGTGTGTATAGTATACATCACATACGTATACATACAACACATCAGTTATTAAAACTAATTGACAAGTGATTTGATATTTACTGCGATTTTAAAATATGAGATGATTGATTTAAATTTAATAGGATTGAAAATACAAATTATTAAATATCAGTGATAAAGGATATAAATTTATACAGAAAAAATAAAACAAAATAATGATAAAGATGGTTTTTAATAGATCGCGTCATAATACGATTAGAGCTTTATGAATAAAATCTTACGGAAAAACTTTTCTTTTATGTAAAATTTGCATTTGTCTGTAAATTGAAATATATGTATATGTATGTACATATATTAAATTTCATTTTTAAAAACTCGAGATCTTCTTTCTTTTGAACGTTGAACGTTTTTAACCTGATGACTAAATATTTTTCTATGCATCGAAGATTTCAATATCTCTCTGTCTCTTTGACCTAAATTATAACCAAAAATCATTCCAGGAACTAAAAATGAAGTTTTCTATTATTTATATTCATAAAAATCAATTTTGCAAAAACGTTGAAGCAAAGTACAGTTTTTAAATCATTCACGATTTTCATTAAAAAAAATTTTACCGATATATCGACGAAATTGCTAGAGCATAGACAGAATATAAATAAAATATCGAAAGAAGGACCGAAATTTTCAATTTTGAGAAGCGTATTTTTGATTTCATGACTTGTTTTTGTTTATTTATGTTCAAAAGTGATATACGAAGCTATACTTGTGATTTTAAATTGCTTATTTAATTTTTTATAAGATTTGATATTTATTTAATCATTAATTTCTTAATTTTTGTTAAATAACATAAATACGGAGTTTTAATTGCGTGGGAAGAAAGCTTCTATGCTATTTTGATTGACGTATTACACGCTGTACGTTCTAATTTAGATTGGGCACTACTGGGTAGTGTCGATGGTATCAATATGTAAATGATAAAAAACAAATATCATAACTCATGTTGCATTCATAGCTCTGTTACACATTTCGAAGTTATAGAGCTTCAAAGATTATTTCAACCAATCTTATGTCTTAAATCTAATGAAAATATCTAATAATAAGATTATGTCTAAAATCAAAACTGTATAAGACAGGATAAATTAGTTTTGAGAACTCATATCGGAACTTATATCGGAAACAATAGGGGTCTAAAATAAACTATAAAATATATATATTAAAAATATAATAAAAATATAATATAAAAAAAACATATTATTTATTTTCAAAAATTCAATATACCGGGTGTGCCAAGCATGTGTATTAGCTTTTTTAGAGGGAAAGGAGACGTTATTTTAAAATTTAAAAAAAAAATTATTATACGGAAGGACCTCAAATCGGTTTTGTTTTTTAAGCTCGAAATTCGCCCAAGTTTGCCGAAATCGATATTTTCAAATGGGAAGGGGTATTTTTTTATGCAAATTCGGATTCTACGTCAAAAACTATAAAACTATTTATTGTAAAGTACATTGTTTTTGTTTTTTTTTGTTTCAATCCTTATAGTTCTAAAAAAAAAATATATTGTTCATCAGGTACTAAAAAAATGCATGAAAAAGGACGAAATACTGTTTTATTCGTTCTGTTATAAAAAAAAAGTGTACAATAGACGACCGATTAATGAAGATATTAAAAATAATGGTGGAAAATAATTTAAATAATTTACAATACAATATCAATTTACATCAATAAGAGTTAAAGTCTGTAACTAAATTAATATAAATTAAAAAATAGTACTAGAATTAATAGTAAAAATTTATTTACATTAAAATCAAAAGAACGAAAATGAAATTAATATGTTTAACTATATGGAACTGATTATGATATTGCTTTCTTCAATAAATTCTCAGTCTCTTCAAAATTCAAATGTTGTAAGTAGGACTTAACATTTTTGCAAAAATTATTTAGCGTCTATTTTATTATTTTACTGTTGATATTTTATTATTCCCTGAAAAACCATAAAATAGATTTTTTATGAAATCTTAAAATTTGGAACTGATATTGTTTTTTTTTTTTATATTTGGCTAAAACACTGTGATAAGCAAAAAAATCGATAAGGTGTTCCATATAGTTTAGATGTTCGGTTGATGAAAGAATTTTTATATTTCACAGTTCTGGTTCGAAGAAGCTCTACTACAAATTTGTAGGCGAGGGCTGTCCTGCGAATATTATGCTGGAATGGTTGTATTTTGAGCATAATACTTTTTATTTCGTCACAGCAACTACCTAACAGACATTTATAGAACAGAGTGGCTGCTCCTACATTATGGCAATGACTGAATGATATTAGGTGTTGTGTAACGTCTCCATCATTGATAATTTGGAGTGTATCTTATCTAGGTACTGTAGGCTGGCACTAAGTGCCCCTACCCAAATATGCAAGTTAAATTTAAGTCGAGACCGAACATATACTTTATACATTAATAGAAGGTTGGAAGATGTACAATATTTTCTTATACTTCTGCTTAAGAAAGTCCTAAACATTTCGCAGCATCTTTCGCGACAAAAAAATTGTGATCGTGTCACGAAGGTTTGCTGTTTATTTCCATTGAAAAAGAATTCTTATAGTTTCAAGAAATTACATTTCCGAATAGAATATTTGGTATTAATTGGTTTTGCTTTGTTGATATGAGGCAACTCTGGCCTTTTTAAACCTTAAATTTTACCCTATTTACATTTCCCCAGTCATGTATTTTTTGAAGGTAGCTGTATATCAACTGTGAGTTGATTACAAGATATAATTTTTGTTACTTGAGTCTCCTACGTTATTTAATAATTATAATATATTTCCGAGTTCCCACACAATATCTTACAAAAGTACTGAAAATAATATTATATCTGTGACAAAATAAGCAAACGAATAACGTAAATTAAGAAATATCCTAACATTTTAATGATTAAATTAAATTAATAAAAATCAATAATATTATTTTAACTTTTTAATTTAAAACCTTTTAGAAATGAAATAAACTTAATAAATTTTTCTATTTTATTCAATATAGCAGCATATCTCTTTAACAAAATATCTTCCTAAATATTTCTCTTTTCTCTGTGCAACACATTAGAATTCAAGAATTGTATTAGAATTAAAAAAAAAAAAAAACAAAAAAAAATAATTTCTAAATCAAATCACGTTCTCATTGTTAAGAAAATATTGTTCTTTTCGAATGTACAAATTATTGTAACATTACCTATACACAAGCCCTAAATAATTTGATATGACTTCGGATTTCTTTAAGAATATACCATAACCTTCTAAAACTAAATTTAATTATTTATAATAAAATACCAAAAAAAAAAAAAAAAAAAAAAAAAAGTTATATTTACCTCAATTTAACTGTCATAATATTTAACCACCATCATTGAAATTCTTTATTTATTATTATAATATCAGAGTTAACATTTTTTATTTATATATATATATATATTTATTTATTTATATATATATATATATAAAAGAATTTGAAGTAAAAAAAAAAATGTCATAAAATAAAGTTAATGATAGTGACATAAAGATATTATCTATATAGAATAACAATATATCCTTTTTAATAATATGCCAGGGATTGTTTTCAAGTTTTGAAAATTTTTTGTTTGAATTTTGAAATTGAAATAAATTCAAAATTTTATTTATATTTTTGATGGTATCACAAATATTTTACAATTTCTATTTATTTTTCTTAATTTTAACATATGGAGAAAAAAAATATTCTTTTACGATACCATCTTTGTAGATTATAAAAGACCATTACACACAATTTATATTTGTAGAAAATAGAACGCTGGCGCAAGAATTCGAAATCAAAAAAAGAATTATTATTCGAATTGCAAAAATGATAAGACAAAAAAGCAACAATATCTACCGGATCAGTATTCAAGAGGGAACTAAAACTGACATAAGACCAACGAAATCGCTTTGTTCCACTGCTGTTTAACATAGCTTTAAAAAAGCTTATCCAGCTACTTGATATAGAACAAAACGAAGCAGTACAAACTGCAACCTCAAATGAACCATTCCAAAAACATAAAAGTTGAATAACGACACATAAAACACCAATCAGTCACTTATTAAAAATTTTGGGGTTAATAAAGTCGAATGAAGAAGATGTGTGTAAATATTTTATTTCAATTTTAAATTTTTTTTTATAATTCCAAACATTTTTGAATTTATCTTTGAAAATGTTTCTTCTCACTTATATTTTAACTAGGGGCCCCTGTTGAGTAATTATAATTCAAATTGAAGTCAAATTTAAAGTTTTTAAACAGTAATTTACGTACTGACATAGACCCCGCACGATATAGCAGAAACCATTCGTGTTTAATAAAAAGTTTTGTGGTTAGTAAGTTTTATTTAGGACACATAAATACACGTCCCTCATATACTGCTTCGTTTCCGATATATTCCCTATAGTAAGTGGCATTTAGTGAATAAAATTACTAAAAATAAAAAATTTTGTCATTAAAGAGATATCTATATATATACCTACATAATACATAATTCTAATAAAAACTATATTATTACTACAAATAACCAAAATTTAGAAACAGTTACTTAAAAAGATAAAAATGAAGAATTCAAGTGACCTACTATATCAAAATGAAGTACTCTAACTCTACTATATAAAAATAAATTTGCTAGTCATATGAACAATTCAACTGATTTTTTTTGTTTTTGCTTTTTTATATTTTTTATTTGAGATGAATTTGTTTCTTTGTTTTTATTTGACATATGTATGTACATACATAGAATCATTTGCAAGTACATAATGTAAATTATAATAACTGATTCGTTTGTTTTTGTTTATTATTTTAACTCTTTCTCACTTATGCATAATGTATTTGCAGAATAATAAAATCATATGAGTAAAAAATTTTCAACTGTGTGCGCATTTTTGTTTTATATACAACTTATTTATTATATTAGAAGTTCATTAAAGAGAATCGAAATAAAATGAAAAGGTGTATACTGCGCAGGTCATTAAATGCTTGTCAATTATAATTACAGATACTGGAAACAGACATTTCAAAACGATAGTATGACAACCTAAATGATATTTTAGAACCTTAACGTAATTAATTAATTGGAAAGATAAAGGACAAGAACTCTTAAAATGCTTTAACTCATTCTTTCGATTTACATATGTATATTTGATGCGTATTGTACGTAAATTGAAATTATAAAGACATTTATAAGTGAATTGTTTCTACCTTCATTTTCTATTCGAATTTAATTTTAATCCTTTACTACGAACCAAAACAACTTTATAAATAAAAAATTCAATTTCTAAATAGTTAAGTGACACAAAAATCAAATTTTATTTTTCAATTTTTTATTTAATAACCAATTTATAGAATGGATGAAGTTGTATATAGAACCAAATAGAATTTTCTACATCTTAAGGTATATCTACCTACATCAATTTATTGATCTTTGTATATATATTTTTCTTCAATATAACTTTGGTTAACAACTTGAAATTATTTTCCGTTAGATTAGTATCAAAGAAAACCAAATTTATTTAGAAAGGATATGAATGAGTAATGTAAATATAGATATTTATATACCTATATATACGTATCTATAAAGGATACTTAGGTATTGAACACTATTATGAGTTAGAGTTAGATAAAAGTATTGATAGTTAGTTTAAAGGAATTTTATTATTGAAAATCAAATCAATATTAAATTACAGTTAGAATCAAAAGTTTGAGGTAAAAGTTACACTGAATTACAATTTGTATATACACACACACACACACACATATTACAAACACTTAACTATAGTTAAAGAAAATATATTGAGTACATCAGTTTACATTGATTGTTAAGAGTGCCAAGTGAATTTTTACAAAATTTTCATAGTTACAGGCCAAAGCAAAAACTGTATGACACAACCTACCGATAAAATTTCGCATAAATTTTGACACTTTTTTGCCTTTTCATTTGAAAAAAAAATCGTTAAAACATACAAAAGCTCTTGGTTACGGTATAAAGCTATGCAATCATGCTCAAATCATGCTCAAGTGAAGGTGATAATGTATGGTTCTTAAAAGTTTATGCGGGAAAATCAGAGTCTGGCAAATGTGAAATATGACTCAGTGAAAAGAATGAATCAAATGACTTCATACAAATGAAATTAAATGACTTCATACGCTACAGTTTTGCGACAGCGAATCAAGTGGTACCGCGTTAGGAAAAACAGTAGTAAGCCTTTGATTATTTATAAATAGTTAACAAAAAAAATTCAAATTCGGACCTTTCGGTGTTGGTGGCAGAACTATTAAACTTGGTGGCAGAATTATTAAACATTGAAGATAAAGAACAAACAAGCCAGAAACTAAATCTTAATAAACAGAATGGATTCCACTAGAAAGCCTTAACGAATAAAATGTGCTGAATGGAGCTAGAACATGTCAGAAAACGTACTAAAATGATGCAAACTATTTGTGAACAGTGTTCTGGCTTTCTCAAAAAGTGCATGGATTTTTTCAATATGAAGTAATAAATGCCTAACAGGATGTATCATTAAAATCATTAAAGCAGAAAAAAAACAAATTTTCCAAGGTTTTTCTTTCTAATTTTTCTACTCTAATTTTCCTACCCTAATTTCCTACCCTAATTTTCCAATTTGCGCACACTACCCGCCCATGGTTTTTTTTCAATAAGATGTTTATATTTATATTTTCTGTGACCATCAGATGTACTTGAGTAACCAATTTGGATTCTATCACCAATGTGGGTGGCAAGATGTTGTGAGTATTATGTAGGATATCTTCTCTAAACAATCTACATATTTATGGTTATAACTTTATTTTGTGTTATTTGAAGATAATTTATGTAACTATTTATTAATTAGCGAAGACAACTAACCTGCTATCAAAATTCTGTATTAATCTGTACATCTACAATATGCCTTGCATTGAGAGAAACTCGTCTAGTAATTAATTCCGTTCATGAGAAAACCCACAAGTCGGTATGACATAAAACAATGCAGGATCAAAGAAAGCAAAAACTAAATCAACTCTAAAGATCAACAGAATTTAAACATTTAATGATACCAAGGTCAGTTTTTATTTCGCAGTACTCTGGATATATTTATGTGAATATGTTTAGCTCTGACTGGAGTGTTAAACAGATTAAATTGACTTCAAAATCTGATTAAAATCAAACATTTAATAATGATATCATTTGACATATCTTAGATCTAAAATTCAATACCAAATCTAACTTCTATTATATTCCGAAACAATACCAAATGTTTAAATTCGATAAATAAATAAAAAAATTTAATTTATGTTGTATACTGTAATCGTTATTACCCTTTTTTTCTCTATTATACATTATGCAAAAATTCATTTCGATTCGATATCATTTATAAGTCAAAGTAATAAATTTAAAATAAAATTAACTTTTATACAAGAGTGTACATTTATTATTATTGACTATATGAATGCATGTGAAAGAATTTATGCCCACATAACTAACCTAAGTTACAAGGATGTTCATAAATCGATATGTATGGAGACATGCATGTACGTCATACTATAATGTATATATATACATAAAATGTATAATTATATGTGTGAAGGTGTTTGCTTATCCATATACTATTTTATTCTAGAACTAACCGTTCTAAATTTCTTTAAATGACCATAAAATTTGTTTTAGAATTAGGAAGGTTTTCATTTCTTATACTTTATAAGGTTATATTCTACGAGGTTATGGTTATACTAGTTGTATTTTAAAATTAAAATCATTTTGAAGATATTCAAATTATAGTGAGCAGTAGATGGAGACATTCTGATTATATATTTATAATATACGTATTCTTAATATATATGTATATGTCTTTACATGTTTGGATTGAGTTTAGTAGATTATAAAAGTGATATCATAAAAATTGCTCCTGAGACCTATAAAAATATATATTAATAGTCATCATAATATTATATCTTTGATGTTTGAAAAATGCTGGGTACCTAACTATTATTAGGAAAATTTTTAATTAGAATATTTTTAATAAATTGAAATTAAAATTATATTTTTAATTATTCTCTTTTGGATGGGTTCACTAAAGTGAATGGGAAATTCTGATATGTTTTTATTTTCAAAATGCATTAAGAAAAATATATTAGAATAGATAGTAAAGCCAGCATTTATTCAGGTAGCAGAAAATTTTAAGACTCATAGAATCCCATAAACTATGAACATTAATGAATACCTCTGACGCAACCCAATGACTATGAATATTTCAAAAAACTCGATGGTATTATAAATAGAAAAAAAATCAATTTCCGCCCTATGCCTCACGGATGAGGTTACAGGACAATGATTATGATTAAAGATTAAGAAATTTGTTCAAGATAGAGTAAAGACGATTTGGATTCCTATGCACATACTGAAACACGTAGGTATTTCAGTGAATGAAAGAATATATAAATAAGCAAGCAGAAGCCACACTCAAGAATGCATAGATTATAAAACATATAAAGAAATCATTAATAAAATTTAATAAGACAAACATAGCGAAAACTGGAAAAATTAACACGGCGTCTCGAATAAATTAAATTCTTTCAGCCATCTTTTAACAAGCTAGTAGATTTAGAGCAATTCTTATACGATACAGAAATAAAAGTAAAGAGCTCTTATATTTTATATCAAACACGTAAAATCTAAGTATTAGAAATGAAATATATCGATTTGCTAGAAAAAGAGATAATTAAAAGAAGCCTGTTGTAAAAAAACACTAAACTTATCAAAGGTTATAATACTACATGAAAATTGTGCTGTATATGTCCTATATATTAAAATTATTATATACAACATTGGTTATACAATTAAATTTAAATTCTATTACATTATAGATCTCTTTACAATAGTGATGATGAGGATAGTTCTTATCACTTACCAACAAAATATACAAAATTATCTTCATTTCAGAAATGTCAAAATTTTTTTTTAAATTTTTAATGTCCTCCTATATGCTTAAAATCATATTCAAATTGTTTGAATAAATTTTTCGAATTCACCACAATGCTATTTTCGAAAAATCAGCTGGATGAAGAAGGAATGCATTTCATATGATGGAACAAAAATAAGTAGTTATGTACATTTTGAAACTGATGTAAACAAAATTTTGAAGGATGAATTTATTTTATTGCAGCAAAATTGTTTTTGTGGTCCCCATATATAGTATTTATTACATTATAAATTTATTCATGAGGATTCGATACTAACCACATATCACTACAGCCGCAAATATACCTTATTGTGATTACTAAATTATAACCAAGTAGTTAGGGTATTTTTTAATGAAAATATTTTATTTTTTTAAATTGTTTTTATTAGATGTACTTCAACACTTATCACACGATATACACCAACTATTAAATTTACTTTGATATAACTAATTTTAATTCTAATCACTAATAATTATATTTCTGAATTCAAGTTAGTGTGACATCAAAAATTTAACACGACTTTTATTCAAATTTATTAAAATTTAGACTGATTTTTTGTTACCACTTACACCAATAACAGGTAATAACCAACATAACCTCGTTTTTTTTTGTTTCAATTTTTTTTTTATCACACAAAAAAAAAAGTTTAGAATTGCCTTGATTACGTTTTTTTTTTATCTTCAAATTTATTCCACTTCAACTGGTTTTTTTTTTGTGTAGTAGATTAATTTTCTATTCTATTGTTTAGCAAAATTTTTAATTTTTTATTTAAACTAAATAAGTATACATATTATATATGCATATGCATAGTTTTAACATAATTTAGATATTAAATTTAAATTAAAAATTTATTTTAATGGAGATAGTTGATTATCTATACGTAAATTATTGTCAATTCGAAAGGAAATGTATGTGGAATGTGGATTAAGCTGATGGCAAAATGTTACAAACGTGTAAAAAATTATTACAATGTTTAAAATTTTTTACTTTTAAATCGATCAATATTAAATTTTTTTGTACATCGAAAGTAATTTACTCCTTATAAAAATCAGCTGTAAATAAAACAAATTTGAAAATGCGTTGGAGGAACATAGTTGAGACCGTCACATAACAACGGATAAATTGGTCGCTAAAATTCGAATCGAATCCCAGTAACAAAAGGCAAATTTTGACTAATAGTATTAAATGGAATTAAACATTTAACTACCGTTAATTCTTCATTTTTTCTAATTTAATTTATTGTTTATTAAATTAACTGTTAATTAAATTACCGTTAATTAAATGTTACTAAATTCTACTAACATCGATATGATTAATTCTTACCTAAATAATATAGTTACAATAGATAATATCTCGATTGAATGATTATCTAATTTTGAATATTTAGATTATTAGTCTGAAGAGATTTGAAATCCGAATAAAAAGATAAAATAGAAAGTAACAGAATAAACAGATTGAATAGAACAGATGTAAAAATGTAGCAATATTGTCATTTTGGAAATTTCAAAAATTGTAGTGCAATCGTGATATCAAAATGATCAATTTCCGATTGCCATACTTATATAAATAAATAAAAAGCGTTTTAAGCATATAGTGTTAACATTGTTTGCCGATAATATCTTATGTAAATAGAATTAATCAAAAATATTGAGGTTCTCAAAATGATGGAACATGATAGAGAACTAATCCAAGTCATCAAACATTAAAAAACAAACTATTTTGATTCGGAATTAAAAATACGGATTGTTCCAATTGATTACCGAAGAAAAAATTTAAGGCAATCGAAATATCGATAGAAAACAATTGAACCGGGTTGAAAAACAATGGAAGAATTGGTCTATACAAAACAATAATATAGAATTATACTTAATTTATTTATTTATTTAAAATTATTGAAATTTATTAAATTTTTTTATTCTTGTTGTCTTCTTTTTTTTTTTATTTTTTATTTTAAAAAGCATATTATTTATTTAATTATTTATTTAGTTTAGCTCAAACTTCATTACAATAATTATTATTTTTTTTTTTTGTTTTTATACAAATTATTTTTACAAAAAAATTAAAATTATATCTATTTTGCAAACATAATAGGTTTAAAATCTAACTATTACGGAGTTTACGTTCATCTTACAACTAAAAATCCAGCTGTTTTAGCTGTAAATGAAACTCAGGTAGGTATTTGCAAACGCAGCCGCTGACAGATTTAGTGTTACAAAGTTGATTTATTTTTCAGTCCTCATGGAGACATTGTCTTGTATGTCAGTAATAATGTGACTTACCAAATTCTGAACAAATAGAATAATAGCTCGAATCCAGAATTCAACTACGTTTGAGCAAAATTTCTCACATAGAAAGCCACATGATACGCTTTTGTTTCTTATATAGAAGTTTAAGCATTTCGAATAATGATACTAACTTATATAAACCTTAATAAATTATCAGATTCTATTAATAGCATTCTTCAGGATTACCCTCAATCGGAAATTATAATTGCGGGTGATTTCAATGTCCACAATAAAAATTGGATTCAGTACTCACCACAAACAACTTCAGAAGGTATAGATATGTAGAATTATTCAGCTCCCTTCATCGAATAACTGAATTGGTAAAAGAACCTCTACTCGTATTTCTGATTGTCCAAGCTATAGTGCTTATACCATGGATTTATTTCTAACATCACATCCACAAAAATACAATATTTCTGTATTCACTCCTATAGGCAGCTCTGACCAATGCCCTATTAATTCATGTTTCACCAATTGGGTTGGATTAAATTGGTTTTACAAAAATTTTGATTGCAATTACATTTTTCATTTCATCAGAATCTATTACTATACTGCTATTACTATCTTACTATACTGCTTATAAATACACCTTTTCATTCCAAGCAAGCACATGAGTACTGAACCAACTAAAAAATATAATTGGTTCAATAATAAGTATATCTAAACAAGTAAACAACACAAATACACCGAGCGAAACCCAACCGTATAGTTTTCAAGCAAGCTGGTAATAGTCGTTGTAAGCGAGTACTGAAACAGTAAAAATTTCTATATGATAGTCATGTAAGACAAAAAATAATTCGCTGTTCAAAACGCAGCAAAAATTTCTGGTCATTTGCTAAAATAATAAAACAAAATTTTTCATCATCAACACAACAACCTTACCATCTTTTGTGTTCCCACAAACATATAACTTAAAAGTTTCCAAGAGACGGGTGAATCAATATATTTTAACCTGTCGGTAAATTTTTGCACTAACAGTTCTATTCTCTTCTATTCTATTCTAATTCTTTTCTAATTTGTTTTATTACATTTTACTATCCTTCTGTTTTTTTCTTCATCTTTTTTATGGCTTCGAAAACAGTTAGGGTGCTTATCTTATTATTTTGGCCTAATATAAAAAAGTACAAAATGTCCAATTAATGAAAATCTGAAAAAAAATACTCGTACTATACTAAACTCGTTTTATATAAACAGCAATCTTACTGATAATAGCATTATACAAAATGTGTTGTGATTAATTTTACAAGAAACAATACTCTCTATTCCATCAAATTACAACCCAAAATCGAGTCTTAACCTATTTCAATAACCTCTTGCCCTTGTTTCCATTTCCAGTCGCTGATTTCCATTTTTATGTATGGAATAATATTAAAGTTCAATTTTGCAAAGCATTAACCCTTATATTTCTAGGTTTTTCGACAACTCCTGCCCGTTCTACTAAAGTTTCGAGCACTTTGTAACAATGGAGTTTTCTGACACGGTCTTTTGACATGATCTACCAATCAAGGATGTTCTATTCTTATGTAAATTACCACATCATTACCGGTGCATGTATTTTACTATATATATGTATATATCACATTCTTGAGCAATTTCATTAATTTTAGTAAATTTCCAAGTATTTCTTATATACGTATGTATTTTAAAAATATAATTACAAAATATATTTCGTACTGCAATATTAAATAAAAAATTTCCCTAAAATCCAAAAACAAACCAAAAAATAGTAACTATATTTTAATAATAATTGTACAAGTATTACGCGACGCACAAATTTTAATTAAAATTCAATTTAAAACTTTTCTTTTTAGAAAACAAAAAAAGAAAAATTTAAATAATTATGTTAATCAAAATAGGTACAAAAAAACCACTTCACCAGGATTTAAATTTTTACTTACAATTCATCAAAATTAAAACTTTTCGTTTTTTTTTTTTGTATAATAATTTTACTTACTTTTACTTTTTATTATCTAAATTTCTATTCGTATAAAAAGGAATCAGTTACCAGTTACAAAACTTCAAAGTTAAATTTACAAACTTACCTGAAAGAAAAAACAAAAATGAATTTATTAATAATAATAATAAGAAAAAATGTAATCAAAATTTTTTATTATTAATTTACATTTTATTATAATAAAATAAAATAGATAAAAAAGAAAAATAATGTCCATCATTCTTAATTATAATATTACGCCATTTTGTTTTCAAAATGACAACCATAATAATAGCAGTAAATCATAAAAATAAATTAAATGAAAAATAAATTCGCATCCACCAAAGTCTGTACTGATGTAAATGTAACAAACAATTATTATAGTTTCAGAATTATTTTGATAAACCATTTGAAATTTAATGTCATATATACCTAATCAATGTCATATATATATATATACCTAAATATTTGATGTAAAAACTGACTGACAATTAAATATAATTTAATAATATTTAATTCTGATGTACTTTTGTGTACAGTTAGGCTCAAAAATGAATAAATAAATGTTAAATAACATCGAAACTATCAAAGTAATTGCCATTTATTTCGTGCAATCCTAATTCCAAATTAAAATTTACCTTAACTATAAATAATTGACTATTGTTAAGTAAATAAAAAAATGTATATATATAATATATACAAATAATTCAACATTATAGTTATACAATTTTTCAAAAAATATATTTGACGAATAAATTAAATACAGAGTAACAAATTTGGATGTATAGCAAACATAAAAAAATTGGAAAGGTGTGAAATATAAAAGACGTGATGGATTGGACACATCTTAAAAAGACCACTATGAAGTTCTAAAGCGTCAAAAATAGAGTCAAAATCAGAAAGAAACAGATGGTATAGGAAATCAAAAAACACTTAGATAAGGCAGAATACAGAACAAGCTAAAAACATCAACCAATTACGAAATGAATCATTCAGATCATAGCTCATCAAAACACGATCAAATTGACATTTTCAATTGATGACATAATTAAATTACGGACAGCAGATTATCCAAGAAAAAACGAATTTTCTACAGCCGCAATGCTTTTATGATGTCCCATAGTCTCAAATTGAAAAATAGCTACAAAAATTTAAACAATTGAAGGATTTCAATAAGTCGAAATCTTACCTGTACATACTCAAAAAAAACTTTCTACAGCACTAAAACAAATTGGAAAGGAAGAAATTCGAATAGTTGGTAAACTTTAGTTAGATAACAAACTAGACTAATTTAATAATATAATTTTTCCTCTTTATTTTTAGATTACCCAGAGTTTTAGTTTTTGTGCAATTTACGTACTAATGGTATTTGTGAACTGGATGCATAGAGCATTTTATAATGCGGATGATCCAAATTATGAACATAGTAAATTTTATATATACATTTTATTGACTATACTTTCTTATTTTTTCACTTCACAATCATTTGATTGAACAAAGCGATTGATACAAAAGTGGTTGTAACCGTTTGAAGCGGTTGTCTCCGCTTTCGGACAGTTATTATGTAACACCTGGAATATTAATTTTGATGGATATTACATGCTATTAAATGATATTAACGATCAAACAGATATATATATATATACTGATTTTAGGTATACTAAACTTTTTAAAAGAAGTAGGGTGTTCCAGAAGTACTGGATAAGTCTAAAAATACAATTAAATACAGTTAAATTGAACATATTCAATTCGGGATCTCTTAGTTTAATACGATTGACTTCATCATTAAGTTTTAATTTTTAATTATTACTTTTTTTATACCTATTAGTACCTCTTGACACGGAATACAAAATTCAGGTTCGTACTCTTCAACTAAATGTATAAAAGATATTTCGAGCCTGAAATTCAAATTCAAATTCAAATGGATTTTTAACATTGCTGGAGGTGAAGAACTTGACGTAATAATTCTGTAAGAAACACATTTGAACGATGGAGTTAAATATAGAAGCCCATAAGAATAATAAACTACTTCGAAAAAACTGAAGCAAAATGGCTAAATTAATGTCAATGAAATAATCGGCAAATGAAATATCGAATGACACAATTTCGTTTAACACAATTTTTATAAAAAAAAAAGTTAAATTATTGATCAATAATTTATTTATATATTTATTTTATACCTAGTTTAAATCAAGCAAGTTACAATATATATTTATATATTACAAATTAATTTAAACTATAGAAAAAAAAATATATATATAATAAAATTTTGAAAAAATTACAATACAAATAGTAATTTGGTTAAACAATTAAATTATAGCTATTATAACAAAAAATATTGAGCTATTATAACAAAAAATAATATAATACAACCCAATCCAAGGGATAACATAGAATGTATACATTAATTGACCACAAATACAGATTATTATTTTTTTAAACACTGTTTTGTTAGTACATAGTAGATTAAAATGGGATTTGTATGAGTTACATCAAAACATCATTCTATTTAATGGTTCATACTTCCCATAATTAGTTCGATGAAATTGTAAGCTAAACATATTATTAAATCGTAATCTAGAATCAGGCGTATTAAGATATGTAGTAAATTTAATCTGTGTTCATATGGAAGTAAATTTAATTGGTCATCTCATGGGAGGTGGCGTAAAACAAATCTAAGAAGTTTTTTTGACTAATTCAATTCTGTTTATATGGACATTGTAGAAGGAGCTCCATACCAGGCTAGCATAATCCAAATTAGGTCTTACTAAGCAGATGTAAATAGATTTCAGTACATAGGTATCGCATTAACGACTTTTGCCCAAACTTTAATAAAGTCGAACATTTAGTTCATTCAATATGTGAGTATATAATGAATATGAAATGATAGCTTACTATCAAAAAATACATCCAAATCTTTTACTGATACAACTTTTGGTTATCAAAAGAATAGATAAACGTATTTGGGCAAGAGCGACGAATAAATGTAATTATAGTGCACATATATTTACGTTTAAATGGAGATTCTTATTTGTATGTTTGTTTGTATGTTTTAACACAAACAACACAGACAGCAAATCTAAGAATTTATATTTTTTTTTGGCAAAACTTGTCATTTTCTGTCATCCCGTACGATGTAAAAAGAGTTGTTTGACTGAAATTTATTTATTTATAACTAAGTTCCTTAGAAGTTTTCTTTATCAAATCCTTTTGACTGAATTTTGTTTAAAGAAAAAAAGTTAAATTATTTGATATCGAAACGAACAAGTTTATAAATAAATTAAACTAACACATTTAATCATCTACTAGCATGGTATATTGATGTATAGAATATTAGTATTGAAAAATGAGAATTAATATTCTGGACAATACCTTCTTTGTTTTCAATTATTTCTGTGCGTTGATAATAATACAAATTAGTATAGAAAAGGCAGAAAAATGGAAAACTTTTATTTGAGAATTTTTAATGAAAAATTAATGAAGGATTTTATTTTTATTTTTGGTATCCTTTTACTATTACATCTTTGTTTTATTTTTTTCTGTTTTTTTTTTTACTTATATATACTTGTTTATGCTTCATTTATTCAATTTGGTGTAATAAAAATTAAATTTTTTTCTTTTATTTAATTTTATGTCCTTTTTGAATTCATTTGGAATTTAATTATACTTTGTCATTTAGTGTGAATAGAATTTTGTTTTATCATTGATTTAAAGATGTCTAATTTTTTAACAGTTTGTATTTTGAATAAATTAAAATTGAAATATTTCAAATTTAAAACAAAATTTATTCAAAGAAATTTAGATTTATAAAATAAAATATATCAATATATATATATATATATATATATATATATATATATATATATAATATATATATATAATATATATATATATATATATGTAATATGTGTATATATATATATAAAGTGAGATTAGAAAAAATTATAGATTTTGGAAAAGAATAAAATTCAATAAAATATAGTGGAACTCACTACTGTTTTTTGACATTTACACAAATCCTATATTAAAAAAATTTATATTTTAAAATTGATATTATGATTAGCAATCCTAATAATAATAAAAAAATTTTAGGTAAAAATTTTCGGCGGCCAATCATTAGAATGCTCTGTGAAGAAAATTTTAATTCCAATTCTTTTGATTGACAACTAAGATTGTTTTAACTATTAAAAACGATTACGTTATAATGTACGTAAAGCTGAGACTAACTAACAAACGTTTGGCATTTCTTTTCGCGATATCAAAAATATGATCGTTCAGAATATTTTTTTCATTCCACTGCATATCCTTATTTTGTAAAGTACAACCTTGGAAAGATATCTAAATATCTATTATCTAGATATAAAAATTTATAAAAACATGCCTAAATAAAATAAGTAACTTAAATTGAATTTCCTTTACAATTTTTCCATTTCATTAACTTACTTATCGTCCCTTTAATTAATTTATATATCATGTAAAATTATATTATGCTTATATATACAAATAATATTTAATTAAATTTTTGATTTTAAAAAACAAAAAAAAACATTATTTTTTTTTTGTTTTGACATTTATCAAAGCATTCATTTACATCCTTTTAATTAATATCCTTTATAAATATTTTATATATGTATGTATATGTACTTACTTTGTTTCAACATCATACCCACCATTTATAGTATAATTTAACCACCCACTTATTAAATTCTCTGTTTTCATATTCAAAATCAAATTTAATCTCTCCAAGCAAGTACAAAATACATTCAAGTAAACAAACAAACAAACAAACAAATAAACATATTCTAACAAACAAACTGATATATTCATACAACATACATACTTATTGTATATATACAACACACAAAAATAATAAAAAAAATTCTATAAAAACGCAAAAAAAAATAATAAAAAAAAAATAACAACAAAGGACGAATTTATGAAATACACATTTTTATAGTGACAAAGCGCCATCAATTCTTGGATCTACGAAATTACGATTTGACAATATACATACACACAAATATAAATTTTTTATATGACTTACAGTGATGGGAAAATGTTTTTGAATATGTACATCCATAATGAGGGAGGAATTTGTTTGGAAAAATAACAAATAAAATGTGTTAATAATAAATCTTTTAAAATGTTTTGAAACAAAAATACTTATACATTTGGTTATTTGATTTGTAGAGTAAGGCTGAGAGTATTAACGTGCGAGCGTATTTTTGTTTCTAGATAATTTTGGTTTCGATTAAACAAATATATTGTGCAGTGCAATATATTTTGATAAACCGAACTGTATAATAATTGTAACACAAACATATTTGGATTTATCGAACTGGAATAGAGTTAACACTAATTCATAAACTCATAAGCTCAAAAACTTTTGTAAATTCAAGCAAACTTAAAAATGATATCGAAATTATGTTTTGACAGTGATTTTCTCTAATTTTATAATGTTAAGAGGTTTTTATAATGTCAAGCTGTAATCGGAAATATCAAACTAAGATCAACTGTGAAAACATTTGATGAAGTGCAACATATATTTTGACAATACTGAAAGCCATGTTACAGAATCAAATGTACTTTTCTAATATGATATGTATACTACAATATATGTTATTCACTGGATCACTATTTTCCAATTTTAATACGAAACTCGATTTCTAACATATTTTTGAACCAAATTATAATTTCACAACATGCAAGTAACAGTAGGTACTGATAGATATGCAATTTCGATATTATGATATTGTTAATTTCATGTTTGTTACTAAATATCTATCAATATCATAACATTAAAGGAATATAAACATAATATCGATAGTAAAGTATGTATAATATCATGAGCGCAGTCGATCATCATTTCAAATTTTCAGTACTTATACTGAAAAATATACTGAAATAATAAGTTTGACATAATTTGACAAATGAAATTTCGTATCGTTAAATATCAATTACATTGCAAAAGCAGTCATCATAACAGTGACATTATAATTTCATGATTGAAATCGAATTCTATTTTGTCGATAATAACTAATACAAATAAATTTGATTATTTGACATTTATGATTTCAGTCTATAATATAGTCTTTAAAGAGTTTAGATAAATTGATATAACTTGCAAGACTATATTCATATTCCTCAAAATACATTTATTTTGTGGAACAAAGTAGATGTAAATCACTAGACAGATTATGTTAGGTGCATATTTATTCGAAGATAAATATGTATTAATATTTTTCATCCATAGATAAACCATATATGTGTATATCAATTGAGACCACTGCAGTATATTAGTTATATAGCTGGATTTCAGTTATTTTTGTTCGAAAAATTTCTTTAACTACTGTTGTTGTATACGATATGGGATGAATGGATAAAGTGATGTGAATAAGGTGAATTTATAACGAATATTAAAGAAGATAAAAAAAAAAGATATATCTAAAAATTGTTAGAATGATTATTACCAGAACGTGACTACATAATATTTTTAACGTCTACTATTAAGGATTCCCCAATTTATTTATTTTTTTCTCTTTTTTTTTTTGATTTTTTGACAAAAGCAGTGATTTTTGTTTGTTTGATGAGTAGCAAAAACAGTAATTTTGAATTTCATTTTATATTTTTGTTATTATTGTAAGTAACGTTACATATTGTTGAGTTTTAGCCCTTTTTTTTGTATTTTTGTTGTTGTCATTCTGTGAATATGGTTTAGTTCACACAAATCACTGGTTGCTATGCTATGTATGGGATTGCATAATGAATATATATTTTTTTATTCTATTTGTATCATTTTGTTGTGATTTTATTTTTCTTTTTTCTCTGTTCTTTTTGCAAGTTTCCATTTTTATTAAATATTTACCCTTTCAAGGATATATTATATATAAGTAAAATAAGGATAATATTATATTTGTTGTTCGTTTTTTTTTTAAAGAAAATACAAAAATATAAGATAAATAACGTATGAGTTCTAAAATGTACAAAAAAAAAACATATACAATAATGAAAATTTTACATTTAAAGTTTAATAAGTTTGCATATAGTTAAATCAATAATAACTTTTCCAGTTATATTTGAACTCAACATTGATTTGTATAGTTCAGATCAATATTTCCCTAAATAAAAACGATTCAAAAGCGTGTATACAAGAATAAAAGAAAGTATTTTTTTTAAAAGTGTGATAGATCAAATATCATAAAATTATTAACTTATACACTTTAATTTTTTTTATAATATTCACTTTAATTGTATAATACAATATCAAACAAATCTTTATTATGTGATAAAGAACCACATAGAATTAAGTTGAAGTAAATTTTGAAATACGAATTTACTCTGAGGAAGGGGAGTGATATAATTCTTTAAATGGGATCCTAATGAAATAGTAGAAGGAAAAGTTTAAAAAGAAGTGAATACCCAGGGAGGAGATTAAAGCAAAGCATTTACCCAACTAAAACTAAATTTTGATGTAAATTGTAAACAATAGAGATATAATCTGTTGGCGCTATAACTAAATATTAAAATTATCAATGACCTAAACAATTTTAGTTTAGTAGTTATTTTAATATACTATTTTAGTATACTATTTACTATACTTACTAATCTACTACTTATAGTATGCTAAAATTTTGCGCAATTAGGTTATTCCATAATTTTCGTAAATTAAAAAAATATTTTATTGTCTATGTTGGGCTTTGTATTCAGCTGGAGATATTAATTTTTTAATTTCGTGAAGGTTTTTGACATCACAAAAATATATCGGCAACGTCGCCATGTCATGATCAATATGTCATGATCTGAAAAATAAAAACAAAAAATTCGACATTGTCTCATGATCGGAATTTCATTTGACAATGTATTCGCGACATATTTTTACAACACGAGTTGTTAAATTGTGTATACAAAGAATTCTCGGTACACAATACGGTACACAATATCGAAGAATAATAAAATACGCGCTTATTTAAATGTTGTTAAAAAAATTTATTTTGAAATTTGTTCTTCAGTAACTACATGTTGTTGTTGTTGTTTTATAACGGAAAGATACAATTTAAGTAAGTTTTAACAATAAACTATTTTATTTTTACTTGTATATGATTTTAATTTTAAATTATTTTTTGAAATAATTTAAATTTTTAAGTATTTTTAAAAATAATTTTAAATTTAAAATGATAAAAAATGGATACATGGGAGAAAAATAATGCTCCCCACGCTGAGATTGCAGCACGAATCAAGCTAAAATGGAAAAAAAAAATTGACTTGGAAAATTGTCTATATTTATTTTGCAGTAATAAGAAAAATTAATTTTAATTAATAAAACATTAACAAAAAATATATGATTTGACACTTATTTCAGATACATTATGTTGAAAGTGATCAGAATTGTAAGCTTTGTGTTTTCGATAAAAAAAAGGTTGAACTCATAAATTTTACATTTTTGTTATTTTTATAGATATTGTGTCGGCTTGCAATATTTTCACGACATTTCCGATATCACACGGGGTATAAAGTAAATTTAAAATTAACCAGAACTCAACATAAAATTAATTTAACGTTGTATTTTTTAAAAATGTCAATGTGTAAACGTAGAAGTATAATTAAAGTTGTCTAACTGGATAACCGCTACTGTTGAATGTTAATATTTTTTTGACTTACACTTTTAAACTTAAAAATAAATAAAAAATAGCAGTTCTGAACGTTCAAAAATTAAAATTCAATTTCTTTATAAGTATAGCCCAATTGGTAAAAACGCTAAAAAACCAAATTTAATTTAACAATATTGTAAGCGTGAATTATAATCTCATGTGAAATATAATTTTTTTCTATTAGATAACAGGTGGGTATACGAATACCCGACAACAGACTAATCAAATTTTTCATGACAAACTTTATTTGAGTACACTGAAGCACATCTTTGGAATGAATCTGATTTGAACTATTCTTCAAAAGCACTACGACTTTACAGAAAATAGAAAAAGAACAAAAAAAAAACAAAAAAAATTTAAAAATGACGTACAAATAACACCTAATGTAAATTATTGTAATCATTTTGTAAATTGATAAAAAAGGAAAAAAACACAAAAAAAAAGAAAAAAAAAATATAAATTCCTAAACTAAGTGATGAAAAATATTTAAAAAAAAAAAATAAGTTCTACAAAAAATTATCGCCTGCCTATATGTACGTACCTCCGTCAAATAAATTGTATGGGTGTTACATAAAAACATTTATAGCAAAATATTTATTTATTTTTAGATTGTACAGGTACATAGTTATATGTATATAGGACTAAAATTTGTTTGGAAAAACTTTGTTCTAAAAATAACTGTATAATAATTCTTATGACAAGTTATGGGAGTTGAAAAGGACTAAATTTACATTTGTTACGTTGAATAAATAATGTTGTACGTAGGTTCAAATTTTCCGTGTAAATATGTATAGGAGTAATTTTAGAATATTATCTGTTATTACAATGGACAAGAGAGAGAGGGAGAGAGAGAGAGAGAGAGAGTAGTTAAAATATTTTAAAATGTCTGAGAATCACGAACCACCTATATAATGTTAGTATACTCCTTGTATCTTGTAATCGTTTTATTTTTATATTATTGTTTTTTCTGTTCTTCTTGTTTTCCAATATTTAATACGAACTGTTGCGGTACAAATAGAAAATTTTTTTTGAGTTATATAAAATGTATAAAAAATTACAACAATTATACTATGATAATGAATCAGATAGAAAAAATCAAAAATATTATATATATATATGTAAAAAATTCTATATTATTTTTTATCTAAGTACAAGAACATTACAACAACAACAAAAATACATTTTTGTTAGATCATTTAAAAATCACAATACATATTATGTAATATATTCTAATTATTTTTATTTATTCATATTTTATAATATTAATTTCGTTTTCTTTTTTAGTTCTTTAACACATTCATATCACATGTTTGCTTTAATTCTTTTACATTGAATTCATATGAGCTAATGTTATGTATATATGTACATATATATGTACAAAATTTTGTTTTTTATTTTAAAAAGCAAAAAAAAAAAAAATGTATCAAAATATAATAAAAAAAAATTTACAACTTAATTAAATTAAAAATAGAGTTATATCGTTAACAACAACAGAAAAAAAAAAATAATAAAAAATTATTAATATTTATAATATGAAAAGTCCTTGTATATCCTTTAAAACATCGTATATGTATAATATAATCCACATTGTGTTTCATAAGAGAAAACACCACAGTTTTGATCAAAGAAAATAAAAATACTAGTTAGTTATATTAACATTTTTATTTTCTTTTATGAAAACTATATAAAAAATAGTTAATAATAAGAAAAACAAAAATCAATAACTAAAATTGAATAATAACCATTTTTATTTTTGAAAATCTTTACAATTATTAAATTAACTATAGTTTCTGCAATTCGAAATGATAGCTATTGCAATTAGTTATTGAAATCAACAAAATTAATAATTATACTTTGCTAAAAATAGATCAGAACAAGTTTTAGAAACTTATTAAGGTCATGTAAGGTCGAATTGGTATGAAATATTTGTAAAAAAAATGTTTTTATATATTCTATTGATAGTAGCTGTACTATGTGCTATATACCTTTTCGTACATTTTGTAATACCGCGATTGCAATTTTTTGGTAAGTATAACCAGTAGCACCATGTTTTCCAAAGAAAATTGTGATCATTTGATTCATGTTAAGTAAGTGCCTATCAAGATTAATCCCCTAATATCTGATAAATACTCTTGTGGTGTCGCTGTACTGTTCAAAGTTACTGGAAACTGCCCTTCAGTAACTTTGAACTTTTTCTCAGTATAAATGTCACATTGGGTTGACTTATTTTTATTGATTTTTATTTTTCAACTGTGAAGCCAACTTTGAAGGTTCCATTGAAGAAGATTTGAGGCTCGTATTCTACGAATAATAAAAGATTCTGATTAGTAATCAGATGGTAGATAACTTATACACTATTAATACTATTATATCATAACCTTGAACCTTTAACCAATATGTGCAAGCTTTTAGCTCTTTTTGAGATAAAATTTTATTAAATAAAAATAAAAAAAAAAATATTCGTTGGCAACAACTGATGGTTATTAGTTTTTAAATTTCAAAATCGTGAATTATTTCATCGTATATCAATATGCAGTGCGAATTGCGAGTAACGAATCATAGAGTCCGCTGTGATTGATGAAGATTCAAAAAATATTAAATTGTATGAGAAAAATAGTGACGGTAGTGAGTGATCTGTTTTATGTAAAATCTTATGTAAAAATCTTAATACTTTATGTAAAACCTTAATATTTTACTTATGTTTAATCTTTCGCTTAGAACATCGTAACCAGATAAGAATTAAAAATAATCAATATAAAAATCTAAAATAACTAACTAATATACCGAACATTATCTTTAAAATCTATAACTCCTAAAGTAGTCAGTATCACTCTCTTCTTACCCCCAGACATTTTGTATTTTTTTTATTTCAATCTACAAAGTCATCCCTGACTCTTAAATAGATGATATTATAATATATTAATAGACTTGCCCTTACAGCATGACACTCATTCAACAAACAAACTATATACATACATAAATAATCAAATGTCAATGGCTTAATATTCGACTAAAAATTATAATATCATAATCATTTTCATGTGTTTTTTTGAATATGGGTTCAGTGTTAGTAGGTCATTGAATGAACGTTCATACAAAAATTTTCCAAATTAAACAAATAATTACTTCCATTTCAGCTACTCTAAAAAAAAAAAACAATATTTTTTGCCTGAATATTTTGTCATATAATTTCAAAAATCATTTCGCTAAATATATTTTATCGAAACAAAAAATAAAATAAATAAAAAAAATAAAAAATAAAACAAAATAAGACAAAAAGGGTTCCTTGAAAATTTCTTTTTATTACTTTCCCATGCCACCCCCACCTTAAAAATTAATTTTATTTTCAAACCACATGTCAGTAAAAAAATTAATTTTATCACTTTCTCACACACATACACTCATGTCTCTCTTATCCTTTAAAAAAAAAAATTAAAACCTGGTACTGACAGTTTGTCATAAATATATATATATATATATACAGCAAGGATAATTCTACTCGGATGTGTTCGTATTCTAAAAGAGACAATTTGCATGATCAATTTATGTTTTTTTGCATTTTTTGCTTTTTTCATTAGAAAACTTTAGTAAATATTATTTATAAGTAACAATTATTATATTTCAGAATATCACAAACTTTCAATTTCCATTTAATTTTCTTATCAGTTTTTCAATGCATTTCTGCATAGTAGAAAAAAAAAACAAAATATATCGATGAGAAAATCATAATTTTGCATGACATCAATTTGCAAAATTTATAGGTTGCCAAAACCGTACTATTTAAATTAGAAAACTGGAACATCGCTTTTTTTTGTACTCTGCTCAAATAATAACTAAAAATAGTTTTTACGATTAAATAATTTTTTGTTTTATTTTATATTTTCTGTAATAGAAAAGGTTTTGGACTAAGAGCATATTATTGACTTAAAAATTTGCCACTTAGTATAATTATATATTCATTGGATATCATATTCTATCTAACCACTTGGCACATTTGTGTTAGGCTAGTATGTGATTATTTCTGATAAACCGATTTCGGTAAATCGACTTTTATTCCATAGCATGTAATGTTTTATATGGTTAATATTCAAAGGTGAGTACTTAGCATATTTGTGTTGGATTAGTAAACACCTTTTTTTAGGTCTAATATTCAGAATAAATACTTATATTAAAGTCTGCCGTGCAAAGTGAAAATTGTGTAACTCAGTTTTGGTTGTTTTGAGAAAATGAAGCCTATGCGTTTGTACTTGGCCTGCTAAATATTGTAAGAAAGACTTAACCGTAAATATTGAATAAGCTTGATAAAATATCAAAATTTAATATGCATTATTTTATTTTTAAATTTTTATGTAATTTCGAACGAAAAAATCAATAAATTTTTTTCATATTGCACTAAATTAATTTCTTTATATATATTTTTTTTAACCGACAATGTAAAAAACATGTAAACTGATTTACATCATTTTTAGTTTGAACAATTTTATATTTTCGTATGTGAAATCAATGAGAAAATCAACTAAAATTTTGTATTTAGCATTGAAACATGCTAACGAATTCATTAAAAATTTTACTTCTTTGTGTAAATGAAATTTTTTCGACAACAACAACAACTACAAAGTGGCAAAAGGTTATATTTTTTACTTGTTTGGCTGATAACTGTTCAGCACGTTCTTCATTTTCAGTTTCTTCTGGCCTATAATCAGTAATGTTAAGTTGTCTTTTATTTGAAGCTGCTATTGAAAAATTACTAGAAAAATATTTAACTCTAATTACATTATTTTTACTTTGAATTTTGAGAAACTTATAATCATGTTTAACAAATTATCCAATATAAAAATCATGGAAAATATTATACACTATTTTCAGTTTGTTTATTTACGTTTTTAAAACTAAATCAACAATGCATTTTCCACGGGACGACATGATTCGATCAAATCGTCAAATACAACCAAATTATAATAAGAGAGTAATAATATTCTAAGCAAGGCAAGTGAATATGTATGCACACAAAACGTTATACTCAATATTTAAATATATGAGAGGCGAACGGAAAAATAACGGTCACAACAAGATAGTTTTAGCATGGTTTTCACTTGGTACTATTGTAGCAAATATGAAAAAATATCAACGAACACGAAATAAAAATAAGGTAAAATATTTTGTTTATTATATACATGGTTTTCACTTTGGAATCTCTTCGTTTTTTAAAAGTTACATGATACCGAGGTTTCAGTTGCCGGGAAATGATTAAAGATATTTAGAAACGGGTTTTTGCATTTTATAGAATTATATGTGTAGAATTTGAAAAACGAAAAATAGTGAAAACCGTGTAAAAAGAGTTACATGATTTTAACATTGCACGGCAGAAGGGAACACTAACATTTTCACTTAACCTATTTCAATACTCTATATCTCGGAAACTACGTATTGAATGTCTTAAGTATTTACACATAAGTGTGCATCGATATTTTAAAAATACATAAAATTTTGCTAATTTCTAATATGATTTCGATATCTAGTTTTTTTATATTTTAATTAGCAATATTTTTAAATTACTTTAAAGAAATTTTAGTAAGTACAATTTTTTGATTTCCCAATTTCAAAATGTTTTCCCAATTGTTATTCAAGTAAATCAATACATTTTCTTGTACTAACTATACTATATATGAATATGGTATAGTATACAGAACTCTTGCATTTTCATTCCATTTTAAGCTAAAAAAATTAAAGCATTTAAAGAAATGAAAATGAAATAAAAATGAAATGGAAATGAAATGAAAAAATGAAATCGATCATTTCTAATACAACTTATATGGTACTGGTAATAACTGATTTATAATAATGGTTACAAATAGTTTTAGCAGAAGCCATTAAGAAAAAATAGAACGTGGTCGTAATTGAAGAGGTTAGCCACAGATAGAAGACAATGGAAGGACTTTATTTCCGTCCTATGCCCCATTGATAGGATTATAGGATAGTGATAATGTGAATGATGACTAACTTAACATATACCTAAACCATAGAGGTATATTGTGGTACTATGGAATAAAATTTTTCCTCGCATAAATCTTTAATTACTTATACATAAACTGTATTTGTTGTACAGTTGTGTGTTTTTTTGGAATTGTGTAAATGGAATTTTGAAAATGGAATTGTTTTTTTTTTTTAATTTCGTACCCAACCCGTTGTGTGTATTTATTTCACTATTTACAATATTGTTGTTTTTGTTTGTTCAAACTCTAAACATAATAGATGGTTATAAGTATTTGCTATTGGCAATATTGCTTAAGTTGACGAGTATATATTTTATTCATAAACAAAATATTTGAAATGAAGTTCATAAACGTTTTTAACTTAACATGAAAACTGCAAAATTATATAGTGACAGCACATGACAACCAGTTGTAATATGCTGGTGTTTATTTTTATAACACAAAACTGCAAATGTCAAATTTTAATAACTCTGTAAAAAAAATTAAAATTTTCTGCAATATTTTGTTTTTGCAGTAACTAACTATGTGTTTATGAAAAGCCCTAATCTTAGTATAGAGTTCTGTGTGAATATACTGTCTGCTTATCAATTTATTATACTATAAACTGATAACAAAAAATATCATTGATGTACTTTATATAAAGTGAAATGAATATAGTTCTTCTTATGAATTATTATGATATTTGAACGATATAAGTTTGTTTAGGCATACTTAACAGTAACATAAATTTTAATGCCTAAAAATGGAATAGGCAGTAAAAGTAATAGGCAATAAAGATTGTCAATGATGAAAGGACTGTCTTTTTCATCTAAATATGATGTCATTTTATATATGTAATATTTATATTAAGTAACTATAGTTAACAGTATAACTTTAAAATTTATTTTTCATTAGTTTTAAATTGAAATCTGTAAAGGATATTCACAATAGATTATAGGAAATAAATAAATAAATGTAATAATAGAAAATTTATTTACATAGAAAATTACTCTTGTAAAATATTACTTTAAATTTTGATATAATTTCAAAAAAAAAAAAATCAAATTTTTGAAAATTTAAGCTTTACATATCACAAAATGTCAGTTTGTTGAGTCATAAATATTGATTCAATTTTTCTTTTATATATATATATGTATTGTCAAATATACAATTCTTATATACAACCTTCTTCCTACATTTAATTGTATATATATATCATCATTATCATCGTCATCATCATCACCACCAAATAAATATAATCCCTTGTAATCATCGTAAAGAAATTGCGCAACATTTAAATTTACATACAAATGTAATAATGTTATATTATATAAATATATATATATATATATATATAAATAAAAGCAGTTAGGCAATATTTTACTTCTTTTTTTACCACCTATATATATATATATATATACATTATAAAACCGAATTATAACCTCCATTAATTTGAATCTTTACATTACGAATTCGGGTTTTAATTTAAAAAAAAAAATTTTCAAAAAATTGAGAATGTGGGAAAATTATAAAACCTATTTGGAGCAAAACAAAAAAACATTATATTTCCATTATTATCCTTTATGATCCTTTCCTTATGATTTGGTGAAGGTATTTTAAAAAAAATAAAATATTTTCCATAATTTTTTAATAATCTTTATTCTCTTCAATATTGAACTCTTCTGACGTTATTGTTGTTATTTCCATTACTGAAAATAGTATAGTAATGGAAATAAACAATAATTTGATTGTATGCAGTATACAAAGTATTAAAATATATATATATATATATATAATATATAGACACTTACTTATTTGTTGGCATTGTTTTAAAAATGAAAAAAAAAATAATAATACTTTTATTTTTTATTATTATTATTTGTGATCTAAAAATAGATTTTTATTTTAAAAAAAGAAAATATTTAAAAGAAAAACTAAAGCAAACAAAATTAAATCCAGGGTTGTGTACTTGAATATAACAGTGTTGAATATTATTTTTCACAAATAAGAATTATTGTTATAATAATGAAATTTATTATTGTGGAAAATAAGCGGTGAATGAGTAATGTACGTCAGTATTAATTTACTACACATAAAAACCAAATTTTGGGTGAAAACTTGTGAATAATTTAAGATTTGAAATTTTTTAAATAAAAATTACATTTGTCAAAAATTAATGTTTCAATTTTTTTTTTAACGTAAGTATGGCAATTTTCCACTCCCATAAAGTCAACAATTTGACGATCATGTCAATCACATCAATCACTTTTATTTGCAAGTGACAGTCATATGCAATTGAAGCAACTGTCGTCACTGACGTTTTGGAATTTTAAAGGAGCAATAAATTTTCATATTTTAATATTTTTCTTTTAAAAAGTGTTATTATTTTATTACTCCAAAAAAAAATTTCTTACCTGATTTCTACATCATTCATTTTTCAAATTTTTGACAACTGATTTTATTTTCTATGAACACTTAAAAAAGAATGCAAAAAAAAATAAAAAATTTACGATCACTTGCAATAGAAATGAGTATTGGAATTCATGACGCTAACTAACTTCCTAACTAGTGGTCAGCTAGCACAAAAGAAATCAATTCAATTTTTTTTTTTTTTTTATATAATTCCAAGTCTATGGGATAAACACCCTAACTGCTTTTAAACAGAAATTTGGAATACACAATCACATACAATAGCTTTTTCTGTAGAATTTTTGTGGTATAGACTAATTTAAATGTGGAAAACTATATCTATTGTAGAGTACTTCGCCTTCATAATAGCATAGTTCCATTTTATTTTTAGTGATAACCAAAACTCTCAACTATTTATCATTTATTTTATCCCAATGATAAAGGGTACTGGACCAGGTCGAAAAATCCAGAAAGCATTTTTTGCCTCCGTCGGAAATCGAACCTGGGACCTTTCGGTTAAAAGTTGGGCGTTCTACCTACTGCGCCACCCAGCGTGTATCAATTAACAAGTTATGAATATAGCTGATCGTTATAAGTTTATCTTAATAAATACTTTAAATGCAATGTAATTAAAAATAAACAAAAATAACGAAAAAAAATAGTGAACGAATTTACTAATAGACCTAAATAGGCGTACTTAAATTAACTGAAATAAATGTCAAACTCATGTACGATCTTGTGGATTTGCATATAACCAACTAACCGTACTTCAATTGACCTAGTTTCAGTTTCGTTAAAAAATTTCGTTCAAATAAGCTGGTACGATTCAATTTGTAATTTACTTAAGTAAAATGACATTAGCCCTAACTATTATTACCCCGTATACATGATAGCTTCAAATAAGCTTCAAGAAAGATTCAACATCATTTATACGCTAGTTTCTTGAAATCAGCTTCACTCAAGTCAATCACACAAATTTACTTACTTGAGTTGAAAATTTTAATCGAATACGCAGCTTGAGCTGACATTTAATGTCAAAAATTAACGAAGTTTTGTTAATATTTAGAGTGAATTAAAAAAATAGAAGATTTATTTAAAAGAGTAAATAAATAAAAAACATTTAATTTTATATTTTTATTATTTTAAAATTTATAGAAAGTTTTACAAATTTTAGGCGAAAAGTTGATGTCACCAAAAATACACAACTCAAACTATTTTATACACAGCTTGAAATTTCAAGAAGAATTCAAGTCAAGTACTCAAGCTATCATGTATACGTAGTATATAATAGTCATATCATTATAATACTTTGTTAAATTTTCGATATGATTGAATATGATAATATAACAAAATCATAACCAATCATAATTTTAACTATAATTGTTATATACCTAATCATGTCAAAACGTCAAACCCAAAAGTTAAAAGAAGTGAAATAAAAATATAAATTCTATAAATGTTTTCTGTTTATTTTGAGTTTTTAATTAAGCTCTTAGTTAAAAGAAAAAAAGACGCAAGTTTCCTTTTTGGTTTACAAAATTATTTTTTATTTATTTATCAATGCTGTCAAAATTATTTATGATTTGTTTTTATGCTTTCACTTGTACACTCTTGGTGAACTTTAATAAACATTTTTAAAAAAATTAAAGACTCTTGTTAATTTCACAAAATTATTTTATTCCGACACGTGTTTCGACCTTTAGGTCATAATTATGGATCATAAATGGATGGCCCAATTAATGTCCATGATTATGGATGGCTCCATTTATGATCCATGATTATGACCGAAAGGTCGAAACACGTGTCGGAATAAAATAATTTAGTGAAATTAACAAGAGTCTTTAATTTTTTTTCAAAAATATTTATGATTGCTTATGATTTGTGCGCTTCTTCTCGTATACTTATTACTTAACGAATGATTTTGAAACGAGAACGATTGATAACTTATGGCTATTATAGTTAGGGGTATTCGGTTTGTGAATAAAAAGCATGTAAAATGGTGTTTCTATTTTCAAAGTGTCAAATCAAATGAAGTCTTACCAGGCGTAACGTAAGTTAGCTAGAGTTAACCTTAAGTTTGGACTAGTTTTAAGTTTGGACGTAAGTTGACCGAAAAGTGAATTTTTAATTTCATTTTTTTTTAAATTTTTTTCAAAATTTAGCTCATAACTAAACCTATATTCTCGAATTACTTACGTTGTTTTATATAGCTTATAAATTATTGACATCTTATCAGTTATGATTTTTAATTTACTGACATACTTATTTTATTTATTTTATTTCATTTATATTTACATTTATTACAACTAAAATTTCAATAAATTAATTTTTTTAAGCTCTAATTGCTTAAAACATATTTTAATTACCTACTTTTTTTTGTAATTTTAAAAATATCAATTTCAGCAAGAAAATGTTCTTAATAATATGTTCCATAACAAAATTGTCACTACACATGTTTCTTTATTACGACTTGTAACAAACAAATGACATTTCTCATATTTAAAAGGCATCAGTTGAAACTGACAGTATAATAACTCATCAATTTTTTAACGTTGAAAGACTGATTGAATGATGACTGAACGTGAACGCCTTTGAATGTTTTACAATCATTTTAATAAAATTATTGATAAATCTAATCTTTACTATACAATGTCTAAAATTGTAGCGAATATTTTTATGAGACTGATAATTTCGTTAAATATATAAATAACCTAATTCATAATTATTACACAATATTAACAATTAGAATGTACATAAATAGTTGTTGGGTATATTTATAAATACAATTTTAATTAGTTGCAATAAAATATTCAATTAAATATCAAAAATAATTTTTTTTTTTCAATTTAACGATGGTTGATTGTAATAGTAATAAAACAACAGATAATTAATAAGTCACTAATTGTTGTACAACTTGTACTTAATATTATCCTAAAAAAAAATGTATGTTAGTAATTTATTTGAAAAATTTTATTTAAAAATCGTTTATAGACAGTCAATAGAAATTTTGGAATGAATTTTTAGACATATTACTTGACATATCCATGAATGCTTGGCACAAGTTTTAAAACTAAATTGGTACTTAACGAAGGGTTTATAAAAAAATATTCGTTAACAGTAGAAAATGGGTTCGTTCAGTAGCATAAACCGGTAGATCTGGAATCCATTTTGGATCCATATACCATATATCTGGCCACTGAACGCAATTCACCACAAAAATTTACCGCAATACTAGCGCCGGAATATCACCGAAAAATATAATGCGTACTTTTAAAAATAAATTAAATTTGAATGGAATAATATTTATTATCATACATATAATTTATTTTTTATAACTCTTAATTTAAGGGTGCTATTCCCATTCACAACACAACCTAAAAATAGGTTGTAATTGACAACTTTGTTGTCTTTCTCTATTCTCATTTACAACACAACCTAATTATCTGTCACAACTGCACAACATAATATTTAAGTATTAAGCTATTTCGATTGACAACAGTTTATGTTTAAGTTGTATAAGACAACTAAATCGTTACAACTGGTTAAGAGCAGTTGTGTTTGTGTTTATATTATATTGTTAGAATTAAAGAAAAAAGAAAGGTATGTATAGTAATATTTTATTATTTTTAAAAATTTTATTTCTGTTAATATTTTGTAGGTAGGTAGTTGATTTTAGATGTAGTTTTGAAAAGGAGAGGTATGTAGTAATATTTTATTATTTTTTTTTTTAGTTGTCATTCAGAATGTGTTGAGAGTGTGTAGAGACAACTCAACTAAATACTGTTGTGAATGGGAATAGCACCCTAAGTTTTATGTACATAAATCTTCCTTAAGAATTTAAATTTTCACACTAATTCAAAAAATAATGGCGATTTAAATTTAAAAACTTTCATAAAAAATACAAACATTTAATTTTTTTTACGGTAGATGTCACAACACTCAACATAAAAATTGTTGTTGTTGTTTTTACATATAAAAAGTCAGATCCATGAAATGTATCTAGAATTTTTTTAGATCCATTTTCATTAACCGCGATACATTAACCGGTACATTTACCACAACGTTCAGTAAACAGATCCATGGATCTGTGGATTTCAGATCCATCGGTTAATTTCACTGAACGCTACCAATGATTTACTTATTAACATTTAAACGATCATCTTAGGTAGGCAGAAGTAGAAGTGGTTCTTAAAATTGCTTCTGAAATTACCACTAGTTTTACCTTTTTGATGCCATGACTCCAAGTGATATATTTAATGTCGGTGATTGTTTTAGGTGATTACTAAATATTTTAAACTAAATATTTAAGCAAACCTACTCGACCTACTCGATTAATTAAATTATTAATTTTACTTCCCCTGTATACTATAAACTTTTTTCGGGGAAATCTTATCTAAAATCCGATGTCTGGCTGCGCAGTTGTAAAATAAGTGTTCCACAGTTCAATAATTTTTTTTTGTTAAGTCGATAATTTTAGTACATGTATTGTTTTTTTAGTAATTAGTAAATAACTAAAACTTTAATCAAAATAATAAATAAATAAATAAATAATTTATTAAATATTTTATAAAAAATTATATAAACTAAATTTTAAATTAAATTTTAAAAATCAACGAAATGTTTAACATATTTTTTTCGGGCAAAGTTCACACATTGTATATGTAACAAATAAATTAAGTATTTATAGTAACAAGCAATATTGGTGTTAACAAAATAACAAATACAAAATATTTAGTAAATTCATTAATTTACCATCTAATTTTCAATCTATATACATTATCCGAGATAAAGCCGAAATTGGAAAAATTAGCATGATACTGTAATGGTAATTTGTACTCTTGGTATTTTTATTAGTTTTTCCTATTAAAATTAGAAGAAGATAATTACATCATACTAACCACATATCTTCTAATATAGTCTAACCCAATGATGCAACAAGCATATATTTATTTATTTATTTATTTTTATTTGTGAACTTGCAAAAAAAATCTGCCGACCAATTTCGCACATATTTATGTACTATAAAAGATCAAATTCGTCTACTTCTAAACAAACTATACAGTATGTAAAAAAGTAGAACATTAAACTAACCAAATACTGTGTAAATTTAATAATTACAAGAAACAGAAACACAGCATCGAAATCACATTGAATCTGAGCTCTGTAACAGTACTTATATTACCTATTGTAACAGTGCAGTATATGCAGTTAAGCCATAAATTAAAACATTGAGAGGTCAATACTTATTATTTACTTTTAATGTTTCGTATCAAGTCAAAAATAGTATGAACAATTTTTTCAGCCAACAAACAAATTAAATATAAAAAATATTTAAAAAAAACAAGTCTTAAATTTACAGTAAAGTATAAGATATTTATAAATAACTTTGAACATTTTGATACCATTTGGTTCAAAATTGTTTTTTTTTGTTTTTTTTTTTTTTAATATTTTTTCTAAATATTATCATTTTTTGTTTTAAAATCTATAAAAAATAGAAAAAAATTAAATTATTTAAATTTTGTATTTTTAATTTGCAAACATATTCCCGAAACAATTTTATTATATTTGTGTTAGATTCTAACATTTTGTTGTTTAACATTGGCTAACAGTGATTTTTTGTTTGTTTGTTTGATTTTTTTTTTTTTTATTCATTTTCTATTTTTAAACAGGTTTGTTTTAATATATAACTCATTGTATATATATGCCTATATATTTATAATATATGATGTATATTCAATATTTTTCTTACTTTAAAACCTACAAGTATATATATACACAAACTTATAAATACATAAGTAATATATAATATATAAAATTTTGAAATACTAAAAAAGAATTTATAATAAGATAAGTTTTTTTTAAATTTTGTTTTTATTTTTCAATTCGATATAATGTATAAATTATAAATTGCATAACAAACAATTCTTTATCGAATTAGTGAGGTGGTATTATCACATTAATATTTAGTCATTATCAGAAATATGAATGATATAAATTAAAAAGTATATATATATATATATATTATATAAGAATATGTATATATATAAGTAAAAGAATTGAAGGATGAAATGATGGAAAATGAATTTTGTGGGTTAAAATCGTGCTAAGAATGATGGCTTGATTATGATAATTGATAGATAAATTAAAATTGTACAATGATTTTTAACTCTACAAGGCCAAGATGGACAAATGTTCGTTTGCTTTCCCCCCAACAGAGTGATAAGGTATGAAGATAGATGAATAATAAATTTTAATTGTATAAAACTAATCGAAGTAAAAAATTTTTCTTGGATCTGAAAGGGTTAACAGAATTAAGAACTGCTTCTGTATACTAAAATAAAATTATTCCACTTGCTAAAAGTTCAAATGGTAGCATAATTATGATATTTCGTATTATATGCTACAAAAATACATTTTTTTGGTTTTTTAGAAATCTAAATAACAGTTAACCTATTTTTGGGAATCAAAATACAGAATTACTTTATTTTCCCTTTCAAAATAATTTATTTCTTTCTTAAATTAAAAAAAAATTAATTTTTAATTTTATACGACGTTTTTTCATAATTAATTTTAATTTAAAATGTATATTTTCACATTGATATTTTTATTAATTATCACATATCAATAAAAAAAAATTTTTTTTTTTTAAATCAGTTATAATTGAAAGCCTAGAAGAATATTCTATGATAC